>JASJET010000228.1:7345000-8595000 GCA_034092305.1 Diaprepes abbreviatus
AGGTTCATAAGTGGATGTTAAAAAAAACAACGTATTTTGATGTTTGGCCTTTTGTTTAAGACATTTTCAAAAAACAATATGATATTATTTTCCTTAGTTCAATAACCTAACACTTAAAACACACAAATTATAGTTAAAATTTCACACATTGACAGAAAAAGTTAAAAGGTTAAAAGGCAATTTAAGAAAATTTTTAAAAACTGATTTTACATTTAAAAACGTATTCTTAATCTATTGACTTTTAAGAGTCAACGTTTGAAGGATTTCATCTGTTTTATTAGAAGGAACAGCCATTAAAGAATCATCCACATATCTTTTAAAGAATACTATATTGAATTTAAGATCTTTGGTAACTCTTTCTTCTAAATTCAATAACTAACTGAGCAATGGTGGCACGTTTAACAGCTTTCACAGCATGTTGCAATTCATATCAGAAATAAAGAAAGACGGCAAAATAAACTTTTCAGATATGACTCTTATCCGAAGAGAAAATTAAATCTTAACTGAGTGGTATACTAAACCCACATGGTTAGGGAGATACTTAAATTTCCATTTAAATCATCCAGTATCTCAGAAAAAGATTGTTATTATTGGTCTAGCAGACAGAACCATCACTTTAACTTCCCTTGAATTTAGATCCCCTGTTTCAAGAAAAGTAAAAGAGACCATTAAGGAATAACTTTAAACTCAGTGATATTGATAATATAATAAAAGAGCGCATACGTAAGTTTTATAATTCTAACGATCCTCCCAGCAATAATGATACATCGAAGTTTATTGCCTTGCCGTATACAAACGGAATTTCAGAAAAAATTAAAGACATTTTGAACCAACATATTATCGTTGTCTGCTACAAAGCTCAAAATAAGTTAAATTATTTTTTTAACAAACTAAAAAATAAAGCTCCTAAAATGAATAACTCTAATGATGTATATTCAATTCCCTGCACCAATTGTCCAAAAAAATATAGAAGAATGACCATACAGTTACTTAACAATAGATTAAATGGACACAAATTTAGTAAGAATGCTACAACTGCATTAAATAAACATGTACGAGAAACAGGCTATTCCTTCAACTACAACAATACAACAATACTTGAACGTGACCATAATTATAACAAATTGAGTGTAAAGGAGATGATGGAAATAAAAAAAGAAAAAAAAGCAGTTAAAGACAGAACGGAAATAAGTAACCTAAGACACATTTACACAAATATGATTAAAAATTAATATATCCTCTTAAAAGTCAATAGATGGGAATATCCTCTTTGAATATTTATATGTTATCAATATAAAAACAACAAAGACTCCATAAGTAATGATTTAAAAAATAAGGTAATAAAAAAGGATTTGTTTTCCCAATATCACAATCAATACATTTCATCAGTCGGTATCGAAATAGAAATGACAAGCTCAGATGCGTACCTACACATTTTTGTAAAGATTTAAATAATTTTAAAATCATATAAGTTTTTAATTGTAAAATAAGTTTTTAAAAATGTTTTTTTATTGACTTTTAACCTTTTAAATTTGTCTGTTAATATGTGGAATTTAAACCATAATTAGTGTATTTAAAATTTTAGGTTATTAAATTAAGGAAAATTATATAAAAAAAACTTTGAAAATGTCTTAAACAAAAGGCGAAACGTCAAAACACGTTATTTTTTTAACATCGACGGATGAACCTGACCCCAAAAATACAATATATATATATATATATATATATATATATATATATATATATATATATATATATATATATATATATATATTGTATCGTCGGTCACTTTTGCCATGTTTACGCGAAAACAAGTAGAAATTCATAGTTCTGTATTTCAGTAAGGAATCATCGCAAGACAATTCTGAAAAAAGCATTTAAAAGCTTTTTACGAGTACTTGCAGATGACATAAAGTGTAAATCGTTTTTTAATTTTTTATAGGTTTTAATCGAGAACAAAAATATTAAAAAAAAATCGACTTTATTAAATTCAGCGCCATTTTTGCAGAAAAGGTTGTGAGAAAATTCTGATCAGACAGTTTTTCAGAGTTTTCTAAGAGGTTTAAACTTCTTTTTTAAAGTTTGATCTAAGTGCATTTTTGACAAAAATAAAGCCATTCTTACAAAAAAAAAATGACTTTTTTTCAATGTTTTGTATATTCTTAACTAAACTAGATAGAGAAAAACTTCAAAAAAAAATGCCTATTTTTACATGCAGAATAACCTTCATTAGGTCCGAAATGTTTTTAATTTTTAAATTTTTTTTGATTTTTTATTTTTTTGAAAATAAAAACGATAATATGCTGTTTACGACTGTTCACTCAGTATGACACCAATGCGTAATTTTCGAACAATTTTTCAAATGTTTTTACATTGGTTTCTCTACGTCATTTTTAATTATTTATCAATTTATATATTCACAACTAAACTACAGATAAGAAAAGGAATAAATTGAATATTTTTTCAAGTAAAAACATTTCAAAATTGTCTCAAAATTACGTGTTGGTATCATACTGAGTGAACAGTCGTAAACAGCATATTATCGTTTTTATTTTTACAAAAATTGGAAAATCAAAAAAAAAATAAAAAATTAAAAAAATGAAATTTGCGGCAAACATTTCGGAACTAATAGAGGTCATTCTGCATGTAAAAAGAGACATTTTTTCTCTTTGAATTTTTTCTGTGTCTGGTTCAGTTAATAATATACAAAACATTGAAAAAAAGTCATTTTTTTTTGTTAGAAGGGCCTTATTTTGGGCAAAAATGCACTTAGATCAAACTTTACAAAACTATTTTAAACCTTTGTAAAACTCTAAAAAAATATCTGATGAGAATTTTCTCACAAAATTTTCTACAAAAATGGCGCTGAATTTAATAAAGTCGAAAAAAAATGTTTTTTTTTTCAAATTTTTTTATTCTCCATTAAAACCTTTATAAAAATTAAAGACCGACTTACCCTTTATGTCATTTGTAAGCACTCGCAAGGAGCTTTTAAACGCTTTTATCAGAATTGTCATGCGATGATTCCTTACTGAAATATAGAACTTTAAATTTCAACTTGTTTTCGCGTACACATGGCAAAAGTGAATGGTGGACATATATATATATATATATATATATATATATATATATATATATATATATATATATATATATATATATACAGGGTGATTCAAAAATCGATCACGAAACTTAAGGGGGTGATTCTACTTGACAAAATAAGGGTAGAGCTTCATATAATTTTTTTTCAAAATGTCATTCGTTTTCGAGTTTTTATTTTTTGTTTTTTGAATTACTCGCTTACAGGAAAACCGATTTGACTAATATTTGAAAGATAGGCTAAGTCTTCTGCGCTTCATCATTTTAGTAACAATTCACATTGATTGTTTGCCGCTAGAGGGCACTTTACCTAAATTGAAAATTGTTTTTTTGTCATAATTTTTTAGTGTTGACAGCTACAGTAGTTTTTGGCATAATTTCTGAAAGACTGATGCCAGGCCTTTAAAAAAGGTGCTCTTTATTTACATCGCTAAACCCAACGGTTTAGACGTAAATCACCCTTAAAAATTAAGTGGTAAATTTACTTTTCTCATTTCATTACCACCAGCTACCAGGTAAATAGCTATCAAAGTATACTAGAGCTGTCAGTTTAACATCAAATAAATTCGCTTTTTAAACTATTTAATTTATAATCTTAAAATAACTAATAATGGCTAATCAGTAAATATTCATATTATGGATTATTGCGATATACATTTAATTGATAAAAATTAATGAAACAGTACTAAACAAACTAAAAAAGATTCTCAAAATGTCCCCCATTTTCTTCCATACATTTCCTAACACTCTTCAAAAAATGTCGCCTAACTCGATGAAAAATTTCTGGTGTTTCTTTAATAATTTGGCACTTTTCGATTATCCTGAAGCGAAGATCCTCGACGTTGATTACTGGAATATCGTACACCAATTGTTTCAAATGACCCCAAAAGAAAAAATCCATAGGATTAAGGTCTGGTGACCTCGCTGCCCATGCCAATGGTCCACTTCGTCCTATCCATCGCTCAGGATACGTTGCATTCAAATACTGTCGGACACGTATACTAAAGTGGGGCGGAGCTCCGTCTTGGAGGATCCACATGTTGGCCCTTACTTCCAATGGCACATCTTCCAGATACAATGGGAGACGATTTTGGATAAAATCTAAGTATACGTCACCAGTTAATGGGCCATCAAAGAAATGAGGACCAATAAGGTAATCTCCTATTATCCCTGCCCACACATTTAGTGAAAATCTACGCTGATGTTTCGTTTCTACCACATTGTTTGGGTTCTCGTAAGCATATGTGTGGATGTTGTGTAGATTTGTTATGCCATCACGAGTGAAACCAGCTTCGTCAGTGAATAATATGACGCCAATTAATCGATTATCGTGTTCATACTTAGCTAGGATCTGATTGCACATTTCCAACCGTCTCGGCCGATCATCGTCATAAAGAGCCTGCACCTTTTTTGAATGAAACGGATAGAGTTGTTCTTCTCTTAGTATCCTCCATGAACTAGCCTGACAGAGCCGCAATTCATTCCCAATTTTTCTAGTACTAATACCTGGATTATCTTCAATAATTTCAAGCACTCTTTCTTCTTGTTGCACGTTTCTAGCAGTTCTAGGTCTTCCCCTATTTCCATTATAACTTTTAAAGGAACCACATTCCGCAAGCCTCCTGTGCACACTGGAAAATGTTTGAGCATGAGGGATATTTCTTTCCGGATAACTCTCCATATAATATCTTCTTGCCAACTCTGCATTACCATTTGCTTTTCCATAACAAAAATGGATATCACAATATTCGATATTTGAATATTGGTGATTAGCCATTATTAGTTATTTTAAGATTATAAATTAAATAGTTTAAAAAGCGAATTTATTTGATAAACTGACAGCTCTAGTATACTTTGATAGCTATTTACCTGGTACCTGGTGGTAATGAAATGAGAAAAGTAAATTTACCACTTAATTTTTAAGGGTGATTTACGTCTAAACCGTTGGGTTTAGCGATGTAAATAAAGAGCACCTTTTTTAAAGGCCTGGCATCAGTCTTTCAGAAATTATACCAAAAACTACTGTAGCTGTCAACACTAAAAAATTATGACTAAAAAACAATTTTCAATGTAGGTAAAGTGCCCTCTAGCGGCAAACAATCAATGTGAATTGTTACCAAAATGATGAAGCGCAGAAGACTTAGCCTATCTTTCAAATATTAGTTAAATCGGTTTTCCTGTAAGCGAGTAATTCAAAAAACAAAAAATAAAAACTTGAACTTGGACGGCTTGTAACTCGAAAACGAATGACATTTTGAAAAAAAATTATATGAAGCTCTACCCTTATTTTGTCAAGTAGAATCACCCCCTTAAGTTTTGTGATCGATTTTTGAATCACCTTGTATATATATATATATATATATATATATATATATATATATATATATATATATATATATATATATATATATATATATTTATATCTTAAATATCATAGTTTTTGGTTATTTGGCTTCTAGTATTGTAAAGAAAACGCTCTGAAAATTGAGGAAGAACGATAGAACAGCAGTTGCAAAATATTTAAAATATTTATTTTTCTCTCTTGAACAGAGCTTAAAAAACTTCGAAATTAATCAACTATGAATTTTGTCTATACACTTTATGATATGTTACTTATGTCATCGTGTACCAAATTATCTTATGCCATTTAGTTTGATTGTACAGAAAGCAAAATCAATGCCAATAGTATGTAAAATTTTTTACAGTACTTACAAAGATTTTGTCCTAAAAAGAATTATATAATTTTAATACTTGGGCATCCAGATTTCGGACAAAGAAGTAAAAAAATCGGATTTTATATTTTAGTTAAAGCAAGAATATAAAGACTCTTCATAAGTGTTTCGACCAATTAACGGTCTCATCACTGGAGCTGTAACGAACCAAGAGCAACATTCATAGGAAACAACTGTCTATGTAAAATATAAATATCGAGACATGTCGGCAGGATATGAAACGTGCGGACATTTTTAATATTAGACCGAAAGTATCAATAGTCAAAAGACATCTATATAGCACCGGGGCAGTGAGAAGTTTAAAAAAAAATATCAGTAAGAAATAAAGCTAAATTTACTATAGTAGAATTACTTTTATAAGTTACCGTTTTTTTCCTTCATACAGTTAAAGGGAAAATATTCAGACAGTTTATTTCCTGCAAATACAACTCTTGTTCGTTCTTCATATGCGTTTCGACTACCTAACGGTCTTACCACTGAAGCTGCAATGAACCGAGAGCAACATTCATACGAAACAAATGTCTATATATAATATTAATTCGGGAACATGACGGCAGGATGTTAAACCTAAAGACAATTTGGACTACAGGTCGTAAAATATCTACAGTCAAACAATGTGTTTATACATGGTGTCCTACGACAAAATGCACAACTCCTCAACCAAATATCATAAATGAACCTCCTATGGACAGTATTGTCTTACCTTACATACACGGAACCTCAGACAATATTGCCAGATTGCTCTGAAAATCAAACATACGGACAATTTTCATCATATGTAAGAAAGTTGAACAATGTTTGAAATCTTCAAGAGACGTAGGTCCATTTCAAACAGAAGACGTTTACAAGATACCTTACTCTGGTGGTAAAGTGTATATATGTGAAACAGGACGGTCTATATCCACTGGGCTGAAGGAACAAAAAAGACGTATAAAAAAGAAACAAATATGTACAATTTGCAGTACCTGAACACCAGCATTGCTCAAGTCATAACATTTATGATTAATGTAAAAGAAACTAAGATGTAGCATCAGTGCCTGGTTTCTTTAAACGTAAAATTAGAGAATCGATCGAAATTTGTAAATATCCAAATAATACTAATAGAGATGCAGTTTACAGCCTACATCACACGTGGATATCGATTGTAACGCTGGATCACGGTTCGCTGAACACCAGTCGGGTATAAATACCGGGCTGTTGCTCCTCGATAGTCATTCAGTGTTCTAATCTCGTGGAGTAAAGATCTCTGAAATGCCTCCTGCAATCGTAGGCGAAGCGGCGAATAATAATTCTAATTTGACGTGATCTAAACTCAAGACCCATAAAGATAGTTGTTTGCCGTGAATATTGGCTCTTGGTTCGGTACAGCTTCTCTAATGAGACTATTAGGCGTTCGAAACGCGTAGGTAGAGAGAACAAGAGTTGTATTTGCAAGATATAAATTGTCTCTGTGTTTCTCTATTACCTACCTGATGGGGAAAATGGTAACTTTTTACGCAAATATTTGTGTCCGTATCTCTTAGAAACAAGCAATGATCCCCAAGAGTAAATTGGTCACAATAATCTTGATAGTTTTACTTAAGCTTTCCATAGAAATACTCACAGTGTTCATTACTTCTACATCCGCATTAGCAGGGCTGGACTAGGAAATGGGCATATTTATTATTTGTTAAAGAAAAAAACACCCTGTTTAGTTTTTCAAAGGAATTTAAAGACACACTTTAAGACTCTAATGAACGCCTAAAAAATTAGTTGCCTTATCTATTCCTTCTGAAAGACCTATCAATCTTTTATCAGTGGAAAGACACCCCAAACGATTTTAACTGGAATTTGTAGACTCATGAAATTCATTTTACCAAAGATAATATCAATAATTCTATAAATTTTTAAATGCTGTTAGGCAGTCAAAAACTAGCAACAGTTTGTAGAAATTACACATGAAAAGGAAGTACAGCTTGAAGACCTTTTTATTAGCTTTCACGTGGAAAGCCTATACACCAATGTTTCAGTTAAGGAGTTATTAGAGATGATAAGGAAGAAACTTGAAGAAGACCAAATCTAAGCAGAAAGAATACCTTTATTATCTCATGCCATTATAGACTTGCTGGAATGTTGTTTGACCTATTCTTATTCCTAAGAAAAGCAAAAGTTCTTCATGCAAGATGTTGGACTACAAAGTGGCATCTTCGCTTTCACCGGTGGTCGCAAATATTTTCATAGAATGATTCGAAACCTTTGGAATTGAATCTGCAAATAAGAAGATATGACTTAGATATGGAGACGAAACCTCGATTATCTGGAATGGAAACAATGAAAAACTTTCTTTCTCCTTTCAACATTATTAGCTCAACCATAAAACTTAATATGAAGAAAGAAGTACAAAATAAATTACCATTCTTAGGTATTTTGGTTGAAAGAAATGATAGATAAATTCGTAAGCCAGTTTACAGCAAATTCGCATACACAGGACAATGCCATATCAACAACACCAAACATGAAATTGTAAGAAACCTCGAGCACTAACTCTTTGCGACTGAAACGAGAATTTGATGAAAGAAATAAAACACATTAAAAATGACCTGGCAATCAACGAATACCCAGTAAATCAGGCGAATAAGATTATGAAACAACGTAGAAATAGAACATGATCGGCAACGGACAAGAAACAAAAACCTTGTGTTAAAGGTAGTTCCAAAAAAGTTAGAAGAAGAGGAAAACGATATCACTAAATATACAGGGTGAGTCAACGATTGGATGAAGTAAGTTTGTGCCTTTTCGGTGAAATTTACAAAGAAACTATATTTATTGTTTGTTACAGTTTATTTTTACGCAGATTTTAAAAATATTTAGGACTCTACAGGGAGAGCCAAAAAACTAGGACAGCATAAAGTTGTATTTTTTTAAATAGAACACCCTATATACGAATCGTATTTTCGATTTAGCTTATAATTTTAAATCTTTTTTATTAAGGGTCTACTATAACAAAACTTTATAGTTTCTGAGATAATTAAGTTTAAAAAAAAAGTCACATTTTCAAGCATCAATTCAATCCTAAATAACGTTTTCAATTTTGTGACAAATATATTCAAATTTGGAATTTAGCAAGGCCAAGGAAAAGTTAACATAATTTTTACCTAATATTTGCAATAAAAGCTACAGGGTGTTGAACACATCGGCTCAAATTTGAACAAGTTTAAATGAATAAATATCTTTTTTTTTAAATGGTACATCCTGTATATTTTCATGTTATTTAATAGAGTAATATAAACGCTAAAAGTTTTGTTCAATATATCCTATACCTATTTATAATAGTTTTTGAGATATTTCAGTTTTTCTTATTTTCCATACTTTTTTACAGAAATAGGCTTCATTATCATAGTAGCCATGTAAAATAATAAAAAGAAACTACAGAAACAAACAGAATGTGGTTAAATATGATGAAATACATTATCCGTTATATTACAACGGCAATAGTTTAATTAAACATAACGTGAAAAAATTAACACAACAATAACGACAAGGCAAATACATATTTACTTTTATACTAAATTGAAACAAAAAAATTACCTATTAAATACTGAGATTAATTATTTCTTTTTAATAAGTGTTCGAATAAACGACCCTCTTATGCAATGCACAAATTTAGTCTTTTTTGCAGATTTTCTCGGACCCTGGACAAAATTAGTGGCGTTATTGTTCTACAGGTATACCTAATCCTGTTTCTCATATCTTCCACTGTTGTTGATGGATTAACATACACCTTATTTTTAATATAACCCCATAGGAAGAAATCTAATGGGGTGATGTCGCAAGACCTTGGTGGCGACTCAATGGAACCCCCACGTCCAATCCATTTTTGCGGATATCGTTGGTCCAAAAACGCACGAACTTCACGATGGTAATGCGGAGGCGCACCATCGTGCTGGAACCACATACTGTCGAGCTCATCCCTATCGAGACCTTGAAGCAGTTGGGGTAGTTCTTCTTGTAGAAAGTTCAGGTAACTATGGCCATTTAGTGGTTCATTAAAAAAGTGGGGTCCAATAATTCGATTATGATGAATACCACACCAAACATTTAATGACCAGTGGTTTTGATGTTGCACCCTTCTAATCCAAAATGGGTTTTCTGTGGCATAATAATGCATGTTGCGTCTATTTACGACACCGTTACTTCTAAAAATAGCTTCATCACTAAACATTACCTTGCATAATAAATTTAGATTTAATTGAATCTCCGCATTTATTGTACGACAAAAGTTTACACGACTTTCAAAATCCTGTCCATGCAATTCTTGGTGTAATACCATGTGATATGGATGATACCTATATTTCTTGGTAGTACGATTAGTGGTGGATTGTGATGTTTCACATAATGCTGCTAACTGACGGCTACCAATATAAGGATTTTCCTGAACATTTAACAATACTTGTAGTTCTTTTTCTTCATTAGTTACTGGTTTGTTGACCACTTTACGTTTTGGATAATCAACAGTACTAGAAAAATCAAATCTTTGCATTAAGTTTTGAAAAGGATGGGTATTAGGCTGGCGTCGATCAGGATACTTCATTTTGTAAATTCTTTGAGCAAGAAGGCAATTTTTTTGAGCCTCTCCTATTGTATAAATCATATCTATTAACTCATTCTTTGGAAAATTCATTTTACAATATAAGATGAATGCAAGAAAAACCAAACTACACTACATAAAAACCAAAAGAAGCGATTGCGGTTATAAATTTGACACACAGAAAAATGTTCTTTTACATTGTTTTTGCCATGGCTACTATGGTAATGAAGACTATTTCTGTAAAAAAGTATGGAAAATAAGAAAAACTGAAATATCTCAAAAACTATTATAAATAGGTATAGGATATATTGAACAAAACTTTTAGGATTTTTATTACTCTATTAAATAACATGAAAATATACTAGATGTACCATTTAAAAAAAAAGATATTTATTCATTTAAATTTGTTCAAATTTGAGCCGATGTGTTCAACACTCTGTAGTTTTTATTGCAAATATTAGGTAAAAATTATGTTAACTTGTCCTTGGCCTTGCTAAATTCCAAATTTGAATATATTTGTCACAAAATTGAAAACGTTATTTAGGATTGAATTGATGCTTGAAAATGTGACTTTTTTTCTTTAAACTTAATTATCTCAGAAACTATAAAGTTTTGTTATTGTAGACCCTTAATAAAAAAGATTTAAAATTATAAGCTAAATCGAAAATACGATTCGTATATAGAGTGTTTTATTTAAAAAAATACAACTTTATGGTGTCCTAGTTTTTTGGCTCACCCTGTAGAGTCCTAAATATTTTTAAAATCTGCGTAAAAATAAACTGTATCAAACAATAAATATAGTTTCTTTGTAAACTTCACCGAAAAGGCACAAACTTACTTCATCCAATCGTTGACTCACCCTGTACAATTCTAGAACTAGGAACTACTCTGGGATGTGTATAAAAGTTTAAGTTAAGTTGAGGCAGATGGAAACTTAGTTGCCAAATAAAAAATAATTCTTTTATTAGTTATAGTTAAGTAAATGTAAGATTTTATATAGTTTAAAATTTAGTGAGTAGATAATAATCTATGCCATTAATGTTTTTATTTTCAAAATATAGAAATCGACTTCACACTCACTATAGCTTTACTTGACTCTAAAGCGACTAAACGACAACCCATAAATTAGTATCAGGCATGAGCATTCAAATTGTCAACCTTTATGTTTGATTCATCATATCTTTTGAAAAAGCTTTAATAGAATTGCTGAAAATAATAATATCATCCTGAAAATAAATTAAGTTCATAAGAAAACAATTTAATTCGTTATTAAAAAAATAATGTCATTTTTTTTTAAATTAGCTGTGAAAAGTGTACGATTAACTGAAAACGATGCCGTATATGTTCAAGCCATACATACAGATGCTTCAGGATTTGGGATAGGTTTTAACGTTGGAGATGCCGACTTTTGGCCAAATGGTGGTTACTTCCAACCTGGCTGTACGCAGGAGGTACTTTGTGCGCATAAAAGAGCATGGATGTATTACGTTGAATCGCTAAACGGAAATGGATTTTATGCCAAACAATGCGACAGTTATTTTCGCTACAAAAATGGTAAATGTGCCACCAATTCTGTAGCCTTAATGGGTGGTTTTAAAGTTGACACTAAGTAAGTCATTTTAAATTATATTATGTATTTATAATTTAGTAAGCTAGTACTTGCCTGGAGTAAATTTAAGATCGATTAATATCGGAATTAAAAAAATGGCTCTAAGATCTTTATGCAGTAAAATACCAGATATTTTAATATATTGATATAGAAAAACTTATCTTAATCTTGTTGCCAAATGATGAGTTGGATTTTGATTATATTATTCTTCAAATGCTTATTATTTATGTGTTTAAGAAATTGTTATCTAGAAAGATATAGTAAGATGGCGTATGGTTTTACTGGAAATCGCTTTCTTCCAATTAAAAATATTATAATTCGAGCAGAAGAACGACATTGTCTGAATTTTGGTTCGACACCCTCGTTTTCTAGTTTATTTTTGGAAACCCCGAAAGATGTCAACTTGAGCTAATTATGGTGTTCGGAAAAAAATATTTTTAAGAAATTTTATTAAATTTCGTAATTTTTGAAATTAAATTATGTGCGCGAATAGTTGGTTTACCCTTGTAAAAACTAAGGGATGATATTCTTGAAGATGAAATTACCTTAATTCACTATCATTTCAAATACAAGTAATTTTCATTTGGTTCCGTAAAGATATATCAATTAGAACTTGAGATTTAAGAAAAAAAGTATTTGGGGATGACTCACCCTCTTTTACTAGTTATTTTTAGAAACTTAAGATGACAGTTTCTTATGCCATTCGTGAAAAAAATATTTTCGAAGAATTATATTAATTTTCTTAATTTTTAGAATTAAATTACAGGCGCAAATGGATGGCTTACCCTAATAAAAATAAGGGATGATATCTTTGGGCTTAAAAAACAATACTTCAGCATAAATTTGAACAACAAGTAATATTCATTTGGTTTTGTAAAGATATCTCACTTAGAAACGGAGATTTTTCATAAATACTGTTTTAAGAGTTAAATTTTAGGGGCGGTTTTCACTCCGTTAAAATAAATCTCCGTAGATATAAAAAAGTACGTGTCTCTCATTTTCGGATCCTCTACAAGATATTGAAGTTTCATTGAAATCAGAGACGAACACTTCTGGTACCTTCCTTTTTTGACAAAATAATCTGTCAATTTTGAAAAGAAATTTACAGAGATGAACAAATTGACCTCAGTTTTTCGTAGTCAGCGAAGGAAGACCTGGAATTTATTATTCCCATCTCCCGCCACAGGGATAAAAAATTGATAAAAGACTTTTAACATATTTTTAAATTTGACAGAACAAGCAAAACAAAAGTGGATTACCGGTCAATAAAAAAACTGGGTTCATGAATTCTAAACTAAATAAAGTTTTTGATCTTCATTTAATTTAAGTTGTCTTGTCAAATTCAATAATGCATTTATTTAAAATACTTGTTTTAAGTACAAGGAACAAGTTATTACCATGCAAAAATATATGAAAATTAACAATAATTAGTCTTTTTAATCAATAAAAGGAATGGGTATCCAAAATCTCTCTTTTTGGTATTTCTAATGCAGATAAGCTTAGACCAAAAGGAATAATATTAAGAGTCGTTTAATATGTAACCTTGTAACTGTGCAACTTAATCTCATTTTGCAGCTTAAATTTTGTAAATTTATAAATCATTGGATTCCATTTCAACTTTATTTGTGGAGATAAATCATTTTTATATAAAATCCCTAACCCTGATGAAGTTATTTCTTAATCGAGTTCTTATTAATATTAGGATAATAATACATTTTTAAAATCAATACGGGAAAATAAAATTGAATTGAATTTAGTTTAAACATAAAATTATTTTAATATTCTTTTTTAGTGCTTCTGGAACGTATTATTTGGACACCAATGCTGAATCACCATTTGCCAAAGGAGATGTCTAAGACATTCTTTACAAAACATAAAAAATTTTCTAATTCAAGTAGTCGATATGTAGATTTTGATAAATAAAGTCAAATATAGAAAAGAAATCCGAGTTTATATATAACTGAAAAACATATTGGCGTCAAGTGATTAAAGATTCTAGTCTGTTATCACGGTTATTTAGTGTATTTATAGTAAAAGACAGTAGGCTATAGAATCTTTATTTTATCTAGATTTTTAAAAAAAATTTGTTACAGATTTTATCAAAGATAGTTTTAACAAAAAAGTACCTATTCTAAAAATATATTTTTGGGTAACTAAGTCCGTCCCTGCGATAATATTGATATTACAATAATCAGTACCTCAATCTAAATTGTATTCATAATAATATTATATAAAATTAGTAGTTAGTAATCAAATTGTAATATTTAGTCCATCCTTTGTCAATTGTTGCTATAGTGTAAGTAATTCTAATTTTCCTGGCAATTTGTACAGACAAATTTAGTTCCTGGATTTTCAACGCAATCTTGATGCATCTTATCAATTTTTTTCCCTTTTTGTCTCGGGAAAACCTCTTATAACAAGCTAGTCATTCAGCGTTATCATTGCTGCCATATTCTTTTTCAATAGAGACCAAAGTAAGGTCACTATCCGATTTTGCCACTTTTGTCGGATGTTGGTTTTATTTTTCTTTTTGGTGTTTCCTGCCCTTTTCGTTTTTTTACACTTCTGTCCTTTTTTCCTTCTACTCTTTCTTCCCTCTTTTTTTGCTTCTTTTCTGCATCAATTCCTTCTTGTTTATGCGGTAAGGTCGTGACTATCTTGGCTTTGCCCGGTCTCGTTGATGTCGAATGTGGTTCAATGATTGGAATAGGTTGCCCAACTGCTAGAATGGGGTTGAAGAGTTTCCTGATCGTGATAGTGAAGTAGATATTATTGGTCTGAGCCTTACGGTGTCTGAAGGTAATGAGACGTCGCATACCAAGAATGGTGTGTAATTTGTATCGATTGAAGAAGGAATATGTCATGTGTCGACGAAAATATTTTCGTTAAGTGAACATATTCCCGTTTTCCGAAATTCGTTTACTACTCTATCAATGTTAAAAGCCTTTGCATATGTTTTTCCAAATATTTCTCTAAATTGGTAGGAGTGACAACTCGCTCTGTATGATCGGTCAACAAATTCTATATTTTTTGGGCATGGTACGTTTTTAAAGGGGACATAAATAATACATCCAAATTCTGCATATGATCAGTTGAATGAGGGGGAGGCTTGTTAGAAATAGAGCATTGTCACGTACAATGTCAATCACATCTAAATTTCTTCTATGGCTATAATACCCATTTAATACCAGCAAATCAGAGTCTTCTTTAGATGGTTTTACTATCAAACAACCGAGCCATTTTGCAAATAGCTCAGCCTGGGTGGCATCCACCAATGGCGCCTGGAGGTGCACCATCGGGTAGTTCGGCTTTCATGTCTTTTCCTGAAAATGCCATAATCGGAGAAAAAACTGACCAGTAGCTGACATACAAGTAACAATTGTTACTGATGCTTTCCTTTCAGAATATGACAATTTGTGAATTTCTCTTTTGCCTTTTAGAGAAATTTTTTTCATGACTTTATGATTAACTAATTTATTATTAACTAATTAACGTTCTTCACCTCCACCTTATTTGTTTTGAAAAAAAGGTATTTTTATATAAATCGAAAATTCAAGTCATGTGGAAATGCAAGAGAAATTGCAGTTACACTCATTTTCGTGTATAACAATCTTGAAGACTGTAAAAACACAAAAATTGGTTCAGTTAAAGCAAAACTGCATAATTTAATGCTAATATATTTACTAAACTGTTATACATATATATATATATATATATATATATATATATATATATATATATATATATATATATATATATATATATATATATATTATATATATATATATATATATATATATATATATATATATATATATATATATATATATATATTGTTACGGTTTTAATTTTCCTGTCTAATTTTCTATTTAAAATATAGTAATTTTTACGCTTACCTCCTTCATCATTTATGTGTTTTGTTTTGGGAACATAGTTACAAATGAAAGAAAACATTGGCAATATATCTTGTTTATTAGAATTTGATTCACAATTACGCTATTATAATCCATAGTAACTGTTCGATGGTCCTTGTTGTTGTTATGTTGAGTTCCTAAGGCTTCTCTCCTTTGTACCTAAAATATAGAAAGGTATTAGTCTTGGACAGAGTGGCTCGGTATAGAATATTTAGTTAGAAGTTCTTAATTTAAATTGTCTTTTGCGGTTATTGTTACCTTCATCGAGAGACCTCGAGTGGGCAAATAATTAATTGGCTGCAGGATCGACAGATTTCTGAGTGGAAGCTCTCTGAATAATGTTGGATCTTCTATGCACCTTAATTTTCCCCATTGTGTCAGTTGTCGTATAACTATTAGAGGTTCCATTAAGCTACAACCGAAAAACTACCTTAGTGTCAAATATAAATAAAGTTTAAGGTTAGAATCTACTCGACTTTTCTTGTTCAGTTTCACTTCAACGAAGCTTTTTTTTTACTGGTATAAATTCTTGAACGTACCACAATTGTCTTAGTTAATTGCTAATAAAAATTTTTGGTGGCGGTTACATTTACACCATAACACGTAAATATAGATCCTTGTTTTTAAATTTTTTGGGTGTTATCTTGGAATTGAATTAGATTTCCTGTTTTTTTGTTAGATCGGTCTCTGCCTTGAACTTTACGGCACCAAAACAGGTGGCGCACTTCACTTCGACCACTCTCCGTTCCCTTGAAAGCTAGCCGGACAAGCCCTAAAAGGTAGAGACTACTCAAGATCCACCTTATGAAATAAAAAAAAAAGAATAAAACTAGACTCAAGTCAAACATCAAAAAGTCTTTATTAATTGACAACAACACATTTTCTTTCATTCTTCCCCTAATTTTTTTTCTTAACAATATATATATATATATATATATATATATATATATATATATATATATATATATATATATATATATATATGAACAAAGAACACATTGTTGCATTTTGATACTACTAGCATATTCTGTGGACAATTTAACTAAACAAATTAATTTACTCAGTATTTCCAAATTTCATCGAAGCGTTAAAATAAGTTTCTCTTTTATAGATTGCAACTTTTATTTATGAATATCACTCAAAGTAAACCAAAATTACCTTGTGTTTAGTGGCATTTCCGAGGGTATAATCAATCTTGTAAACGTAAAGCCGAAATGCAATTAACCACCGTTTTACGCAATTTTTACGCAATGTACCCTTCCTTGAATCTATTACGCTTAAAAAATACCCATAAATAAATTGGAGTTTGTAACACCTTGCCTCCTAGAAATATGACTTCAGTTTTTTGGCTTAATTCGCGTTAAAATTTTAAAATTATATATAATAAAAGAACTGAGTGTTATAATTTATCTAATAGACCTTTATTTAATTTACTGCTTTTCAATTAGCTTCAGGTAATATTTTTTTTGTTTGCAGGCACAAGTGCTATTGATATTGCTTGTTGGAAATTAAATAAAACGCGAAATATGGGAATCACAATATATTTCGTAGAAATATTATTTTTTACAAGAACTAGTAAATTTGTTGAAAATATTTGAAAAAGAATATTTTCTTTTACAAAAAAGTTTAAATTTTATGTTTCTAAAAATAGACTCTAGTGATTTGATGTAGCGAAGGATGATGCTCTTCTTATTTTTTATACTTGGTAAGAGAGCATACGTAGAAACAATATAAGACAATTTTTGGTTCAGTATCATCGAGGTGCCTCATTTAATTGGTTTTTTAGACTGGCTTATTAAATTTTTATATAATGTAAATATCTAATAGTATCAATAAATTTAAAAACCGAAAATATTCTCTTTAATAACAGTGGTAATTTTAATTTTGAGATGTGTGGTATAAGATCAACCATATCTAGGCATGAACACACTATTGTCCAATATACAGATCATTTAATGATTACTTGAATATTCTGAAAACCAACAAAAATTACTACATTTTCTAAGACGTGTGTAGATAATATTTATATCGATTCGCGTGAACTAAACTATGAAATACATGACACAAGCCATTCTAACAGTAAATATCAATTAGTAACCCTAAAATACATACTCAAAATAGCCTTCTAAATGTAAACAAATTCAGAAATTTTAATAAAAATAATATGAATTCATTAAAAATTTCCATCACTCTTGTGAACTGGCATCAAATTATTGTAACGAATAAATGATATATAACATTAGAGGAAATTAAAATTTCATTTGAATTCATTTTTCCACTTGAAACATTCAATAACAATAATAATTATGTCTCTGAAAATAAATGGATGACACCTGAAACTATCAAGTTATCAAAATTAATAAAAGAAATGCATCAAGTCAATAAACGTATTATTAACCTTAATTATATTAAAAAATATAAGAAACTTAAATTTTATTATACCAAAAACATTTAATTCACAAAAAACCTTTAATAATTACAGGATAGCATTTGTCAACAATATTAATGAGAAGAGCTGGAACATAATTAGGATATATTGCACCAAAAGGTCTTATTGAACTCAAATATAAAAATGAGTAATATATCAGACAAGAAACCTGTAGTAGAGATATTTAATACTTTTTTTTTTGCAATTACCAGTAACAACAGTGAATTTTCTAGCTTACCAACCCTTGAAATAATGATTTTCTCACGATCCAGGTTCATTAGCTCCAGAATTAAAAATTTCATTTTGAAGGTATCCTGGGGCAATGATAATGTGTCAGGAATTATTTTTATCGTCGCCAAAGATATTTCGGCAAGAATTTTTTTCATATTAATTAACATGTGTTTCTAATACGGCAAATTCCTAACTTGTTTAAAAACGTCAAAGATAATACCTCTTTTTAAAAATAAGGCTGGTGTTCAAAATGTCGAGAATTGCCAGCCAATTGCACTGCAGAGCCATATAGCAAAGTTGTTTAAAGCATGATTCAACAATAGTGTTACTAGTTTTTTAGAAGAGAACTCTATACTTTCTAAATATCGACATTCAAAGAGATTAAATCATAATACTTTGGATATGATTATGCAACATATTTTTATTGCTTCAAATGAAAAGAAAAATATTATAGGTGAGCCGAGCGTTTGGTACAATCGATCATACATTACTAGTGTATAAATTAGACAAATTGGGTGCGAAAGGACCTGTAAAAAGCTCGCAGAATCAGTGAAAGAACTAATAGCTCGAATAAGAAGAACCTTCGACCAACTCGGTCCAGCTAAAATAGCAAAATTCTTCGAATGTTTGATTTTCGGAGCAATCTGGCAATCTTGTCGGTGGTTCCGTGTAGGTAAGGTAAGACAACACTGTCCAGGTTCATTTATGACATTTTGTTGAGGAGGTGTGTTATTATATTTATTAATAGAACGTCTTATATCTTCAGCACAATATCCGTTGCTTTTCAGATCATTAGTTAGTTTTTCTATTTCTGATTTCAGTGATTGTTCATCATATATTGAAAGGAATCTCTGTACCAAAGAGTTTATGACGGATTGATGGTGTGATGTTGCATTGAGATATCGATTTGTATGTGTTGGTTTTCTGTATATGTAATGTTCTAATTAGCTATTATCGTCCCTTTGTACTAGTACATCAAAAAAGGCCCTTCCCCCCCCCCCCCCCCCTCACAGTTTCCAAGGTGAATTTTATGCTAGGGTGTTGTTGGCTGAGATGATCCCGGAAATTATGGAAGTCATCTGCGCCATGCGGCTAAACTACGAACGTATCATCTACATATCTGCACCAAAATTTAGAGGAACAGAAAATATGGCGTTTTCTTCGAAAGCTTCGGCTCCCGAAGTCTGCTCGTAGAAAGTTCCTTGAAAAGTAAAATAAGTGGAAGTCAGACATGCTTTAATTAATTGTAGTATGGCGGAGTCCATATTGTTGTTTCGTATTATGTCCGATATTTCTACTGTATTGTATTTATTTCTAAATAAAAATTTTACTTCTACATTCGATGTTTTATTCAGTGATAGGCAGCTATAGTAGTATTAATTTGGGATTTAAAAAGAAACAAAGTGATATGAGCAGACAATAAAAATATAATTAACTGATATCATCAAAGTGTTTAATCTGCAAAATTCAATATCTATATAAGATAGCACAAACGTCAATTAACATAATAAAAACAACTAGTATCAAAACAACTTCAATATGAAATATATAATTGTAATATTTTTACTTTTTCTTTATGTATTATGTAGAAGTATCAAAACAGGTATGTCAAAAAATCATCGTGAAAAAGGTGACGGGGGGTTATTTTTATAATATGCGATAAATAGGTTGATTTCAATATGGTTTAAATCTTAATATAATTATAAGTTGGACTAATTCTAAATTCCATTGGTTAATAATTACAAGGCTCTGCTTGTTGTAGTTACATCTAAGAAGGAAAAATATTTTTAATATTTATATTCATTGACAGTATTCATCGATTGAACACTTCACCGAAAATTTTGATAAAGTTTTTGCGTCTATGTTTCATTGACTGTTCTTTCTAGATATAGTTTTGTTCTTCCTATATTGTTTTTTTCCCATAAATTCATCCCATATTTGTCACGGTCTTCTTCTATTCTTCTTGTGTTTGTTATTAAATCTGAAACTTGATTGACTGGGCATATTCTTCATCTTCTGTAGGTGACCCCACAAACTCAGCTCTATCCTTCCTATATAGTGTATTACTAGGCATCCTTTTATTTTTGTGTTATTCTGCCTTAAATTGTGACATCCTTAACTCTACTAACATACTTCATTTCGAGTATCGTCACGACTCAAGTTTCACATTCAAATGTAAGATTTTTCCTTACTTATAAATGTTTTGTTCATTGCCTCTCTTTTAATGGTTTTTCTATTCTGCTCACCAAACACTGAAAGATCTTCACTTGGTTCATTTTTAACCCATAAATTCATATATTTATCCTTACTTGTTCATCTTCTATTATTCAGTTCATGTTTTGTTCTTCCAATACTGTATTCTATATTTCCAAATTTATGCTCTCTGTGAAATATGTATTCTTTTTAAATATCTATAGCCTATATGGAATTTTTACGTTTTAGATATATATTTTCTATTATTTCATCAGTAAAAATTGTCCTTGACGTTAAACGTTATTTCAAGATTAAATAAATTTTTTAAATGATAGCCACCATTTTTTATTACAGAAATGAAAGTTATCTAGATGTCATTTGAAGGTGCAATAACGTATGGTAGCCAAAGAAAACGGAAATGAGTGAATAACTTGGAAACTTTAAAAACAAAAGTTGTATGATTTTTCCCTGATTATCTCTAGATGATCAATACTTTGATAGTGACCTGGAAGCACATTCCAAATTTAAGTGGATTTTTAAAAAATGGAAATCCCTATTTTTTGTTACATAAATGCGTGATTATATTGCTTAACGAAAAAAATCTCTAATGAAATAGGTTTCTATTCAAAAAAATTAACTTTAAGGCACTTTCAAGGTCGAAATAAAGGTCACCAAGAGATAGGCAGGGAAAAATGATACAACTTTTGCATTTGAAGTTTTTTATAAAAACTCGATCCTGCAAAATTATTTGGAGGTTCCTATGTTTATTTTACACTTTGTGTCATGTTGAATTGATTCTCTAATTATTTGTTTTACTGTAAATATCTGATCCAATGGACTCTTATCTTTTTGAAATCAACTTTGCAATCCTAATATATTCTCAATTGTTGACCTAATTTTTTTATCGATAATATTCTCATATATCTTCGTTGCCATGCTCAAGAGTAGTATATTCCTGTAGTATAGTATTTGTACGTAAATTTTCAGAAACGTTTGACACCCACATTTATTCAGGCACGGATCCAAAGGGGGGGGGGCGATCCTCCCCCCAAGAGCTTTGAGTTCAGGAAAATAGACCCGATGTTGCCTCTTATACTACAGTTTATTCAAGAACTAGAGAGAGTAATGAATCATTTTTTACCCCTTTTTTTCTTAGAAAATTACCTGTGTCCTTTAGACACACAGTTTGGCAATCAATTATCTAACCCATCAACTTTTGTTATTATAATTTAGGCACAAACCTCGATTACTATCTTACTATACATACATACCATTGATTATTGAGAGTAGCAATGAAAACTGAGACTATCGGTCAATTTATTATATATTAAAAACATTTTTATGACATTTGACGTTTCAGTTTATTTATTTCTTAAACCATCTGCAGAATTACAATTAAACAATAAAAAGGGATTCAAATGTAATTAATTTTTATATGTTACAGTTAAAATTAGACCTACTTATTTTTATTTCTATTGCACTGACATCTTAATTCAATTTACTTTATTATATGGAAATCCGGTAGCCCAAGAAAATAAAGGAAACAATTATATTTATTTTATTTATAAAATCTTATAAAATTTAAATATAATTAGATTTACGGCAGTCCTCAGTTACTAGCGGCATTGGAGCAGGTACGTTGGAGGTTTCGGTAACGGTTTTATTACTCTCTCTAGTTCTTGAATAGAGTATAGAAATGTGTATGCAATCGCCCTTTCCCTTTACAGGAGCTTTGAATTCAGGAAAATAGAACCGATTCAGCCTTTTATATCAGGAATATGTATGCTGCTCGCCCCCCCCCCCCCAGCCCCGTTGACAACTTGTTTTTCTTGCGATAGCCCCCTTCGAAAGCTTTGAGTTCAGAAAAAAGACCCGATTCTGCCTCTTATACTAGGAATGTGAATGCTGCATGCATCCTCCCCTCTTGTCGGCAACTTGTTTTTTCTTGTGATCGCCCCTCCCTCCCTCCAAGGGCTTCAAATTCAGAAAAATAGACCCGACCCTGCTTTTTACACTAGAAATGGGAATGTTGCTGGTGTTTCTCCCCCTCCCCCCGTGGACAACTTGCTTTCGCTTGTCATACTGTACTTTTGTGATATCACCGCCCCCCCCCTCAAAGAGAGAAGCTAGATCCGCATCTGCATTCATTATGGTTAAACACTAGTGATATTATTATTATAAGGTCAGGCATCAGTTGCTTGAGAGTCTTCTATGAAATAAAAATGTTTGGTGATTATTTTGCTTCTTATTAGTTTTGTATGAGTATAATATGGAGTTCTTTATTTTTATTCGATGTTGCTTCTCATAATATCTCGCTTAAAATGAATTGAAAAATTGCGCCTAATTTTCAATACATTTTTAGTAAAAATAATATCAGTTAACCTTATCAGTTTTCAAGAGCTTGATTAATAAAAGGAAACACGTTTTTAAAAAACAGGTGGTATTTCATTATAGATAACGTCAAAATTTGCGCAGTTAATGTTTAAATATAATGATTTCTTTAAATGATTTGCTTAAACAATAAATAATAAAGATATACTACGATATCGAAAGAATCTTGGTGATGAAAATATTTCCCCATTGTTTTTATAACGAAACATAATTATTTGTTGTTTTCATTATGAATAACATAAAGGTGCATAATATCCATATCAACAACCCCCGAAATCCAGTTTTCTTGTTGGAAAATTAGTTCATTCAATGTTTGTTTCACTCTAGGAGGCTAATAATATTAACGGCGACTAATTTAAAGTTAAGAATTTAATTTTTATCTCAATTTGGTCTTATATGGTTTTTAACATTCTATACAAGGCACACAAATATTCAGGAATAATATTTTTATACCGTTATCTAGAATTTAACAAAAAACTGAAATCACGACCGGTATGTGTCAGATATTGCCAGCACAATAGTTTATCTGCCACTATATTAGTAAAGAGAAAAAACAAATAGAACGCCATTAGCCCTTAAATGTTGCCATTAGTAATAAAAGTTTAGGCAGTTGATGAATTTAAATCTAAGGAAATAAATATGGAGAACTTTCTCTACTTTATACGGAAATACAATTTTTTGGGTATCTTTTACATATGAATTGCATAAAGAAATGCAAATAAGCCATGAATACATGTTATTGAATATATGGCGATACGACTTAACACATTTTTGACATATGAACACAAAATACTTTCTGCATCCATTATATTTATTGGTCAGTTATCAGCAAGCAAAAATATAGGAGTCAAGCAAATCTAAAATATTTTATTTCATTTAGAACAAATTTTCTGGATGGTAGATAGCATAGTAGTAGATAGTATTCGTGTCTGGTTTCCAGAATCTGCGAAAAGGTTTTAAGATATTAAACGTTTCCTTTAACCTCATACAAACAAATTTTCAGGGGTTACTAATAGCAGAGACGCCAAATAATTAGTTGATGTCATCTGATCTACTTATATCCAATTTAAGACATTTGCTAGTTAAGCATAGGCGGAATTCATCGTGGGATACACTTGCAGTCTTTTGGCCTTCAGAAATTGAACCTAAGGAATTCGTTTTTATTTTTCCGGTGATAATATTGCTAACCCACATCTTTTAATTACTTCATGATATTCGAAAAATTTTATTCGTGAGAGTAGAGATCTCATTAACGCATATATTTTACGGATGATCAACCCTTCATTTCCAACCTTAATATATTTATTTCAACTGGCTCGAAAAACAGTGTTTTATGATTATTTTGGGACCATAATTATCAGTTTTACGGACTTGGCATCTGTTTTCGATTGTCTGATTATTATTTATGGAATGTCCGGTACCAATTCTTTAAAAGGCAGGGGTCCGTTAATAAGCACTTTTATTCCGTTATATCACAATCCATTTAAATCTCTTCAATTTTTTTAGTATGGCACTAGTGTAAAAGGCATCACAGCAACAACTGCAATTGCGGTGAACAAATCACATAATGTTTCAATCTGCAATCTGCCCATCCATTTTAGCAACCTACCTGTGATTACATTGAATATCATAATTTTTACTAGGCTTATCATACAGGCAGTAGCGGACGTAGGGTAGTTTCATAGTGCTATAGTACTACAGATTGTAAATTTACCCACTCGGTCGTTAATATTAATAATATAAGTTTGGGATGTTGAGATTTTTCTCGAAGTCCAATCATTTTCTGCGTAAGCATCTCATTTCTTCGAGTGATCTCTCCCACTAATAAAAGTTTGCTATAGAACAGTGCGATGCATACATATAGCAGATGTTACGATATTTCAGCTGTAGAGCCGCGGAAACAGTAAATCACATCCTCAGCATTGCTCATCTTTTTGAGATAGGATCTCCTTAGCTTTTTCTGTAAATACGTTTTTTTTCTATTATTTTTACTTTAACTTCTCCGACCACTTTTTTCTTCTCCATATTATTAACTTGGACATCTTACAATAGAGCGAAAACTTAAAATGAGCAGGTTTCCTATAATCATCAACACAGAATTGTGTTATTTATGGATACAAAATAGCTGTAAAACGAAGATGTTATGGGGCTTATACTTGAACAAGGAATATGTGACTATGTATTAATATTTTCTGTATATTGCTGTAACGTTTTTTCCAGGCGCTAAATAATGTGTATTACTAACAATTAAATCTAATAAAGAACATACTTGCTACCGGGTAAGAAGTGACATTAGTTTTTAATTTCGATTTTCATTTTTGTTATGTTTGTACTTTGCGGTTCTAAAAAAATATTCAATTTTAAACTCAGTTTTAGTCATTGCTTATTTCCTTAATGATGTATTTACAAAATATTTATTTTCTCGAGTCAGTGCGTGGTTTAGGTTTGTAAATAAAAATCGTTTTATTAGACGCCATGACTACAAATAACGTTGGTTGTTTAAAGATCTGTTTTAGTGTGTTCTCTTTAAAGAAAAAATTTAAGTAAAAGAATCAGAACGGCGATTGTCTAATTTAGAAATTGAAAAACAGAGTCTAAGTGGGAAAAAGTGTGGTTGAAAATGTAATAAAAATACACATAAATAGATATGATAAAAATTGCTGGCTGTAAGAGTCTGAGAAAACACATAAATTTTTTTATCTTATACAAATGCTATTTGGAAGTGATGAAATTTAGTCAAAACAAGAAACAGATCATCTGGTTCATGTATGGAATTAAATCAATATTGAATTTTATAAAGTTCTGATTAATAATGTTTTTAAGCTTTTCTGTACTTAGAAGGATCAACATAAAATACAGTTTCATAATCATCCAACATGTTCTTCCACATGATGGAACTACTTGTCTAAATAGTTACTAGCCGTCACTGTATACAACTTGGACCTTTCCACTACATATAAACTAAATGTATTTTAGAGTAATGCGTGACTATGATTTTTATATAAACGCATATTCTCAAAATACGAGTATATCTAAATGATATATCGTATATAGTGTTATTAATGCTCTTTATATTTATTAGATAGACAATTTAAGAAGTTAAATGAAATTTGTAATAAATTTGGGGATCCAAATAAGTCATTGCCATTGAAGATTAATCCAGATGACATTCCTTTATTTATATATACCCAAGCAGATCCTAAAGGAGCTGAAATTTCTTTGTCAGATGCAAATAGAGTAACTGAAGTTAGCCCATTTAATTTACAATTGAAAACTGTATTTTTTGTCCACGGATGGAGAAATACCATAGATGAAAATAGTTCTCCTGTTGTTCGAGATACTCTGTTACAATATACAAATGTTAATATTGTCCTTGTTGACTGGGACGCATGTGCCTTAACTATCGATTATTTTGTTAGTCAAGCTTGCGTACCGGAAATAGGAAAATACGTAGGCGAATTTATTGAAACTCTATCTCTGACATACAGCTATTCCTTGTCAGACATTACAGTTATTGGTCATAGTCTAGGAGCTCATATTGCCGGACACATTGGCAAAAATACCAATGGAAGTTTAGCTGTTATAATTGGACTTGATCCCGCTGGACCATTTTATTTTAAAGGTAAGTGTATGAATTTGGGCCAAAATATATAAAGAATTCATTTTTGTTTAGCTTCTAATATTAAAATATACGCTATTAAAAAATGTGGAAAAACAATCAACAGAATAAGAACTAAAGAATCTATTTTTTGCACATACAGATTTCTAGAAAGGAAGATGAAAGACTATGTTATATTTTGATAGTATTTATTTAGCATAAATGAAAGTTCATTTAACAAAGTTTTTACGAAAAAATAAACTAAAAAAGTGACTTTTTCTCTACTCATATCAAAATATTTGAAATAATGCACTAGGGATATTGTTTCCATGCATTAAAAAGTAAAAACAACTTGGAAACAATAATCTTCGAAATAACTACTTCCTAATACTTTAACATTCAAATACAAACCAAAACTAACTACTCTTATCCTATGCCTATTTATATACCTATAGAATATAAGAGAATACAAGTCTAGAATTCTACTAGAAACATGACATATAACAACGAATCATAAATATAATATTTCTATATAGAAATATATGAACTCAGACTGTCTTTTGTTACAATACGTAAGAATGCCGCTGAATTTCCCTAGTCATTTGTTACAATAAGTGTTTTTGCACCAAGAACCACTTATTTTTCTCCTAAAAATATAACATACCAAAAGTCCTCGTTCTTCCAAAAAGAGAATTTGATAAAAATTCGTTCACCATCTAGGACTTTATGAGTTTGGAAATAACTTCAAAACAATAAAAAATTCTATTTAATATTTAAAAACTACATAAAGCAATCCATGGGTACAAAAATATTTAAGACTAAATATGCTGAAAATCGATATTCCTTTAAAACCGGTCTTTTTATTTTCAATTTATTTTCTCCCTGAGTACGCCTAATTTAATCCAGAAATAGATTACAAAAGAACGATATAAAATTTGAAATAAATTTAATAATATTTTAAGACAAAAATTCTATGTCTGAATTATCAGCTTTGCTAAGTTTAGATAAAGTAGCATTTTTACAAGAATTGCCATTACATCAGTTTAATCAACGGGAATCGGCCTCCAACGAACTACAGCCAAGATAGGAGGTAAAGAGGCCAACGAAGCCTAGGCTTCGATGATCAAGTATCACCAGATCTTACTTATTTATTTATTTATACGAAAACTAGGAACTGCTCTGGAATATGTGTGAACTTTCCAGAGGTAGATATAAATCTACTTACCTAATGAAAAAATTAATTCAATATTACTAATTACAAATAAGTAAATGTTGGAGTCTGTATAATTTTGAAGTTAGTAAGTAGAGAACAGTTTCTAATTTATCACGTAGTAATATAAACTTTCAGAAATATTCTGTTCTTCGAAACACAATCGAATTCGCTGAAAAATAATTAGATACCCATTTTCAAATTTAGATGTCAGAAGTGCAAGATTAACTGAAGACGATGCCCAGTACGTTCAAGCCATCCATACAGATGCCTCACTTTTAGGACTGAATTTTAACGTTGGAGATGTCGACTTCTGGCCAAATGGAGGCTACAACCAACCTGGTTGCGAGGGGGAGCTGGATTTGCATTGTTCGCATGAAAAATCATGGAAATATTACGTGGAATCGGTAAAGAGCAATGGTTTTTATGCAAAACAATGCGATAGTTTTTCTCATTATGAAGATGGTACGTGTGCCAACAACTCTAAATTCTTAATGGGTGGTATTAACCTTGACACTAAGTAAGTAATTCCAAATTATATATTTTTTTATAATTTAATAAACTAATACATGCCTGTAGTAATAATTATATTTTCAAGATAAGAAGGCGACTAAAGTTTGAAATCGATAAAATAAGAATTTAAAAATTGAATTTGATCACTTTAAACATAGATGTGCTGGATATTTTAAAATATTTATATCCTAGATTCACCGTATATATAGATATTTTTTATGTAAAACATATGCTAAATACGAAATCTGTGTGAATAATATTTTCTGAAAAAATCGACTTCAAAGTTTTTTGACATTGATTTTTCGCTCACCTAATTAAAATACAGCAACCATTCTTACATAAAAAATACGCATATTTTTAAAATCTTTTTTTTTTTTAAATACATATTTTTAATTTTGAGCATAAAAATTTAGAAAACAACAATTTCTGGATGACAAAAAAAATTTTTCCCCTATTGAATTAAAAAATTTTTTAATGTTCTATATAGATTTAGATCATCATAGATCATTTTCGATCTCTGGAAAAAAATATCGTACAATGGAAAACAATTTTTTTCAAAGATTCGAAACGTCGCGGCTAACAAATATTAAGGAGTTAAACTTAGGGAAGAGATTGTTGGATATTCGTACATTATCTGGGAATTTTTTCGTTACATAAAAGACACCCCTCTAAGTTCTTTGGACCACCGAAAAGCGCCTAGAATCTCACCGACGATTTTTAAATCGCTCGGGTACAAATAGTGAGCAGGTGGCAGTGCTACAGGCGCTGGACCCACACTCGCTCACAGCTCGCAGCATTTTCATTTCTGAGCAGATGTTCTTATATAGGTAGTTATAATGAATGGCAATGAAATAAATAATTATTGTGACAATTATTATAACAATGATGTTAATGATAATTTAAATGGTCAAAGTGATGCTGAAATGAGCGACGATAATGACTAAGTGATTGCGAAAAAGAGAAAATTAAATAATAACAAATGTAGATCTATCATATTTTTTATACGTGTAACTTTTCGTCAAAACATTGATTTTAATAAAATTTTGAATGATTATTACAGTAATAAACGACTTATTTTTATTGAATACAATCTAAATATTATGAAAACCATATTTTCTCCGGAATGATGCCACTGTTATGCAAAGCGGTAAGTTCATGCAACCCCTGCGCCTGTAGAGTGGCAACACGCTCATTGTTTGTAACCTTGATCTCGGCTACCATAGTCGGATAGATTCTGAGTGCCTTTCAGTAGTCCACAGATTTTAAAGGTGTGTCTCTCATCCAACGAAAAATTTCCCAGATAAGGCACAAATATTTTCCCCAAGTTCCATCCCATAATATTCGTTAGCCGTGACGTTTCGAATTTTAAAATAAAATTGTTTTTTTTATAGATCGGAAATCGGCATCTAAATCTAATGAGAACATAAAAAGAAATTTAAGTTCACTAGGGAAAAAGTTATTGCAATTTTTGTGCCTCAGAAATTGTTTCTTTCAAAATGGTTAGATGATAACTATTTATTTAATAGATTGTTCTAAGGCATGTAAAAGGGCAAACACATTCCAGTGTTAATGAATTTACAATACACTAGAATGCAGATATACATACATACCTGTAAAATTATAATATCTTTGAGGAGATTATTTAACTAGCTTTAAATAAATTCCACTTGGCTGGGGTTGTAATAGTAATCAAATAAATATTTATTAAAATCACATTTCTTGATGGTAAAATTAAATAATTTGATTTCAACGTCATTTTTGGAGGCAAATAAATTAAGTTGAAACATTTCAAGTTAAGACCCTTTTCTATCTAAACGAAAGTCTAAACATTTCTCTCAAATATATTTTATTCGATACTGAAAACAAAAATGATCCTTTTCTCCATCTTTTCTATTTTAAACATAAAATTTTGAAAATTTTCGCTTTTAGAGCAACTGGTAATTATTATTTGGAAACCAATGCTGATTCACCATATGCGAAGGGAAATGTATGAAGTTTTCTTCAGAAAATCTTCGAAAAATTTTTAGATTTAGATGTTTAAAATGTAAAAATATAATTATTAACTTATTTATTAATATAACCAAGATATAATTTTAAATTATTTTAATATATTATTTAAACTTAAAATATCTGTAGTTTCATAATGTGATTAAAAGTCTAATCTCTCATTACGACTACTAAATAGATCGATAGTTTTCATCACAAAAGAAAAATCGCTTATTTCATATCAAATTCAAGGAAAAAATGCAACGAGGTATTTACGATACTTTATTTATTTATTTATTTAAACCCATTTCACAGTTCAAAAAAAAAAACAATTAACAAATGGGTACAACAGAAAAAAAAACTTAAATATTTACAATGACAAATCAAGCATACACAAATTACTAGAAACAAAACTACAAAATATTACCAACTTATTTTTTTTTATTTGTGCCATTCTGCAGCTAAATATGTCGAATTTATTTTGATTCTCGTTGTAGTTTCTACACATCCTATATAAAGGAGAGTAGTTACACACATTTGTACGAGATGTAGGACAATAGAATGTGGCAGATTGGCGAGCTGAGGTCCTAGGTACAAGAAAACTCATTTTTTCCAGTATATCACTACATTCCACTCTGTTATGCAAAACCTTATAAAGAAATTTGAGGTCTATGACGATACGTCTATGTTCTAGAGAACAAAAAGAATGCCGATGAAGTAAGATTTCATGGGGAAAACCTTTTTCAGGATAATGTCCATCAATCCGAAAGCTTAGGTATTTCAAGAAACGCCGCTGAACTCTCTCAAGGTCATTAATATGGTTTTGATAATAAGGAGACCATATTATGGAAGCATATTCCAATTTAGATCTTACAAAAGCGTAATAAAGTAAAATGAGCATACTTTGATTCGAAAATGTTTTTGAGTTTCTAATAATAAAGCCTAATGATTTAAAACACACCTGTATAAGTCTGCTATCAAATGTCACACCTAGATTTCTAAAGCATTCTACTCGTGGAACACATGTTCCATCAATTTTATAATCATACACCAGCACATTTTTCTTTAATGTTAAAGTCATGACTAACACAAAACAAATGAGAAAAAGATTTTATATAAACTTCCTAACAGCTAATTTATTTTAACATATTCTTCAGCAAATACATTGCTAATCACTTTAGATGATAGTTTGGATAAAGGAAATAAAGGAGCTTATACTACGTCTCCATATATGAATATTCCTAGATAGAGGGACATACATAGAACTCCAATTATCTTCAAAATAGGAGTCTTTATTGCACTGTAAGTATTTATAAGGCAACTAAAAATATTTTCAGGTTGCTAATTAGATATAGCATTGAGAACCGGTAGCGGAACTTTAATATAGCGTACCTGGATGATCTTAATAAATATTAAATAGATATTTACGTACATCGGATTCCTGCTGAATCTTGTCATTCGGATTCATTCACGCTTCCAAATACAATAAAAAATTATAATAGTAGAGATCACAGTGGCATAAATGTAGCAGGATATTCAACTAAGAATGATAAACTCGCCGCTGACACAAAAATTGAGAAGCGAAATAAAACACCATCTTCAGCAAAGAACTTATCCACTTTATATTCTTTTAGCAGTTGGAAATTAAAGAAGTATACTCAATTCTTTATCTCTTATTTCAGCGGTTTTGGTCTGGATTAACATCGTCATCATAGCATCCTTATACTTTCACCCTAAAATGCAATAGAAATTATTTCAGATAATTTCCATTATACATATTCCTGTTCAATATTATATTTTTCTCAGAATATTTTAATCGATACCATCAATTTTGAAATGAATAGTAAAAACGCGATAAAAATATAATTTTAATCAAAATAACTCTCTTAAACATACTGATAACATTACCGATTAGCATCCGCAAAAATAACAGGAGTTTATAGAAAATACAAGGTATTTATAAATTATTATGCGAAAAATAACGTAAAGATGAAGCGCTTCATTTTTACGTCGTTTTTATTGCAATATGTATTGTGCAGTAATTTTATAACAGGTAAGTTTTTTAGTACACTTTTCTCATATAATTTAACACGCGTCTTTTTGTTAACTTTTTGATTTTCTTCAATTACTTGTAACATTTTTGTAGATCATGATAGGAACCAAATATATAGTCAACTAAATGAATTGTCCAAAAATTGGGATGAGTCGAAAGAAAATTTTCATTTAAATGTAAAGGTACAAGAAGTTCATCCAGATGATATTGCCTTAAATATATACACGAAAAAAAATCCTGCAGGAACTGAAATCCATTTAACAGATGCAAACCGTATAACGGATGTTAGTCCGTTCAATTTAAAATTGGAAACGATATTTTACATCCATGGGTGGTTGGACACTATTGAAGATGAGGGCAGTACAATAATAAAAAATGCGTTACTGGAATCTGCAAACGTCAATATCATTATTGTTAATTGGGATAAATGCGCTACAAGCATTGATTACTTCGTTAGTCAACGTTGTGTGCCTGATGTTGGAAAATATTTGGGAGAATTTGTTGAAACTGTGGCCGAAACATATGGCTACTCTCTATCTGATATTACAGTTGTAGGTCACAGTCTAGGAGCTCATATTGCTGGACATATCGGTAAATATACTAATGGAACTTTGGGTACAATAGTTGGACTGGATCCTGCCGGGCCATTTTACTTTAAAGGTAAAAATTTTTTTTATATTTAATTGTTCTGAAAATATTTATTCATAAATAAGCAATTTATCAGTCAGTTAATAAAAAAAAAGTATTTATTTTTAACTTAATATTTATCTAATGAAAAGAGTAAAATATTATATTCACTTTATTATTTTTGAAAATTAAATTAAATATAGGGAAATATTTAGTAGTAGAATTGTTTTAATAAGTTGCCGTTTTTCTCTTTCTCGCCGTCAAAAGAATAAATAGATAATTTATTTCTTGCTAACTCCATCTCTCTACGCGTTTCGACCATTTCATAGTCTTATGGGTTGAACTATAATGAACCAAGACCAAGATATGCAGAAAAAAACTGTCTATATAAAATATCCATTCCCAGGTATGTCGGCAGGATGTTATACTTGAAACCTTTTTTGATAAGTGCGAAATATCAACTATTCAACGACATCTTTACATACTATACATCAGGTATCAAATTTACCTGCAGATATAACATCTTGCCGACACATCTTGGAATGGAGACTTTATATAGACAGTTATTTTCTGTAAATTTTGTTTTTGGTTCAGGCCCAAAGGTTAGACCACTAAGTGTTTGAAAGGCATATGCAGAGAGAATCGGAGTAAAATTCTCAAAAAATAGACTGTCTACCTTTTCCTTTTACGGTACGAAGAAGAAAAACGACAACTCCTAGTCATTTATATTTTGGAAATAAAAAACAGAAACAAATATTTATTAGTGAATACATCTTTGCATGCTTTTAAATAAATCCAAAGCGCAATTTTATTATTGTAAAGATGAAATTCCCAAAACTTATTGACCATGCAGGAGAACAAAAAGAAATCACTGAGTTTTAAATCAGGTCTGCACTGCGGATAAGCCTTCAATTACACGTTTTAATTGCTTAGAAAGTTACTCATTTGAGCTGATACGTTAAAGCTCGTATTGTCATGGCGAAACATGTTCCGTCGTTTCCCATTTTTTTTTCCTCAATTCGCTGATGATTTCCAGCAAACAAATGATTATGTATCATTCAAAATGATAGTTTTACTAAAGGCGCGGTGGCGATATAGTCAGTTCTTTCAGGGAAACAGGTGACCTTTTACTTTGGAGTGCTTCTTGAGAGAGTAACTTTTGTTGCTTTGGGTTCGTTATGAAGAAACTATGCTGTCGATTGCTGTGGTTGAACATTTACTTACGTCAATCGCCACAGGCATTATTTTGAGTGATGGTTCAATTATGCAGAATCCAACTCAAGCATTGGTTCTTCACTGCCATAGGTTCATGTAACATATTATATACACAGATGTTACTCAAATTCAGGGATGCCTCAATCCCACAGTATGTCGATCTTGCATCATTAGTTCACTCACAGTATCGATGTCTTCTTGCGCTACAAGCTGATTTTACGAAACTCGTCCGTTAGCAAACGACATCCATTATTGAATTTACTAAATCAGCGATATATATATATATATATATATATATATATATATATATATATATATAGAGAGAGAGAGAGAGAGAGAGAGAGGTTTTTACAGGTGTTTCATCGACATATAAGGAATTAAGTTCATCGATGCACATTTGTTGAGATAAATCACGCACCAAAAAAGTCACAAGTTAATTAAATTTTTTGGCCTTGATAATATTTTAAAGTTTCATAAATAGCATCAGTAAATAAAAACGTTCTGAGTATTTATTGCGTCAAAAATATGAAATTTTACATTGGATATGTCAGACAGTACCTAGTAACGCCAATGTTGTCATTTTCCGAAATATAAAACTGCTACACTCGTATTACCTTGTCAGATTTAAGACAAACTAACTCCTTGTAAAAATACAATTCCTGGAACACTTGAATATTATAGGAATTTTCACTATATTTATCAGATTTATTACAACAAATAATTTTAACATCGGTCTATTTTCGGTAGACTATTTTTACTCACAGCTCATTTTAGATAAAAAATATGGCTAGAAAATTTGTATGTTTCTTGTTTATATACCTGTAACTTGTTGGCATGTTTCAGTCTTAGAATAACTGTTTATTATGTAAGACATAAATTGTTTCTTCCATAGTGATATCTAGGAAAATAAATTTTGACCCACATCATCTTTCAATAGCTGGATATGCTTTAATTATGAGATAATTGACCAAGGAAATGTATAAGTTATTCGTAAAAAAAATGAGTTGCACTAGTTTAGTTAATAATCGAAATATTAAACACCTCAAAAACTAAAAGCTAAGAGTTAGACCATTCACTAATATTAGATTGCTTGTTGGTAAGAAATTTAAAAAAAAAACTTTACCCAGTAGAACATCTTATTCTAAATACTACACCAAGAAAATATTGCACATACTTTGGTGTAGTTATCAAATCAGATTTTATAAAATATGCCTGTTAATTTAAGGTGTTTTCAAAATAACATGCATTTATTAGTGGGTGGGAAAAACCTGAAATGATAAGTCCTTGTTCGTACTATAAAGATATGTGCCATTTTTCTCCCGAATAATTAATTTTTAATAAATTTTAATATGAGGTATCTAAAATCATCAGAATTATTTATATCTTTATTAAAACTATATAGGACTTCTTCATCCTAATTTACTCTCGTTTGTCTACTGTTGAATCTAATGTCCCTCTAATATATTTTCATCTGCTTCGATTTTTAAAAGCACTTCTCTAGCCTTAATTAGTCCACTTATGGACAAAGGCCTCTGCAACTGTGTTCCATGCTTGTCTGTCTCGGACTAGTCCTACCCAATTTTTGCTTGCAACTATCTTTAAGTTATCTTCCCATTTCCTATGTGGTCTACCAACGCTTCTATTTGCCTGTTTGAGTTTCTAACTAATGACTCTAGATAGCCATCACTCTCTCATGCTACATGTCATGTTCGTTGCCATTTTAGTTGTACAATTCTTCGTTCATTTTCTAATTTCTATGTTTACTGTTCTATCCTAGAGGCTTACACCCAACATTGCACTCTTAATTGCTAGTTGTGTTACTCCTAGCAGCTGTTAAGAACCTTTTTGCATATGAGCCAGTGTTTGCTTTCCATAAAGTAACATTGGCAAAATATAGCTATCATAGACCTTTAGAGTGTATGGGAATATCGTTATATTTTAGGACATGTCCTTATTTTCCAGAGACAACATATGTAAGGTATATTCATCTCTCGATCTCCGCAGGCTGATTTTCTTTTCCAATTATGACGGTATGTCTCATATAAACATACCTTTTGATAAGTTCAACTTGGTGGTTTTGAATGGTCACAAGTTTCTGACCTTCAATCATAAACTTCATTTTATTGTAATTCATGTTAAAAACAATATTTTAGGATCTTAGTTTAATTTTTCATACTTTTCTTTAAACTGGTAGAAAGGTTGCGATATTTTATCATTTTAAGTTACAGAGAGGTTATCTTAAAAATGGAAATTCTTGACAAGATATTTTGGCTGAATAAACTAGGCGTCTATCATATTCGTCAATTTAAAATAAATGAAGTATACCTTACTGTTTTAAATGAACTTTAACGGTTATAATAAAAAGAAATAGCAAAATTGCCATCTTAAATTCGAAAAAATCATATAAAAATAATAATATATTTCAAGAATTTGTTAACGGGTAAAAATGATTTTCATAAGAATTAGGATACATTAAATTCTCAAGCATAATGTGTATACTTTATTTGTTAATCATATATTTGTTACTAGGTATATTTATTGCCTTTTTCAGATTTACGATATAAAATAAAATCCATACACTAAGTTAAACTTCAAGATATTATTTATTTGATTTACTTGGATCTTTTCTGATAATATAGATATAAGAAGTGCAAGATTAACTGAAGACGACGCACGCTACGTTCAAGCCATCCATACTGATGCTCTATTCTTAGGAGTAAATTTCCAGACTGGAAATGCAGACTTTTGGCCAAATGGAGGATTTACACAAAATGGATGTGGCTTAGATGCAAAATGTTCACATATAAATTCATATAAATATTATGCTGAATCAATTACTAATAATGCCTTCTTTGCAAGAAAGTGTGACAGTTATTCTGATTTCACTGATGGCAAATGTAACCAAAACTCTAAGACTTTGATGGCTGGCATTAAGGTTGATACTTCGTAAGTGTATTAACATTTTAAACAATTCGAAGTAGTGAGTAAGGATATCACTTCACGTGAAAAGAGTGAATTGACACTCTGAAATTTTCAACCTGACCAACTAACCTGAACTTAATCAATTTTCGTATTCGTAAAACATTATATTCGGGATTATTGTACTTTACCTAGGAATCCAAATTTTCAACATTCAAAAAGCGGAACCATTCTGGTGAATGTAAAATCAAAATTTTGTATTTACTATATTGAATGATACTTATAGATTTCAGGTTGGTTGAAAATGTTATTATCTACAATTTTTTCTTAATAATACAGAAAAAGTAGGTCCAGATAATTTGCCATACAGGTGATGCTACTGGATTATCTTTTTGCAATAGATTTACTTTTATATGCTCACTTTCAATGTAGGAGAAAAACTGTGTGATCTTAAATTTGTGTTTCACCCATGGGACATCAAATTAGCAGCTGCAGATTTATGAGTGTAGCTTCTTGTTTACAAATTATTTCTATACATACATTCCGTTGTAATACAACAATCTTCTTTTACTGAAGCCGTGAAACGAGGCAAGAACGAGTAAGGACCTTGCCCCATCCAGAAGAGTCTCGTCTCATTCAGACCTCAAAATCACAATAAAGATGAGATCAGCTTAAATATTTGACTCGTTCCATCTTAAAAAATTTGATGATTATGAAAATAATAAGATATTTTATTAAACGGGGCAGAAACTTTACAAAAATATAGTCTAAGTGAGATATAATGCCATAATGTTACTATATTAGACAAATTGATACTGCAGATCAGAAATATATTAAATCTATATTATTAATAATGTTGATGTATTAAATTGATGGAGTTCTTTTAAATGGAAATTCTTATTACCTTCTGGATCTCAATGATTTTTAATCGGTGATTAACTAATTTCTTTGAGGTCTATAAGCCTACTATTGTGTTAGTCTAAAACCAGACATACCAAAAGTAAAAATTAGGCGGTGAGTTCTTCTTAGGTTTTACAGCTTAAACAAAATACAGTACCTAATTATTAATATTATTTTGGACCATGAACTTTTCTAAAAAAAAATTATCTGCATATTGAACCACTTTCTTTTTTATTATACACTATTGCTCTTATACTAGCATACTATATATTATGACGCTTATACTGTTACGTTTCAACATGACCTAAAAACATAAACACATTTTTACAAATCGTTATATAGGTTTTGCTGCATATCTCCGGAATTCATCAATTTATTTTTGTCCTAATATTACGCTGTCGTACCACTGTCACTTAACAACACATAACCTATTATAACTACTATATTTTTAGAAATATTGGGACATTTCTATTAATTTATTTTTAAAAATCTGGACTAGACGCAATCGGAAACTCATGTCGTCTCGATTGAAAGTATCAGACTAATTGGATGTGAAGAAAGTCTCATAAGAAACTAACAAAAGAATAGAGAAATTGATGGAAATGAAGAAGCAGATTGCTGCACAAAATAACTTTGGTCGAGAATCTTTCTATGAACTATCAAAACGTCGCAAAAAGGAAGAGGTTAAGATCTGGAAACAAAATCAGATAAAGATGAGGTAGAGCAAGTTGTCAGGCAGATAAGCGAAGAGATTAATAAATCTGCATAAAAGAACCTTCTACTTATTACAACTATGAACTAACAAAAAGTCACAAAAAGGAATAGGTTCATATCTGGAAACAAAATCATATAAAGATAAGGTAGAGCAAGTTGTCAGGCAGATAAGCGAAGACATTAATAAATCTGCATAAAAGGAACCTTCTACTTATTACAAGCCTCCTCACGGATCCTCTTGAGATATTATCTCAAAATAATTAATAACGCCGAAACTGAGATTTATCGTCTCGCCTCGACCCTTCAGTCTCGTCTCATCTTAATTTCATGAGCAAATACTGCTGAGATCAGATAAAATTAGGTGAAAACATAACGAGATGAGAGAAGAGTAAAAATTTTGTTTGGTCATATAATTTTCATCATTTCGAAACAAAGGTTTAAAAACAGTAAATGCCATTTTTCTCGGAACCCTCCGAATTTTGGATTTTACGGTCAGTATATTATTAGATTCCATATCATTCCAATGTGAATGTCGACAATACGATAGCGACTGAAAACAAGCCATGGATATTAGTAATGGAGGGTACTTTGTCGTTCAGAAATGACTTCATATTGATTCTACCATTTTAAGTTCTGAAAATCGGAGTACGCAGCAGTGCTTTTAACTATTAAAAACTCTAATAATTTTGAGAACCATCAGAGATAGATCTGTTACGTGAATAATAATTTTCATCTTCGCAGAAGTCATTTCAGTTTACTTTTAGCGTCATATCATATATTTTGTAGAAAGGCGTTCGAAAGATGCTTTATATTAAAGAAGTGAAGAACTGAGTTGTCTGTTACAAGATAGTTCTGCCACTTTATCTACAATAAAGTTCCAAGAAGAATGATATTTCAAACACAATATTGATAGCTGGTTTCACAAGTTTTATTATTTGACAACGTTATAGATATCGATAATTTTAATGCCCAAAGAAAATTGACGAATTAGATCACTTTCTAGTATTTGAGATTTTCGGTTATGTTTAATATTGGTTATTGTATGAACTAAAAAACATTATTTATTGTATAATATTATTTTTCTGTTGCAGTGTTACAGGAGACTACTATTTAAGTACTAATTCAAAATCACCATTTGGAAAGGGAGATGTTTAAATTTTCAAATAGAATTACTTGTTCTGTAGGGGGGAACACCATTGTGGAAACACCACTGTGTGAGGATTAGTTATTAAGGATTTGTAAAAAGATATGTTAATAGATATAAATCAAACTTATATTATTTAAATTTTTATTCAAAAAAATTAGAAATTAACAAAAGTTATTAAATTACAATTGAGGTTCTGTATAATAATGGTGGTCCAACTGCCGGATCGCTTATTCTAGTATGGTTGGTCTGAAAAGAAAAAATAATTTTTATTTGAAATCTATATTAATGCAGTTTTCGGTATATGTAGTTTTTTTCTACACGTCGGGTGCTAAAAATTATATATATATATATATATATATATATATATATATATATATATATATATATATATATATATTTGCTAGATTTCTACTTATATACGCAGGCTCTAAAATACTAATTTCGAAAATTAAAAAAAGGGAATCATCTAGGAATAACCTTAGTTACTGCAACTAAGAAAATTTTCGTTTTTTGGAAGCTAAAGTTCATAAAGAAAAGTTTTTGGATATTTATATCCTCTTCCCAGTCCCTAAGACGGACCTCCTCCTCCATCGTTGCCCTCACTGTCGCAACTGAATGTTAAATATAGCCTTATATAGAATTCTTACTTTTAGCAGGTATAGGTAGAATTTGTCTCACGATGTACAGACGACCACCTATAATTTTATTATATTTTTGATTTTTTACTTAAATTTTTTTGGTTATTTTTAAATATATATTTAATTACATATTTTCGGAAAATGCAATAAAGAATTTTTTTTTCGACATTTCATGGTGGTGCTACCTCTTAATATGAAGAGAATAAAATAATATTTTCTGTACCCAATGTCATTTTTTACAAATTTTATTTAACTAAGTTCTTCCGAAAAAGATAATTAATCGACTTGTTGACCTCCTACTGGTACACATTTTAATGATCTTTTCCTAAATTCTTCGCACTGCTTCCACAATTTTTTCTTCTAGTAGATCAATGTTTTCATTAAAATCATTGTTGAAGAACTTTTGCTTCAGGTAATCCCATAGAAAATAATCTAAATAGGTTGGATCAGGTAACCGAGCACTCCACTTCCCCTGGAACTGACAAAAATAAGGTTTTTTTCTAAATTACAAATGTTCATCCTCCAGTTTGGTCATAACAAAAGTGGTTAAAATTTTCATATAAGAATTTTTATTTAAATTGTCTACTTAGAAATAAGGTCCAATTATTCTAAGATATATTATGCTGCACCAAAAATTAACTTTTATAAATTTATTTCTATGAATGGCGATTCTAAAATTAAATTCTAAAATTAAATTCTAATTTTGAGAAGAGCCTACTCCATTAATCGTAAAAGTTGCCTCGTCGGAAAATCAAATGTTCCTATAAAATAATCTATTACCTAAATTTTTTAACCCATTATTAAACAAAACTCCAAACGGCGAGCATCATCTCTGTCTTACAGTTTGTTAAAAAATTTCAGTTGGGACGACCGAAATTTCTCGCTTACTAAAATATTATGAATATGAGACTTGCTAACTGTACCTAAGGAGCCTGCTCTTTTCCTTAAGGATTATTTAGAATTTTATTTTACTGGGTCAATAATTGATTGACTGATTAATTGATTGATTGATTAATCTTATGACATAGTAAGCCAAGGTTGAAGAACCCTTACATACGGTTGGCCAAAGCTTCACATTCGAAGATGATGTGTGAGGCCGTCTCGTCCTCTTCATCATATAGTCTACATAGTGGTTCTTCGCTGAACATACCCATTGTATGTAGATGTTTTTCAAGCCGCAGTGGCCAATTATGTCTCGTCACCAGCTTGATTTGTTGTGTGCTTAGACGCAGAATTTCACGGCTTAATTTGCCGGATGGTCTGCTCAGCAATAGGCTAATATGCCTGTGGCTCGCAAGGTGGTTCCAGTATTATTGATGTGTCTACCAGAATAGCCACCCATGAATAGCAGTTTTAGTAATTCCAAATGCTGACTCTGGTCCAATAAATAGAGTGGTAGACCCTTGTCTTGCAAGTTGGTTCCTTTTTTCATTACCTGAGACACCCTTGTGCCTTGGTACTTAAGCAAGGGTGACCCTGTTGTGTTTTGTCAGAGCGATAAGGTTTTGAAAACAGTCCCAGATCTGTTTTGATGTTATTTGATAGTACGCTAGGGCCTTCAATGCTGCCTGATTGTCATAAAAAAAACGGTACTGTCTCTAAAATTCATTCTCAAATTCTCCTGAAAACAAACACTAATAGCATGAATTTCTGCTTGAAATACTGTGATATGCTGCCCCGGTGCTACACTCGTATTAAGTCTGGGTGTCTCCCCGTGTATTTCGGCGCATGTATCATAGTCAGTTTTGGACCAAATGAAGTTTCCTGGCTGGCTGACTCACTGTTCGGTCAGATCGCGCCTTTCAGTCAAGCTAAATGGTGTAGGGTCTGTCAAACTTATAGATTCTTGGCATAGTATCACTGTTCATGGCACTCGTGATGCATAGGCAGGCCAGTCTTTGGAGTTTGGAGAGCTCCAGAGTGTCTCGTCTTTGTATGGTTTTCGTCCACGACACAACCGAGCCATAGATTATCATAGGTCTCACCACCGCAGTGTAAGTCAGTGCACAATGTGTGGCTTTAATCCCCACATCTTGCTCAGCGCCCTTTTGGCTGTCATGATGGATATTTTTCCTTCAGAGGTCATTTTCTACAGGTCTGAATCCCAGGTAAGCTTTGCATCCAGGATTACACCTAGATATTTTACCTCCTGGCTCATTTGCTGCTGTGTATTGAAGAGAGTTAGTAATTTTAATTCACCCAACTTTCTTCTTTTAGTAAAAGTTATGAATATAGTTTTATCAGAGTTTATCCTAAGGTGCTCCCTAATACACCACTCCTCTATCATAGTCAGATCCCCTTGCATGAGCTCCGATAGTATATTGTCATGTTTCCCCACAATGAGTATGACTATATCTTCAGCATACCCTGGATATAGTAGCCTCGGTCGTTGAGATTTACCAAGGGCTAGTCGCCCACCAAATCTCATCGAAGTAGGGATACTACCCCTCTCTGCGGGAAGCCATTGGCTATAAACATCTCCACGGTTTCCTCTAACAGTTTAGATTGCGCTCATCATGCTGAATTGCTTTTTTACCTTCTTAATATTGTCACATCCCCAGTTGCATCAATTTTTTTAATTAATTTACTCACAGCTTTTTGAGTTACGTGGACATTTGCGTATCATTCATTAAATTCATCGATCGCATATCGATAAAATTCATATCCAATTCCATAGTATTTTACTAGTTCTGTTCTAAGGTTAGCATGGTCAATTTTTTACATAGTAATTATTTTTTGACTATAAAGTTGACATTAACAGAAAAATATCATTACCTTAAAAACCTACCTGTTCAGTCAACATGTTTCTTTCAATTCCTTAGTTCAAAAATTTAATTATTTGGTGAAAATTATTTTAATTTATGATTTGTTTCTATTTCAGAACAACTTAGATTTGTAAAAAAACTTAGAAATAATGGTATTTTATTTAAGATACTACTTGAGTCTGTTTGTTTTCAAAACAACTTTAGTTATAAAGAAATGTAATTTTTCCTAATAATAATATTCATTTCTTCTCTTACATTGTAAAATTTGTAGTATTGACCCCGATATTTCCTCGATTAGCAACATTAAAAGAGGTAGTAAAATTAAAAAGCCGTTCTTCAACATATCATTAAAAAAAAGTAATATCAAAATGTAAATAGTTAAACAATATGTATATTTATGTCCGGATTTTCTGAATTACTGTAGAAAAAATCAAAATAGTAAATTGTAACTGGAGGATGCCAAGCGTTTGCCGCAACCGAGTATAAGGAAAGACACGACTCAGCCGCTAAGATACTCCATCAAGAGTTAGCAGAAAAGTTAAACCTATTACAGGTGGGAAAAGTGCCTTATTACAAATACAATCCAGAGCCTATTCTTGAGAACAACCAGTTCAAGTTATATTGGGACCGAACGGTTCTGACGGATCAAGCGGTTGCTCATAATAGACCAGATATTATACTAATAGATAAAATTTCTAGGCGAACTACACTAATCGACATCGCTGTACCTAGCAACAACAATCTAAGACCAAAATACAACGAGAAGATCGCCAAATACAGAGATCTGGAGGTGCAAATCCTAAGACAATGGGCAATGAACAGCGTCCAAACGATTCCCATAATACTCTCAACAAATGGAGTGATACCAAAGAACCTCCTGCAGAACATCAAGGGACTGGGTCTTAATGAGCATCTGTATTAACTGATGCAGAAATCAACTCTCCTAGCAACCGCGCGAACCGTCCGAAAGTTCATGGGAAATACAGCAGACCACGTCACCTAGGACCCGATAACATGGAAAGGGTTCCCACAGAGCTTCATACTTTTGGTGCCTTTGTGTACCTGGTATGAGTGAATATTCCCTGGAGGGAGTGCGAAGCCGTCTGGCTTGTAAATCATAATTGTAACATTCTTCAGAGTTTCACAAATTTTTGGTATATTTTGTAAAAATTGTTGCTAATTTTTAAAAAGTAACTCTAAATACACGTTTATTGTTTATTAGTGTTTTCAATTAACCTAATATAATTTAAAAAAACAAAAGATACTTAAAAGCGATAAATCTCAACAAACAATGTAAAAAATACTTATTTTAACAACTATAAAATTTAAAATATGTTGTAATTTTGTCACTAATAACGAACTTTTATATTTGGTTTACCTACATCTTGTTAGATTAAAGATAAAATATTTACTAAACAACCTAAGATCAATATAGTTGCTCATTAAACAAAATTTATGTTTAGATCGACTGCTTGTTATATGTCCAAAATCTAGTAAAACATCCAATTACTAGGTTTTATTAGGTTTGTCTACAAAACCAAAAGGGTCTTTTTTCTAAGGAAATAAACAGATCTTTAAACTAGATCAGACAATGTTGATTTAAATCTATTGACAGATTTTAAGGACATCGGTAATATCTAAAAATTTTTAAAAGCTATAAATATAATTTAGTTTAAGGATTTTTAAAATATTATTATTTTATTTACCTGCATTCCTCTTTGTCCCTTTTTAGTGTGCTTATATTTAATAAGTAACAATACCAAGGAAATTTTCATACTAAAACTTGGTAATGATAGTGATGTTGTTTGCTAATTAATCAACACTTAGCCCAAGTTGCTGAACCTAGTAAAGTATTTTTTTAAGCCGAACTTCTTTTCTGAGATAGGTGCTTGTTAATAAAGAACTTGTGTAATCTCTACGGACGTATTAATATGCAATCTTTAAAGGAGATAAATATATTTTTGGAAGTAGAATTTTTGTCAAAATTATGTTGTTATACATAGTTTTATTTATGTCATTGTTTGTAAATTATTCTGCATGTTTGAAATATTATTAGAAACTAGCTTTTACACGAAACTTTGTCCGCGTGAAACTTGGACAATAAAAGTTTGTTGAGGTGTGAGATTTCTCTATTTTTATCTAATCGGTAGAAATAGTTTTTATTATTTATAATAAATTGAATTGTTTTAAATAATATTTAATCATTAAAACTAGTAAAAATCAAAAAGGCATGCGAAGTTTTAGCACCAGATATTGATTCCGATGAAGAAACAAGTCATGCACAGTCAGGAGGTGTACTTATCGATAATGCTTCTGAATATCCGGTTAGAAATAAAGTCGATGAATTGTTGATTCTTCTTAAAGAGAGAGCAAATTCTGACATACAAGATACTCTAGAACCAATTCTGTTCATGGGGGTACTGCAGTGTTAATCAAAAAAAAAAGATATGTCGGCTTTCATAGGAGCTGAAGATTTTAATCATGTATTAGTAGAGAAGGAGTTTGAATTTTCTGTGATATATATATCTAAATTTAATGCTTTATTGTTTGTCTTTACAAATTTCCAAATACTAATAATCTTATATTCTTGGTGTTATTAGAAATGCTTATAACTTTGATACTCAGTAGTTCAAGGCTGATTTTGACAGGTGATCTAAATTAGATTACAGTGGCGAATCACACCTCAACACCACATTGATTTCAGATTTAATTAGTTCTTGGGTCGATTGCGATAGACTATGCCTGGACGAATTTTTCAAGCAATTTATTTAATAGATGTACAGGGTGAGTCAACGATTGGATGAAGTAGGTTTGTGCCTTTTCGGTGAAATTTACAAAGAAACTATATTTATTGTTTGATACAGTTTATTTTTACGCAGATTTTAAAAATATTTAGGACTCTACAGGGTGAGCCAAAAAACTAGGACAGCATAAAGTTGTATTTTTTTAAATAGAACACCCTATATACGAATCGTATTTTCGATTTAGCTTATAATTTTAAATATTTTTTATTAAGGGTTTACTATAACAAAGTTTTATAGTTTCTGAGATAAATGAATAAATATCTTTTTTTTTAAATGGTACACCTTGTATATTTTCATGTTATTTAATAGAGTAATAAAAACCCTAAAAGTTTTGTTCAATATATCCTATACCTATTTATAATAGTTTTTGAGATATTTCAGTTTTTCTTATTTTCCATACTTTTTTACAGAAATAGCCTTCATTATCATAGTAGCCATGTAAAATAATAAAAAGAAACTACAGAAATAAACAGAATGTGGTTAAATATGATGAAATACATTATTCGTTATATTACAATGGCAATAGTTTAATTAAACATAATGTGAAAAAATTAACACAACAATAACGACAAGGCAAATACATATTTACTTTTATACTAAATTGAAACAAAAAAATTACCTATTAAATACAGAGATTAATTATTTCTTTTTAATAAGTGTTCGAATAAACGACCTTCTTGTGCAATGCACAAATTTAGTCTTTTTTGCAGATTTTCTCGGACCCTGGACAAAATTAGTGGCGTTATTGTTCTACAGGTATCCCTAATCCTGTTTCGCATAGCTTCCACTGTTTTTGGTGGATTAACATACACCTTATTTTTAATATAACCCCATAGGAAGAAATCTAATGGGGTGATGTCGCAAGATCTTGGTAGCCACTCAATGAAACCCCCACGTCCAATCCATTTTTGCGGATATCGTTGGTCCAAAAACGCACGAACTTCACGATGGTAATGCGGAGGCGCACCATCGTGCTGGAACCACATACTGTCGAGCTCATCCCTATCGAGACCTTGAAGCAGTTGGGGTAGTTCTTCTTGTAGAAAGTTCAGGTAACTATGGCCATTTAGTGCTTCATTAAAAAAGTGGGGTCCAATAATTCGATTATGATGAATACCACACCAAACATTTAATGACCAGTGGTTTTGATGTTGCACCTCTCTAATCCAAAATGGGTTTTCTGTGTCATAATAATGCATGTTGCGTCTATTTACGGCATCTTTACTTCTAAAAGTAGCTTCATCACTAAACATTACCTGCATAATAAATTTGGATTTAATTGAATCTCCGCATTTATTGTACGACAAAAGTTTACACGACTTTCAAAATCCTGTCCATGCAATTCTTGGTGTAATTCCATGTGATATGGATGATATCTATATTTTTTGGTAGTACTATTAGCGGTGGATTGTGATGTTTCACATAATGCTGCTAACTGACGGCTACCAATATAAGGATTTTCCTGAACATTTAACAATACTTGTAGTTCTTTTTCTTCATTAGTTATTGGTTTGTTGACCGCTTTATGTTTTGGATAATCAACAGTACCAGAAGAATCAAATCTTTGCATTAAGTTTTGAAAAGTATGGGTATTAGGCTGGCGTCGATCAGGATACTTCATTTTGTAAATTCTTTGAGCAAGAAGGCAATTTTTTTGAGCGTCTCCTATTGTATAAATCATATCTATTAACTCATTCTTTGGAAAATTCATTTTACAATATAAGATGAATGCAAAAAAAACCAAACTACTTTACATAAAAACCAAAAGAAGCGATTGCGGTTATAAATTTGACACACAGAAAAATGTTCTTTTACATTGTTTTTGCCATGGCTACTATGATAATGAAGACTATTTCTGTAAAAAAGTATGGAAAATAAGAAAAACTGAAATATCTCAAAAACTATTATAAATAAGTATAGGATATATTGAACAAAACTTTTAGGGTTTTTATTACTCTATTAAATAACATGAAAATATACAGGGTGTACCATTTAAAAAAAAGATATTTATTCATTTAAACTTGTTCAAATTTGAGCCGATGTGTTCAACACCCTGTAGCTTTTATTGCAAATATTAGGTAAAAATTATGTTAACTTGTCCTTGGCCTTGCTAAATTCCAAATTTGAATATATTTGTCACAAAATTGAAAACGTTATTTAGGATTGAATTGATGCTTGAAAATGTGACTTTTTTTCTTTAAACTTAATTATCTCAGAAACTATAAAGTTTTGTTATAGTAAACCCTTAATAAAAAAGATTTAAAATTATAAGCTAAATCGAAAGTACGATTCGTATATAGGGTGTTCTATTTAAAAAAATACAACTTTATGCTGTCCTAGTTTTTTGGCTCACCCTGTAGAGTCGTAAATATTTTTAAAATCTGCGTAAAAATAAACTGTATCAAACAATAAATCTAGTTTCTTTGTAAATTTCACCGAAAAGGCACAAACCTACTTCATCCAATCGTTGACTCACCCTGTACAGTATCGCATGCCCGGTTGTCATATAGTGAGGTAATTTTTTGTAGATTTAAATTTCGATCTGATCATGTTAAGACAAATAGAAGTGAGGGAAAATTATGTACAAAAAATAATTTTACAAAATTTTGCAAAGTTTGCGGAAGAGTGGAATGGCAGAGAGTGGCTTGTGCTAGTGAACCATTGGCTTATTTTCATATTATTTTAACCAATGAATTTAATGCATGGTTTTCAGTAAAAACTTTTAAAACCAAAATTAAAAATTTATAGACTACCAGAGGTTTATGGGTGCCTGAGTCAGAAATATGCATATTATATACGAAAATATTTTATAAGCAATAAGAGTTTCATAGCCTATTATAATAAATACAGAAATATTTATAGCCGAGTCATTATAATGGTACAATATACTTGGCGAATTGCATCTCTTATTCTAGCAACAAGCAGAAAAAATTATGGAGGATATTTAGCGACCTGAATGGAATGGAAAAATCTACACCAGAGACTAATATTATGGCTCACCACTTTAACTCATTCTGTTACTCTGTGGCTTCCAGATTATCTAGCCAGAATACTTTTAGGATCAATCCTTTACAGCATATGGGAATTTTTTTTATTTTTTTCCAATAGACATAAATAAAATAAAACAAATATTTGCCGAAATTAATAAGGATGCAACTGGATGCAATGATGATTCTCTGAAGATTTCTCTGGCATTACCGAATAAAGCCCTAAGTTCATTGGTCGAGGTCAAAAATTTATCTTTTACAAAAGGAAATTTTTCAACTTGTCTAAAGGATGCTTTACTATTACCATTTTTTAAGGAAGGAGATCCTGAGTTACCGGACCAATTTTAGACTAATTACTCCTTACACTGTCAAAAATAATTGATAACCTTGTTAAAAAGCGTTTTATTAGTTTTCTCAATATACCAATACATCAGATATTAAGCATATCTCTGTTTGGATTCCAAACTCAAAAAGAAACTATTTTTGAATGAACTATACTTGCAGGTTATTGACGAAAAGGTTACTGCAACAGTATTCTGTGATATCTCCAAGGCTTTGGATTATGCTAGTCATGGAGTACTGTTCGATAAGCTTGAAATCTATAATAGTAGGGGTAGAGTGTTGGATTCGGTAAAATCATTTTTGATTGGTCGACAACCGTCTGTCCTCTTTAATAATAACGTGTCTTCGAACTTCTGGAGTGTCACAGGAGTCTGTACTTGCACCATTATTTTTATTATTATACATAAATGACTTACCAACTCTACATATTTCTAGTTAATTTACTATGTTGGCAGATGAAACGACAATTCAGTGGCATGCTGAAAATTCGAATCAGTTGGAGAGCAACATCAATAAATATTTAACTAAACTTAAAAGAGTAACGTAATGCAAATTTTCTTATTGTTAGCATGACAAATATCGTTTAAGTGTCAACTGAACATTATAGTTTTGAGTTTTGAGCTATGTAAGAAATTTTTGGGGGTTTGGATGGACGATAATTTGATATTTAAGTAACATATTTACAATTATCGAAAAAGTTATCTAGAGGCTGTTATGCTTTGCAGATTATAGCCAGATAGTTGGATCAGGCAATACGAAGAAATATGTGTTTTGCCCTAATTGAAGCATATTTGCGGTACGGAGTGCGTTTCATGTTCAGTGCAGCTTTTCAATATAATATTTGTAATTTAGAAAAAGTATTGTGATTTATGTTAAAGCTTCAAGAAAAGGGAATCATACACACCGTTCTTTCACCGCAAAAAGTTATTGACATCACCCGGTATATTAAGTCTCGAGTCTGCATATGTAATCCATAAAAAATTTGACCATGAAATAATGAAATGTTCGAATTACAATGATAGAAATACTCACACTTCAGTACTTCCAATTCCAAGTTCAGTTCTCGTCAATTATTTTCAATGTTAAAAATAATGTTGAACCATTTACATATAAAAATAAGAAACATTGACGGTAGAAAAAAGTTTAAAGAAAAGTTATAGCATATATAATGATTGTTTTCGGTATTTTGAACTATTCCCCCCTACACTATTTATTTAACCTATGACTGTATTCCTCTTTTAAAATTTAAATAGTTTTAAAACTGTTTTGTCTATAAAATTTGTCTTCTAACAATAAGCTGTATTTGATTTGGATTTGATTTGAACCTTCTATGAGCTATCATTTCCAGTGACGATTTTTTCGGTCATATCTCTTGAAACTAATGTATATTTATAGCAAATTAAATTGTTATAAATGTTGGTGATTCTTAAAATTCAAAATTTATAGTTATGTTCCAGCAATGCTTATCGTATCTAGTAATAATATTTTAATTTAATCGGTATTATTCATAATAAATTAAACTGTTACAAACAATACTTAATCTTCATAACTAATAAAAGGACCCCTTACTACTATTTTTGGTCAATGCTAATCATATCTAGTGAAAATTCCTTTCATCTTATTGGCAAAAACTATTTTTAATTGTTAATAACAAATTTAATTTTATAAACAGTATCTAATTATCGCAACTAATGCACAATCGTTTAAATCTTATTCTAGCAATGTTAATCATACATAGTGATATCGGTAGAAACTATTTTTAATTGTTTATAATAAATACAACTGTAACAAACATTACTTAATTGTCCAAACTAACGATAAACCGTTTACAATTATTTTCTTATCATGTTAAAAATATCCAGTAATTATGTGTTTCATCTTTTCGGTAGAAAAGACTTTTTATTGTTTACAATAAATAAAATTATTATAAACAATAAACAATTAAAATAACTAGTATATATCGCCTCTAACAACCTCCTCTACATGTTTGTAAAATTTCATATAAATCGATTCAACCCTTTCGGAGATTGGCCCATACGGACAGACAGACATTTCAATGTTTATAGATGATTCAAGGTTTCTACGTTATAGTCTGTCTATAGTAGAGCGCTTTTTTCAGCCTATTGATTTGAAAATTTGTTCGCTAATTAACCAAGAAGTGCTAAGTGAAAAAACGATATTAAATGTTTATAATAAGTTCAGCATTAAGTAAATTAATTCGAATAAAATATTTATTTTAAACACTTAGTACTGAGAAATATAGTAGCATTAAGTATATCTTTTAGTTGCTTAAATGGCCAGTTTTCATTTTTCTTCCTTTTTTCTACACCGCCGAAAGGTAATAAAATGACCCAACGTTCTTATCTTTACCGGACATCGACAATCTCACAAGCTTTAGAACAAGACAAAAGGCAAGAAATCGACATATAAGAATGTTTAACTTCAGTTTACCCAACGAAATTTTCCTAACGATGAAGTTTTGCGATTTTAAAAGACAAAAAAAGTAGCAGTAAAACTGTTTTGGGCACCAACTTGAGCCATCAATCGACTTCTTTTAGGACCACCTTTGTGGGTTTTTTACATGACTACCTTGTCACATAATCTTTAATAAAGTATTTTTATCTGATATTTTGGGTAAGTTTTTCCATCTCGAAAGGTTATTTCTTTGTTTACTTATATTCAACTTTGTTTGTCACCAGCAGTAGAAACCTCGGCTAACAAAATAATTTATTTTTAATTTTGATCATTTTAGCTGTTTCATACAATATTTAGCCAATTTTGTCGAAACTTTTAAGGAAAGCTCGATTTAAATTTAATCGTTTATTTGAATTTGCCGATTTTCTGGAATTTTTTTTTAACTAGAAATGAATATTGATTGTTTTGGTTCTTTGCTCTGATAAAACTTATTAAAAAAGATGTCAAATTATTTTCAGCAAACATTTCTTAGTGTTGAAAACAAATGGTTAAAAATTCTCCATGTGATCATAATATAACTAAATATAAATTAAATAAAAGAATTTAAAGCCTACAGGAAAAACTGCAGACAAGTGAAATCTATAAAAATAGTTCTTAGAACTGGATAATAACTAGACGGGGAAGTAATCATATTAGTAAGAAATATCCAACCAGTAGCATAGAATAATGCACTTCATGTTAATCAACACGAAAAATGAAAGAAATATCCGAATGAGATATAAAATTTTATTTCTGAAAAGAGGAAACTGACAAGAAAGTGGCACCGGTCTAAAGCAACTTCTGCCAATCAGACTCAACAATATAATGCAGCAACTCGTACTACTCCCTCTGGAGGTCTACTATGCAATTCAAATGGACAATTATGTAAAACCCTCAAATCAGAAATTCAGATGGCTCAGAAATAATAGTCAAAAAATTAGCAGGTTTGCAGAACATCTTTAAAGTACTTTTCAATCAAATTCAGAAGAGAAAGCACTACACGGGCAAACACCTACTCAACATCAGATCGACTTCCCCAAAAAGCCCCACGTTTCTATTTAATCATTGGAGAAATTCCAAAACAAGCTATAATATGACCTACGCATCCTATTAGTGTTTTTTTTTTAAATGTAGTATGTCCCTAAGATGGGGAAAATAGTAGAATTCAAATAGACTGAAAGTATTTGAATTCTATATATTACTTAATATAATCACATCAACCATAACAGGAAATAAATCTAATTTCGAATTATCAGTTTGGCTTTAATGAAAGCCATTCAACAATTAATTAAGCACACATAATTATGATGTAATCAAAAAATGACTCAAAACACCCAAGGCTGTCCCCAATTTTCCTTAACGTTGCAGCAGTCTTTGAAACATTTGGCATGATGGACTTAATTAAGGTTAACATCACCCTCTCACGTGACTTTACCCAAATGCTAGACTCATGAATCACTGACAGATTCTTCAGGCCTATTCTGTATCTAATCTACACTGATGATATACTACAGCCGGCATATAACACAATATAGACTTTCGTAGTTGATACAATCATCTTGGCTGTTAGAAATAATTCGATGATTTCAGAACAAATCATTAAGGAACATCGTCAATGGTCTATAATATTTCAAGAACAGTGACCTTCATCGAGGTCTTAAAATAAACACTGTTGTCTAGACCGTCGCACACACAGGTATTTGAACAATCTATATGGTCAAAAGTCTTTTTTCTAAATGCTGTATAATGAATACAAACGCCTTCCTGTGATAAGAAACCCTTCCAAGAACAATATCCAACCCCTTCCACCCCTTTCCAGTGCGCCTCTTGCGTGTACTATCAGTTGGAATTCGATATTGTCATTGAGTGTACGTATCCATTCTCGACGATCTTTTGCGACCTTAAGTTATAAACTGAAATATTTATGTCTTCGAGTTCATCCCAGGATTGTATAGTGATGGATCCTCATACTAGAGGTAATAAACTTATATACTATTCTAAAATTTCGGTCAACTTATTACTCAAAAGTATTTTTTTTTGCATTACAAAAGTATATCCATTCATGTAATTTTTTTGATATGTTTCGATTTATAAGGTTTTTGTTATACCATCGAGATATACCCGATATAAAGTTTGTTATTTATACTAAAAGCTAATATAAAAATTGGATCCGGATAAGCCAAATTTTAGTACTTTGAAATGTTAACATGAAAGTGACAAAATAATCGATTTTTAAAATGTATGTTTATTTCAGGTACACCGGGTGCCTCGGAAAAGACAAACTAAATGATTTAAAAAATCAACTGTTATCTTTTAAGGGATACGCTGAAGACCAAACTGAGACCTTGAAACGCAGTTTTACAGATTTTAAATCAGAAAAAAAAACCAGATAGACTAAGGCACATAATAAAGAAGACGTATTTCTTATATACAATCAATCGTGGCTAGAAGAAACCTTCGCAATTCCTGTTGCCGCTACTTAAACGCGTGCAGGTAGACCAAGCAAACTGTTTAGAGAATCAAGTGAAAGAAGCAAGAAAAGGAAAACCAAAGACCTCCGTGTAACTTTCGAAGAGAATTTATTAGTACATGTAGAGCAAGTAGAGTTGAGAAAAACACGAAGACGAGATGCATCCAATACTCTCAGAGAAATAACCAGTACACCAACACGTGCAACCAAATATAAGAAGGCATATTATCAAACAAAATCAAGTATAGGAAATGAATTACCTCTGGTACCAATGGAAGCTCTACAAATGTTCATAGATGCCGATTTAAGGAAGGAACAGTGCGAAACCATTAAAAAGGTGAATGAGAATTTTTTCCATGTTACAGTCTTCTGCAAAAGGCCAAAAGTAATTTTATCTGGCACCGGAATCATGCACGATAACGAATAACGGTCCGAAGTGCAATTTCAGCCTTTAATAGACATAACCGTTCGAGGCCTATCCGAATACCTGAAATTGTTAACGGTGAAGAAGGAACAAGGCGAGACACTTTGAAATTAATATCCAAATGGGGTTGCAAGGGTTCTCAGCAAAAACAATATAAACAAAAACTTGAAAATGATGCCGATTCCGATGTCTACTTATTTCTGATCTCGTTCATGCCTTTAAAACTAATATATGGTGTGAAAAATGAAAATGTTTTATGGAAAAATCCAACATCCACTTCCCCACGATTCCGTCGACTAGTAAGATTCCGTTTTGTGAGAGAGAGCGTCGATGTTACAGAAGAAGAAATCAAATGGGTTAATGATTTTATCAAACTTTAGTCTCAACAAAGGTTGATTTAAATGAAAAAAACTTTGTAGTAAAACACACATTTACAATGACATGGTTGACGGAAAGGTATGCAATAAAGTCACCGGTACGACATCAACAAGTCGATGCTACACTTGTTGTGCAACTTGAAAAGATTTCAACCGATTAAACTACAAAAAGAAGTGAATATTGAAACCATTGAATTTGGCCTCTCAGTGCCGTATTCACGAATGGACTATTTGAGAGTATTCTTCCTTTGGCTTATAAGCTACCTGTAAAGAAATATAAAGAAAGGAAAAGAGGAGAGGGGAAACAATTGGAAAAAAACTAGAAAAATCGAAATCCAGACCCGGTTCTGCAATAAAATAGGTTTATTAGTTGATATCCTAAAGGCTAACTTTGGCAACACCAGTAACGACAACACAAGCAGGAGATTTTTTGACGATCCCAGATTAGCATCTGAAATAACGGGTATCAGCTACAATCTTATATACAGACTGAAACTTATCCTAGAAACAATTTGAAACGGACATAATCGATTCTGAAAAATATGCATCTGAAACAGCTTTTTTATATTTGGAATTGTATTCTTGGGATCCTACGACGCCTACGATGCACAGAATTTTAATTAATGGTGCAGTAATAATTAAACATGCTTTATTACTAATTGCCCAGCTTTTCGAGGAGGCAGCAGAAGCACATAACAAGCATTTTCGGTCATACCGACTAGATCATGCTAGGGAATTTTCGAGAGAAAGCTGTAACCGAAATGTACTCAATCGGTTACTTTTGAGTTCAGATCCTCTGTTGAGTAGCAAGAAGTGCGTAAAATTAAGGAAATTGGATTCTTTTTTGCCGAAAACTATTAAAATGCTCGTGTCTGCTGCGCCAAACACAATTATGAACTCATCAAATAGCGAAGAAAAAAATGCTCCTAATTTGTGATTTTAAATATGTAAATTTGTGACTTGTGTGTCTTCTAATATAATTTAGAAAAATAAATATGTTTGTTTCATTTTATTTCATAGTTTAAAATCTATTTGAGTATAAAAATAATTTTGTCCGCTTAGATTGTTCAAATACCAGAATGTGCGTAATCAATTTTACAATGTATCACGAACGACTTCTGCAAAACGTGAACATTGATGCTATCCAGCTAATCGAAAATACTAACCTGACGAAAACATCCAAAATGACAAAACATTTTGAACTAATTCAATGAATGTAGTAGTGTCAAGCAAAGCATTGTGAAACGTTAATTCTAAGTGTACTGAAATTATTAAATTCTAAGGGACTGCCCCTAGTTTTACAAATTTCTAATTATAGGTTAGACCAGAATTACTCATTAAGCATATTTCTGTTTACGTTGTAATCCACATAATTGCCCTCAAAGGCATTTCTAAATTAAAAAAAAAAACTCTGAACGGTCTTAAATGTGCAAAATACTTTTTCAGTTACCTTTATTAATATGTATATTCGTTTGTATTTTACCAATATTTACAAACAACTTTAGGTAATATTAGCTAAGTTATTTATCAATTTATTATTTGACTTGTGTTAACCTACATTGACAAACTTTGTATCACTCTGCAAATTAAAGTATTATACTTCATAACTGTAAATATTTAGTAAACACTAAGTATTGCCGGAATATAAAGTAACCAAAATCGACGACATAAATTTTGGTTTGCATTAATGAAAGGCACTAGAAGAATCCTGAACATAAAATTTGCTCTTATCTTGTTGCTCTGGTAAAAACAATTTTATGGGGTATTAAATATTATTAATTATTTCTACAGGATAGTTGCGTGATACATAAATATTTTATGCTAAAAAGCCAGTTATTATATGGATTACCTGTAAAGAGAAACTTTTGCATTTTACAAGCTCTTGTAATTAATGAAGTACAAGAGTCATAATGGTACATTCTCTTAGAAAATAGCTAATAATAAAAAACTAAACCAGTTTAATATACCACATACTTTTAAAAAATAATCGGTAATGTTCTTCCAGATATCAGCGTAGAGTATTTAATTTTTCTAAATAAAATTCTATAATTAAAAAAAAATACTGCATGATTTCATAGAACTTTTGTCTACTTTGTGAAAATGGAGTGTGAGAGAAACTTTGAATTTAAAGAATTAATTTCAGTTTTGGCCAATGGCGCAAGCTCAAGAAAAATTTGAATTATTTCCTTCACAAATGAAGTTAAAAATTAGTGTTGAGCAAGTTAAAAATAATGTTCCATTTTCGCGATCTGGTTAGTATTTTTAACCAACTTTAAAAAATTAGGGTATCAATTAGATATTATTTTTTAAAATTTTGTTGAAATTTTTATCATATTCTAAAAATTATTTTGAAATTATTTCCAAGGTTTATTACAAGGGGATTTCAGTTCTGTGCAGTTTACTTCAAGGGAATCTCGCAAAAATATTTCTAAGGGGGATTTATGCAGAAAAAATAAGATATTAAAAAAATGAAAATATTTGATCATGAACGAACTATTTTGCGCAAAATTTTTTGATGAAATGGAGATATTTTGATTCAGTGTTCAACATATTGTTCCGGACGGCCGATCTCTGAACACACTTTATTATTTCAAAAGCTTTTTATTGACAACTTTAATCTGATACTTGGCAAACAATACAAGTTGCTTCTACGACTCTTTATACTCGTATACCTTTTTCTGGATACCAGAAGATTCCGCATCTTCCTAGAAGGATTTTTATCCTACATGGTGTAATAAATATAAGAAGAAGAAGTAATCTGGTGATTTCTAGACCTTCTGTCATAGGTTTTCCATGTTAAAAGTAAGGAAGTAGAATTTTCTAAAAAGTTTCAGACTTTCTATCATAAACGTTTCATGAGGAAATTAACAAAGATTAAATAAACTAGAAACTTTTTAGAAAGTAAACCTCAAATCATACATACTACAAACACAAACTACTACTACGAAATGTATAATGTTATAAAGTTCGTTATATTTCCCCCTATCAAGCCTTGATCGTCCCGATTAACCTTCTTGATCCTGATAATGCGCCAATCTGTCAAGATGCACGACTTTCATCTTTGCATGAGGTCTTTTCCGAATTCAGTACACCAGATGGTTTAGTCGGGTCACTAAGTTGAACGGACATTTCCATGATTTTTGAAGTTTTGGTGAATGCCCTTTGGTTCTTTTCGGCTTGTATAATCAAACTTTTTCACCAACCATAAATACACTAGTTGCAGGAACACAATCTACCTTTATTATACCTGTACTGGCTATCCTCTCCATTTGCAAATGTAACTGTAACATGTGTTTGTAAATTCCGGTCACCTCATGTTGTATTCCGCCAAGTACGTCTTCTCTAATTTGTACATGTAATTGTTGCATCTGCTCCTGGATTCCCGTGAACTCATATTGTACTTTGTCTGTACGTCTTCTCTAATTTTGCTAATATTCTGTTGCATTTCTTGTTACATGCGCTTTATCTTCTTGATTTGACTTAAATTCCTGCCTCATGTCCTCCAGGCTTGTTTGTGGTTCTTATTTTATACCTTCTTAATTTTTCTCCATGTCTTTTTTCAACTCTTTTTTCATATCATTTTGGCTTGTTTTCATGTCTTCTATTATCATCAGTATCTGATTTAAACTATTTGGAAGTTTTTCTTCCATTTTTACTTTCTGTTTCCTAGTTTCCACTGGTATACTATTTCAATTCACTAGTGACCTGATAACCTGACTAACCTCTTCTGGATTTGATCGCACTATGACACCAATTTGTTCCGGACAGCCGATCTCTGAACACACTCTATTATTTCAAAATCTTTTTATTGTTAACTTTAATTCTGACATTTGTCAAATAATTCAAGTTACTTCTACGACTTTTCAAAATAAGCTGTCCACGAAAGCCAATGTGGACCTTTTAAATACCCTTTTACTAGATACCAGAAGATTCCGCATATTTCCAGAAGGATTTTCATACTATAGGGTGTAATAAAAATAAGAAAAAGGAGTAATCTGGTGATTTCTAGACCTTCTGTCATAGGCGTTCCATGTTAAAAATGAGGAAATAGAATTTCCTAAAAAGTTCCAGACCTTCTTTCATAAACGGCTCATGAGTAAATTACCAAAAGTAAAATTAATTAAATATGTTAGGAACTCGTAGAAAATAAACTTAAATCGAACAAACTACAAACAGAAACTACTACTATGAAATGTATAATGCTATACAATTCGTCACAATATTATAAAGAATACTTAGATGGAGGTTCTGTTAAAATATATCTAGTTTCAGTTTATCGCAGAGATATTGGAAGGTGAGTCCTCCCTTATTTCATCTTATCTTAACGAATTTTTTTCTCAAATTTTGTATATTATTATAATATTGTTAGTAGTAGGATTACCTATTTTAAAGATAAATTGCACAAAATAATATAAAATAATTCAGAATAAATTTCTTAAATATAGATTTATCTTATCACATAGCACTATTAAGAAGTCATCACCAAAATCAAAATTAATAGAAAATAACTGCCAACTTTTTCCTTTTCCTTCTTTTAACTAAGTCAATCTATTAATGGACAACCGTTCAAGCAAGCTGTTCCCATGGGTCACGAAGGATGAAACAAAGGTGCTCGACAGCTCACGAAGGAGATGGGGGATTCCCAATGTAAAAAAAAATTAAGAAATTGGTATTTACTCATTACCCGGCACGCTACTGGTTTACTAAACCACCAACCTAAACCAGAAGGTCATCCGCTGTTCAGAACCCATGGAGACTCATCTGGTCTAGTATTTCGAAGTTAACGATCCAAAGCAAATCCAGATAAAGTATTTTAAAAGTATAATTTTATACTTTAATATTAATATTATTTGACGGTTTAAAATTCAACAGATTTGTATCAATATGTAACGTATGAGAATAGATATATAAAATAAATAAATAAATGAGTTAACTCTCCAATCGAGTCAAAATATAAATGACAATTTGTTTTCTAGTTACCAAAACTTTAGCGCAGGAGTCATCACACTCATTTTGCAGATTGTAAAACACAGAGGGTATTTATTTGCGCATTATCAACGGGAGGAATTGTAAACTTGGATGTAAATCTGTTTAAATTTAAGAAAATTAAAATTAAATTTTGGTATACAAAAGTTCAAGTTAAAAGTCAATAAAATAATACAGTACTTAACAATTTATATAGTAATTTAAAAACTTGAGAACCAAGCGTTAATCTAGCTTCAGGTTGGTTACTGCATCGTCAGATGGGCGGTGTATCCCCACAGATCAAATGGGAGTTTTCATGATCAGGAATACAAAGAATAACAGGAAACAAGAAACAGGAATAAAAATCTGGAACAAGAATCCGAAACAAAAATAAAAACCCGGAAAAGAAATAATATCCTTAAATCCCTCTAGTGAGACGTCATCAGTATTCTGCGACAGACTGCAACTTATTAAAACATTTTGCCTTTATTGCAAGAATGGATCAGCTAAATATGAAAAATACGGCAAACACTTATAGTAAACAGTTCAAACATTTCGGTGAAAGGGCGCAAAATATTTTTAAAAACGGTGCAATCTCTTATAAGAATTCCTTAAATTTCTCAGGAAAAATATGCTTAAACTGGTATAATCGTAAATTCTATGGAGAATTAAAAATTATTTAAGTTTTTCAGAGTATAAAGCCGCTTAAAGAATTTTCTTTCAATTTATTTATTATGGTAACATTTTGGTTTTATTAGTGTATTTTAACTGCCGGAATTTTTAAAATTCGAAAATCTTAAAACTCCTCTTTCTCGTACACATGAAATTTTAGTTCTCTTCAAAGGCCAGCTAATAAAAATATAAAAACTATTTGAATCCATAAACATAAAAAATTCCAATGTTGACTTTATTAAACTGTCAATTTGTGGCATTTTCATTTATTGAGTTATAAAACAAGATTTTTATGCAAACGGATTCAAAATGATTACTGATCTAAAATTAATGTTCCAAAATTTAATATAATGGGTTAAAAAAATCTTTCCAAATTATTTTAAAGCTAAAAATGAGGGGTTTTTGAAATTTCTTAAAATTCAATATGGCGAATAGATTTTGTTCCCTAAATTCTTTCTAAATTGATATCGGGGGGCTTTTTACTACAAGCAAAAAAATATGAGATGTTCCACCAGGTTGTCGATACTTGTTTGTTCATGAACAAAATGTCTTTAACGAGAATATACATTTTAAATAAATTATCCAGTAGGTTTACCCCTATGGGGAATCACATTACACCTAGGAAATAAAGGATGCAGTTAAATAACGATTACAGTTTCTACAATTCGTATTGATACAAAAGTAGGTTCTTTAGTCATTAAGCAAATTATGAATCTTTTGGGGCTACTCGTAGGATGTATACTTATTTGTCTAACAACAGTTTAATTCTGAAAAGCTCACAACCACGCAAAAAAATATTTCTTTTATAGTTCGAAACATTAATTTGCATATTTTAGCATCCAATAAAATGCAAAATATTTCCATTATTTCTTATAAGTACCTTTTTCCTAAAACCTTTCAGTAAAAGATTAATATACCCGTCAAAAGTGACTAAATAAAAAAGCGCTAACAATGCCAATTTTCTATTATGTATTATTGACGATTCATCTACCCTAACATGACTTCATTAATTTTTAGCCCCATGCTGATAGTAGTCGTGTGCCAAAAAGATATAATCCACACATCAGCTGTGTTAAAAGAATGAAAATTAAAATATTATATGTACAGCGTTTCTGCGGGGATAGATATAGTTTTATAAATTTAAAAGTATTACAGTTTTAATACTATAGTCAAAATTTGATTTAAAGATTGAGTTTTGTCTAAATAAGAAAGCTGTAGGGTAAGTGATAGAGTATATTAGAGATGTTAGGACAAGAAAAGTGTAGAGATGAGGACAAATTTGATGTAATTCAAGCCTTTCATCACCGTGGAAATCTTTTGCATTGTGAAAGGATATTATAATTGAAAAGCCCCAGGTCCGGACCACATCCAGAGCTACTGGCTTAAAATGTTCAGTAGCTTGCAGTAACAAATGACTGTTTTAATTAATGATGCATTGCTTCATGAACAGAAAAGTACATTATTTCTTATAGAAGTAATCACGTATCTCTTGTTAAAGGATCAGCATGATACATAAAATCCAGCGAAATACCAGAATAAAATGACATACCAAAGGCACAATGGATTACAATCCGAAAGAATCTTTTCAACGCTTTTGTCGATTACTAAAAGACATTTGACTCATTGCCACATGACTGGTCATTAGTTATGGTGAAAATAAGCAGAATGTGTACTTATTGTGCCCTTTTTAGAACACCTCTTGTCAACCTGGTGAACCAGGATAAAAATTAAAATAGCTTCCGGCAACAATATCGAAATAGATATAATCTCAATACGAAGCAAAACACTTCAAACCCATTATGGTTCTGTCTTGCAATAAATCTACAATCATGTCGTTTATATCCACCTAATATTCTTCTTTTTATTGCGCTCTCTCCTTTTTCCGAAGGTTGGTGATCCAAATGACAATTGTAGTTTTGGAAACTGCAGCACGAAATATTTCTGTAGATGAGTGATTAAACCATCTCCTCAGATCCTTTGGCCATGGGTTTTGACTTCTTCCTACTGATCTTTTATCCTGCACTTAACCCTCTATTATGAGTCGGAGTAACTCGTATCTCTCATCTCTCATCACACGACCCAGATATTGTATTTTTCTCTTTTTGATGGTGTTCAATAGTTCATTTTGTTTACCCATGCGCTGGAGAACTTCGTCATTAGTGATCCTCTGCTCCCATGAAACTCACAGCATCCGTCTATATATGTACATCTTCAAGGCCTCTATTCTTTTTTCTGTTTGTGTGTCCATTGTTCAACTTTTGCACCCATATCGTAAGACAGAGAAAACGTAACATCTGTTCATCCGGGTTCTGAGCTCTAGACTAAGGACTGATCTTGTATAAAATGTTTTCATGCTCATGAGTGTTTTCCTCGCTTGTTCATTGACAATATTTTTTTTTTCGGGTTACACTGGCTATTGATATTAGCTCTCAGGTATTTTATTGATGTTACCTGTTCTATTGTTTGTCCTTTGACATATAGATGTGTGTCTATTGGCGTCTTTTTAAACACTAGTGTTTTGGTTTTGAACACATTTGGATGTAAGCCTAACATTTCGCTATGATGAACCACGGAATTTATTATATTTTGTAGCTTTTGTACGTTGTTTGCTATTAGGACGGAATTATTAGTGCACCTAATGTTGTTTATCATAGCTCCGTTGATCTTGATTCCACCTTGGGCATTGTCTAATGTTTCTCTAAATACAAACTCCGAATACAGATTAAACAGGAACGAAGACAAGAGGCAACGTGTTACGGTTTTAATTTTCCTATCTAAGTTCCTATCTAATTTAGTAATTTTTACGCTTACCTCCTTCATCATTTATGTGTTTTGTTTTTTTTTTTTTTGGTTTCGGAACAGGTTTGCAAATGAAAGAAAACGTTGGCAGTATATCTTGTTTATTGGAATTAGGTTCACAATTATAATATAATCCATAGTAACTGTTCGATAGTCCTTGTTGTTATTTTGTTGAGTTCCTAAGGCTTCTCTCCTTTGTACCTAAAATATAAAAGGGTATTAGTATTGTACAGAGTGGCTCGGTATAGAATATTTAGTCAGAAATTCTTAATTGGAATTGTCTTTTACGGTTATTGTTACCTTCATCGAGAGACCTCGAGTGAGCAGAAAATCATTTGGCTGCAGTATCAACAGATTTCTGAGTGGAAGCTCTCTGGATACCGTTGGATCTTATATGTCTTCTAGGCAGCTTAATTTTCCCATTGTATCAGTTGTCGTGCGACTATGAGAGATTATATTGAGCTAAAATCGGAAAAACTACCTTAGTGTCAAATGTAAATAAAGTTTAAGGTTAGAATCTACTCGACTTTTCTTGTTTAGTTTCACTTCAACAAAGCCTTTTACTGATATAAATTCTTGAACGTACCACAATTGTCTTAGTTAATTGCTAATAAAAATTTCTTGTCATAATTTTAAAATTTCATATTTCTATTTTTTTTATTGTTTTGAAGCTTGTCAGTTGTCAGTCAATATACAGATCCCTGTATCTTTTCCCGCCGTTTCCGTGGAAGTTTTTCTGGGGGGGACATGAAAAAAATCTTAGAGTGATAAGAACTTTTCTTGCAGAGTTGCACCGGAAAGGTCACTTGGCAATTTTGCTAGTTTTTTTTTAATTGAAAGTTTCGGGTCCCTGACCAAGTTGATAGTAACTGTGTTGTTAACAGCTGTATGCTGATTTAGTTTGGTCAATTTGGGGGACAAACCCGACATCAAGTTTTGCTATTTTTTCTGTTCCACCACGAAAAGGCCACATAACGTCACTGGTAAGTCTTTGTTTTAATTTTTGTTTTAATTCTCAAGTGTTAGTAATTGTGGGTATGTTTAAGAAGAAAAGGAATGAGTAACCTACCTCACTCGTAACATAAAAGGTTAAGTTCTTTCTAAGTCCATCTTTTGTTTTAGGTCTTTTTTTTCTTTTTCCCTTTTTTTCCCCTTTTTCTTTTTCCTTTCATTGCCCTCATTTGGAACCCTCATCGGGGTCTTCTGGCTGACTTCTCAACGGTACCTGCCTTGGCTGCTGTACATACCAGACCACTCGGCCATCCTTGCGAATACCTCTACAGTACCTGCCTTACATACTACATACCACCACACCGAGTGATCCAGGGCCTCAATATCAGCACATCAAGAAGCCGTCGTTAAACAGGTTTTATGTGTCTATGTCGTTTTCAGGGTATCATAGACTTTAATGCCTTCGGCATCACCTGTAAAATTTAAAGCCGTAGTATTTTTCTTTTCATTTTGAATATAAAATTTATGAATAATTAGTGTACTTACCTTGGTAAGATCTATAGTGTTTCCTCATATGGTACAATTAATCAAATCTTGCAACCATATGCAGTTGATATCTTTCACATATGTAAAAGGGGCACATTTGTTAACTCAGATAAACAGGCCTATTTACGCGGGTAAAGTACACTTAATACTATCATTATTATGTATATATAGTTGCCATTTATAGTAAATCGCTCTCATATAATTAGTAATCTAGCCAAAACACTGAGTAAATTAAAATTTCTCATTTTGTTAGATTAATTTAGTTCTGAATTGTCAAAAAAAAAAAACAGCTGACTGTCCGAAGTTCTTCCTTCAAAACAGAGAAGCGCTGGGCCACTCTCGGTGGTTACGTTTACACCAACGCACGTAATATAGATACTTGTTTTTTCAAATCTTTTGGGTGTTTTTCTTATAATTTAATTAAATTTCCTGTTTTTGTTTTGTTAGATCGGTCTCTGCCTTGACCTTTAGGGCACATAAAACAGGTGGCGCATATACCCACACCACTCTCCGTTCCCTTGGAGGCTAGCCGGGGGGAGCCCTAAAAGGTAGAGACCAATTACAGAGCCACCTGACAAGTTTAATAAACATTTCTTTTATTCTGACATCTCTTTCTTTTGTTTTTTTTTTTTTAATTTTTTTATAACAACTTTTTTTTTGGGTGATTTAGAGAAATTATTTATTTATTTATTATTTATCTATTATTATTTTTTATTTATTTTTTTTTTATTACAAACGCTATCGAACTCCTCGTCAAAAAGAATATTTTCCGATGTTGTGGTGCCAATAAAGTTCTGAAATAATGCGTGGGTCTTGTTCATCGACCCCGGTTATTCTCAGAATTTCCATTATCTTTTGATGGTTAACGCAGTCGAATGCCTTTCGGTAGTCTATAAAACATACGTATACATCCACATTCATGTCTCGCTGTGTCAGTAGGTTTAGGAAAGAAAGAGCCTCTCTCGTTCCCAGTGCGTTACGAAATTCGAACTGAGCCTCATCTATCTGATATTGGCACTTCTTGTAAATTCATGTATGGATGATGCTGAGAAACGTTTTGAGGATATGAGACATCAGACTTATTATTCAGTAGTCATGGCATTGTGAAGAGTTAAGTTTTTTAGGTATTGTTATGAATGTTGACTTTAGCCAGTCTGGTGGTACTTTGCCGGAGTTATATATCTTATTGAAAAGTGATGTAATCAAATCTACACTTTTCTTTTAATTTTCTACAATCAATTTAAGTATTTCGACGTTGATTTTGTCAGGGTCGGAAGCTTTTCCATTTTTCTGTTTTTTTTTTATTGCGTGAATAATCCACTTAATGGAGCTTCTAAATTACGAACAATCGTGAAAAGGTAGTAAAACTAAATCATCTTCTCTATAAGGATGATCTTAAATCGATGGCTGCTCCCAAAATTACCTGGGACAAATACAAGACTACAGGAAAGTTATGATCGGGAACACTTGGAACCTAATTATTTCTGGAATATTTGTAGACAGTAAATTTAAAAATCTTACCTATTATTTGTAAACTAAATATAATATCGAGATAAATTTGATATAAGGTAGGTCCTATCCCAGTTACTTATGGCATACCATAAAAAAGTTTTTACTATAGAAATATTTTATTGATATTATCTGAAAGCGATAAAAAAAAATAATTGGTAGTAAGTTTTTTGCTGTACCCCTCGCAGCGTACTAGTCTAATATCGATAGTAACAGTTTGTAAGCAATGTATTTTTTTTTACATATTTTTATATTATTTGACATAATATACTACAACTTTGACTTTCCCAGCTTATAATATGATAATGCAGTATGAAATAGTTAGAAAGTTTTCTTATACCATTTCATGACTCTCATGAAAAATAAAAAAATTCTTTATTTAGTTTATTTTTCATTTTTTAGTTTTCAAGACGTGCGGCACGCTATAAATTCTGACATGAAAGTGCAGAGTTCGCGACGCATCATGTTTAATCATTCAGTTCTTAAATTAACTCAAACCCGATCGGTTTCCACTCAGCATTGCGTAGTTCTTTTGACTTTGGATATAACTAAAACCAGAGAACTCATCGAGATACATCTAACAAGCCCAAACTTGGTAGTACTACGTCGGCCAAAACAAGGATTCTGCTGTCACTTTTCATCTCCACCAGCTGCTGCTATTCGAGTATTATATTGGCATCTGGTTTATATACCTGTGCTAAATTTTAGCTTGAACTCATAGTCATAAGTGAGTTAAAATTCGATTACAAAATTTGATTGTCGGTCGACAGTTCATAGGCAGCAGCGCAACTAAACAAAATCGTTTAAAAACACAATTGGCACTGGTTTTCAGTGAATTTCACTCTTGTTTCTATATAATTCGGCCAATAAGATAATACAGATGCATATGGAGGGAGAATCAGTGAAATCACAAAAATGAATGTCCATTCCTTTACATCATATGCTTTTTATAAGATAAACATGCATCTATAAAGATGCAGCTTGATCAGCGTTTCTCTTCATCAATTCTGGTTAAGTAGCCAAATCTGCTTTTAGAACGTAAATTGAAACTGCAAATCGATCAAACTTAAATTTGATGAATGAAAAGTTGTTACCGTTTATCATTAAAACATTGATTAAATTTTAAATTTTGAATGGTAAAGCTAGGAAATCTATCATCAAAATAGATTTACAAATATAATAGATATATTCTAAGAATTTTTAATATAGGTGGCAGCGTTGTAGAATGAATAAAAATAGGTGAATGGGAGGAAGACCACAAACACACTTCACAAGCTTTAATGTATTCACTGTATCAAACTCAGATTATAGGGGCTTTAAATACTTTTTAAAAGAAAGAGGTTTTATCGACGAAACAAAAATACTGTCCTACTGTGAAATTCAAGAATGGTAGTAATAGGCTCTACTATATTAGACTAGTAAGTAATAAGTATTTTTAATGGTATCTATATGAAACTATTAAAAATTCTAGGACTCTTTATATTTCACATTAAGCTCCAAAAATTTGGATTGATATGTTTAGTAACATTCTTTTTCAATTTAATAACTACAGTGGCTACAATGTTCTTGTTGTAGTGGTATTAATACAATCTCTACTTGAAGTTAACTCATTACGAAATAGAACTGTAAGTTAAATAACTGAGCGGTCTTGGACCACTCCTCTAATGCTTTACTTTCTTAGAGAGCAAGGAAACTTATCTTCCAAACAAAGAACCCTAACCTTAATACAAAATCTTGAATTTCTATAATTATTACCAGCTTATTGATACTTTATGGTGCTATGGATTTATAATTCAAATTATTTTATTAGCCTTGATTTATGTTTATAGGGGACAAAGACAAATGCATTGAAAATTTTATTACCATCATTTACAGAAAAAAAAAAACAATTAGACACATGACTGATTTTCCAACTTGTGATTAATAATGATTGATTTGTGATTTCTGTGCGAACAAAACTGTTATACACAAATCGATTTTTTTAATGAAGCATGGTAATTAAGAATCAGAAACTCCAAGTTATTTCCTTTTAGCTCATCGAAGTGTGACAAACACATTAACTCTACTGTAGAATTTTGAGAAGATTTTATAAATAATAATTTATCCACGGTATACGTCACGTAACTACTCGAAAAAATTGTCGGTTTAAAAGCGTGGTACTTTCGAACATATCTCTGTAGAATTAGCATAACGTCAGAACTAGGGCCGGGTTGTTTGAACGCTGAATAGCGTAATAATATTTTTATTTATATTTGAAGTGTTGATAAACAGTATATATTTAATATCTTGGTACACGCATACAGATTTTATGCTATCCTTTTCTAATTGTATCATTTAAACAAGTATCGTATGATAATTAGTACGTCAATTCTGAATACATAAAGTATGAATATAATGTTGCTTAAATTATTATTATTGTTATTTTCAATATATAAACAATATTTAAGAATATTTTCCAATAAACATAAGTTCTTAAATCCTCTTTTTGTTAATATTAATTGTAAACTTCGCATTTATAGTAATTTCTAACACTTAAAAACACTGAAAAGAGCCACGACAAGCAATTAAACTGAGAGAAAATATATGTAAACATGTTTATGTCTATCAAACATCAAAAAAACCTCTCCCCCACCGACCATAAACAGCTTTCAAATAAATCTATTGTTGCTTAAATCTATAGGGTATGATCGAAGCTCGGTACCAACATGTTTTGTTTCTAGAAAATAGTTTAGTGCATATATAGCGCACGATGAAAAGTATCCATGTAGGAAAAAATTCACTAATCTTGCTATAATATTACATTAAAATTATAAACCTAATATAACATTTTACTATACCAAAAATTTTTACAGTTTTGTCGTAATGAATCTGAATATTAAGATTAAATGCTAAAAGCTAATTTATAATATATACATTAATAAAAATATCTGCTATCGATGCAGTACTCCCTCCTTAACATGGCTCGAGCCACAAATCAAATTGAGGGGTCAGCGGGGAGCCGATATCCTCCAGGTGTCGGCAGCTGCCGTCGAGCCGCTTTCACCCCCTGACGGCAAGCACCCCTCCAGCGCAACTAGTAAAACCACCCTTGGCCGTGATAATCGAGACAGAAAACTAGCGGGAACGGTTTTTTCAGATCCTTATTTTGATTTGAGTGGTTCTCGACGTTGCCAAGACCTGCAATTGACATAAAATTTCAAGGAACTTTAGTGTGTTAAAAATGTGAAACATGGTTTCAGTATTTTATATATATGCAGACTAAGCATAAGACGAGATACTTAAATATCCCTTTCGATGCGTTGTTGTCTACTAAATTTAATGTTTCGGTAGAAAGAATTTAGGTCTTCGACAACGAATTAAAATTATTATCATGTCGTTACTTTGAGCATTCTTAAAATGCAATCTAATACAGGAAATTGTATTTTATAAAACAGGTTCTGGTTTTGCTTCCTGGATTTTAAAATATTTGTTTTAAGTTACCTTCGTTGAAGTTTTAATGCATTGTTTAATTTTGGCTGTGAAAATTCATTTAAGTGTACCATTATAATTTTTATAATCTGGTAAGACTAAAACGACACTTATGTAAATTTTGAATCCTATTTCTATGAATCAAAATTTAATGTACATATTTAAAAATGCTCTCATAAGCCAAGAATACCTATTTTCCTATTAAAAGCAAGAATTAAGTAATTTTAAAAATCATAATTTAAGTAAGAAACCTATCTGCCGTGTTTAAACATTTGCCTATACATTATTTTCCTTTCAAGCACAGAAAAAGGAAATAATATACAGTAACAGTTTATGTCCTGCAAATACAACTCTGGTTCTCTCTCCATACGCGTTTCGTTCACCTCGTGGTCTCGTCAGTTGAGCTGTATCGAATCGAGAGCAAAATTTGCAGGAAACAACCGCTGTATAAAATATAAATTCCGATACATGTCGGTAGGATATTAAAAACCTACCGACTTCGATGTCATATTGAAAAACATCACCAGTCGAAAGGACGTCTCTACATTCATCGAAATAGTGCGAAATTTGAAAAATCAAGATTTCAGTACAAAACTTATTTGCTGTGTTCAAACAGTTGCCTATATGTTATTCTCTTTTCAACCAGACAAAAAGGAAAAAATATATAGAAACATTTTTTTCCTGAAAATGTAACTCTGGTCCTCTCTTCATACGCGTTTCGACCACTTTTGATTTTTTAAATTTCGCGCTAGTCCGGTAAATTTATAGATGTCGTTTCGGCTGGCGATCTCATTAGACGTTGTATCTCTCTATGCAAATGTACTTACAAATGTATTTTTGAATATATTCAGAAAAAAATGGCATGAAATAAAAAAATACACTGATATAACCTTAGATGATTTTCTTGAAGCTGCAGAAATCTGCCTAACTTCTACATATTTTAAATATAAAAATTTATTCTTCAAGCAGATTGAGGGTTGCGCGATAGGTACCTCCATATCGAGTGTTATTACTCAATTAGCGTTAGAAGATCTAGAATATGAAGTTACCAACAGCTTAAAATTCAAATTACCATTTTATACAAATATGTAGATACTGCATAACAGCCATTCCAAAAAATGAAGATTTAACAAATTTAACAGCTATCATGAAAAATTACAATTTATCATAGAATTTGAAAATAATACCATATAAACTTCCTAGATATGGCATTGCATTAGAAAAATAATGCAATACTGTGGTACACAAAATCTCCAGGGTCTGGTCGCTACCTTAACTACAATTTCCAACACCACATGGCTCAAAAAAATAAATTAATAATTGAAATAGCAGATAGAGCCATCATCTTTAGTGGCCCCGAATTTCGAAACAATTGTATCAAAAAAGCAAAAGAAGTCCTTATGTCAAACTCTTACCCAAATAAATTCATTGATAAAATTTTTAAAGAAAGGCTAGAAAAATATAAACATGGAAATACTAAAACCGAAAATTTCGAAGACAATAAAATCAAAAAACAATATATTTCCTTGCCTATACCAATACATGCCAAATCTTTCCGAAAATTTTTAAACTTTTTTTAAGAAATATAATATAACCACTAGTCACAAGGACCGTAATTTACTTAAAAGCAATTTCAGCAAATTGAAAAGTGATGTTCCCAAATACAAAAAAATCAAATGTTTTCTACCAAATACCCTGCATAGATTGTCCATCGATTATATCGGCCAAACTAGTCAATATCTGCAAAATTATCTAAATGGACATAAATATGACAAAAAAAAAAATTCTACAGCCCTAAAAAAACATGAAATGGAACACAAGCACACCTTTGATTATGAAAATATGAGAATTTAAAAACCCACAAAGGAAAACGAGAATTTTACGAAACGATTTCAGTCAAGTAAGTGCAGTTATGAAGTAAAAAATGTAATGTCCAGTCTCCCAGTGGGGCTTCTAAAAATATTTGTATAATTTAATATATAAATGTAATAGATTGCATAATTATAATGTGTTGTAATTAGTTTGTACTTAAAACAAAAATTCCTATTCTTAATGGTAAGTTTTTAACATGTAATTTCATACAAAATAAGAATAATAATATCTATTTTTGAAGAAGCCTCGGATACACACAGTTGAAAAAATTAGAATTAAATTATGCTTTTAGGAAATATGGTGCAATGCAGCTCGATCTGTGTTGATGTAAAAATTTGCCAAATCAGTCTCTAAAATGCTATCTTGAGGAACATCTCTAGTAACTTTAATTCTACGTACTAATATCTGTCAGATAAAAATGACCCAAGAAAATATATTGCAGCCTCCCAAACACCAATATAATGGAGCATAGAAATCAAAGTTTTATGATTTAGCTTATCAAATGCTGTGCTGTAATCAAGCAGGGCCAGAACGGTAACCTCTCCCTCATCAGATGCTCGAAAAATGTCGAATGTTATGTCACCAAGCACAGTAACAGAGCTACGTTTTGATCTAAATTCCAACTGCTTTCCTAATATTACTTTATTATTCAATATTTTAGAAAAAACGAGTAATATGGATATTAGTCTGAGGTGATTCTATTCTGAGAGATTATTTATTTTAGGAATTGGAATATTGCATTAAAACTGACCAACTCTGAAGTCAGATGCAAAGATCGAACTTGAATGGGGTGAAATTCAAAATATTGAAACATAACTTTAAATACTTCCAGAACTCATGATTGTTAACGAAAAAATCTTAGAAATAATAGATATTATCTGCTGTGAAAAACGTGCTTTGTATTTGGCCTTGAAGATGATGCGGAAACGATGTATAGTTATAAACTAGTATATTTTCTCTGCTTCATATCTCGAGAACGGTAGGTTGCATGATTGTTAAAATAACCTCCGACACATCATAGTCCGAACATTTGAGCAAAAAATTCTAGAAGGATCAACTTTTGTGACATTTGTGTATTATTCACATTTCCGATACGAAACCGACTAGGACTTTTAATACATTATTTAAAACGTCAAAATCGAGCTTGGTTGTTTTAATTTTTTAACTTCTTATTTTATTCTTTATATCACATGCTTTTCTCAGAAAGACGAAAACCAACATCTTTAAAAAGATATTCATTACAAGTATAATATGTTACTGACCGCGTGTTAAGCTACCATAAAATTCTTGTTACAAATTGGGAGTACACACATCGGTTAAAGAGCTAAGTATTAAATTAGTCACTCATTTTATATAAATTAAATTAAAATAATGAGGTTTCAACACGACACAAATTTATATATAGCACTTTTTACCGGTTGTACACATTAATGTGTATCACAGGGTGAGATTAATTTTTATTAATAATACACCGTAAATTTTTTTAATAGATTAATATAAAATAAATTTATGGTTATTTTTATATAAAGAATATCAATTAATAAAGATGCAAAGTGCAGGCAGGCATTTATTTATATAAGTAAAAACAGTCCATTTAAGTATTCAAAATAAAAACAGGAATAGTTACGGAGTTGAGAGAAGCTTCCCCGTGCTCTCCTTTAATTAGAGCTACGTAATGGACTTATAAAAATATGAAATATGAGAGAAGAACGAATTTAAAGTTATAAGTACGAGTAATTTTATAGTTATGAACGAATGAATGAATGAAAAAGAGGTGGTGATACTAGATCACCGATGCCTAGGCTTTCATTAGGTCCTTTACATCCCACCATAGGTGTAGGTTATTCGAGGCCAATCGCCTTTGCGAATCCAAGCAGCCTCGTTAGTTGAACTTGCCTAATTGCTTCTGGTAACAAAATTGTATCTCCGAAATATCTCTGTCTCACTTCGTTGAGAGCTGGGGACTCTCTGAGGACATGGTCAATAGTTTCAGCCTCCTCCAAACACCATCCGGACATCGGGTTGTCTTCGATACCGATTCTATGAAGATCGCCTAACCTGAAGTGACAATATCCTGTCAAAAATCCCACCATAATTCGCAGCTTTTCCTTCCCAAGGAGAGAAGCTCCTTAGTATGCCGTGTAATAGGCCCAGTTATATATTCCTTAGCACACCTCATTCCACGATGCAATAAATTTGCTTTCCAGCAACAATTTTCCTTCTCTTCTGCCAATTTCAATTGGGACAGTAATACTGATTGGGGTTCATACAGTTCATTCACCGAACCCAACTTTGCCAGACGGTCTGCATCCTCGTTCCCGCATATGCCCGAGTGACCCTGGACCCATACTAGTCTGACTATGCAGCCATTCCTTCTCATACCATTTAGTACATCCTTGCACTCAAACACCAGTCGCGAAGTTACGACACTGGACTTCAGTGCCAATATCGCAGCCTTACTGTTTGAGCATATATTTATTACTGTATTCCTGTCTATGTCCCTCTCACAGAGATGGTACACTACAGAAGAGCATAAATTTCCGCTGTGAAAATGGTCGCACATTGTCCGAGAGGGTATTACTCTCTGATTCCTGTGCTCCTTCCGAATACTCCGGCTCCAGCTCTTTCATCTTGTCGAGATCCATCAGTATCCCAATCCCCTCTACTTGGCAGAAATATCTCCAAGGAGAGGTTGAGTTTTAAAATTCATGTAATCTGTCCGCATGGGGAGTAATGGACACCTCTCCGCCGCGCTATTCCAGACACCTAAGTAGCCGCCAGTTCCAATTCCCAGATGTCCCAGGCAACTGACGATAAACAGTCTTGAGGGCCTCGTTCTTTATGTATAAGTGAAGAGGAGGCAGATTCACCAGGACTTCCAGAGCCCTGGTGGGAGCAGTCCTCATCGCACTCAATATTCCCACACAAGCCATTCTCTGAACTTTGTCAAGTTGAAGAATGTGTTCGCGCTTTGTTGTACTACGCCACCGTACAATAGCGGCGTACGTTATCAAGGAGCGGATCACCATAGTGTATATCCAAAATAGCACTTTAGGAGTCAGTCCCCATGTACATCCAAAGATTCGTTTACAAGCCCCGAAAGCACATATGGCTTTCATAGTTCGGGACTCAGTATGATCATTCCAGCTCAGTCCTGAGTCCAGAATAACTCTCAGGTATTTAACTGTCCCATTAAATTGAAGAGTCCTTCCTACCAATGTAATTGTGGGAAGTCTCCCCATTTTGCTCTTTTTTGTAAAGAGTACCATCTCGGCCTTGTCCGTATTTATTCCGAGTCTCTCCCTGCTGCACCATTGTTCCGTGATCCGGAGAGCCCGCATCATTGGCCCCTCCAGGTCCCAGACGTAGGGTGTATACAAAACGGCATCATTCAGTTCACTCAACAGGCTGTCCACCACAAGGCTCCACAGCAAAGGCGATAGCACTCCTCCCCGTGGACAGCCTCTACTTGACAGTGCTTTAACAATTACATTGTTAAGCTCAGCATATATTATTCTCTTAGTTAACATTGCTCTGATACATGCGACTACTGTTGTTTCAGAGCCTCGTCGTTGTAGAGCATTGCATATCGAATCGTAAGATGTGTTGTCGAATGTCTTCTCGATATCGATACCTGTACCTAAGGCAGATCGTCCACCCAACAGCGTGCTTTTCTCTCTTGTGACGAGTCGGTGTAGGGCCGCATCTGTGGATTTTCCTGCCTAATAAGCAAATTGCAAGGGATGTAAGGGATATTGCACCATAAATATTAAGTTATTTCTATAAAAAAAATATTCAATCAGCATTTCCTAGGCCATAAAAAAGCACCACCCTATAATTCCAACAACATCTACAAACAAACACAAAAATTTGACAGTAGCCCATTAAATTTATGCAGCCGATGAAGAAACATGGCTTCACCATAGTTTTTATATGTATTTTCACCTCCTGATTATGAACATCGAAGATGAATACAAAAAAAAAACTGTTAATAATTAAAGAAATTGTTTTTTCTTGTAAAATATGTAATAATATTTTCCCATTTCTCAACCCATTCTAAGCAAAGTGTGTATTTCGTGATTATTTCGTCTGACGCATAGTTTTTATGTTAAAAATCATTAACCCTTGAAATATCGCATTTTTTCACCACTGCACCAAGCAATTGTTAAATTAGGAACTACAAGCTGAGATGTAATGTGCTTGTTGCATCTTAACGCTATAAATAAATAGTGTTATGTCAATTATAACATACCTGGCGCCGCGTATGGATGGAAATGGAAGTCTACTTAAAGGCGCTCATCTAGTTCACATAATTTATTATAGCTTCGCTGATCGTTTCATTAATTGTTTAAAAACATTTAATATATACAGTGATTTCGTAAAGTAGCGGATAAACTTAATATAAAATAATGGGTACTTGTTAGCGAAAAGCTCGGACCCACCGAATTTTATTTTTTTATTAGAGTTTTTTTTGGGTATTACCGCAATATACAAGTTGGGTACTGCCATATTGGATCCGCCATTTTAATAGTTTAAAATTTAATAGTAGATTTGTCATCAGCAATACCTAGAATGCTTATGTAGTTATATTTATCAAAATAACAGAATTTAGAAAGGTACACTCAAAGAGGTAGCTTTTACTGTTTTTGGCTTCGAACATACCCATGTAGAAGTAGCATAACGTCAGAACTTGAGTCTGGTTGTTTGAACGCTGAATAATGTAAAAATATTTTTATTTATATTCTAAAAAGTGTTGATAAACAGTAGATATTCTTGGTACACACATCCGATTTTATCCTATTCTTTCCTAATTGCATTATTTAAACGAGTATCATCTGGTAATCGGTACGTCAATTCTAGAATACATAAAAGTATGAATTTATGGTTGCCTAAATTATTATTATTGTTATTTACAATATGTAAACAATCTCTAACAATATCTACCAATAAAAATAAGTTTTTAAATCCTCTTTTTCTTGATATTAATTGTAAACTGCGCATTTATCGCAATTTATAACACTTAAAACACTGAAAAGAGCTACGATAAGCAATTAAACTGGAAGAAAAGATAAGCAAACTTGTTTATGTATGTCAAACATCAAAAAAGCCTCTCCTTCACCGACCATGAACACCCTTTAAACAAATCTATTCTTGTTTAATTCTTATTTAAATTTTTTGGCTTGCCTTCGAGTAGATTGGAGGGACATAAAATTCAAATTAGCATACCTCGGTAAAAAAAAAATATCTAGACATTTCAAAATTGGTGAAAAAAGAATTGTTATTCTACATAACCTTAAATACGTCGAAAAAAAGGTGTAGGTTAGAATATTTCAAAAACCTGACATGAAGGAGCAATTCTAAAACCAGATTGGGATTCAGTGCACCCAAATTCTTCGGAAAAGTATACTAGAGTTACTGTTACTAAAAATAAGTCGAATTTAGTTATCCTGTATAATTTGACAACATGGCATGGTAGAGCTACATAATTTTAGTATGAAGAGAGGATTCAATGAGGCTCCAACTTCGACAAAAAATGTATCACTCTTTTTTAGTTTTTTAGAACACTCAATTTAAGCTAAACTATTTTTAAAGCGAACCCCATTTAACTTTATCAAAATTTAGCCTAGCCAATTTTTCATTGGATTGACAATACAGCCGCAATCGACACTGGATTACTAAACGAATATCCTGAATAATTGACAAATACAATACAATTACTGCAAAATATAACATATATAAAAAAAGTCAAAGTTCGTGTGTGCTTTTGGTAAACCTATTCATATCATTTTAACCTGAGAATCATTTATAGTTTAAGTACATCTTAGAAATCAAATGATTTTAAGAGTAGTAAAATTGTATACCGACATTAACAATAAGTATTCTTCTGAGTTTTGAGTGAGACACTTTACCAGGAAAGATGGGATATACAGTGTGACCAATAAAGTCCGCGTCATATGGTTTTTTTATTAATAGCTTTATTTGACATTGACATCAATTTTTGCTTCAATCGAGATGAAAATTAACCAAAAAAAATGGTAGTCAGGTGATTAGCATTATCTGTCAAATTTTAATTTTTTGCAAAAAAGATTCAAAAGTAGGGTTATTTCTCAAAATATTAAAAAAAAGTAATTAGAAACAGTTTTTCTAAATGTAATTATGCCTCTATGCAAAATTTCAGCTGTATAAGATAATTTAGATTTTTTTCCCATTTTTTATAAATCGCCCCACTGTTGCAAAATAAAACTCAACAATTTGGTCACATGTGATGCAAAGTTCTTTTGTTTTTGACCATGTATTAGGTAAGTTCATAAAATAACTATTTTTGAAAACGTAGTTTGTGTCGAAAAGTTATACACACTATAATTAAGACAAACAATTACAGAGTGTCATTAGTAAAGTCTGCATTAGTTGGAAAATAAATTTTTATTTAAATTTTTTTTCTTATAATGATTTTTATATTAGAAAATTTGAGTCTTTTCAATTAAACTATTTTCTTAATATTAATGTGTATTACTTTTAGACACAAACTACGTTTTCAAAAATAGTTATTTTATGAAGTTACCTTATACATGGTCAAAACAAATCACATGTAATCCAATTTTAATAGTCCTATTTGGGTTTTGTAGAAAAACACACATTGAATATGGCGCTACTTTAAACAAAATATGTCTGGGATGTCACAACTAAGAAGTTTTATGTAGATTGCGTTGAGTCTTATATTGCAACAGTGGTGCAATTTACAGAAAAATGGGCAAAAACTCTAAATTATCTTCGAGAGCTGAAATTTTGCATATGGGCTAAAAATTGCATTAAGAAAAAATTTTTCTTATGACCTGTGTCAATATCTTGAGATGTAACCCCATTTTTGATTTTTTTTTTGGAAAAAAATTAAAATTTGACAAATTATGCTAATCACGTGACGATCGAAGCAAAAATGGATGCCAAAGTCAAATTTCGAATAAAGCTATTGACAAAAAAAAAATCCCATATAATGCGGACTTTACTGGTCACACTATACTTTTCTTAACATTCTATTTAAATTTCATAGGATATCTGTTACTCTAAACCCATTATTATTATCTAGTTAAAATATTCAATATGGGCATATTCAAGAGAAAAATTGGGCGTCACGTTTTCGTTACTAGCCTTTTAATAAAGTACAAAATTGACTGTTTTCTCTCTAAACTGTGCATGAAAAATAAAGCGAAAACATTCCCGACCATAGGCATAAAAGTAATTAATTTTTCCTTATAATATAAAACCTTAATAAATTACAAATACTTCTTCACGTTTCCTTTAATAAATACTTTTTTAATCTAACCAAAAATTATTGCCTGTACATACATGGCATTACCGATTAAAAAAAGTTAATAGGAAGTACTATGTAACTTTAAATTACCAAAATAAAAAAAAATCTTCTGAAATAACATAACGGAACATCGATATAGGAAATTATTTCAAATTTATTTTTGAAAAAGTATGCGAACAGCTTTAATGAATAATACGGCCATATTGAACGGACATGGCGTGCTATATGATGTAAGTACCCGAACAACCCGGTCAGAGATATAATCGCCATTAAACTTTATGAGCTTTTATTAAAATTTCAGGAGTTCACGAAGGAGTCGCTCGCCGAAAAAGGAAGCGGAACATTACCGAAACTTTGATAAAAATTCGAACTACCTACTCGGAAGTCTACAACAGGGAACCTGTATGTTTAACCAGGTGTATTAATCGATATAAAATTAATGAGTGTACCAGATAAGTAACAGTAATATTATTTTTAAATTGTGTTACGTCTTCATGGCAATTACAGAGTAATAATCGAGATAATACAAGTACGTAGGTCACTATATAAGTTTTGTCGTACTCAAAACTTTTTTTTCATAATAGTTAAGTAGAAAATATATTTTCAAATTCGCTAGTTAGTTCAACGTCGAACGAAGTGAAAAGCCACAAAGAGCAAGGTCTGAAATGTAAAGAAGACGACTCATTTTTGATGTACCAGCATATATCTATATCCAGCAAAAATAGAGTCTCGAATTATTACGTGAACGTTTCAATATCTCTGGAAAGACATCTTCCTGTATACTAGAAAGCTCTGACTTTTTCTCTTTATCAATATTGATTATGGTAAAAATATTCAATTCTTGAACAAACGCCATTCTTCATTTTCTTCTCGATCCCGATTTATTAACTAATGTTGGAAGTTCCTCATCTTGGAACACCCTCAATTTATTTTTTGATTTTAAAGAGACGTCGCATTAAAAAATAAGATATAACAATTGGAATAACATGATTTAATTGGTCGAATATAATTTTTTAGAGCATTTTTTTATATCACATATTACTTCAATCTGTTCTTCCTTACAGTGTCAGCCACCCAAAGTGAACAAAGATTGCATATTTGTAAATGTTCATAAAAATAAGGTAAAAAGTTAATGCACCAAACTTGAATGTAGCTTTTATCTGACAATACGTATAATGTTTTGTCTTCTATATTAGTTTTTGTATTTTTGTCAGTAATTACTTCAAATGGTCTACCAAACTTTGAATCATTTCCTAGAAGAAAATTTTTACGTTGAAGTTGGAGAATCCATTTTTCTTTCATCCTTAAGGACAACATTTATGACATTTTTCCAAGATGTTATTATTTTATTAAACTTCTCTTAAAATTATACAAAAATATTTTCCGCGTGAATTCGGTAATGTTATTTTTCAAAAAAAAAAACCTGTAAATTGTGTAAGTACTACCTGAATAGAAAAGTATATGTTTTTTTTATGTGTTTTTTTTTTAACTCGACCCATATATCAATTTTATTATGAATCTATGGAACATGAGACAAAACTTATTTAGTAACCTACCTGAGTTCTGCTGGACTCCTAACTAAACTGGAAGGAGAAATTAGATATAATTTTCAGATATTAATAATAATCACAAGAAAATTTTTAATACAAGATAATTTTAAGACAATCCAGCACATCACTGGAAGATGCCAAGCCTTTGCCGCAACCAAGTACAAGGAAAGACACGACTCAGCCGCTAAGATATTCTACCAAGAGTTAGCAGCACTATTGCAGGTAGGAGAAGAGCCTTACTACAAATAGTATCCGAGCCTATTCTTGAAAACAACGAGTTCAAGTTATATTGGGACGGAACAGATCAAAGAGTTGCTCACAATAGGCCAGATACTAAACTAACAGATAAAATTTCTAGACAAATTACACTGATTGCCATTGCAATAACTAATAAAAACAACCTAAGACCAAAATACACTGTGAAGATCGCCAAATACAGAGATCTGGAGGTGCAAATCCGCAGACAGTGGGCAATGAACAGCATTCACACGATTCCCATAATACTATCAACAACTAAAGTGATACAAAAGAACCTTCTGCAGAACATTAAGCGACTGGGCCTAAGTCAGCATCTATATAAACTAGTTCAGAAAGCAGTTCTCCTTGCAACCCCGCAGACCGTCCAAAAGTTTGGGAAAAGTACAAAAGATCACGCCACCTAGGACCCAATAACATAAAAAGGATCCCCACATAGCTTCATACTTTTGGTGTTTTTGTATATCTGGTAAAAATCAGTAATTCCCGGAGCGCATGCGAAGCCATTGGACTTGTAAATCTTTTTAATATAAATGAGAAAGTCTGCAGATATTTTTATTAATAGCTCAAATGTATACCATGCTGCTATTTGTTTGTAAATAAGTAATGGAAATTTACAAAAATCTTTAAACTATAAAGAGCACTTATCACAGATCTTTAACATGTATTATAAATATTGACGTCATTAGCAGCAAAAACAACATAAACTTTTTCAATGGAAATTAAATAAATCAGAAAAATAAGATAGGTAATTTTGTACTGGTCTTGCCACCAACCTAATCTGTTGACTGCTTACTCCTAGGACATCGCGGATTAGTCTTCTCAACAATTATTTGCTATTCCTTTATCCCAGAATGTGATTCTAGTGGTTCTGGTATTAATGGTTTCTCCACCAGGAGATCTACCCACGAATAGTTATTTTAATTTAAGATAAGCTTGTGTCCTGATACCTATCAAGAGTAGGTTCAGTGTTGTTTGCCAGGATAATAAGGCTTTAAAGACCTGTTTAGATTTTATATGATGACTTGCAAGCTCTTTAAGGGCTGTTTAACTATCTTAGGAGATGGGATTGATCATATCTTTGCAACCTGTCTTTAAATGATCTAGGTCCATCATAAAACCAAGAGATCAATTATCCCATGTAGTCATAATTTTCTACCAAGGATTTTTCAGATAAGTTTACATACAGAGACTTAATCTATTGAATCATCTGCAATTTTCATCCAAAGAGAGGTGGTAGTTTCTTCAACTAAGCATTGTTTTTTTTAGCGATTCTCCGTTTTGGGTATACTAGACTTGATTGTTGAGGCTTAGTACAATTTTTTGAACCACTAGATCCTACAGAAGAGGGAATACCTCCTCGATTCTCTTTGATTGTGCTGATATGCATTGGAGCATGTTTTATATTCGGCTGCATAAAATGTCTTCTATGATCTCTGTTCTGGAGGACATTATCATGAAATATTCATTCAATATCAAGGAAAGCGCTATTTTCTTGCCAATCATGGTAGACTCACTTGATTTTTCTAATTGATAAGCATGTTGAATATAGTGTTGTGGCATCCCTATTAGAGAGATGTCATGTATGTGCCTTTCAGTTAGTTTCTCTACAATCCTCAGCAAAAACTGGGGACAAATTAATTATTCTAAAGAATTTTGCCTGAGAGTATTTTCCCAGGCTTCTGCTTCTGTATAAAGATAATTTCATACCTTTTCCAGGAAGGGGATAAGTATCCTATAGCTTGGCTTGCTTTGCGGATTCTGTTAATTACCGAACTGATGAGATATTTTCCCTGGTTTAAGGACGCTTGGGAAACCATGGTGATTTCGAAACGAGCTCTTGAACCACTGCGAAAATAAAAATAATAAGACAGGATAAAAATTAAAAATAAAAGTAACAATATATAAAAAAATGTATTTAAAAACGATAAGATTTTATTGTTTATGTAAATTTTTATACAAGAATTTTCTGTATCAATATTTTAAGATTTAAAGAGCATATTTTTTAATATTTCTAGGCAGGTATAAATCTCAACTATCGTTAAATTATTGTCTATAAAAGCTCAAAATGACTGCGACTTTAACGAAATTTGATTCCAGCTACCTACCCCTTTGTGGGAAATAAAATTTCAGTAGTCAGATAATCATCAATCAGTTAAATCTGCTACCACGATACTTTTTTGTAACGCGAGAATCTTAATGTTATAAAATTTCTACTGACAGAGGAAAGTTGGGTCAAGCAACATTTTTTAAATAATCGAGACAGAAAAGTATTTCGTAATATGGATGAAATTAGGGTTGAAAGTGATATAAATTTGTGATAACGCATATCATCGTCTATTTTCTAAGAAATTCGACAAGACATGAAGCAACCTCCCTGAAAAGTTCTTTAAAGTATTTTGTTAATTTTACCTTTCGATCAATAAAATTTAAGATTACAAATTTACATTTTAAACGCTAGATAGATTTTATTGTGATAGAATACATGGGATTTTCGTTTTATTTTGGGTATCTTATAGAAATAATTATTTTGAACCAAACATACTAAGACTTGTAGTTTAAAAGAGCTAAATTTTTATAAAAAAATATGAGTTTTGGTTAGCAAAATTTAATGCAAAGTATTTTGCTTGTATACTATGGTTTTAATAATACAATTAAAAAATCTTGTCGGCATGAAGATACTGGTTGCATCATTCTAATTTCTTTTGCAGAAGAAAATTATCTTAATATTTTACGGTGGTTTGAATTCTAACCCTGTTGCGAAAATACATGATTTTTAACTTGCCATAATACATTTAGGCAATGTAAATAAGTTTTAATGATATAGCCATCCATAGACGACTCTTATAGTCAATGTTGCTTTCTTACTTGACGTTGTTATATTTTTGAAAAACATATTTCTCCTTTTTTCTGATGTATTAACTTGAACTGTGACTGATATAACTGGCGCCAATGTTGATCACCAAACCTTCCTTTCAATGGAGAATTAAGGATCCCATAGTCTTTTTGTTGAGTGTTATGAATGGTTTGCAATAACTCCAGTACTGGTCCACGAAGTGCAATTACTAATGCAGTTGCCATATTTTCGTAGTTCCAGTTATTTGCACTAGCGGCAGCTAAATTGGCATTTATACATTATCCAAGATGTCTGCCCGTCTTAAGTTGGGGGGTTTGATGTTCCGTCAGCATTTCTTACTTTATCAGTTGGGCCATGCTTCTTTATTTCATTGACTTATCTCTGGAAGTCCTTTATTTTAGTTTCTTCTTCTTGGCGTACTTTTGATTCTATACAGTCTATGATTTCTTTCATTTCTTGTCACAATTCTCGTATGCCGTGTTGCATAATTGATTCAACACTATTTACCTCTTGGCATAATTCTCTTATGGCACTTTGCTTATCTTTTTTTTTTTAATTTTTGTATTTGTCCCAGTGCAATTTGATTGAATTTTTGCTTCTCTTGTAGAATGATCTCTTGTCACATCTGTAAGCTCTTGTCAATCTGTAAAGTTTATCTTCATCTTTAATGCGACGTTTTTCTTTTTCTCTTTTTCTTTCATACACTCACTCCTCTATTTGGCAACGTTCTCCTTCCTATTTTTCTTTCAGATGAAGTTGTTTTTCTTTTTTACGACGTTCTTCTTCTTATTGTTTGTCTTTAAGACAACGTTCTTCTTCTTGAGGTTTTTCTTTTTGGCGCCGTGCTTCCTCTTGTGTTCCTTTTTGACGACGTCCTTCTTTCTTTTTTCTTTAAGGTGACTTTTTTCTATAAATTCCTTGAAATCAATCAATGTTTCATTTACTTGCTTAATTTCGTCTGTTGGCTGTCTAGTATTTACCATAGGAACTTCTAGAATGTTGTTGAAAACTCGGTTCTAAGTTTCTCTATTGATGATAAATTCAATGGTGAAGTCAGTTTTTTGCTGCCTCTCCTAGTTTCCAAATAGAATGTTCTCGAACTCTGTCGAAAATTCAGCTCTAAGCTACTTTCCTGATGACAAAGTCGATGAAGTCCATTTTTCTCTATCTCTTCTAGTTTCTAAATAGAATATTCTAGAAATCTGTAAAAAATTCAGTTCTAAGCTTCTTTGTTAATGACAGATCCGACGAAGGCGTCCGTATTTCGCTCTCTTTGTGAGTTTGAAAATGGAAAATTCTAGAGTTGTACCTAAAATTAATCTTATCTTCTTACGTGATGACAAATCAAGCAGTGAAATCATTTGTACCTATCTCTTCTAATTTACAAAAAGAGTTCTTTGGAAATCCGGTAATAATCCCCACGTCTGGCACTAATTGTGACGATTTTCTCTCTCTTAAATTTGCACACTGGGTCCAAATAAAACACAATGCTTTTGACTAATAAATAACAACTCTTTAATAACTATTTCATAACACTTTCGCTATCCAAATAGAACAAAACTAACCACTCTTATCCTATCCCTATTTATATACTAAAATATACGGGAATACAAGTTCAGAAATCACAAGAAACATGACTAAACAATGATGAGATATTTGATATAATATTTCTATAAGGGGGCATCAAAATAATATTTCTATAAGGACAGATCAAAACTCTCCTAGTCCTTAATTACAATATATTTTTTTCTTACTTTTATAATAACGGAGCTACTTGATTTTGTTATACTCTTTAGCCACCCTCTATATTTCCATTGCTAAATTTTAACTAGCATTTTAATATACATACTCACAGATTGTTACTCCCGTGTTTTAACATCTTGTTTATCAGAACAAATATCTACTGTATCGATGCAATTATAGTTCAGTTCGCACTTTTATACTATGAATGAATGAATAAAAAACGGGTGGTGATAACAGATCATCGATGCTTAGGCCTCCATTGAGCCCTTTACATCCCTTCTGCAGGTTATTCGAGGCCGATCGCCTTTACGAATCCAAGCAGCCGCGTTAGTTGAAGTTAGCTAACTGCTTCCGGTAACAAAATTGTATCTCCGAAATATCTCTGCCTCGGTGCGTTGAGTGCTGGGCACTCTCTGAGAATATGTCCAAGAGTTTCATCCTCCTCCAAACACCATCTGCATGTTGGTCGTCTTCGACATCGATTCTATGAAAATGGCCCCTGAGATGACAATGTCCTGTCAATAATCCCATCACAATTCGCAGCTCTTTTCTTCCCAAGGAGAGAAGCTCTTTAGTACGCCGTGCACTATGCCCAGTTATATGTTCCTTAGCACAACTCATTTCAGAAGATCCCCTCCATGATTCAATAAATTTGCTTTCCAGCAACGAGTTTAATTCCCTTTTGCCAATAGCAATTGGGACAGGTAATATTGGTTGGGGTCCATACGGTTCAGTCGCCGAACTCAACCTTGCCAGACGGTCTGCTTCCTCATTCCCGCGTATAACACCAGTCGCAAAGTCACGACACTCTGGACTTCAGTGCCAATATCGAAGCCTTACTGTCTGAGCTAATATTTATTACTCTATTCCTCTCTATGTCCCTCTTACAAAGATGGGCATACTGTAGAATAGCATAAATTTCCGCTGCGAGAATTGTTGCACATTGTCTGAGAGGGTAGTACTCTCTGACTCCTGTGCTCCTGCCGAAGACTCCAGCTCCAGTTCTTTCATCTTGTCGAGATTCATTAGTATACCACCAGGAACTATTTTTTGGATGATTTTGTTCTCCCTTCCAATCCTCTTTACTTGGCAGAAATATCTCCAGGGAGAGGTTGGGTTTTAAAGGCTGCGTCATGTAATCTGTCCGTATGGGGAGTGATAGACACCTCTCCACCGCGCTTTCCCAAATACCTGAGGAGCTGCCCGTTCCAATTCCAAGATATCCCAGGCAACTGAGACGATACACAGTCTTCAGGGCCTCGTTCTTTATGTATAAGTGAAGAGGAGGCAGGTTCGCCAGGACTTCCAGAGCTCTGGTGGGAGCAGTCCTCATCGCACTCAATATTCCCACACATGCATTTCTCTGAACTTTGTCAAGTTGAAGAATGTGTTTGCGCTTTATTGTACTACGCCACTATACAATAGCGGCGTACGTTATCATGGGGCGGATCACCATAGTGGATATCCAAAATAGCACCTTGAGTGTCAGTCCCCATGAACACCCAAAGGCTCATTTGCAAGCCCAGAAAGCACATATGGTTTTCTTGGATCCAGCCTCAATATGATCATTCCAGCTCAGTCGTGAGTCCAGAATTAGTTCCAAGTACTTAACTGTCCCCTTAAGTTGAAGAGGCCTTCCCACCAATGTAATTGTAGGAAGTCTCCCATTTTTTTCTTTTTTGTAAAGAGTACTATCTCGGCCTTGTCAGGATTTATTCCGAGCCCTTTTATACTATAAAATACAAAAAAAAATTATGCACCTAACTTGTACTGACTGATATTAATTAGGTACGTTAAATTGTTTTTTTTTATCCAAAGTATTCTTAAGGAATAGCTACTGGATATACAAATAAAATTATGTTAAATGACGTGTAAAATATCGATAATTGTTTTCGAAAGTATCGTACAAAATATTAGATTCATAATTTCCAAAACCTTTAAAATCCAATTATAAAAGTAGTAATTCTGTATTAAGCTTTAGCGTTATAGTTCATTTTCTTAAATACCATCTAAGGTTAATAAATTTATTGACCGGCTCTAGATTAAATTAATGAAAAATTAAAAAAAAAAACGATACGAGTTTCTTGAGCCCATCCTTCTAATCTCGTATGCAGAACCCGTACCTATTTACCTATATTTATTTAACTATAAAGGTACCCTTTAGATTCTTTAAAATAACATAGCAGAGGCACGTGGAACCACAGCATAAGCGTATTTTTTGGCGTCTTCTGATGGGCGTTACCGCACGTCTGCTCTGACAAGCCAGTTAGTCGGCAGCATGCGCCAAGAAAAGAGGTATTTGACCCTTCGTACATTGTAATTAGCCAAATTAACAATAAGAAAATAAGTTGGGATGATATTAATGATAATTAAGCGGTATAAAGATTGTAATGTATTCTGGAAATTATACTTAATCGAGATGGCTTCTTAATGTGTTTTATGTCGGCAGTCAATCTTTTAAAAAATGGATAAATGAACTTGAAAATAAAAGCATACAATTACGAAAAGAAGAAATACAATTGTTACCATTTTTTATGTATGTGTGGCCTGTGCTGAGAACAAAAACTGAAGACTTTAAAAAAACATGCGATGGCTCAAAATGTTGGTAGTGGCATAGATAGCGGTGAGATCAAAAAGATAAATCCTTCCAATGAGTCTACGCAAATCATGAAAGAATTGTAGAAAAAGGTCTTCATCGTATAAAAGGCTTTTTAATTATGTAAAATGCGATTTAAAGCTTTAATCTGTAACTTCTTAAAACCGGAATAGAACTCGAATGTTTGTGATGGCTGTGCATCCAGGCAATTTTGAATTTCTGCGCATCGATAAATCAAGAACCACATAAAGATCGATTACTCTTATTGTCATGCGTTGAGCCGGTCGTAACGTTTAGGTTTCTAAATATATTACCATGTCAGTGAAGTTAAATACAAATTACATAAGTTTTCTTGAGCAAATCGGCATTTAACGAATTCCATAATGAGGACTGCTTATTAGTTTCCAATATTCCTGTTGTTTGGTTTATTATTTTGAAATGAAGAGATATTTAATGCCCATAAAACCCCTTTACAGTTCTCCAAATAGTGAAAACAATGGGGATGCGGAATTATCTATTGAAACAGCCGCGAAAATACCTAGTTCTGAAGTTGAAATTTAATTCAACTGAGTGAATCACAGAGGATGGATTTATTGACAGATGCTTGGGTCCCGCCGAAAAATGACTGGATGGACTACTCAGAATAATAATACGGTGTATTTTGTGTTCCAGATGTAGCATTTGCTAAAAGTTGTGGTAGAGGATCGCAAGCTTTGTTACATTGAGGCAATTTAGTGATAAACAAATTCGATAATTGGAAAAAAGCAAAAGAAATTTGTTTCAAAATACCTAATTTGGCAAATATGTGAACATAACCCAGTAAATCAGTCTTCTTACCACGAGCCCATAGCGAGCTCATAGTGAGCTCACTATTTCCTCCCTAAACTCAACTTACTGTGGGCTCTCAAGAAAAAAAATAGCGTAAATTGTTAAAAATATACATTTTCTGTTTATGTGCTTATCAGCAATTTTGGAATTGTTAAAAAAATATGGTGTTCTCGTTATTAATTTCTATGAGCTCAATGCTCGACCTAGCTCATAAAAATCGAATTGTAGAAATAACAGCAGTTGATTAATAAGGTTTTGAAAATATTCCATATCAAGTGCATTCGATTATTTACGCAAGTTCTGATTCTAAGACTAATCAATAACACCAGAAAAAATTTTATCTTATAGTTAAAAAATTATCTTGCTTCATAAAAAAATTGCACTTTTTAAATTTAGTATTGCAGTTTCCACAATAGAAATACTTAAAAACACAATATTGTTCTGTATTTTTAAGGAATATTATTCTTATTTATTAATAAAAATGTTACTAAATCTCCTTCGAGTCATGTGACAATGAACACGAATCAAAGTGAATGATGGCACTCCATACTTCGTCCTGATACGGTTATTTTTTGAGTCATTATTACTTTCAGTTCTATCACTTGAAGTAATCATGATCACTTCGACGTAATGACAGGTAAATGCATATTCAAAAGAACATGGTTACTAGTTTCCCTTTTTTCCCTTTGATCACTTGATAATTACTCTAAAAAATATAGCCAACGTCATCGCTGTCACGAACTTGACATAAATTTTTTGATTTTATGTCACATTCGTAATTGCTGTCAAACGTTGCTTAGTTCATATTTTAGAGTCATTTTTGTGCAATTTCTTTGAAATTTGCTTATTTTTTCATTTAAAAATGATTCTAAGAAATTTTCTCATGAAAGACAGTGGACAGTTCGAAGTTGTCGAGAATTGATTCTTTAATGGTGACCAATTTCTTGTCAACAAACAGTAACTTGTGCTGTGCTAAATTAAACTGGTTCTATATATATATCCTTTCCTTTATTTCTGCTTGAAAGGAGAATAACATATAGGCAACCAGTTAGACACGACAGATAAATTTATTTATTTTTCACTTAAAATTTCGCAGTACTCCGGCGAATATATAGATGTCGTTCGACTAACGATATTTTTCAATCTGACATCAAAATCAGCAGAGAGAAAAATAGTTGTATTTGCAGGAAATAAACTGCTTCTATATATTCCATCCTTTTTGTCTGCTTGAAAGACGAATACTTATAGGCCACTAATCTTAGCGTTATCTGGCCAAATAGAAAAAGCCAATTTCAGCTTAACAAGAAGAATCTCAAAAAATGCAGAAATTACATTCATGTGGAGAATATGTAAAGCCAAGAATAATGTCCGTGTCGTCATTTTTTGCAGGGAAAATTATTTTTTATTGAACAACTTTAAAGTCAACGTCTTAAAATGGAAAATCAAAAAATTGGTTTTTCGACGTTATTATGACCTATCTGTTGAGACTGAATTGAATCTATATTTCTATTTGATCAAGAGATGTTGGTAAAATTATCAAACGACAATTTTCCTCTTTTCACTCTTTTGGAGTGAAATCTTTAATAGCTTGGGCTCTGTGTTGATATGTCACTCAGTCAGTCAAAACAACGCCGCATATAAGTATACGTATAGAATATTTAATAAAGCCTTGTTTTGTTTTACAAAGAAGGTTTTAGTAACTGTCTGGTTTCGTTAATCATGATGACCGTCATCATAAAACAATATGTGGTCTTAACTTTGTCCAGGAGATAGCTTACATCGTAATAATCTGTAATAAAAACGTCGACATCTTTATTGTTTTTAATTAATAGATAAGATCTGTAATATGACAAGCTCTACCGTGGTCGTTTTTAACTGATTTTGAAAAAAAAAAAACATTTTCCATAATTCTTGTGTGAAATAACATTTTAATGGCATTAGTTGCTCAGCAGGTTCAGTTTTCGCCTTTACCAAATATTATTTAATAAATATAATTGGACAATTCAACGACGTAGGTGGTGCTACCTAAGAATGGTGGCATTGAGGTAAAGAACAGATTTTACCTTATGTTGTCGTTCATCTCACAACGTGAGGTATGTCATAGGTTGTCGAAATTAAGTCGAGACCGAGGGAATCTAATGATCAAAATATTCACTTTCAGCTCTACAGATTCTAACTACTATTACATTATAACTTCTTAGATTTTAAAACAATAATAAAAGTTTTAAGAATCGAAACTATTGGGAAAAGATGGTGAAAATAATTATGTAAATTGGAGAAAGACGGAAGAGGTAACTGTATGTTAAGAGAAGTCTAACTACACTAGTCAACAAATACAAAAAAAATTGCGTGATATGTATGATAATATATGGCGGACCGTGGGAATTTAAAGCATCCTGATTGCAATTTTTGACAACGAAAATTTTCCACCACGTATAGATGTTATCTGTTATATTTATTTAATACAAACATTTCTATATAATATTATACATACGTTCAAAGCAATAATAAAACAAGATATGTTAAGGATAACAAGATTTATTTGCAAAAATATACATGATAATACATTTATATATTATATATTTGTACATAACTTTTTTGCAAATGTTGACTTTCATTTATAAACCTGATCGCTTTCTCGCATAAGAAATCAACAATAATCCCCCATTATTTCTGGATCCCATCCACCTTAGTAGCATTGCTCCATTATTACTATGTCTTGGTGGAACCTTTTTCCTTGCTCGTAACTAACCGCACCCTAGTTTTCTGGGAAAAAAATTTAAGGGGAATGCAAGAAGTGTATTTTAAAAGACATGCGACGGTCCATTTTGCAGTAGTTTTCAAATGGTTCTTCTACAAGTTTTTCGTAAGTTTCTACTCCGAAACAATTGTTTTAAAAGGACTCCATGTAGCTAATTCAACTTCATTTAATTTTTTATCAAACGGTTGATCCCTGATGTATTTTTCTAATTTGTAGTTGAATAAATATTCCTTCCTTAAGCTTGGCATCACTTAGTTTAGGAAAAATTCGTTTAAAGTATTTAAACGCATCTCCTTCTTTATCTAATGCTTTAACGAAATTTTTAATCGATCCAAGTTTAATGTATAATGGAGGTGGCGTAGTTACTGATCTCTTGGAAGCCATTCTTTTACTTCATAATGGCTCTTGGTTACTCTATTGTCCTAAAGACAAAGAGAACAGCAAAACTTCATAAATCCACCCTGAAACCCTATGATTTTTAGGTCACCTCATATTTGCCACTTATACATATCATAGCTTATTGTAGTTGGAATAAGAGACATAGGTTCAAATGTTTTTTTCATATCAACTGCATGTGCAAGAGGAATATAGATGCTTTTGTTACCATTATAGAGCACAACTGCTTTTAAACTTATTTTAGAAGAATCTATAAATAAGAGCCACTTGTCCGGGTTAGATGCAAATCCTAATTTTTCCTTAACACTATTTGGATTAACATAAACACACATTTTATCCTGCAGAGTAAAAAACGAGGCTAGCTCCTAGTTACGGTTCTTAAATATTGTAAGTTTGGTTTAAGTAGCTAGGAAATTCAATTGTTGTAACCTGGACCCCAATACTTCAGCATGCTCTTTGGACAAATAGAAGTTTCGAACTAGATCATTTCATTCACGTTGTTTGATTAAATGGGTTGCTTTTTCTTCACTTTCTGGAAAATAATAATCATCCTCTTCTGATAAATTATTGAGTTCTTCCTTATCATCATACATTTCTAAATCTTCCTCCCATTTTGTCAGGGGCGCTGGAACTGGGAAACCTTCTCAATGAAAAACCTGTTTCATTGCTGAGGGAATATCTGGATATTCAATATTATTTTTGCTCTTTCTTGAAAAACCAGACACTTTTGTCATGCAAAAGTAACAATCGCACACAGCACATGTCCCAATCTTGATCGCCAAGAAGACATCCAAAATACTTATAATAAGCTACTTTAGTCATTTTGTTTGTTGTGCTTTTCTGCGATTTGGGGGTAAACGGACCACATATATAGCAAAAACTATCCACAGGGTTACCACAAGCACTTTTCTGTACTTTATACATTTTTGTACTGTTGCATACGTCGATTCCGAAATGTGATACTACGTTTACTGGCGTCAACTAACTTTATTCAACACAAAGATAACACTTATACAAGGCTCTTACTATTGGTTTGTTTGCGCACTTCGCTTCTTTATCTAATTTTGATCACTACCCGTGCTAAACTAATACTGATGATGCGACTACCAGCCAGCTGCTTTTATAGCCGTTCCGTACTTCTGGTATTTTCTAGAAACATCTGGTATCGGAAATTCTAAAAGCGACGGCGTACTTCCCGTATACAGGGGTCATCTATAAGTAGATTCGTCTACAGGACAGAGTGAAATTTGGAATTATATGGGTTTAAATGGTCACTTTCGTTATTTTAAGCCCTAAGGGGTTGAGACGTCGTGACTGACTTGTCACCCTAGACACTCTCACGTGGTGTTGCCAGATTGTGCACAATTATTTTAACTTATGGAAAACATAAATTTGGCAACGTTTTTTAATTACTTTAAAATATATGGTTTATAAAGTATCCTGAATACCATTAGCCTAGAGTGAGTAAAAAGTTTCAAAAGCCAAGTAAGAAGATCTTTTGTCGCTGTGTACAGGTAATACATCAGTAATTAGAAATAATGAACATAAAATCTTAAATTATATAGGTTTTTAAAATTTGAGTAAATTCACTTCTCTTTAACTACCACGTTTTGTGATCATGTAGTAAAGATATTTTATTGATAGAATCATTATTTAATTAGATAAAATGTGTTTAATAAATATAGTTTTCTTGAAGTGCTGTATTAAATATATTTTTAATGATCTATCACTCTTATTAATTAGATTTAAAAGCATGCTTCATCTTTATTAATAAATTCTCACTAAGTCCTTTAACTGATTTCAGATTTAAAAAAAAAAACAATAGCGAATAATTTGAAGTACTTGGACCCATTAGTAAATTATAAAGTACACTTCTTATCATAACATATAGTAATAATTCTATAAATTCTAAACACAACTAAGAATATTTTTTTAACTATTCATCAAATTTTAAATGCACATTAACGTTGATTCTGTTTAAATCAGTTACGTTACTTCATGAGGTAAGAAACGATATGTCATAGTTATAATGACTATGGTAGTTTAACGGTTTACTAATATTTATTAGGCTTTTTTTTAAATCAGCGTGAAAAAACGGCAAGAAAGCAATTTCCTTTGTGACTATTGGCGCCCGCAACTTTTTGAGATTTTGTGTAAAGAAATCCGTTTGTTTTATTCGTACTTTGAAGTGCTCGCAAATTTCAAATTAAATTGCAACAAAAATAAGAACACGAAATTATCTGAACAAAGAAGTTGTTCAAACATAAAACTTTTGACTTTTTTCTTAAAACTAAGAGGTTTGATCCTTGAAGTTAATAATCAAACAAGACACTCTTTTAGAATTCATAAATATTCTAATAACTTGGGCAAGATATTCGTTTGAATGTTGCAACGAAACATTAAAATTTTCCAAACAAAAAAACTTTATAAACTTATTATTTTTAGGACCAAGAATATAAATAACATGTAACAAAAATATCAACACCCATTTCTCATGACAAATTAAAGTTATAAACTTTTCATTTATTTCTTAAAATCTAGAAGTTTAGTCTTTATACTTAACAAAAAAAAATAGAACATCTTTTCTAGATTTCCTAAAAGTTCTAACAAATATTCGGAAGAGATAAGGTTGAATGTTACAAAGTAGTATATTAGTTGAAACTCTCTTTTAGGAACATTTCCATCAGATAATTTTTATCGAAGACTACCTTTTCCAGATTTCAGAATGTTTCTGACCCAAATAGCCAGTATCACACACACACTATCTTTTAGGAGTAATATAATACACGATTTTTTTAATAGCGTTTACAATACAGGTGACATACCTCATTAATTTTCAGGCCAATGCTAAAAAGGAAATTCGGGAAATATCCAAATGTAAATTTAATGAAACACAGATTAAAACACTGCCGTAAAATAATATACCAACAGATATATAAAAATTTAGATGAACATTCTGAACAAACCCAGTTAGAATTTAGATATGGGTTTACAACGAGGGACGCATTATTCTATTATTCCCAGTATAATTGAAAGATGTAGAGATATCAATTATGATGTTTATCTATACCTCATAAACTTTCAAAAAATTTTTGACATGATAAGTCGTGGGAAAATGAGTGATGTAACATTGATGATGTTGATGTACAAATAATATCATCTTAATCCTGAAACTAAACTGTCAAAATATAAATAGAGAATTGCACGTTCAAAGAGATAAAAGTAGAAAAAGGCATACGTCAGGGATATAACTTGTCACCTCTTTTAATTAATGTATATTCAAAAGAAATTAAGTTAGAACATTTGGCAACGTAGCATAAGCACACACTTTAGATCTTTGAATACATTTAATATGAAAACTTTTATCCATTGATATTTTGAAATAATACAAATCAATTAATTTTCGTGAGATATGTAAATATATATGTTTATCAAATTAGTACTTACCAAAAGCTAATCTTAAGTTAACGTCATAACATTTATGACGCGTATTATTTTTTTTATAACTACTTGTATGAACTAAATTTACACTATTAAATTTTATTCATTAAACATACTAACCCAAATGTTTCCTGTTCAACGACATGTCTTAAAGATATTAGTAAATCATAAATTTTAGACCATATATATATATATATATATATATATATATATATATATATATATATATATCGTTTCCTACGAAACGATCATAAATTGGTTCTATCAAAGATTCGAATAAAGATTACACAAAAGAAAAAGCAGCTGGAAAAGGTTAGGATACAAAAAAAGAACATAGACTCTCTGTGGCATACGTCAACGAAAGAATTATATCAAAAAAGATTGATGGAAAAAATTGAAAGAAAACCAATAAATGAAGAGCAAGCTATAAATCATAGCTGGGAAAAAATTAAGGGAAACATAGAAGATGCTTCAAATGAGTCATTGGGCACACATACAATCACAATCAACAACAAAAATCCTAATAAAACTCCATGGTTCCGTAAAGAAGTTAAAGATAAGTGTAACGAAAAAAGAAAAGCATATTTAGCATATAGAACGTCAAAAACGCCGGAAGCATACAATAGGTACAAACTAATTCGTAACGAAACTAATTTACTAGTCAGGCAACTAAAAAGTGAACATTGGGAGCAGTTCTCTAAAAGAATGGAAGGAGACTTCTATATTGTACAAAAACAAATGTGGCGACTGATAAGACAACAGCGCAAAGAAATATCTGAACTCTCCGAAACAAACAAAATATCAGAGGAGAAATGGATAGACTACCTAACAAAATTATTTGAGGGAGATGCTAACATTGGAAAAAACAACATACCAGCAATAAGGAATAATGTGGAAGTCACCATTCAAGAAGTGGAGAAATCTCTAAAAATCCTTAAAAAATAGAAAGTCTCCCGGACAAGACGGAATTCATAACGAATTGTTGAAATACGGAGGACAGCGACTAACACAGGAACTCACAAGCTTCATTCGAAAAATCCTGACACAATGCAAAGTACCAGATAGGTGGAAAACCAGCACAAGAATGCTCATGTTTAAGAAAGGTGACAAACAAGAACCAGGGAACTACAGGGGTATTAATCTACTGGACACAACTCTGAAACTCGTTACGAAAGTAATCAACAATAAAATTAATTCGGTTACAACACTGGAAGACGAACAGCAGGGATTTAGATCAGGAAGGTCTTGCGTGGATACAGTATTTATTCTACGACAGATAGTCGAAAAATCTATAGAATACAATAAACCAACATTTTTATGCTTTATAGATCTAACAAAAGCATTCGATCGCATAAAGCTAGATGACGTAATCCACCTGTTATATAAGAGAAATATTCCTATCAATATAATTCAGACCATCGAAAACATATACGCAAACAATAAAGTTCAGATTCGCACTAACGGTAAATTATCAACACCCATACCAGTCAACAGCGGTATTAGACAGGGAGACTCGCTTAGTCATTTGTTGTTTAACATGATAATGGACGAAATAATAAAGGAGGTGCGACTTGGTAGAGGATATAAAATGGGTGATACAGAAATAAAAATTCTCTGTTACGCTGATGACGCTGTGATATGTGCCGAAAATGAAGACGACCTCCAGAGATTGTTAAATACCTTTAATCTTACGGGAAGAAAATATAATATGATTATCTCAGCCGAAAAAACTAAATGTATGACAACCTCAAAAGAACCCCTCCGATGCAAACTAGAACTAGACGGTCAAATAATGCAACAAGAAATGAGTTTCAAATATCTAGGAATCGACATAACTAGTTATGGCAACATCGAAGATGAAGTAAGAGGGCAGGTGGCCAAAGCAAACAAAGTGGCGGGTTGCCTCAACGACGTGATCTGGCGAAACAAACACTTACAACAAGAAACAAAGGTTCGGATCTACAAAACCACAATTAGACCTATTATGACATACACCTCAGAAACACGGCCAGAGACGACAAAAACGAAACAACTATTGGAGACTACAGAAATGAGAATACTTCGACGAATAACAGGAAAAACGCTACTAGACAGAGAAAGAAGCGATAACATCAGGCAATCATGCAACACAGACTGCATTAATGAGTGGGTCCTACAACGTAAGACACAATGGAACAAACACTTAAGCCGAATGACAGAGGATAGACTGGTAAGGATCGCACGAGATAAATCGCCTAGTGGTACATGCAGTAGAGGTCGACCACGGAAAAGGTGGAACGACAATTTAAGTCCAGAATGAGGAAAATCGAAGAAGGAACAAGTCAGGGAGCTATTATGTAAGGTAGAAGAAGAAGAATATATATATATATATATATATATATATATATATATATATATATATATATATATATATATATATATATATATAACTCGGTTATTCATATGAACACACACATCTAATAGAGCGAAATTTTCTTCCAAATTATTTTCTTTCCATTCACGATTTCCTAACGCTATTGTTTACGTTTGGAAAATTGGCTTCCATTAAACTGTTAAATTTTTGATATGTTGTATATTTTAACTCTCTAATTAAATATTTCAATGGACATAAGACCTCTAACCTTTAGGAATCCAAGATGAAGCATGCCGAAATACGAATTATCGTGTATTATAATTGATCAGGACTTGATTCTTATTTACTTTTGTTTTGCTTCTACACTTAGATAGGATACAAAATACCTAATAATTGTTATGATTGAAGAACTATGTTATATTATTTCATGTCAAATGATGCCATGGCTTACGTTGTCATAGCCGGTATAAAACCGTGCCACAATACGTCATAATATAGTGGCTTAATTTACTAACACCAACTGAGATGAAATAATAGGATAAATATCTCATCTATTTCAAATTATTAAAATTTACAAATCCTGATAAATTTCTCTGTCTATAATTATTATTATGTTTTTTTTTTAATTTTTACTCTTTGTTAGTTTACACCGCCTAAACATTTTTAAAAAGCTAAGGGATTTAATCGAATCGGTAAACATCAAAGAAGGCTCGCTGCAAGTTCGAGTCAAGCTCGTCATGGACGCCTCACGCGCTCGGCTCGCTATATTTATTTATACGCACCTTAACATCTAAGTGACTATCGATTTTATATATTAAAAAAGACCAATTTGATTATATTTTAATTTGAACGATTGTTCAATGGTTAAAAGAATTTTCGGATTTATTTCTAAATACTCAAGTCATAGTTACTTTCTTAATGCCATTAAAATGTATCATATTGATCAAAGAATGTACTGGTGAAAAAAACATAAAAACTACCTTATTTTCAAATTATAAGGTTCTATATTTACATTTTATGGGAATTTAACCGTGGTATAATATTTCTTTTACATTTTTTAATTTTTACACTTTTTACAACTAGTAGCTTATGAAGAATTTATTGACGTTAAAAATATCTTGTTAACAAAAGATTCGAAACCGACGATGAATTAATGTGTTATTTGATATTTTCCGTCAAGAGATTTAAGTTTAAGATATGTATTATATTATTGTCTTTTGCAAGAACAAGCTTCCCGATGAGTATCAAAAGTTGTTTTTATCCGTAGCTTGCGACAGTTAAGATGGGTTTAAGACAGAGTGAATTATGGATTATAGAATCTAATAAAAGAGTTTTAAAGCCACAATTGAAAGTTAAATAAAAAAGATTACATAATCTATAAGCACATAAGAATTATGAAGATGGATTAATGCCTTATCTGACTTAAATTACACTACGCAACAAATTTTAGTTTATTTGTATTGTATCTTGTATGAAAAGTGCATTTTCTTGTTATGGAGCGCTGAATACAAAAATGACAATGGAATTAAAAAATTAGTGGTAATTTTCAAGAACAAGAGAGACACTAAATATCCTATCTTTTTGTGAATTGTTTCTGGAACATCTCTGATAAAAGTCTAACAGTAGTCGGCAAGCATGGAAGCATTCCACTTTCCCTGGTACCTTTTCTCCATTGTTGTTATGATGTGTCATGCTCATCACTTACAGCTCCACAGTTGTTAGGAAAAAAGTCCGAATGTGATTATAGGAAATGGATCTTTAAAGACATATTGCAACCCATTTTTTGATACGATAACAGCATAATTTCAACAAGAGTAAAGTAACTTTTTTATTTCCGAAAAAATTTGTGGCCACGAGAAGAAAGTCATTCCAAGCATTTTTCAATACTTGATAGAGTGCTGTAAAAATGTTTGTCTTTCAGAATATTTCGAATTTGTGGCCCAAAAACCTTCTTTAATTTTTGCTTCACTTAGCCTTGGGAATTTCTGAAGCAGATACTAAAACGCTGGCCCATCTTTATTCAGAGCTTAAAAAAATTTTTCTTTATGCCCAATTTGATACGCAGTCTTCTAATAAGTTCCACTACTGCAATCTTGATCCTAGTAAGTCTGCTTTACTTTTTAAAAGTTCTAAGTCTCTCACAAGATCGTTTAGTTCTGGTTGGGTTATTTTGTGCGGTTGGCGGTATAACGTGCTGCGTGTGAAATCAGGATCTCTTGATGTTGATGGAATATTTTCTTCTTGAGATATCATTGTATCATTATTGTCTGATTCGTAAGTGAATGTTTCTGGGGGTTCTGGAATAGGAAGTTCGTCACTATGAGGCACAGGTCTCATGGCAAATGGTATATATCTGCTCAACACGAGGTATGATACAGAAATAGCAATCATTATCATGATTTAAGGCTCTCTCAAGATCATTGAGCAGCAAACTGCAGATCGTTTTTTACTATTTAACCAGTTTCTCAGACTTGAAGCGCATGCATTACAGCAGATATGTGGCGCCCACTCTTTGTCTTGATCCCCAATATTGCAAATTAAAATAAAGCTGATATGCATTTTTTATCAATGGGGCAATAAACCGCCTCTGAGATGCAAAAGTCACCTCACCACAAACATAGCAGGGATGATCTAGATTGTTTACTCACTTTCAGGATATCTTACAATCTCAACTATTCGATTCAACTCACTAAACGCGACTGATTAAACCCTCCGCTTTGTAGCTGCTTATATACTCAAATACGTCTTCTACATTTTTAGAGAATATTCGAGAATTTTCTATTCAATTCCGTAATTTTTGCAATAGTGGCGTTTCTCATTTATTTGTATACAGAAACTGTTCAGTACAAAGCAGATATTAAAGTCTATTTACATGGGTTTAAATGGCTATCTCCCTTATTTTAAAACCTGGAGGAACCAGGAACACGAATATGGCCCTATTCGCAGACGATACTGCCACCATGGCAAGATCTACCCATCCCATGATGGTAAGCAAATACCTACAGGAAGAAATGAACCTAGTCAATGACTGGTTCATATCTTGGAAAATAGCGGTCAATCCTGATAAGAGCCAAGCACTCTTCCTGACGAAAAGAAGGAGACCACCGGGCGAGAGAATATATATTGATGGCGAAACCGTGGAATGGACGAATCAAGCCAAATATCTTGGAATAACATTAGACAGAGGACTGTATTGGGAGAAACATACCACAGCCACGATAAAGAAATATAAAATGGTAAGGAAACAACTATACCCCTTGCTAAACAGAAGAAACAAGATAAGCCTAAAGAACAAACTGACGATAATCAAAACAGTACTTAGGCCAGTGCTGACATACGGATCAGTAGCGTGGGGCCACGCTACCGCAACGCACATCAAAAGGCTAGAAGCTCAGGAAAACATAGTACTGAGAATGGCCTTAGACGCCCTGTGGTTCGTCAAGAACGAACAAATACGTAGAGAGATGAGATGGACCCCTCTACGGGAAGTCCTAAGACTAAAGGCTGTAAAAGCCTTCCAAACAGCTGAACTCCACGATAATCCACTGATTAGGCAATCAGTGGATTATAACCCGGAAATAGAAGCCAGAAAATATAAAAGACCTAGACTACAAATCTAGGCGAAGCAAGCAGGAGACTCCAGAGGAACAGAGGAATAGAAGACCAAATGAAAAAGAAGAGAAGAAAGAAGAGAGAAGAACACAACGATAGGTAAGAGTAAAACAGAGCCCAGAGGAATATCCTTCAAGGGCTACTTTGAACGCGCTAGGGAGCTAAAAGCCTCAAGTCTAATTGTCAAGCATGAATGAGACGGAGTAAATGACGTGCGAATGGCAGAGAGACCAACCTTGCATTGTATGCGAAATGCAAAGAAGTGCGAAGCAATAGGAGCACCGGCTCCTGGAGCGGAAACACCAAAGAGTGAAGACTGGAGCTTTATAAGGCTACGGCCCGGAAAACAAAGGGACACACACAGTGCACTTCTGTAGACTATAGCTCCACTATAGGAAACAAAAGCAGATCGTGGGGACCCTCAGTCCAGGGGGGTTTTAGCCGGTAAAAATCCGGCACTACCCGCACACTTCGGATGGGTGTCTATGCAAGATTTCCTCTCCAAAAAAAAAAAAAAAATTAAACCCTGGTAGGTTGAGACTTTGTATATTGAGGGTCATCTCTGCAGATCCTCCATGTGGTGTTGCCAAGTTGTGCAAAATTTTCTTAACTTAAGATTTAGTTGATTTTATTTTAGATACATTTTGGCTCTTTTCCAGTGTTATTAATACCAAAGCATTTGAACTAAAATTCGTATATCTTAATAACATTAGGTTACCGTATAGTAGTGTTTAATATTTCCAAAGTGATTTTTTATAATTGTTACATAAGCAACTTCACTGCAGCAAATTTTTTTTTTGTAACGGTGTTTTGAAAAGTTTTTGCAAAATATTTTGCTGAAACATTCAATTTGTATTATGTATGTGGATGATGACTTGCTAAATTCATGGTCTCATGTATCATCATATATTCCTAAAGAATATGGCAGATCCAATAAGGCGGATTAAAAATTTTAAGTATCTTGATTATATTCAAAATTGGTAGTGATAGATTTTCAAGGATGTAGTTAAGAATTTAAAATAATTTTTTTTTAACTTCTTATGAAGGATCCAGTATGAGTGGAAATTTTTCATTTTCGTATTTTTTTCAAAATTGATATAAGGGGATTTTTGGGGCCACAAGTTACAAATCTAAAATATATTTCTTAAAATGAAATATAGCAGATGCAATGGGAGGATAAAATATTTTACATTTTTTCGACTTCGTCCAAAATGATATTGGGAATTCTTGGAGCATACATTATATATCTTAATTTAATTTCTTTAGACTCAATATGCCAGATAAAATATGTGGGACTAAAAAAATATACATATCTCAAGTCCAATCAATATCGTTGTTCAGAGATTTTTGATTGCGTAGATTACGAATCTAAACTTAATTTCTTCTTTAAATTCAGGATAGCAATTTTATTAGCCAGAAGAATTTTCTGTTGTTCAATTTGAATCAAATAGATACTTTTTTTGTGACCTTAGAAATATTGTGAGGTACACCACACATCTCGTTTAATATTTAGTTGCGAGAGGTTATGACGAGTTCAAAACTAAAAATCGAAAAAAAAGTTTTATTTATCAATAAAACCGTCTCCTAAAAGTGAAACACAAGAATAAAATCTTTTATATGGAATTGAAGCTTTGAAGTATGCTCCAAAATATTACTAAAAGAATCAAGTGTCTTCTACTTGCACTAGAGGCAAACAATAATAAAGCATAAATAAAATCTCTCTCAATCTTTTGGTTCAAGTAACATTTTGTCGAGTATTACTTTAGCAACGACTCCAAAAATTTCAGTTACATATAAAAACCTATGTAGCTATTTTTCCCCATTGTAAAATCCGGTTTATTTTTTTTATAAACATTTTGTTGCATACATCATTCCTTTATTTACCTACCCTAATATTCATTTTGTCCAGCCGTTCTTAAATGGCCTGCTGAATTAAAGTTCTTTTTTCTCCATTATTTCATTTCAAAAAAAAAATCCAGGTATGACAAACGAGAACGAGGTGTCGACGGGGAGGGGGGAGAGATGTCAGTGAAATTTACGTTCCTGATCTAGCACACAGACGAGTCTATTTTTCTGAATTCGAAGCTCTGAACTGATTACAACTCTTGGTCCCAGTCTGGATTTAGAATCGGCAAGAACAAAATAATATATCACCGTGATATGTCTGGTGACTCAAATATTTTCAGTTTGACTCCAAAGTGATTTTTTTTTGTTCAATTATAGGTACAATAATTAGGTAATATTAAAAAAAAAAAAATAGAATATTTCTGTATTTTTCCAAAAATAAAAGTTACCTTACAAAGCGAAGGATACTGTCATTTGTGTTGCGCATAAAATTAAAAAAAAAATGGAAAATTCCAGCTAAAATCATATTTTACGACATCGAAATAAGGAGCATGTAACGTAATGTTTCCAAACAAAAAGCAACGTCGTTTCTCCAAATTCCACTTAATCGAAATAAACACCGTATTTTTAATCAGAAAATCGATCAAAAACGTAAAAACAATAATTTTCTTTAACTTTCTTACAGTATTTTTAAATCATTAGGTGTTTTCAGAATAATTAAAAGAACAGTATAAAAAGTGCCGGTAAATAACAATTAGGAAAGCCTAAGTTTATCTCACATAAAACCTAACCCTTTCATTAACTAACCATGGTGGTTTATGACCTAAAACCCAATTTCAAAGGAATAAATAAATTGTTTTTTTTCTTCCAAGCCTAAATTTTCTGCGGTTAAATCAGAAGTCATTTGGAAGTGATTGGCTCGCCGCCAACGAGGTGACGAGCCGATATCTTGCTGGGCACAGAGATGAATATCGCATTAAATATAGTCGGCTCTTCTTGTATCTTTTCGGGCAATCGTAAATTGCTACAGATTAAAAAAAATGTAACACTGGTCAATAATTATTTTGATTTTAGTTAAGGGTATTTTGGCTTATCGAATGACAACCGTTTAGTTGAACCCTTTGCTGTAAGTAAAAATAGACATATATTTCGGGCGGAGTTTGTATCCTCAACATTTATTTTCCAAATTTAACTACTGTTAAAATTGATGATAGTTGCTCACTTACCTTGCCTAGAAAGTAGTGAACATAACCCGATTCGCTCGATCCCCCCACTCCTCGACCTTGACCTTGACCTTGCTTCACCCCTCTTTGGCCCCGCCCACATGTCCTTGTCATTGACCTTGAAAGTGCACGTGTGCTTTGGCCTTGACCTTGTGTTCAAGGTTGTGTGTGACCTTGACCTTGACCTTGGTCGAGACGACCTTGACTTTGTTGAAGGTCATCTTGGGTGTGTGACCTTGAAGTAGTTATTTGTGCATTGTAATAGTGTGGGATGATCTTGAAATGATTTCGACCTTGCAAATTGTTCTATAAATTGTGCGAGTCTACTTGCATTCATTCAGTGTGAAATGTCAGATACGGAACTATCTAAAGAAAAAATTATAGAGCAAGTCGGCAGAGTAATTTGTTTATATCAGAGTAATTTAAAAAGTTTGTGTGATTTTGAAGAGAAGGATCTAGCATTTTTTCCTCTCGAATATTTAAAAACTTGCGTTGATACGCTGAGTTTACGGCAAATTTGGGATAAGCTGCCAGCGTCATATCGGTGTAACAAGGAACTACAGTTAAGCTTACCCTGTTACATTCACTATGAACAAATATATCGTCATCATATAGATGGGCCACCACCAGCAATAAAAAAATGTCGTGAATGTAAAAATGAGTGAATAATATGAATAGTGCTTTGCAAGAGACAGTAAAAAAATTGGGCGATGAGTTCACTGAAACGGCTAGTAATTATTTCAATGATGCAATGAAAAGTCGAGCAGAATGGGCGTCGCGCTATTGTGATTTGGCTTATGAATATGAAAAGGCTGCGAATGCATGTCGTAAATATTGCAGCAAAACAATAAATTTACAAGACTTTGTTCGTGAGATAAAAAAGTTGGGGTTTAGTGACTGTTTGGAAAAACTGATTAGGTTCATTGCAGATCCGGTTGTGTTAGATGAAATTAGAGTGTAGGACTTAAGTTTAACGTAGTAGTAGTTAATATGGAAAGTTTAGTGCGAGAAATGTACGAGGAATTTCTAATTTCTGCAGCCTGTTCGGAATTTTACGCATATGAAATGCAAGATTCGGAGGCTCAGGACTTTAGTGTATTTTTTAAGTATATGGACCATGCCGAAGTGTGTCTTTTAGCTAGTATAGTTTGTAAGAATTTTCTTAGAAATAAAAATAAACAATTATTATTGAACAAATTAAGGAAATTAGGTTTAGGTGATAATGTTAAACGCATAAAAGAATGGCAGAAAAAAATCAATGAATAAAGTACATAAAATGTAGTTATTTGTTTCATTATATTTTGTCCTTGAAGTTATCCTTATACCAATTTAAATGTGTGACGTCATTTGACCTTGAATACTCCTCCCACTATTTCTATCGTTAAGCTACCCCCACCATTGTTACAATTCGACCTTGAAACCTCGCTATAAAGGTTCGTGGGAGAAGAAGTGACTTCAAACAGTCGCAGATATCAGTGGCATAAACATCAAATATTGTGTTCGTGTAGTGTTCTGAAAGTGCTTTTATATTCACGGTAATTTTTGGATTTATATACCATTTTTTTCAATAATGAGTATTGCAAAAGAAACTCTAGATGAAATTAATGAAATGTTTAGCAAAGATTTCGAGGTTTTAGAGAAAAAAAAGGTTACCGAAATGATTGTAGGCAAAGTGTATAAAATTGTAAAGATGGTTTCAATGACTACACGATTTGGTAAAACTCTTTTAGTGGCTTTACACGATGACGGTGATAATAGCACATTTGAGACTTTTTTACCAAAACGTGTGGCCGAAACACTACCTGACGATATTGTAGATATTATGAGTAAAACTAAAGATAAATACACTCTAACTTATTTGGGGCAGGGCACTAGAGTTTTTGGAAACAATACTCGAACATTATTACGTTTTGGCTCATTGGAGTAAATTGTATGTAAATTGTTTGAAAAAAAGGATGTAATTAAATTTAAAATATAGTTGCACATGTCAGAATACTTACGCGTGTTCATTATTTCTGTTAAAGATGTCTGCTGATGCGACGACGACGACGACCGCCAACGAATGTGTAGATAGATACATATTTTGGTTGGGGAGAGAATTAAGAAATAGGGCTCACGATATGTTAGATAGCGTAAATGATTGGTCGCATATTGATGTAACCAAAGATCAATATAAGAACGAGATCAGGGATACAATCAATTTTATGGCTGGGGCACACTTGTGCGACAAATTTTTATATGGTTCCATAGACATGGATACATTTTGTGCTGAAATGGTTGAAGAAGAATTAAAAGAATACCTCGTCAATATTCCACATTTACCAGGTGAGCTTGCTGCAAAATATGAATTGGTTTCTGCAACAGCAACAGCCCAAGACGTTGACGATCGAAATAGTGTCGGATGGGATAGAATTTTGAGCAACGAAAACGAAGACATGGAAAACTAATTTTTTATAATTTTTGTATTTGTGCAATTAAATAACTGTAAATAAATATCTGTTACAATCACAGTTTTATTTTATTTCTTTTATAAACATACCAACCCAGTAGATCATAGTCAGTGTTTCTTTTTCTCAGCTGAAATATTTAATATAAGTAGGGCAAATAAAAATAAAATAGTTTAGTAAAGATTGAAAATGAGTCGAGGAAACAACACAATTGATAAATTTGGTCGTCAGAAATATAATGAAAAATATCATATATTATCTGGGTCACAAGGGGTTGGTTTTAAACTTACAGCGGATGGGCAGTATGATATGGGTGGAAAAATCATAACCAACTTAGGCGAACCTAAAGATGATGACGATGCTGTGACAAAACACTTTGTTAATAGAAAGTTTTACAATTTTGCAGCTGTAATATGTGACATATTTAACAAGGATGTCCTCCCCATGATATACAAAAATAATAGTGAGCTTAAAACAAAAATTGAAGTTATGCAGAAAATACTCTATCATCAGCCTTTAAATGACTCATTAAGCGCACTGTCGTACGACTCGACTTCAAAAAAAATCTAAAAAAAGCAGGTTAAAGAATAGGAGAACGCACTCCGAGTGGCATAGCCTTGAAGATAACGTCGTAGTCGTCGGTGAATTGGACCTTCCCTCCAAGAATATTGAAATGTTATTTATGTGTATGATGTTTTATTGTCATTGTTTTTAATAATGAAGATTGAAATAAAAAACTTTATTTTACAATATATTGTTTATTTATTTTACATTTTAAATAAAAAATATAGTCATACAATATGTTATTTAAACAATATTAGCTTTATCTATCCAAGAGTTGAAGTGGTTGGGAAATCCTAGCCATTTGACAAATAATTGTTCGATGTGATTTTTCTTGCGTTGTCTAAGGACCTTTTCTACTAGATAAACGTCAGGACTGCTTGTTTTTTGTAGTTCTGATTCGTAAAAACACCCTCTTATAGGCTGACCTTCTAACGATTCCAACAAGTAAGTAGGTGGATTTGTAACGTTAACTTTTACAACTTTAAACAATTCGGTTGACCAAGAGGGCGTATATCCTTTCTCGAATAAGCTTTTGTACTTGCTAATACGCACAATGTCACCCATGGAAAACTTAAATTTTTTAGGTACAATTTTTAAATAATCATATGCTTTAATATGTGTTTTTTCTTGCACGTCTGCAGGCTTCATTCCAATGGTGCGATGTTTCGAATGGTTATAGGTTTTTGTTACTGCCGATAATATATGTATCCATTTGTAAGATCCTCTTGTCGAGAATTGTTTATATAAATTATTTTTTAAAGTCCTTATGACTCGCTCAACAATTGCAGCTTTCTTTGTGCTGTATGTGGAATAATGATTTATATTATATTTTTTCATCAGGGCTTGAAAGTTTGTATTATAGAACTCCTTTCCTTGATCACTTTGCAGATTTGTTGGTGTATATGATGCCTCTTCAATGATGCTTTTCATCGCATTAGTAACTTCTATACCAGTCTTGTTTTTTATGGCTTTGGTATAGACAAATTTCGAGTAACAATTTATACAGACCAAAATATAACGATAACCATCGTTTTCATCAGCATACTGTTGCATTTCAGCCAAATCAATTTGCCACAAATCTCTGTATCCTTTTATTATCGTGCGCCGTCTTACAAAATTTTTTCTAGCCGTTCTATGTAGTTCATTAACAATCTTGATTTTTTCTAGACTGGGCTCCATATTATTAGTAATACTAAAGGTTTCAGATCGAAGGAAGAACTGAATAATATCATTAAATATTGAGCTTAATATATTATATCTTCTTCTCGTAATTCCTCTATGATTGACATAATTTCATTTTCGTGTCCAGTGTGACCGGCCATTTTGGAACTCCACAACAAACGTAAACGATCCACCAACTCTTTAGCTTTGTTCCAGTAGACATATTGAAATTTTTTCGAAGATAATTTCTTGTTTGTGGGTAACTGTAGTTTTTCCGAGAGATTTTTTCTTGTAATAGTACCACCTAATTTTGTGCCCATTATCAGAGGTTTAATAATTCGTAAATATTTGTTCCATCTGGTCTCCCGTAAACCATCACTTTTTTTAAAATTGTTGTAGACAGCATTCGTTGATTCCAAAATTTCCTTGTACGTTGAAAGTACATTATCACTTAATTGTTGTTGTTCCTTGCCTACACTTGGGGGTGTTTTAAGAAATAACAAATCATAAAGTGCCGGTGATCCACCATATTCTGCAATATTTTTCCCTTTTTTGTATAAGACAATATTTCCATTTCGAAAACGCACCTCTAAATTACCAATAAAATTTTTGTTATCTGTTTTTGAACCAAAACGTACACCATATACAGTATCGTATAGAGATGGTTTCGAACGTAATCCTTTCAGGTGTGCGTTTAAAGTATCGGAAGTTGTGGTGTCAGCGGATGCGAGAGATGTATTAGTTGATGTCGAGGGTGTATCAAACACCGATTGGCTAATATCTTCTTTTGAAATGCGATGCTGCTGCTGCTGCTGCTGAATAGGTGTGGAGGTTTGAAAGGAATGTGTAGGTTGGGGAAAACCTGATATTTGAGTCGACTGCACTGATGTACTGAGACTATGTGGCTTTGTAGCTGGATAATGTTGTTGCTGTTGTTGTTGCTGCTGCTGCTGCTGCTGCTGACGTTGCTTAACCACATCAGATATAGTTGTCAACGGCTTAGAAATGGGTTCGTAAAACTTTTCCAATTCCACAACATTAAACTCTTTAGCCGCTTTAATTTGTTTAAATTTTTTTCTGACGGCATTGGTAGCTTCCACTAGTTTACGTTTTAAGTCGATCGCGTTATTCATGATGTTAACAAAGGACGTTTCAACAATCAAATGAGCGTTTTCTCTTATTATTACAGTAATATATAGCTATCAAATCCTTTGCGGTATCTTCCCGATTTCACATCACTGTCTTTATCAATTACTAAAAATCCATACTTATTATCCCAACATTTTGAGCACATTTCTTGAAATTGAGTAAAAGTTAGATCCGGTGAAACGTGGTCGGAAAATATGTGTTTCATATTCAACTCATCTTGTTTAAACATAATAATAAAATTGGCGTTGTCTCGCACAAGCTGTTTAGGCACTCGCGAATATGTTTGCGCTAGGTAAAAGGAGTCGATATTTTTATGACGTCCCATGCTAAAGTACGATCTTATAACATCTTGTTTTTCACATATAACATCATCAAAGATAAATATAGAGTTTGGTTTTGCATCGGACGGTTCCACAATATTACTGGAATCACTAAATGCATAGTAGCCTAAACCTTTGATGGGCGCTAAAATTTTCCTTAAATACTCATATTTCGGTTGATACAGAGATTTCGAGTAAATATAGACATTTTCGAAACGTAGCCCAAGGGGGTGTGTAAGCAGCGAAATCATGACATTAGTTTTTCCACAATTGGATGGACCAATTAACAGGCCGCGAATAGAGGAAGGAAGTAAAGGACCGTGTCTCTTCATTATCTTCTTTTCAAATCCAAGTCCGACTTTTTCATCGAGATTGTCAATAGGAAGTTTTTGTTTAAGATCGATAACGCGCATCTTAGGAAAATTTGATATTTTATAGGCAATTTTTCACAAAAACTGTCATTCAGATGCCGAGCGTCAAACGAAGTGGACGGTCTCACGTTTCCAACAAAACTGGATACCGTATTGTGAATTCGTTAATAAATAAATTACCATTCGAGGTACACATTCCTGGTTATCAATATTGCGGACCCGGAACAAAAGTAATAAAACGTGTGACAAGAGGTGATCCAGGCATTAATCCTTTGGATGCCGCATGCAAAAAACACGATTTAGCCTATTTACATAATAAAGACAACATAAGTGCGAGACATCGAGCGGATTACGAGCTCGAACAAAGTGCTTGGAATAGAGTAAAATCGAAAGATTCCAGTTTAGGTGAAAAAACAGCAGCTTGGTTAGTTACAAACATTATGAAAGGAAAACAACGTTTTGGTATGGGTGTACCATCATCATTATCAACAAAAAAAACATCTAGTAAAGGCACGCGTCATACAAAAAGGAAAGGTGTTAATAAAAATCGACATGTTCGGAAAGCCAGTTTCGGAACAGCTATTCGACAAGCAGTTCGAAGGGAATTATTAAAAGCCGGAAGTAAAAATGTGTTGGAAAAAAATGTCATGAATGCATCTAAAATAGCTCTGTCGGCAGCACGTAGATCGGTAAAAGCGGCAGGTGGCAAAAGGAAGGTTCGTACACCGAGAATAATACCGATTCCTAAAACTGGTGGAATATTACCATTAATACCAATTTTTGCCGGGTTATCAGCTTTGGGTTCATTAGCCGGCGGGGCAGCGGGAATTGTGCGCGCCATAAAAGCAGTAAAAAAAAGCAGCGAAGATAAAACCGGTGCCGGCCTGTATTTAAAATCGAAAGGAAATGGTTTGTTTCTAAAGCCATATCGTAAAGGTATGGGATTATTTTTAAATCGTAGATCAAAAAACTAATTGAATCCCTACCTCGAAGACCACTATCTAACATCGATATAGAAAAATATGCCAAAAAGAAAAGAATAGGACACTTTCGAGGCGTTTATATGAGGGATTTATTACCTAGACAAGGTCCTCGACGTTACGAAGCAGCAATAGTGAATTTGGATAGTACGCGTGGTGCAGGGACTCATTGGGTAGCTTATAGAAAAAATAATTCTAAAGTAACATATTATGACAGCTTCGGCGATTTACCCCCACCGATCGAATTGGTACGATATCTACAAACGGGATCGGAACCATCAAAAATTATTTACTATACATACGATCGTCAGCAGGATTTTGGAACAGTCTGGTGTGGACATTTGTGCTTAAAGTTTCTTGTCGAATCATCAGCGTAAAAGATGTCATCATCATCATCGTCACCATTAACACCGCAAATGGATCGCAATAACTATACTAAAATGTTGCAATTACTGAAAGCATTTCATCTAGCCGGTGGATTAAGGAAAATGACCGTGAAACAGTTAGAAAACATGCCCAAGGAAGTAATGATTGCATTAGCCCCAAATGAAATTCCATTCGTTTGGGAAAAGTTGCCGGAGCACCTTAAAAGCGATATCGATATATTAAAATATCAGTGCGGTTGCAAACATTATTTCAGCAGCAGCAGCAGCAATTTAAACGAGGTTATGACTGATGAGGATCTTACGGCTAGAAAAATATTTTGTTGTTATTGCAAAATCAGCGATGTGCGCATAAAAGCAGAAAATAGCATAAAAACATCACTATCTAATGCAGTGAGAAAAGGTGTGACGATGAATCTTTTTAAATGTTGCCGCTAAGAATAAAACCGAGATGTGTGATGTTTTAATGGTTAGTCATGTCTTATACGTTCACACTAACAGGACACTCGAGCGTCTTAAGCGCCGATTTTTATCCACCAGTCGAATTAAATAGAGAAAACAAATATGGTCTGGCATTGCTGGGATTTTACACATACAATTCAATTTTTAATGTGGACGAAAGCAACAATAAGTTTGCCTACATGAAGGAGGGTTACACCACCGAGCCGATACAATTGCAGATTCCACCTGGGGCCTATGAAATAGATGAGATAGGTAAAGCTATGTTGGAGGCTTTGAGGATTTCAACTGAAGAAAAGAACGATGGAATCTTTTACTTGGTTGCTAATAATAATACGCTGAAATGTGAACTGAAATCCCAATATACTATAGATTTCCGGGGAGAGGCGAGTATCGGTAAAATGTTAGGATTTAATCATACAGTGTTAAAAAGAGACAAAAAGCACGAATCAACCGAGATGGTGGAAATAATGAAAGTACGCATCATACGCGTAGATTGTAATATAATTTCCGGAGCATATATGAATTCGGTGGAAGGTCATACCTTGTTCGAATTCGATATCGACGTGGAGCCCGGTTACAAAATCAGTAAAGAACCACAAAATAATATTTATATGCCGTTAATGCCGGCAGGACGTCAGTTTATCGACAACATTACTCTTCGCATCTTGGACGATAGCGGTGATCTAATCAATTTTCAAGGCGAGAAAATAATCGTGAAATTGGAACTGAAGAAACTTTCATAGAAATGGGTTTTTGCTTCAATCGTCAATTGTGTGTGCTGTCGACTAAGATGGGGGAACCGCCGAAACATAATAAAAGTAAAAGAAGAGTTAACGTCAAGGTTAGTCGTCGTCCAGACGTTAGATCACAAACATCTCAACAGTTATCTGCCGAAGACTATAAATTTTTAAAATCAATCGGTCTTAAAGTGCGAAAATGATTTCCACCACCAGCGATAAAATAGAGGTTTTCTCCGAGCCCATCTTGGACAATTCCATTATTAGTCTAGAAGAGCATACGTATAAACCATACGGATCTCCATCATTCAACAATTCGGATGAAGTCCGTATCCCCATTAATTTTCAAGATATTATACTGGATATCGCCGAAAGTTACATATATATCGAAGGAAAATTTAAACCCATAGACGCAACGAAAAGATGTTTTTTATCAAATAATGCCCTCGCATTTTTGTTCGATGAAATTCGCTACGAGATGGGAGGTGAACAGGTCGCCGTGGTTCGTAAACCTGGAGTTACGACGACATTAAAAACCATGGTTTCATTCGGAAGTTTGCAACAAAGATCTCTCATGACGTGCGGATGGGGTCTCGACGAAGCAAACCAAGATATCGTAGACACGGCAAGTAACGTATTCTCCGGGAAATTACCCTTAAAATATCTTATGGGATTCGCCGAAGATTACGCAAAAGGTGTTTTCAACGTAAAACAAGAGCTTATTATGATTATAGCTCGCACTTTTACCAATTGTTACGTCGGCGAAGTAGAGGCAGAAATTAGTATCGACAAAATCGAATGGAAAATTCGTCACATCATTCCAGACGACAAGCAAAAATTGAAAATACTGTCTCGCATTAATAAAGGAGGAAACAACGCCAGTATTCAAATGGCATATCGTAAATGGGATCTGTACGAATTACCAGCTTTAAGGCAAACATCTTCCGACGTGTGGGCCTTGAGAACGAGTACAAGTCTGGAAAGACCGCGCTATATAATCGTCGGGTTTCAAGACAGCAATAATTGCGACAAGAAAGAAAAAAACGCAACCCAGTTTACCCACGCCGACGTATGCGACATTAGACTGTATCTGAATTCAACCGTTTATCCATACGAAAGATGGAATTTAGATTTCGCCAAGAAACTGTACGCAGCAGCCTATTACAATTACGAAAACTTCCAAAGCAGCTACTACGGGCGCGAGATAAACGATCCGATGATAACGTTCGCGGAATATATGAAAAACCCCGTTTTTATTATCAATTGCAGTCATCAACCAGAGGCGATTAACTCATCGACAGTGGATGTAAAATTGGAGTTCCAAACGAGAAAGAATAAATTCCCCAAAGACACTAAAGTGTACGCATTAGTTATTCACGACTCATTTTTTAGTTATAATGTATTAAACGGTTCGGTGACCAATAAATCTATATTTTAATGTATCTATTATATGTAACACAAAATAATGTTCTTGAATCAATAAATTTGTAATGAGTGAAGTAGTAGTTTTATATTTATTTGAAACCCAACCAAAAAAAAAAAGCTGGCGGAAAAGCCCGCTCTTTAAGAAAAGAGTACGGGAATTTAGAAAATGGTGGTTTATTAAGTGGAAAAAAGAGCTTAAATAACACAAGAAAAAATTTTTAAGGCAAAATATGAAAACAACGATTTAGAAAATTTGTAGGAAAGTAACGGTTAGGAATAGGGAAAAAAATTATAAGAAAAAATTATAGAGGAAATCGAGTACTATAAGCAAGCATTTTTCTCGATAGTAAAAATGTAAAAAAAAATTTTTTCAAAAAAAAATTGAAAAATGGTGAATGCGCGCCAAAGTTGAAGTTTTGGAGCAAAATGATATTAGGAAATTAGAAAGAGAATTTTTTTCTACATATGGTAGTACTTTTCAAAATTCGGAAAGATGAAATTTTAAGAAAAGGGTTATAGTAAGTTAGTAATTTGGATTTTTTAAAGCGCTGTAGCTCGGGAACCGTTCAAGATAGAAAAAAAATAAAAGCACTTTGATAGCCCAAAATTTTGAGGAGAATGCGATGGTGTAAAAAAAATTATATTTTTTTTTTTTTTTGAAAATGCTGAATACGCGCTAAAGTTGAAGATTTAGAGAAAAACGGTATTGGGAAATTAAAGAGAGAACTTTTTTCTACATATTGTAGTATTTTTGAAAATTCGAAAAAATTAAATTTGAAAAAAAGGGTTATAGAAAGTTAGTAATTTGAATTCTTTAAAGCGCTGTAGCTCGGGAACCGTTCAAGATAGAGAAAAAATAAAAGCACTTTAATTACCTAGAATTTTGAGTAGAATACAATGGTGAAAAAAAAATTTGGAAAATCTTAAAAATGACAAAAAATTTGGACGAAAAAATTGAAATTCTCGAGTTAGGAGGCTAGGGCCGCCGAACGGGAGTATGTGGAAGTTGTAGGGGGAGGTTTTTTTTTTTTTTTTTTTTCTAAGTCCAGTGCCAAGTTATATGCTTGAGAACCTATGAAAATGTTAACAGTTCAAACAAGGTTTCTATTATTTTTTTTTTGTAATGTATTCTTCACAAAATATTAAGAATAAGTCTTATTGTCTAAACAAATCTAATTCCTTATTTAAAGTTTTTGAAAAAATCAATAATTCTATAAGCTCTCACCAATACATAACATTTAGAATCCGTTGGTGGGGTGGGGGTAGTTCTATATATATGAGACTGGGTCAGTTACACAGTCATATATTCATCAACCCTCATACGATAAACATGGAGGAAGAAAGACCCGCCAGCCGAGGCTCATTCATCTTTAGTGATGACACCGTAGCCGACAACGTTGGAGACCTGCAAGTCTTCGACGACGACGACGAGGTGGATTTTGAAATTGACGTCCTACGTTGGGACGACTTGGATGAGCCGATTCCGCTAGTATATGACCATGATCCGGGTCTAGTGGAATTAGACGACGCGGGTGATTGGGTCTTACAAAGACTAGAAACTCCGTCGCCGCAGCCAGAGCCGGACTCGACGGAAGATGCGATGCTGGAAATTCCAGCATCACCAACACCCGACGACCCACAAGGCCCCTGCGATTCGTCAAGCTGGTGGTCGACCAGCGAGGATGGGGCACCATAAGCCCCACACTCTCCCTGGCCCTTTTTAAGGGCACACAACAACGGTCCTTTTCAGGACCACAAAATACTTTGATCGTAGTTTTAGTACATATTTGTACTTTGTTACTAATATTGTATGTATAGAATATAAAATATTAGATACAAAGTATTAAAACTTTAAGTGCTGGTGGAACCCAGCTAAATCGTTCGTTCGTATTTGAGACCACAAACAACTTTTGGTCTCAATACGTAATATGACATTTGTTTTCACCCCCCACCATTAATTTGTCTCTATATATACGACCACCAATACTTATTACAATCATTTTAGTTCAACATGTCTGCGACTCAACAACAACAACAACCCATCCAATGCCCTGTGGTAGATTCTACCACAGAGAATTGTTTGGAGTGGGAGCCGAACGATCCTAGATGGGATGAACTTTGGCGGTTCATCATCGAATACACAGAGGACAGCACCACCACCCCCGCTGATGATGATGACGGGCCGTGCGACTCCACAACTCAATAAAAGAGTCGCATGTTTTACAACCAAACGGTCCTTTTCAGGACCACAAAATAATTTGATCGTAGTTTTAGTTGGTTATAATACTTTGTAACCAATATTTTATGTTTTTTTCATAAAAACATACAATATTGAGATACAAAGTATTAGAAGTTCTGGCGACAGAACCTTAACTTCATAAACCGAACCATGTTTTAGCATACTTGTAAATATTATCAGAAAATATTTACAACTATTGCTATTGCGTAGTTTTAGTGGATTATTCACTCTTTTTTTTTATTACCTAATATTATGTGGGACAGGACCTATATGAAATAACACACAAAAATAAATTTTCAAGTCATTTTTATTCTCATTATAAAATATAAAAAATTTGATCAAACACTTTTTTATTAACTACAATATATATATATATATATATATATATATATATATATATATATATATATATATATATATATATATATATATATATATTTACAAACTTAATACTATAAATTAAAAGCTAATATCTACAACTACCTAACACCTACTACATAATTTATTAAAGTCCTCTAATTGTCTTTTTAACCGCGCAGATTTCACCTTTTTTATCTCTAATTGTTTTTCAAGTTCTATAATGTCACTGGCACACTCGTTCACTTCATTCACTAAGCGTTTTTTCATGGCATAAATGTCAGTCAATTTGGTCTTCTGAGAGTTGGTGAAGTCTTCGACCCACTCCGGTTGTGATGGCTCGGAAGAAGACGCGGTTTTATTTGGTGAAGACGATGACGACGACGACGACGACGACGCAGCGGAAACTTCATCGCCTTCAAAACACCGCTTAAACCGCTTCTTCATGGGTTTCCGGCACCCCAATATCGGCGACAGTGGCGCTGGCGCTGGGGAAGACTTCACCTCCGACACTATTTCATTCTCGACGCTGGCCGGTGTTGGTGGCGTTGGTGGTGTTGGTCCATCGGGGCCTTCTATGACTTCCACTTCTACTGACAGTGGCTCTTGCGGTGCTGTTTTTAGGAAGTCTGGTAATGGAACAGGGGTGGAGGGACGCTTAAAGTTAAACTTTTTCTTCTTCCCTTGTCCCACACCTTTAATCGCCGAATAAAATGTTTTTTTATCGGCGATTTCCGACTTCCGCATAGTCAAGAGCTTTTGCAGTTTCGACGCTTTCGGAGAAGATTCCCTAGGCCGCGATGCTTTTCGCACAACCACATCACTGATCACATTTATCTTTGGCTCCTTCTCCTCCGTCCAGCATTCCAGGAATTGCGCTGCCGACTGAACTAACTCCTCGTCGCGACCATCGTTGAGGGCTCGGTCTTCGACATCTTCATGCTCCACGCCATTCCAGTTCTCGAACACCCCCGGACTTAACACTTCTAAACCACTCATGTTATCCAGCATGCCTTGCTGTGAACCGCAGCTCACGTCAAGAGCATCTAAAAGAGACCGTACACTAGACATTGTCGATATTCAAACTCACACAATTAACTTTTTCTTAGCACTGTACTGTTTGCTGTTCTGACGAACTGTGAAGAGCTCGAGCCAGCAAGTCTGCTTTTATGCCCATTTCCCCCACTACACCACCTTTATTCCTTTTGTTCGATGCATTAAGTATAATATTTAAACTTGTCAGATGCAAGGCCAAGGCCAAGGCCGACGTAACCGGCAATACCAGGGTCGTTTTCAAGGTTGTAATTTTCATGGATTTTTTTTTGTCCCTGTCAAGGTTATTTTAAAGAAGCATATAAATATAGTACTAAACTTGTTAGATGCGAGGCCAAGGCCAAGGTCAAAGTACCCGTCAATGTCAGGGTCGTTTTCGAGGTTGTAATTTTCAAGGATTTTTTTTTTTGGTCCTGTCAAGGTTATTTTAAAAAGTAATACATAATTAGAGTACCGCGATTGAAAAGTACAACATATTCAAACATCATGTTGCCAACCGATGAACAACCTAGTGAAGCAGCCAAAACATACAGTCATATACCAAAAGCTTTTTATTTAACTTGTCATCATTGTAAAAGACTAGGTATCTGCTGGCGAAATGATCTTACGTACGACTTCAACTACATTGACCTTTTCAGGGTTAAATTTGTACAATGCGGCTTTTGTGGACTAGTTTACTACCAGTTCAAGGACATTAATGAACGTGCCATCCAGAGAAGAAATTGGGTCATAGAAGAAGCTTACCTGTACAGAAGAAATTAACATGTATTTTATTTCTTAATTTTTAATTTTTTTGTTTGTTATTTTTTTTATTTTTTTAATAATAAAAAGTAAACTCAATCTTTTGTTATATTTTAATTTTTTTTTCAATAAAACAATAGTAAAATGAATCTGTATGTGTATTTATTAAACATCGCCTAAAATACGTTTTGCAATCCATATTTTTCTGCAGAGTCCGTTTATTAATGAAATAGAACCATATATTAGGGTGAAATCTAATGGTTTCAAATCAGTCTCACATAACAATGTCAGAAGTAAACACTATTGATAAGTTCGGTCGCAAAAGAAAATTTAAGGATTTTAACTTTATGCGAGGTCCTTCAGGAATAGGTTTTAAACTTACACCTAATGGAGATTACGACATGGGAAGCAAAAGATTGTGCTATTTAGCAGAACCTCTTGAAGGAGACGATGCGACCACACGAAATTATGTTGATAATAACCTTGCTCAGTGTGTGCAAGATACGCAGAAAGCTTTACATGACTCAACAATTGTTATTAAAGATATATTCAGAAACCAACTTGAAGGTTACGTACGCAAGAAATTAATTGAAACCGGTCAAGAACTTAGAGGATACATTGATGATACTGTTATTGCAATATATGAACTTAGGCAAGACGAACTGCGTGATGAACTTAACTCTAGAATGTTGAAAATTGAAAAGACTATGGAGGATCTTGTCAGCAAACCTGTTTCACATTAAACACTTACTCGTAGACCTGTGCGTTTAATTTACTATTAGACAAATTTTTCAACAATAACTTTTACAGTTTGTTATTTGTCGACACTTCATTATATTTATAATTTTAAAATAAAGGTTCAATAAAAAAGCAATCAAGTAATGAATACATGTTTTTTATTTAAAAAAAAAAAAAAAAAAAAAATTACAATACTATCGTTACATATTAATGTTGTATGTTTAATAGAAATAATAAAAACAATACAAATAATGAAATATGGATTTTCCAGATTACGTGCTGTCCTGACTTAGAAATGATTCCAACGCGGTGACTAAATTTGCTAAGTTTTCTTCCGGGTCTGTTTTGTAAAAATCTATGTCTGCATGCCCCCAAGGTAGAGTTTTGGTTGAACTGGGAATTACATAACGTTTATCATCGCTATGTGACAATGCTACTTTATTTATTATGTTGGTATAAATGTTATGTAATTCACTTCTAAATGTCTTCATCTTTCTTAATATCAAACCACCCCGTTCAACAATTCTTTGGTAGTCTTCCTGATGAAGGTCTTTCTCGATAACACATTTTTTGATACCTTTGGCTTTTTTTAATTCATTATTAATGGACTTTACATAATAAGCCTTCGCGCCGGTACCATAAAAACTTATTATCGGATCACCAGGAAACTCATCTTTCATTCTACCAACTACAGAATTACTTTTAATTATGTTGAAATTATTAATTTCGGGGTAATTTGATGTATCGAATTTTTCGGGGTTTTCTGATATAGTTTGATAAAAGTTTTCCGTATACACTTTTAATATAAGCGAGTCAGTATCGGTGTAAAGTAACGAAGCATCATCGCCAAACTTGGATTTAATAAAATTATAATAAAAATCGTATATTACAGTCTTTGATATATCTAATATGGAAAAACCGATATAAATTGGTTTATTGTACAATATTTTAACTTTATTCATATGTATAGCAACAAAGTTCTCGGTAAATATCGAGCTACTATTGAAATTGGGGCGGGATATTAGTGCTCTAGCTCCATTTCTGCCTACACTGTTCTCCCAATGTGTTACTAATTTTATATCCTTTCGATTTTCCACATTTTCCATAGTTTTACCAAATATCGCGTTATTTTTTAATTTAAAAGTGTCCTTCGCAAATTTTGTGGTGGCCTTGTTACGTAAATTGGTATTAAAATCAATATACGATTTTAGCCATTTTGATTGCTCAAACTGTAATACTCGATGGGTTTGCATTACCACTAAGCCGTTGGCGATGGCTTGTTTTAAAGTTCTATAGTGTACAATGTATTTTTTTTTATCTTGTAAATTAGGAATTAATTTCGGTAATTTAGCGTTTTCTGTTGGCGGTATGATATTTTCTACTAGAAATGGAAGATCAGAATGTGCATCATGCAACTCAGTCGGATAATGCACATCCACTTCCAAAACGTAGCCATGTAAACTATCATCACCAACAGCCATAATATTTAAATCCAGAATTTCGCGCTCGCTTAACCATCGAAAACCACCATATGGTAATGCTTGTGACATACTATGACCATATAGATTTGTAGCATCAAGGTATGTTATAAATGAAGAAGGTTTTGTTGGGTCATAGTCTGGTAAAAAAATATTATTAGCGATGTGCTTCCTTTCTGTACACTGGCTTATGCCGCCGCGTATACCTTTCTTAAAAAAATGTATCATGTCTATATCAGTTAAGAGCTCTAACTCTACCTTAGTCATACGTAGCATACAATCAAATGATAAACTTGGAAGGGTATAGTAATGTGCTGGATCAAGTTTATCGAATTTTAAACAATTATTCCGAAATTGCTCAAAAACATCACACAATAGCAACACATCTGATTTTAAATACACGTCCGAATAGTCCCCCAAAGTTTTACACCCAAACAAGCGCCATACTTCTTTTGCTCTTCTATAGCTTTCATCGCTAATATGTTCTTCCCGTAAATTATCATAAAATTCATCTTTACTTGGAAGACATGTATTTTCCATTTTTTCTATAGAGTCAATAAAGCTATAGGGAAAAACACCCTTTTGACGCATCAAATTAAATTGGTTGATATTTGAAAAATGTTTCCGCGTTTCAATAAAATCGTCGTCGTTTAAACCGCTGCCTAAATTTTCCAAAGACGTTGACAGAAATTTAAAACTATCAATAAATCGCAACTTTAAATATTTCCTCTTGACTTTTCCACATTTACTATCAAAATAATCGTGCACATAAATGCTTTTGGTAAATGATATGTACTTTTCCTTACTTTGAGCCAAAACACCAATTTTATCCCCATATTTACATAACTCTTTTATAAATAAATGGCTGTCGTAGCCGCTTAAGTTATGAAATATGATAGGGATAAAAGAGGGTAATTTATAATTTAAATTACAAACGGAATGTGCAGCACCAAATCTTTTTGCACCAGTTATGTGACAGTGGTCTCGTACTTTAATCTCACCCTCTTCAAAAGGGCCTTCACATATACCACATATTTTAGCATCATTAAACTCCCTTTTTTCTTCAGGCGTTAACGGTTTCATAGGCTTAATGTCTTTTAAATATGTGTTGTATAGAGCCCTTAAATCACACTCGATACGATCCACAAAGACTTGAGCTGCATTATTCCCCCGAAATAGCTCAAATTTCGAAAGTGAGTCGTCAAAAGAGCATTTAATTAAATAAGCAAAAGAATATGGTTCATGTTTAAAACTTTTTACAGTGTAAGAATTTTGTGGGTTTGGTTGTACCGTTTCAATGGGTTTTAAAACAGATTCGAAATCTGCATAAACCACGAATGGAACGCGCATTTGCTTTTCTATACCCTCGAATTTTAAAATATTTTCCGGCACACTCTTTCCAAATTTATCGATTTTTAAATCCACTGAGGGTGTTTGCGTGAAAATGTGGTTACAATCGTAGCTTTGATGTAAAGTTAAAGCTGACGGTGTACTAAAATAAATGAGGCAACCATCACAGAAATATATTTTATGTTGTTGACAACTAATTTGACTTGAAACTAAACGTGATAAATCCCGAATCCAACAATAATGACTCTTTGAACAAGTCGTATCACAAAAATGTTCACCGCCATCTTTACTACTACAGTCTTTTGTAATTAACAATAAATTTACATGCCTATCCAACTTTTTTGACGCATACCTCAGTGGACCAATAACTTCATGTATTACTTCATTATTTTCATATTTAGATTCCAGACCGTATACGTTAATTGATATGTTGTTCATTTCCTCAAATTTTTTAATGTCACGTAATTTTACTGGAAAATCCATACCTGTTACATTTAGCACTCTAGAAAAATGGGGGTAGGATGTCTTCTGTGAAGGCTCTGCTGTTGGAGGAAACAATGCTGATGTTACAGCCCACGCAAAGCAAAATTCGTCCTGGTTAATCACATTGACGACAGCTCCTTTCTTTTCAATAGAACACGGCAACTTGATGTATGATGAGCCACCCATAGGCATATACTTGTTGATACCAACTTCCAAGTATAAAATTCGCACAAGAGCCCATCCTATAACAAGAAAAATAATATATAAAAATCAGTTTAATATATCGGGTTTTGATTTTTCCATACCTGAATCTTTCTCCTGGAACTCTGTCGCCTGCGTTTTTATTAATTCGGTGAAAGAATGGTAAACGGCATCCAAATCACTTTCTACACTAATTATTTGATTAGCAGTGTTGAAGGATTTTTCACTGAATATTTCTTGTGATGGAAGCATGTACTCGCCAACAGCTGTCATGTTAACTTTTAAAGCATGATGCACACGCAATAAATTATTAACAAGTTCCACCACCTTGGATTTAATGTCTGCAAAGAACATTACGTAATCGGAATGCTCCATATCACTGCTAACCCGATAGGTTGCAATTCTCCTTTTGAAGGCACATTGAACGAGTTGCACACCATGACATACCGGCAAACATGAATTATTTTTATGTTGTTGTGTTCGTTTATGCACCGACATATGATTTATTGGAACATCTACATTACATGTAGCGCAATTAATTAGCGGAATCGTCGATGTATACTCTTCAATTCGGAGCCGTTTTCCTCCAGGCACTTCATTAAATCTCGCCGCACACGATTCTCTTTGATGACGTCTCATATTATAAATATTAGTAAACTTAGAACCGCAATTTTCACAAACATATGCCATGATTTGTCAAATATTAACACATGTACTACCTATACAAGTCAGAGCCAACTGATGAATGAAACTGCCCCATACCTTATATAAAACCATTCAAGGTCACCCCCAACCACGTAACATATCTTCAAGGTCACACACCCAAGATGACCTTCAACAAAGTCAAGGTCGTCTCGACCAAGGTCAAGGTCAAGGCCACACACACAACCTTGAACACAAGGCCAAGGCCAAAGCACACGTGCACTTTCAAGGTCAATGACAAGGACATGTGGGCGGGGCCAAAGAGGGGTGAAGCAAGGTCAAGGTCAAGGTCGAGGAGTGGGGGGATCGAGCGAATCGGGTTATGTTCACTACTCTAGAAATATTCTACAGTTATTAAACAATTCACTTTAAAAGTGCCTATATCTTAATACGTAGGAGCGAGAGAGGAGAAAACTTAGCCCTTTATTATATACTCATTGACTTTTGAAAGGGCTACTAATAAATGGAGGACTTAGACCCAGTGTCCGATTTTGGCGGATGCTGATTTTGTTTGGTGACAAACCGTCTGGCATTACAAAAAAAACAAATTAAATATTCAGTGTTGTTTTTTCCGTATCACCGCATAAAAACTTTAGACAAATCAATTAGGAATATAATGTACTAGTTTATTGGAGCAACAGACTCGATCTTAATGGAACACCCTCGGCTGTCTATAAATGCAGCATCAAGAAACACTATTATACATTTGTATAATGACAATGAAATTAAAATATTAGGTAAACGTCAGTCTCCAGAAGCCCGATTCTGTAAACATACGAGATTTTTTCCAAAAGTATCGAGCCTGTATTCATATCTCCGCGTCAAAACTTCCGAGCGACCTCTGTGGGGCATGGGCGTCACCTGTAAGTCTTCACGAACTCGTTGGTGTACGCAGTTACCGACCGGACATGTTAGTTCGTAAACGATGTGCGTTTGTTTACAGTGTCTTTTTTTCGTTCGTCGTATTTTCTTATTGTAAAAAATGACAGAGAAATTAGATTAACGAATTTGCATCAAAATTTGCTTTAATCTTGGAAAAACTTGCTCGGAAACAATTAATATGATTAATAAGGCATTTAGGGAAACAAAGCGACAGTCTTCACAGTGGAAGCATTCTGAATCGTCAAGACAAAAAAAGCACGTCAAAGTCGGAGCAAAGTGAAGACAATGTTGACTGTTTTCTTTGATTATGAAGGTCTTGTGCACCACGAATATGCTCCAAGAGGTCACATGATCACTAAAAAATACTACGTTGAAGTATTGAAAAGAAGAAAACGGCCACAGCTTTGGACAAGCGGTGATTGGCTGCTTCACTACGACAATGCGCCAGCGCATTCATCGAACCTTGTGCAGCAATATGTAACAAAGCACCAAGTTGTACAGCTTGGCCAGCCTCCGTACAGTCCCGACGTAGCTCCCTGTGACTTTTGGCACTTTCCCAGATTAAAACTGTCGCTCAAAGGACACCGGTTTGATGACAAAGAGACGGTTGAAACTAATATGACAAATGTACTGATGGCAATTCCAGGACTGCTTCAGGAAGTGGATACACCGCTGGGAACATGTTACTCAATTAAATGGGGATTACTTTGAAGGATGTCACTCACCGGATGATAAAGAATAACACCAATGCGGAGATATGGAGGTAGGCTCGATACTTTTGGGACAAACCTGGTATTTTTTGACGTTCCTATCTTCCGTTCTATCAAGACAGTGATATACTTATGCAATATTATAAACTCAACAAAGATGGAAGATTATTCTTATGACATTGTTTTTCCTTTTATTTTTATAGAATTCCAACCCAGGATATGTCTTCTTTACAGCTTGGCATTAAACCATTAAATAGGTGTAGATTTGTGATCTCCTCCTCTTTGTTCACTCACAATGTCTAACAAGAACAGGAATGGCCTAGTTTCATATTAAGCAAGTAAATTAGTTCACGATAGCTCAGGTTAACTAACAGTTTTTTCATATCATAAAGGTATTTTAAAACACATATGACCAGAAATGTTTACGAATTGTATAAACCATTATTCAGGTATTACTTTGCTTCGAAGGAACTCAAAAAGGAAGCTTATGCTCAGTCTAAGATGATCATATATATATATATATATATATATATATATATATATATATATATATATATATATATATATATATATATATATAATAAAATAGAAAACTCTCGCCAGTGCGGAAATAATATTGATGATTAATATTACTCTCGTGCTCAGAAGAGCCGATAACTCCAAGACAATGAAGACGATTCAGATCCGGACAATTACGACAGCGATGTTTTGTCCTCGTATGGGACTCATCAGGCCAATACATCCGATACAATGCTCTATAAACGGTTTTTAAAATGAAAACATAGCAAACAAGACACGAACAGCGAGTTATATCATCTATTTTTTACATATGTTTTGGCTTAAAGGACACTTAGCGGCTCTCATGGGGAGATCGATGGTGTGACAACTTGCTTAAACTGCGGAATTCTTAGTTAATTTGGTCGCCGGTGCCGAATAATGCGACCTTTATCCTTTGGGTAACAGGTTTCGTGTATCGAGTTTTGATATATTTCTTCTTGAATTTACCATCGCGCCATCACATGGCGATTACATTGTTGATTGTGTGGCTTTTCTGTTATTGAGTGATCCGTTGAGATGTCGCTATTCGTGTCTTGTTTGCTGTTTTACCATTTTAAAATAGTTTCTAGGACACAATTGTGAAGTATGGATTCTACGTATGCAATGACTTGATTAGTGCCATACGAAGACGATGCTGTCGTCATTTTTCAGACCCGGAACTACCCTACTGTCTTGCAGTTTTCCACACTTCTTAGCCCATATATATATATATATATATATATATATATATATATATATATATATATATATATATATATATATATATATATATGGGCTAAGAAGTGTGGAAAACTGCAAGACAGTAGGGTAGTTCCGGGTCTGAAAAATGACGACAGCATCGTCCTCGTATGGCACTAATCAAGTCATTGCATACGTAGAATCCATAATTCCATCATAATCCATTAATGTGAGAAAAAAATATTATGATTCGATTACTCTTGACTAAAAGTATCAATTATTATATATTAATTTCTTGTTTGTTGGTCCAGTTTACTCTTTTCCATTAAAAATGACAGTCATTCCTATGAAAATAATACTTGTGTGAGCCATTGTCAATGTAACCATGTTTACAGAATATTTACTGGACATTGGAATAGTTTATTAAGTAGATAATTAAGAAACTCCACGGGTTTTATACGTTTTAAGTTTTTTTTTCTAACTTGTGGGTGGCATAAATAAATATGAACAAGACTTCCTCAGAATTTGGTGGCTTAATAATCATGTTATTAAAACTTAATAGAGTTTTTATTAGTAATAATATCCTTAAGGATTTTAGTATACTTTTGAATTGGATTATAAACGTAGTTTTTATTTTATTAGTATCGTATTTCTTGTTATAGTTACATTGATGTACATACTAAGAGCTTTCTGATTTCTTTTCAAGCTGCATATTCCTATTTCAGAGCTCAATTACTTCTAGACACATAGTAAAGTGTGATCTTGTCCAACTGAGGGAAGAATTTAAAAACTGTTACTACAGTAACCATTCTCCTTTTAGGAAGACCCTCAGCAACAACGTTAACTCATGGAATAATTTTCAAACATTGTTAAGGTAAAAAACATGCAAAATGTCCAGCAGAGTGAAAAAAACTGGTAGATTGACATGATACTCTAAAACACTTACTAATTACAACAAAAAATAGGAGCAGTTAAAATAAACTGAAGAAAATTATGCAAATGGTCGAAAGCACGTCTGAAATATTACACCTCCACAATATACTGGCTAAGATTCCTCGTAACCCTATTAAGACAGTGCAGACGCCAGATAGAATATATACAACGCATTTTCCAAACTCTGACATAATCTCTGATGCTGCCTGATATGCTACCCCAAATAATCAAATAAACCTGTCAAACTTTGTCAGAATGGCATCGAAAAAAAAATTGGTAAATTGCAAAATAAATAATAATCTACAACGGAAATTCTGAGGTATAGAGTCGTTTGCGAACTACGAGGACCTGATAAAGTCACCTCAGTGCTTCGAAAATAGAAGCATGAAGTAATCACATCTCAAGAGCATGTCTAGCGATAGGAGTCTGAAAAAGGTTTAAAATCACCTTCGTACTGTAGCTTAAGAGTTACTGCTCTATTAATATATTGCAGAAACCAGATAGAACATCTACAGAGACTGGCATGGATACCTTGGATGTTTTACTCCAAGCGCATCTGCCAAACTCTGATGTAATCCCAGATGCTATCTCAAATGATAATATCAACCAGTCAAACAGAATGGCATACAAAAATATTGGTAAATTGCAAACGAAGTAATGATCCATAACAGAAATTCTGGAGAATAGAATCATTTGAGAACTTAGAGGACCTGATGAGATCACCTCAGTGCTTCTAAAGTAGGGCACTTTTCAAGAACAGGTATGGTTACAGCTGCCTGGAAAATTCTAAAATAACATTCGTATCCCAGCTTGGGAGTTATTATTACCAGGCAAAAACCTCTTTTCTTCTAGAGCTGGCAGAGAAACCAGTTGGAAAGCACATATTAGGAATCTCTCTAAAAAAGAGCCCACAATATTCCAACTAACATGCCAATCACTTAGGAGAATCACGTGGGTCAGCTCTTCATCATTTAGTAAGGAAAATAGGGTTTGCCGTGGTTAACAAGGAAATAGCGCTAAAACTAATAGTCGAGGTCCTTAGAAAAATATACAAAAACTACATATTTTGAGTGGACTTTTATTTATTTTTCAACAACAAGAGCGTTTCACTAACTTTTTTAAACCGTTCAAAAATTAAGATTTTGGAAAGTCTTCAAAATAGGCGATGATCATCTAGTTAGATGTGATTTGTTTCTCAACGATCTATTTGTTCAAGTTTGGATATTAAAAAAGTCATTGGGGTTCAAATCTGTTGAATGTGGTGAATGTTTTATAATTCGAACTATAATTCTATAATTTTCGCAATCGAAACTGTGCAGATGTGTAGTAGTGCATTATCTTGATGGAAGAGAATTTGCTCAAAGGAGGAGGTTTTTTTCACCACCAGTATGGTGTGAGACCAGCCATCACATAAGTTGCCTTAGTCTAGTGGCCCAAGGTAATGCAAATAACCATGACAAAGTTAAGCGGCATACAGAGCATTACGGGGGCCATGAAATCGATCCCCATTTCAGCAATGGAGTGCATTCTGGATCTATCTTCGTCATACTTAATGATTCAGGGAGAGGTGAAAATGGGGTTTCATCAGCCATTGACTGGACGCAAAACTATATGGAACAAAATCACGAGCTCAGAGTTAAAAATGGACACCGACCATACGACCTTGTGCTACCTCTATAATATACCGTTCGATGTCATAATAGAAGATCGCATAGTGAGTCAAAGAAGAAAACCGGAAACATCTTCTGGTACCACTATCTGATACACTGACGGTTCAAAAACCAGTAAGCGGAGCTGGAATGCATGAGTTACAACCGAAATTACTCTTCTCTTGGGAAAAATACCCAACAGGGTTCCAAGCAGAAATATACGCAATTTTACAATGTGCAGATAAGATAAAAAGGAGAGCTTGCAAAAGAAAGCAAATCTACATTTATTCTGACAGCCAAGTAGCCCTGGAGGCTCTTAAGGGCCAAAAAGTATCATTTAAATTGATCTGGGAATATCAGAGTGACCTCACAACTTTAGCAAGAGACAAGAGAGTTATGCTAAAGTGGGTACCAGGATACGAAGGCATACATGGAAGCTAGCAAGAGCTGGCTCATCATCTTAGTATATTGGTCCAGAACCTGCTTTTGGGGTGCTGCAGTGTGCAGCCCGAGAAGAGGTCAAACAATAGATCAGAAGTCAAAAACCACTGGGAAGCCAGATAGGGATTGAATCACGGTAAGCTATTTATTGGGAACCTTGACCGTAAGTTAGTAAAGAAACTACTCCAAATGTGCAGAAATCATATAAAAGCTATTGTGGTACAATGACGGATCATATGACCGTCAAAGTATATCTGAATAAAATGAACCTATGCAACGGAATCTTTGGATGCAGACGCTGGTTAAGCCGAGGAAATGGTAAAACATATCATATGTGACTCTAAGTCACTGGAACGAAGGAGACAACAAACCTGGAACCGAGGGAAGTACGTACTCACACCTTAGTAGACCTATAGAAAATAATCTAGGGGGCTAGGTTAACACAGTGATTGTAAATTTAGCTTGAGTACAATAGGCCTACTATGACCGCAATGCATCCAGCTTCAGGACCGACCCGGAAAAAAATATCTGTGGAAACTTTTGAAATTCATATCCCCATCAAAATAACTATTAAAAAATATATTAACGCACAACCTGTTATCGATTTCCTAGTTTGTTCAACCATCATGCTTAATACCTAGAGTAACAAGGCTCTTAGAATTGCGAAATTTAATTTAACTTGATGCAGTTATTTTTTCGTAAGGGTGAAGTACTTGTCATATGACTAAAGATGTTTTTCATTTTTGCATAATAAAACAAAACTTTGTTAAAAAAATAACACTTCTATGGTAAATAAGCTGGTTACAAACAATACGCCTATGCTAATTTCAAAAATCTACCGGGTCACCCATATGCAGAAGTCACTTTTGTCTACATGATCCGACCGTTAAGCCGCTTGCATACGAAGTTAGTAGCCGAATCAGGCACTGGCTTGGTGTGCACGGTAATATTAGGACAGAGCAACTGTCTCAAGTCCGCAGCGTTGCCAATATACATTGTCAAACTTAAGAAAATCAATATGAATATAAATTGGTTTTATTAATTTTTTTAATTAATTTGCCGACTTACATTATTATCACTACTCTCGCTTTTTTTTTGTTTTTGAGAAAGAAAGAGAATTGAAAATATTAATTGCGTAATTTCTACCAACCTCTCTGTATAAAAAATCTATTCTATATGTGAAAAGTCAGATTTGTATCTGTTCTTTTTATTGTGTACTGGAAAATAAAGATAGAGAGACAACGGATTTACTTAAACGGCAGGGTTGGAAACAATGCAAGCCAGTAAGCGAGACAGGACATTAGGTAGAATGCCAGTCTAATTTTTCAAGACAGTAAGGTTCTTTTTTATTGAACTGGTAAACAAGCATAGAATAACAACGGGCTTACGTGAGCAGCGTAGCACCACCTAGTGAATTGAAAGAAATTCGTCGACCTTTAAGAATAAAATCTTCTAGATTCCGCAGAGTACCTGTCTTATAATTAATGTAATGATAATATTATGCAATAGTAATAGTTTTTTATAATTACCATAAATAAAAATGTAATAAATTATAACACAAACGTTGAGTAAAAAAAACGGTAGATCACTTATGAAAACGGGTAGAACGATAGCTCTCATTGAAAAATAGTAGATCTACTGTTAAAAAGGTTGGGTTGGCAACACTGCTGGCCTGTTCCATTGGACTGGCTTACTGTTCTGGCTTCGTGTCCAGCTGGCATTACTTTTATTGCCTCCTGTATTTTTCTGCTAGAATTATTATAGCTTATTATTTATAGTATTAATTGTTTAACAATTTCATTGCGTTAAAAATGTTATCTTTTTGATAAAGGATAACTGACAATAGAAGGTTGTAACATTTTTTTCTCTTCAACTATTACTTAGTAAGAAAATTTTACTCCGTGTAATCTATAATCGTAACACAGAAGTTTAAAAAAATAATATTATATCTCACGTTCTCATACTAACATGGTTTATACATTAAGCACAAATTTGTTGAAGGTAGATATTAATATTAAAATTAATTAACTCCGTCAGTAATTTAATTGCGAAGGTATCTCGATACTGATAAGATAATCATTATTAAGTCATTCTATAAAAAATAAAAGAAACAATTTTAAATTAAGCCAGTGAAAGAAAAGCTGAATCGTACATTATGCAAGTTAATTTTAGATTTTTGTCAAGCCTGCAAAAAGAAAAAAACCTCTAATTATTATTTTACCTTTTCTAAAGTATTTATGGGCACATTTACCGATAGAATGAAATAAAGTTTAATCACCCGTAGTTGTTGCGCGCCTGTATGTGTGAAGTGAGAGTAAGGTGTTACATGAGCATATAGGAGAGCATAAAGGTGTCTTCATATAAGCAACTTGAAGCCTCCTCCTCAAGCTGTATAGTAGCAGCAACTAGGTTTTGCGAAACCTTAGATTAAAAATATATATACATTGATTCGAATCTGAAAAACTTCAACCAAAAAGATAATAATTTTTTTGTATCACTTTATATCTTGTTCCTTTGTTTGTAAACAGTCAAAAGTCATAAAATTATTTTAGGATTACATGAAGAATTAAAAATCTATTTCCGATACAAGGTGCTCCTAGAAAAATAAAAACTAAAGCACCTTCATACGATTTTTTTCAGACGAAAAGAAATTGACTGACAATAATAATGAAAGAAAATATTTCGGATGAGTTCAATGCCTATTGAACTAAATTATTTAAAACGAAATTGTACTCAGATTTACTAGGAAAAAATATAACGAATAGTTTTTTAAAAACTGGAGTTAGTATCAATAAAAATAACAAATTTTATAATTTCTTGTAACATTTATTAATATAATCATTTAATTTAGTATTTGATTAATTAAATGGCAATAAGCTTTATATAATTTTTATTAGGAAAATTATTCTTTCGTAAGTTTTCATATAAATTAACTTAAAATTTGTACTATTTTTAAATTCTATAAACATATTGCCCCGTCTTACTTTCCTAAAAGAAGAAACTAAGAAAGTTAAAGAACAAAAAAGATTACCTCTTGTTTCAATTTTTCAGATTTGCTAAAAATGAATATTCCTGATTTTTTTAAAGTAACACCTACTTTAAGAGGAATATTATAAGCCGATACATTCATTTTGAAATTAAGTAGGAAAAACTTTTGTAGCTGTATCCTTCTTCGGGAAATCTTAGTACATCATTATCAAAAATATGAACAAAAGATTTACCTTTTTCATTACAAAGATGTAAGACAGTTGATCTTCTTTATGTCTCTGTATACAGAATTTTTCCAAAAAAATTCTTAACATACGAGTATTGCTTTTTTCTGAGTTATTTAGCTTCATTTTGACGTATGCGCCCTATTTAAGGTCTCTTGACATAGATGACAAAATCATTTGCGTTATCATCAGAAAATTGTACGTCATATTTTTTCCTGACTGGAAACATTCGAAGAGTTTGGTTTTAAAATAATAGCCTTGTAAGTCTTCTTAATTGTGGGATTTGTCAGCATGCTTAAAGCACTCTTCAGGTCTCTTGAATGTTTTCTTTCTTAATTTTAAGGTTTCTTTATCTTCGGCTCTTTTTAATTCTTCTAATTTTGGTCTTTTTTGGAGTTTTTTTGCAGATCCTTGAGCTGCTCCTTCCTTTTTCATGTTTAGTTTTGCTTGCGGCTTCAAGTCTTATGCACGCTTTTAATGTTGAAGTTTCGGTTATTACCTCGAAAGATCTTGAGGTTGATATTGTTAAAGTCATATTTTGAGATTCAGAATTATTTTTAGTATCTATCAGCTGTGTATAAGGTGGGGGTATTACATATTTCTCATTCATTCCTTTCCTGTTAGAACTGGTAGAATCTCACACTGACCAAAATTTTCATCTGAGAATGCTAATGGAACATTTTTGTGAATAATATTTATGATTTCTCCAAATGTAACTAAATCTTCTCTCTCCGCCGAAACAGTTTGGCAGTCCTATCACTATGTCTGTTTAATAAGTATTCAAGACCATCATAATATCGGTTTAATTGAAATTAATTATTCGATCAGCTGCCAAATTTTACCTAGACAGAACATCTCCCAGACTATTAAAATGTATAGTAACAGCGTTCTTTATGGAATGCTTATATTTTTAGAATTTTCAAACTAATATTAACATTCTTCTTGAGGTAACCAGATATTTAATTTTATCCGGCATTCTTATTGTTATCACTAAAACTTAGATAATGGCAATATATTTATTACATTTTTTTTTGATATTGATATGCTAGTTGTCAGACTTGTGTTAAAGTAAGGCTATTGTGAATTTCACTGTGTTTTATTGTGTTTATTCATTTAATAGCTTCTTTTGTTTCACCGTAGATATCTGTTGGGAGATGTACTTAAATGAATAACTTACGGCTCCTTCTTTTTCTATTTTCTTATTATTATTATCTACCCTATGCTGTAAAGTAGCAATTTTCAAATTATTCTTAGAAGCCGCTTTTCTAATTGGTAGCTTGCGTTCCAGTATATTCTAGATTATTTTATAGAAATATGGTAAAGTCACAATTTATTTAGTAGATGAGGCCGATCGATATGTATCATTATGCTACCTGATTAGATCAATGTGTCTCAAGCTACTTTTTTCTAAATAATAATTTTATACGTAAGTATCAAACAATTACAAAAATTACAACTGTTACCAAATTACGGAGGATATGTTATAATCATATAACGTAATATACAATTTTCCTGACAAGGTTTGCTAGGTAAAATCTCATCTAAAAATGTCGACGACAATTTAGTTGCGACCGGGCAAAACAGATTTGTGTGTGTCAACCGCGAAGCGCTGACTGAGCGCAGATGCAATTTTGACGCATGATTGAATGTGTAGACACCTACATATCTGTGCGTGCATTAACGTTACTGCATTTTGTTTTAACCTGACGACGCACTAACGAGCATTTGGCCTCAAAAACCGGACAAAAATGAGAAATGCAAACTAGACAAGTAATCACCGAAATTATTTTTTTTGTATATCTGAGTAACCGTGCTATCATAAAAATATGATAAAGTGGCCCCTCCACGCAGCTACGCTCCGCACTGTCAACTGTAATCTAAGCTTCGTTCAATACGCACGCATTCGTTCTTGATAGATTTTTTTTAGACTTGTGTTTGGTGTTTGGTATTTTGTAAAGTGAATATTAAAAAAAAATTTGTGATGGAATCTGAAGAACAAGATATGTATTTAATTTCAATACATATTATTTAAAAATATAATGACTGTTTAGTATTCTTATGGACCTAAAACAATATGCAAGAAAAGTTTCTATTTTTTTGTTTTTCTTTTTAACTAATTAGTGTTTTTGAAAATGTTCCGTGCTAGGTCGCGCTATAAGTCTTTTTTTATAATAAACTATAGACATTAGCCATATCATAACAGTCAAAACATTTTCCACATGTTTCCACCTCTTAAAAAAACCGCTTTGAGTTCCACGGTTTTTTTTTTTGCATTAATGTTGATTATTTTTTACTTACATACATATTTTTTTTCCTATAGGTACAAATTTGACATCAAATGTTATTGAGGTATATCATAAAACGATATTCATGCTTTTTAAACAAAACACATCCAACACACTTGAAGATAAGGTATCATTTATGGAACATAAGCTTTGCGAAATGATGAAATGTCTCCAAAACGAGTACCATACCTTAAGTCACGATTTAAAACATTTTAATAGTGATTTGAAGAAAAGATGGATATTATCTAATTATATTGAAGAAAGATTTTTGAAAAAAAAAACGAGAAATGGCTTAATACATCAATACCAGTACATAACTGAGCCACGAGTTCTACGGGACGCCCAAGGAAACATTTCCAAGAATTACATGATCGTAGTAAACGACGAAATACAAAAGAACTCCGCGAACAGGTACCCGTTGAGGAGCTTACCTATGCAGCTAGCGTACGTCAACGAATGTCTGGAAATGCCGCGGCCTCTAAACTTATAATAGATGCAACTTCAACACCAACAAGAGCAAAACTTTACAGGAAGGTAATAAATACTGCTCAGAAACCGAAAGTAAAAAATTACACACCTGAACAAGCTTTGCAAATCTTTGTTGAAGGTGACTTTACAAAGAGGCAGTGGGAGTTGTTATACGATTCTAATAAGGGTATATTTCCTTGGTATGCTCTAATTACAGAAGCAAAGAAACTCTGCTATCCAAAACCAGAGTCAATCCGAGTTACGGAGACGAGTGTTGAAGTTGTGCTTCAGGACCTACTTGATCACACAGTAAAGAGACTTTGTTTTTATCTTGAGATAGATTTTTTATGGGAAAATGTACAATCACCCTAAGTCAGCATATAAAACGATACCCATTACGTTTTTTTAAATATTACTCCCCTCTCCCTTCCCACCCTAAGTCAGCGCCCCTTCACCCGATTGGTAAAGTAATGCTAGAAATGAAATTGGAGCACCTAAAAACATATAAAACGATAACCATTACGTTTTTTTAATTACTCCCCTCCCCCACCCCACCCTAAGTCAGTCCCCCTTCACCCGATTAGTAAAATAATGCCAGAAATCAACTGATTTTGACACGTCTAGAGTCAAAAACAACGACGTTATTAATTTTGTTCGGTTCTTGAGGCTAAATGCTCGTTGGTGCGACGTTTCTGTCTATGTACCCCTTCTTTCCCTACTTTTTTGACGCATCCTGTATAGTACCAAATATTAAAATAAATACAGGAAATTGATTCTCTAAGTATTTTATTGATTTAGCTCAGCCAAATCCCAGTTTTATAATGAAGTGATATGACTAGTGTTTGAAAAAAAAACTTTTTAAAATATATACATTTACTTATGAATTTTATCTTTAAGAAATTAATTTTCTCTATCCAATCATTTACACTACCAGAGCTAAAATTTAAAACGGTATCACATTTAGCCATCGACTTAAAATATTTTTGGCATTAATGCAATTTATTTCCAGAGAATAACTCGTTTATGGTGTTTAATGATAACGTTGTTTGTTGAGGATACATTAATCCTCGACGAGTTTAATCTTATCGTTTTAAATTTTAGGCTAATATTTTTTAACACTACTAGAAAAGACTAGTATTATTTATTTTAATATTTACGATTGTATAAAAATCTAGTTGTGGGTGCATTTAAGTATGGAGGTAGAAAATGGCTATAACGAAGAAGAGCCGCAACGCAAAAGTAAAAAATTTAAAAGTTTTTCCAGTTTCAAAAGTTGTTGGTCCAGAAAATCCAAAGGTAAATATAATTTAAGAAAGTATGGAAGAGACACTGCAGTTGTTTTTAAGAGAGTTAACAGCACTGAAAATGGAGATGAACTATCATCACCCGTGCCAGAAATATCGTTACCAATTCTTGAACCAGTAGTCGTAATAAATGGAAATAGCACCGAATCATCAAATTCAAGAACAACGCTTCCGGTCAATTCACATGTATCTACTATAGAGATTAACGTGCTACAGTCAAGAAGCATAGAACTAGAGGATGAAAATCTCGACAATGATATACACAAAGCCGAAAGAATTAGACCAGAAGATCAAATTCAAATTCCTGTTTTATTTGATCCGCCAAATGAAGATAACATAGCACCAAAAAATGAAGTCAAGAGTTTTACTATATCAGACGACATGCATGAAAAAGGAACTATAAGTTCAGAGGATGGGACAGATGATATGTTTGAAGATTACGACACAGAATTAGGGAGTGAATCTGGGGTTTTGCTTGGTGTTGGCTTTGACACAATGGTAGGTAGTGTATTAGAAACAACAGAACCAATAGTAGAAAATCAACTACGTGTTACAGAAACTTTACAAACAACTTCGTATAAGAGGACTGTTTCACGGAACTCACAATCATCTGGTTTTATAGTTGATGTTCCAGAATTAAGTGGTATTGGGCCTGATGGCAGTGCTATGGTGTGTTTCAATAAATAAAAAATTAACACTGTGTAAAATTGTCTCCTTTTAATTTTAAATAATTATCTCGAAAACTTTTTATTATAAATTTTTCATAGATTTAGTTGTAGATTTAGTTTATATTTGAAACCGATAATAAAAGTAGTATTAACAAATATGAAGTGTTTTTATCGACTTTTTAGGATTGATTGTTTTATTTCCTTGATAAATATACATATATCAACATTTTCTAAATATATTGATGGTTTAAAGCACACATGTTTTATGACTGTTTTCAGACATTTCTAGGAATTACGTTTCAAACATTTCATCGTCAACATATTTTAATGGGCATGTAAAATTGTTTCTAACATTATCTAAACTTTAATATTTGTATAAATCAGAATGTTTAAAAAATGCCTATATGCACAATTATGGAATTAAAATATTTATGTTCTAAACCATTAATAGATGGTTCAAGTGATGAAATTATTATACATACGCTTAGGATATTTTAATACAGGGTGTCTCAAAAGAAAGTTCACATTTAAAAAATCGATTTAAAAAAAAAGTCAGGACTTTATTGAAAAAATGTTTATTACATATTAAAATACATTGTTTGGGAATTTATTTTTTAAAAATGATATCGTCCAAATGTAATCCGTTGCGCTCACGGCATTCATTTAATCGAGCACTAAAATTGCCCATGACGGCTCGGCAGGTATTCTCCGTGATGTCTGCCATTTCGTTGCGGATATTTTCTTTTAATTGTGCCAGGGAAGTCGGTTTGTTGGCGTAAACATTTGATTTGACATAACCCCATAGGAAAAAGTCCATAGGTGATAAATCAGGACTGCGTGGAGGCCAACTTATGTCACCTTTCTTTGAGATCAATTTGTCAGGAAAAATTTCACGCACTCGTGGCAGAGACATGTTGGACGTGTGTGAAGTTGCTCCGTCTTGCATGTTCTTTGGTTATAGCCAGGAAAATTTTGCAGTTCAGGCACGAAGAAGTCGTCTAACATCTCCACATACCGCCCTGAAGTCACTGTTACTGTGCGTTCCCTTTCATCTTCAAAAAAGTACGGGCCGATAATTCCTCGCGCCGACATCGCAGCCCATACAATCACTTTCGACGAATGTAGAGGTTTCTGATGTTTGTGTTTTGGATTGTTTACACTCCAATAGCGGCAATTTTGCTTGTTTACATGACCATTAAGATGAAAATGGGCTTCATCCGAAAAGAAGATGTTGGTAAACGTTGAAAAGCGTTCAGTCATCTGGTTTACGAAGTCAAGCCTCTGACCAGCATCCTGAGGCTTTAATTCTTGCACCAACTGAATTTTATAGGGGTTCAGCTTTAAATCTTTGTGTAAAATGCCGAATAATGATGACCTATGCACATTTAAAGCAACAGCACGCTTACGAATCGAAACGTTTGGGTCGTCACGAACAGACTGAGTAACACTCTCAACGTTTTCGACCGTTCTCGAAGACCTCGGACGCCCGGATTTTGGTTTATCTAGTGTTGAGCCGGTCTCTTCAAACTTCTGGACCCATTTTCCAATAAGCCGAGTGCTTGACGCATCATTTAAGTGACGAATATGTCGAAAATTGCAGAATTTTCTACGCGCTACAGTCGCCGAATTACCGTTTTTGTAAAACTCACGTACGCACAAAGCACGGTCCGCTCCCGAGAAACGCTCCATAGCGACTAAATTCCCAAGAGCCAGGCTACCGATTGACATACCCCCCGCGCCGCTCGGAATAGTTGCGTTCACGCAATAAGCAAAACAAATGTGTACTTTCTTTTGAGACACCCTGTATATGCACGTAAATTTCGCCGTAAGCAAGAGAGACATAGAAAAATAGCTCAGATAAAAGTTGATTGCGACCATGGAAGTCACATATCTGCGCTAGTGGCTTTGACCTTGAGGTCAATTTGCAAGATTATTTGAAGGTCAAGTTGAGTTTTTCAAATAGAAACCCCTACTTTTTATTATAGAAATAGAAAACGAAGAAATTTTCCTATCCACCTGGAGATCATTTGGAGGTCAAATATTCTTATACCATGAATTAGTATAAATTATCCAATAGCTCGACAACTAAGAGTAACGGAGAAAAACTTGTCATATAAACGTTTCAGGAAATCAAACAGTGCATCTAAAGGTAACCTAAAATTTTACCTTTACCTTGACTTTAAAAGTCATTTGAAGGTTAAGGATTTATTTACAAAAATACACATGAGGATACATTTATAGTAAGTCTTTTGTACATAACATTGCTGGATCTCATCTGCCTTGGTAGCGTTGCTCTATTTTTAATATGTTTTGGTGGAACCTTTCTCCTTGCTCATCACTAACCACACCCAAATTTTCTGGGAAAAAATTAAAATGGGGCGCAAAAAATTCATTTTAAGAGACCTGCGACAGCCCATTTTGCAATAGCTTTCAAATAGTTCTTTTATAAGTTTTTCATAGTTTTCTGCTTTTTTGTTTCCTAAAAAGTCCGAAACGATTGCTTTAAAAAAACTCCTAGCAGCTAATTCAGCATCACTTAATTTTTGATCAAACTGTTGATCCCTTAGTATTTTTCTAATTCGTGGTCCAACAAATATTCCTTCCCTAGGCTTAGCATCACTTAGTTTAGGAAAAATTTGTTTTAGGTATTTAAATGCATCTCTTTCTACATCTAATGCTTTACCGAAATTGCTAACGAATCCCAGTTTAATGTGTAATGAAGACAACTGTACTTTTGTGGGATCAACAAGAGGTATATTATTTACGTTAGCTTGACCTGGAATATATTGATCTCTCGGAAGCCATTCATTTACTTCATAATGGCTTTGTATTGCTCTACTGTCTCCAAGACAAAGAAAACAGCAAGATTCTTGAATCCACCCTAAAGCCCTAGTAATTGTCCTATGACTTTTAGGTCACCACATATTTGCCATTTATATTTATCATAACTTAATGTAATTAGAATAAGTAACATACTTTCGTATATTTCCTTCATGTCAACTGCATGTGTAAGAGAAATAGACGATCTTTTTTACCATAATGGAGCAGAACTGCTTTTAAATCTATTTTAGAAGAATCTATAAATAAGCGCCATTCGTCCGGGTTATGTGCAAATACTAATTTTTCCATAACACTGTTTGGATTAATATAAATACACATTTGGTTACGGTTCCTAAATATTGTAAGTTTGGTTCTGGTGGCTACTGAATTCCATTATTCTATAATCTAAACCCTAATACTTCAGCATGCCGTTTGGATAAATGGAGGTTCCGAACTAGTTCATTTACTTCAGGTTGTTCGATATAATTGGATGTGTTTCCTTCACTTTCGGAAGAATAAGGGGGTTCTGTCTTATCATCATACATTTCAAAAAGTTCCTCTTATTTTGCTGAGGTAGCTGGAACTAGTAAACTTTCCCCATAAAGGACCGGTTTTATTGTTTTGAGTGAATTTTCACATATTCAATATTATGTTCGCTCTTTCTTGAAAAACCAGACACTTTTGTCATGCAAAAGTAACTGTTTTTAAAATGATTTGTTGGTTCTCGCCAAATCATTGGGACTTCAAAAGACATAGAAGAGCGTTTACCACTTATCCAGTTACTTAGGTTTGCTGCACAGGTTTGGCAACATATGTGAGAAATCCAGTTCCGATCTTGATCACCAACAAGGCATCGAAAATACTTACGATGAGCTACTTTGGTCATTTTGTACATAAGAACGATTTCGTTAGTTTGAAATGCCAAAATAAATTGGAGGTCATCTTTTTTTAGGTGAACCCTTCCCCTAATATTCAATTTAATTTTTTAGTTTTTACTTATGAAAACATGGGTAAAGTAAGTAAGAACCTGATCAAAAATATGATGTTTTTTTTAGTGTGTTGTCTTACAAACTTGCATTTTAGCCACAGAATGTGTCAGTTCTAACTTAAAAAAAAATACTATTGTAATATATATAGAAATTGGGATTTGGGACAGGAAAAAACTAAAGAAAAACATAGGCTTCTCGCTTTCTGATCGATCGGAGCAATTTATTAAAAATAAATATTGGATTAATGTTAAACTTAATAAAAGATCTGTTAATTTAATATAGAGACATCAATATTTAGAGTTTTAGAATTTTTGACATTCTTAGTAACTATTTTTTGCAATTAGAACATCTCAGTGTCATTTTTAACAAAAGAACTTAATTGTCCTAGAAGTATTCATGAACGCATGATGGCCGCGTGTAATACAAAAACTGAAAGGTTTTTAAACGCAACCAATCCAAAAGTTTGTAGGAAAGTAAAGACAATAGCTCTCAAAAATTGTCATTTTTTGTATTTCTACGTAATAAATTAGGCATTAACACACCTCCCCTCCCTGGAGAAAAGTTTCTTCGAAACTTTTATTAAAAAAAAATTAAGCAATAAAAAAAAACCTAAACGTCTAACTTAAAAATACGGAATATTGGGTTGTGTAATTGTTATTATCCGGTGGGTGTGCTTTTAGGTCTTTAGCATGCCAAACGCCTAAATTTCTTCCTGACTCATCAGAGATCTCGTAGGACCATGGTGATAAAATTTTAGTGATGGTAAAGGGTCCAGCAAATTTAGGTGCAAGTTTAGCAGTAAACTGATTAGCCTGATTAGAAACTACGTAATTTATCTTCCAAACTTTTTGGTTTAAACAAAAACGATCATCACGACGTCGCAGATTGTACCGAGGCTGAGCTTTCTCGTACGCCCTGCGTAGTCGCTTGTGAACGTCAGAGAATACTTGTTCTAGACCTTGAGATCTGTTGTGAAGATCACAGCCTGTAACATCGTCATCTCTTGGTAAGGAAGGACCTGAGGAAAACTGAATTTCACGTCCAAAGACCACAAAATTGGGAGTCAGACCGGTGACCTCATGTTTAGCAGATCTAAGGGCACAGGCTGCCTTAGGAAGAATTTTATCCCAATTCCGGTAACTTTGCCATCCTTGCCAACATATTACACACCACTGCTCCATAGAGGCCATCGGCTATCCAGCTTGCCGAAAGTGTTTGGATTTAATGACAAAACAGCCTTTCAGGTATTAGAATTTCCTAATAAACAGTGAAATTACCGGTTTTAATGTATACTTTCCTTTTTCCCCTGTGGTTGGGAACTAACCAGACTTTATGCGAGCAACTACAGGACACTTTATTTTTAAATTTCATTTTAAATACCTTGTAAACCGAAGGTATACGTATACACTAGGTAATTTAAAACATCACTTCACATATTAATAGTCCAACACTTTTAATTAGGCTTAAGTAAACATAATTTTAGACTTAATCGGCCTACTAGAAAAAGTAAGGTTATTCAGTTCAGCCGATAGTAAAAATTAAAGCTGGACCTACATCTAAACCGACTTGGCGTATGGCGCAGATGACGTCATACTCGCAGTAGTGTTGTTCATTGTTTCTTTGTTTTTTTTTTGTTATGATCCATTTAGCAAATAGTCACATATTTCTTTAGTTTAAAACTGTAATTCAAAATTCTTTTTTTTTATTGTTAAATATAGATTTTAATTGTTTTTGGAATCGGTGTGTTTTATTTTTGGATCCAGTTGTTTCCTGTTTTGGATAAGATCATCGCTTCTTCTTACCGACGGGCCTAAAACAGGTAGCGCTGTAAATTTAAATAACCCCCCCTAATCTCCGGCATGCTAGCCTAGGCACTGCCCTAAAAGAAGGAACGATTAACACTAAAAAATAACCACCTGTACAGAAGCATTAAATATTTAATTTTCATTTTAATTCTTTTTCTATCCCGTGACGTGGCAAAATTTGGCGCCCAACGTGGGGCTCGAGTAATTCTTGTGTTCACTTTTAAAACCAACACCGGTTACATCAAAGTAAATCCAATCGACGCAATAAATAAATTCATTTAAGAACGCTGCCCCGATACAGGCTGATCCGTGACCGAGACCTTTATTGTTTACAAAACTGTAACAGCATGTGTGGAGTTTCAGAACTGTACGTTACAAATTATTGGCCGAGCGAAAACTTTACGAATGAACAGTTCGAATCCCAGCCAATCCTACCTACGTATAACTCGAAGTAGCTCGCGACCTACCAGAAAGTTTCTCTCCTGGGGGAGGAAAGAACACGACATTGCCACCTGTGAGGCCATCTACATAAAATTAGATAACTCAATGTGCAGATGGTATCTGGAGGAAGACGAAACTATTGACCAGGTTCTGAAAGAATGCCCAGCACTCAATGGATCAAGGCAGAAACATTTCGGAGATACAGTGTTGCCACCTGAAGTCATCAAGAAAATTCAGTTGCAAAGGCGATCGACAATGCATGACTTGCAGCCGCAAGTACGTAATGAGCCAAAGGCGTTGAAGGTCTAGTATCACCACTATTATTTATTCATCATTCAATCTTCTAATTCTATATACCAGGATATTTTCGTTCGTTACTATAATAGCTGAGAACATTTATCTTATGAAACTTAAAGCGGTAAAATTTAATTTTTTACGAAACTATCACCATTACAGTAATTATTTTGTGTATATTTTTTAATCTAATTATGTCTAACACTCAGGATGTAGACACATTTTTTGTAATACAAACACCCTCTGTTTCATGACGTAATTTATAGAATCAAATAAATATGTGCACGTGTTTCGTTTCTCCTAAGGGGTGTAGCGCACTACCGTAGCATTTTTGTTGAAAAAACCGGAAGTCGGACCAACCCTGGACACACTTCAATCCGTGGAATAGTTGTCGTTCGTCAGTCTCACCGTTAATTAAGCGTGTCCTGTCGAAATTAAGGAAATAGGGTTTGTTTGACACAAGTCACTGGTTGCATAAATTAAAAATTAGATTAAAAGTCCATAGTTTAATTTTGGTTAATATAGATTCAGGTGGGGTAATGGTAAACAGAGTGTAAAAGTAAATGCATGACAGCGAATTAAATTTAAAATCCTAGGGTTACATACTACCTCTATTCACACAGAGCGGCGCTCGGAAAAATATTCATCAAATAATGATTTTTTTGCGGCAGTTACTAAATATAGCGGGTATCCGGAAAATACGTGTATAACGTTTAATGACAGACTCATGACGTCAAAATAAGTCAATTTAAGCCAACCTATTTTTTATCGTCGAAGTTTTAAGAAAATATTAATTTTTTCCATATTTTTAGAAACATGGTAACTGAATTTAATGATTTTTTGTGTGTAGTGGAGCACTATAATATGACATTTTTTAGTGGTGTAATGACCCGCTATAAAGTAGTATAAGTGTTCCAAAAGTAACGTCACTTTTAAACATAGTATCTGAATTTCGTTTTCATTTTCACAATGTACTCCCCAAAATTCATGGATTTCACAAAACTCGTTCATTTTGGCATAATGCTGTGTAACTAAATAATTTCCAAAAGTATTAAATTTACAGGGTGTTCTAACGGGAAAAAATTCTATTTATATATGAAAAACTTATGGGAAAATTTTGAAGATTACACAGTATACTAATGTCAACATCTTATATATTATTGAATTGTTGGATTCTAGACATATTTCGTTTATTATATTCTACATCTAAGTCTAAACATTTTTGACATATTTAAGTTTTTAAGTTTATTTTTTTATTTTTTATCAATTTTTCCCATAAGAAAGCTGTTTTTATTTAATTTGGGTTAGATTTCTTGTTGAAAAGGGCTTTTTTTATTATATTATTATAATATTTTAAAAACCAATAATACAGGGTTCTCAAAAAAATAAGATTAATAAAATTTTTATAAAATAAATTGGACCAACTTCTAAAAGTGCGCTAAAAAGTGAAAAAAAATAACTAGAAATTTTCATATGAAATTGAAATTTTTGAAGTCGGCGCCAAACGAATATATGATAAAATGTGAACTTTCTTACTATAATTTGTATATATTAGTAGTTATTTATTTCATTTAGAAATAATTTGACGCCGACTTCAATAAATTTCAATTTCATATAAAAACTTATAGTTATTTTTCACTTTTTAGAGCACTTTTAGAAGTTGGTTAAATTTTTTTTATAAAAACTTTATTTTTTGATTTTTAGTTTTGAATTCATTATGACATCCATAAATTATTTGAACTAAGTACTAATCGAGATTAGTTTACCTCGCAATGACTCCAAGCAGGCAAAAAATTACCTATTTTATCCAAACAAACAAACAATCCCTAAAATGAACCACTAATAAATCTTTGATTCTTAGAGTTCTCCAAATACCAGTGAAATTGTGTCAAACAATTAGTCTGTTACAATAAATCCACTATCTTAAATTTCAAATTAATTTTAAATTGCTAATATAGACCCCAAAAGTTTCAATATCGATATTTAAAGTACTTAAAACGTAAATTTCTTAGCCCGATATATTTTAAATTGCATGTTGAGTTTGTATATGCCACAAGAATCACGCAGTATATAGACAAAATCGGAAAATGTAAAATGTTCAGTCCCTCATATTGTATCTTATCAACTTAGTTGTAAAAAGTTAACTTTCTATTCGTAATACAATACCCCAAAAACCCCCTAAAACGATTCAGTCCCACCTTTGAACAAAATCGGAAAAAGTAAATTCTTTAGTCCGCTATATTAAATTCATCACATTGAATACCGAAAAAATACTTTTAAATTCATAATTTATAACCGCAAGAACCCCTATATCAAAAAATATTCTAAATTCGTAATTAGCAATAACAAAAATCCTCCAATACTGATTTTAGACAAAATCGAGAGGTGCGGCGTTTTTAATCAGCCATATTTAATTTTTTTTAAAATAATTTGAGAATCGTAATGTGCGATCCCAAAAACTTCCCCATATCAATTTTTTTTTTGGATACGCCATATTTAATTTTTAACAATAATTTCAGATTTGTTATGTGCGACCCCGATAACTCCTCCGCACCAATTTTGGAGAAAATCGGACAAAATTGATTTTTTCGTCCGCCATGTTGGATCCGCCATATTGAATTTATTAAAAATAATGTTAGATTCGTCATGTGCGACCCCAAACACTCCCCTGTGCCAATTTTGGAGAAAATCAGACAAAATTTATTATTTTGTCCGCCATATTGGATCCGCCATATTTAATTTTTTAAAAATATTTTGGATTCGTTATTTGCGACCTCAAAAACTCCCCCACACCAATTTTGGAGAAAATCGGACAAAATTAATTTTTTTTTCGCCATACTGGATCCGCCATATTGAATTTTTTATAAATAATTTCAGATTCGTTATGTACGATCCCAAAAATTCCCCCTACCAATTTTGGAGAAAATCAGGCAAAATAAATTTTTTTGGCCGTCATATTGTCAGCGCCATCTTGGAATTTAATGCACCAATTTCGTCCGGAGTAATCGGTGCGCATACATAAAACATACATACTCGACGAATTGAGAACCTCCTTCTTTTAGAAGTCGGTTAAAAATCAAATTGAAAGAATCGTCAAAAATCATTTTTTTCAAATGAAAGCCCCAAATTCCCTAATTTTATCTTATTTAGCAATAAAAATAAGGCTAATGATGTATAGGGTTGTCTATGTCGATTTTGCTGTGGATTTTAAGATTAATTGGTTATGACGTTTTATTCACAGCAGGTTTGAACAACGATCAACTGCTAATGAAATGTATGTGTATGAAGCTGTCACTTACCATTTGAAAACTGTTGATAATCATACCGGGGCGCCTAAATTACACAAACGAAAATTATTTAAACATTATTATTTATGGAGAATGTGATAAATTTATATGAAGAATATGCGATACCCTTACTATGCAAAAACAGAAGCCATCACTGTGTTGTTAAACAAATTATCAAAAATTTTAACAACTTTGGATACGTCAAAATAACAGTGCATGCTTAATTAGGAAAGAAAAATCTTAAATTAGAGAAGCACATGTAAATTTAAATTACTCCAACAATGGGAATTGTATCAATTAAAGGCAGCATTTTCGTTTGAAATCAGTTGTTTTAGATGTTGAATCATGTATGGATGAAATTTATGTTTGCGTAATATTCTATGAACTGTCGATTTGAATAATTCTAATTTTAAAGCAGCTTGTCTTAGAGACATTGTTGGATATGCAGCGAAACATCCCAAACTAGCAATTTCCATATTATCATCATCAACAAGAGGTTTATTTCTTTGCACTATTGCCTCGATGGATCCAAAGTCCTTAAAATTTTCGATAATTTGTTTAACAGCACATTGTGATGGTTTCTGTTTTTGCGGATATCGCAAATGTGTCATATGTTCTTGATATAACTTTATCACGTTCTCCATTAATAATAAATAAGTTTAGATATTGTTCATTTGTATAATTTAAGTGTCCCAACATGAGTGCTTTACTCATGCTGGGACACTTAAAGTAATAGCCATCTAAAATATAATAGAACTAAAAACCTACGACAAAATCGCTACTTATAAATATTAAATTTGCAATATTTCAAAAACCAAAAATTTTCGACATAAACAATCCTATGCAAACTACCCCTTATTTTTAACGTAAAATAAAATAAAATTAGAAAATTTGGTGGTTTCCATCTGAAAAAATTTTCTTTAGACGATTCTTTCAATTTAACATTTAATCTTATTTTTTGAACACTCTGTAGTGTTGGTTATCAGAATATTATAAAAATCTTATAAATTTTTCAATAAGGAATCCAACTCAAAGTAAATAAAAAAGGCTTCCATATAGGGAAAAATTGACGATAATTTTAAGGCCTGCGAACGTCATTTTTGATATATAAACTTAAATATGTCATAAATGCTTAGACTTAGGTATAGGACATAATACACAAAATAAGCCTAGAATATTGTGCAAAATCTAAAAATGCAATAATATATAGAATGTTCTATTTAAAATAAGCAACTTGACATCTCTTTCCGGTATAAAGGGGATTGCCAGCATCTTGAAAGTATCTTAGCCGAATTGCCTCCATCGATGTTAGTACAGTGTCAAATTTTCTAAATTCTCCTATATATAGTTTTTTTTATATAGACTGAATTGGTTCCCGTTGGAACACCCTATATATTGTTTTTAAAATTAAAAAAAAAAGTCTTGATGAAGAAAGGAAGTCTATGGTGTAAAAGTAATAATTATAATAGAAATTCATTCATCACAATGCATACTTATAAAAGTTTTATGCAGTTATTCCTTATTTTGGTTTTAGTTTACCTGGACTATAAAACAAACCCTCACCAGTGGAGTGTTACAAATGATTTCTACGGATATCGAGGACAGAGAAAATAAGAAACGTTGAGATATAGCGACAGTTGAATAAAAATTACTAGGTAACGAACTCTCAATGGAAGAGACTCATGAGAAGAAAAGATATTCATTACTAAAGGAAGATGATGTAAAAGAAAATAAATACAGAAGAAGAATATTATGACTGAAGAACTTGTGCTAGTAGTTGAAGTGCGGCGATAATAAATTGTTTAAGAAAATATCCAATAGGATTAAAATTGCCATGGAGATTTTTCATCTCTTATCGACAAGGAACTTTAGGAAAAAAAAAATTAGCATAGTCGAAAATAATCAGGATATTTCAGGTCGAGACGAAAAATTACTCTCAATTTAAAAAATAAACTAGCTTGGCGAGATGAAATTAGTTTTCATCTCAAGGCGTGAAAACTGTTTAAAATTTAATGTTAAGAGTTAAAATGAGACATAAAAGTTAAATCTTTATAAGCTACTTAATTTAATAACGAATGCAGTTAAAAATGGATATTAGAATCTAAAAAAAAATTAAATATGTTAAGAACTTATTAATGAAATACCGTTTATATGCCTGCTAATAGAAATTACTTCCTTAATGAACAAAAATTTTTAAATAGAGCCATAAAATTCCTAATCCCACAAAAAAACCTGTCGAGAAATACCAATAAATTTGAAAAAGCCAAAGACGCTAGCGTCATCGTGACTCTTTTCATTAACAACGAATCTCCATAATAAAGTCATCGGCTTGAAAAGCTCCTCTTTTTAAAAAGAAATCCCATCTAAAAAATAAACCTTTTATTATGTAAAAGTAACTCAAAAGGGCATAAAAGGGCCGCAACAGAAAAAATTCGTTGTACTTTTGAGAGCTTCGGACTTGTAATTTCTTTCTTACGATTTTAATTCTAAATTATGTGTCACAATGTTTTGACTTGTCGTTTTTTGACTTTAATCCTCAAGTTTTGTTAATTGAACAAACATGCGTATGTTGATAAATGGATTATTTATTTCCGCCTCCCCATTTCATACTTTGAATAACATCATTGGATTTTTTGTATAACAATCAAGTAAAATGTACCTTTATGTAAAATATTTTATAAAAATAAAGGGTGTTCAAAGGGTTTTGGTCAGGAGGAATACATTGAGGACCCAAAATCTAGAATAATTATTTAAAAAATGTTAATTTTTTGAAAAATCGTTCACACAGGTCAACTCTGTTGTTTAGGTACGAATATTTTCCAGTATATTAAGTCATGCATCATGTATTCTGATGGTAAAAATCTGGATTATTTTTTTCAGAAAATAGCGTCGAAAGAGCAGGAATAAAATTTTCTTGTAGGAATCGTAAATACGGTGGAGCAACAGTTTAGGATATGTAATAGAAAAAATGTTCAAAACTGAAAATCATGATTCTTGGGTTTAAACCGTATCAAATGGGAATTATTTTCCGACGTTTCGCCTACGATTGCACGAGTCATCTTTAAGCATCTTTACTTTACGATATTTTACCCGACTGATTCTCAGTGAACCGCGATCTAGCGTTACAATCTATTTCCACGTGTAACTGCAGATTGTAATTTTTTTTTCTTTTTATTACATCTTCCATGTTCCTTAATCTTAATAGATATTGATCGTCCTGTTTTACTTACATATACTTTCCCACAAAAGCAAGGAATCTTACAAATTCATTCTGTTTGTAATGGTATTGTGTCCTTTTGTTACCTTACGAAATAACAACATTGACTCCACCCCACTAAAATTAATTAAAGTATATCTGATTTCCATTTATTTTATTTTTCAAGGAACTCTCTACGAACAGATTGTGCGAGCAGCCATGGGATCCTCGCTGTTACCCGTGGTAGCGTACATCTTCATAGAAGCTTTCAAAGAAAACGCCTTGTCTTCTGCTCCTACAACATTTAAATTTTGGTGCCGTTATGTAGATAATACGTAGTTTGGTGGCATGAAGCAGATAATCTCCATAATTTCTTGGATTATCTAAATCAACAACATCATATCATAGAATTCACTATGGAAAAAAATCGATATCGCAATACCACATCATCATCCGTCTCAAAAACAATTCGCCATTAACTCTTTTGTACATAGAGCTCTTTCAATATGTGACAAGCAATCACTGAAATCAAAAACAGAAAAACGGTCAAATGCCTTAAGAGGCAACGGATATGTCGTTGAAGATATAAGACATTCCATTAATACATATAAAAACCCAACTCTGCAACAAAATGTCTTAAATATACCTCCTATGAACAGTATTGTTTTGCCCGATAAACGACCAGAAAAAGGTGGACATTTTGCCTATAGGTAGTGTCCGTCATCTAGACCGTTTTCGAACTCATTGGTTCCTATCAGTACGGGACAGATACCTCACCATAAGAAAATTGAGTCCTTTAAGCTACTTATATCATAATAAACAGAAAGTTCAATACAAGTCCCACCATCTCCCGAAATCTCATGCAAAGTATATTGAATAATAATGTAAATTCCTTTAGTTTTAGGGTATATGTGAATTAATTTTAATTTACAGAAGTTGAAATATCTTTTCAATTACTTTATTGAAATTTAAGATATCATTTAATCAAATTTAATGTATAACTAACTGATATTTGAATAAATTGCTTTAAATTAAAAGTAAATGTAAATTATTCACGATTTTTGGAAAAAAATCATTAAATTTCATATAGAATGAGCATTAAATTTACATTAAATTTAATGTTATCGCGGTCACGGCTCTTTGAGCAACAGTCAGGTATAAATATCAGCCTGTTGCTCCTGGATGGTAATTCAGTAATCTCTTTGAGCAAAGATCTCTGAAGATTTCTTGCAATTGTAGACGGAACGTCGGATAATATTTCCAATTTGACACGGTCCAAGCCCAAGAACCTTAATTTTCAGCTTGACCAAAACCGTGAAAGTTTTCGTTCTAAATGTTCAGAATTTGACAAAGGAAGTCTAAAAGTTTACGAAAAAATGGAAGTCACTATTAAAAAAAATCAAAAGTTGATTACAACACAACTTGTTTTGAGTCACCCTTAAAATCTAATATGTTGGATAAAATTTGTGCCAAATAAATTTTCAAAAAACCCAGCGTTTTTTAAATGTTGAATTTATTCCAGGTCGTACGTCCTCATTGTATTTAAGAAACTGAGGATTTTAGAAACAACTGATTAAGTTTACTTTGATCTTGACCTTCAAGTTCACTTTAGAATAGAGCTATTTATTTTAAATAGAAAACCACATTCTAAAGAAACCAAGGTAGGCTCACTATCTGAGAAACATAGGGATTTAGGAAAGAAACTGTAATTGTAAATAGTTTATTAAATTTTCTATATTTACATTTTTTTCCTTAAGCCCTTTAATGTCTGAATTATTCAGTCGACTACTTTTTACTATTCCAATAAAAAATATAGGTTTCTCTTAAAAAAAACTTGACTTCTAAATAACCTTTAAGGTTAAGATCAAGGCTAAAATCAAGGTCGCACGGAGATGAGCAGGCAAAAATTCTACAAATTCAAATAAAATGGTTTTAACTTATTTTTTTATTATTTTCAATATGTGAGAGATAAAGATTTATTTCAGTGAAACACCTTGCGGAGTTTCATTTTAAATAAAATAAAATTGTTGGATAATTCAAGTAATAATATATGTATGTTTGAAATATACGACCTCAGAAAAAAATTCCTATGATCACATTTAAAGGAAATGTAATCATATTTTTATCTATTAGTCATCGTATTTAGTTACAATCCCTTTAAGTCATTCAGGTTCCGTTGTATACAGTTGTGAGTCATTTAGAAATGAATAACTTGAAATGAGTAGCTCATCTTACCGAGCAATGAATAACTTTTCATCAATATGAACTATAATAAAATTGGATGAAATTACCTTCAAATTTTTACTGATATCCTGAAACGAGCCGAACATCGTAATTGTGTGATTTAAAAATGAACGAAGCACCTATATCGCGGATGATGTATTTATTTTAGAGGATTAATCCTTAATATGGATCACTGCGAAAGAAACTCAGTAATGTTGTTTTTTCTAAACCCCTTGTATATGTATGTGAAATTAGGGATTTGTATATTTGTATAAATTGTATGTAGCGACCTAAAAGATCTATGGTGTTTCCCTTATGCATTCCTTAAATCTTTCTGGTTGTAGTTTCCAAGAAGTAAATCCGCTTATCTCATTCCTAGCAGATCTGTCCGGTAATTGGATCCCCTATTCCGTTCTTATCCTTCTAGTTCTTCTGGCATTACACTGCTACTGATTCCACAAAAATGATATCTCAGCCCCTTTCGTGGCGAGCTTGTCTACTACCCTTCAGTGTCTTATATATTGAGCCTCACCGGGAATTTTTGAATACTCTGTATTAATAAAAGTTTTATAAAAGAAAATTAAACCGACTTCTAGAAATGTAATAGAAAACGAAAAATAAAAATATAAAATAAAAACTGCTGTAGTCGATGCCAAATTGATGCCAGACAAAATGTGATTTGCACGAAAAATTGATAAATACTATATTTATACTACTTTCTTGCCGTAGTTTGGGTGTGTCTCGTATTTTATTTCATTTAGTAACAATTTGGTGATGACTTTAAAAATTTCAATTTCATATAAAAACTTATATTATTATTTTTCGCTTTTTAGTGCATTTTTAGAAGTCGATTCAATTTTTAAAACAATTTTATTTTTCAGTTTTCAGTTTTGTATTGAGTTTAGTCCCTAAGGTCCCATCAACCAATTTCAATTTTAGGAAATTAATTTAAGATTCGTAGTCTAAGTCCCCAGAAACTCTCCAATATCGATACTGAAAGACCTTGAGACATAGTCCGACATCTGTTTCCTGCATGTTAGTATGAAGAAATTAAATTAAGATCCATAATTTACCCCCTCTTCCCCCAAGGACACCTCTATTTCAATTTCAGCAAAATTGGAAAAATGTAAAGCATTGTTCCCCATATTAAATCTGCCATATCAAATTGTATCAAATTAATTTCAACTTTATAACCTACAATTCCGAAAACTCCCCAAACCCATTTTGAAAAAATGCGAATAATGTAAAATTTTCAATTCACCATATTGGATCCGCTATATTGAATTTCAAAAAATTGATTTCAAGATCTTAATCTAATCTTAATCTACAATTTCGAAAACCTCCATTACCAATTTTGGCCATAATCCGGAAATATAAAATTTTTGGCCCGCCATTTCGAATCTGTCCCATTTATTTTTTCTAAAATAATTTTAAATTTAAAAAATCAAAATTTCAGTAAGAAATAAAGAAATCTTTCTACCGTATTTAAATAGTTTGTATATATATTTTTCATATTCTCGGCCTGAAAGGAGAATTACATATATAACAATTTTAAATTTATTATTTACAGTTTCAGAAACCAACTAGTACCAATTTTGAACAAAGTCAAGAAGTGGTAATTTTTTAGTTCGCTGTATTGGATCCGTCACATTGAACTGTTTTAAATAATTTAAAATTCGTAATCTACACTCTCAAAAATCCCCCTATACCAATTTGGACAAAATCAGGAGATGTTAAATTTTTAGTCCGCTATATTGAGTCCACTAAATTGAATTTTTTAAAAATAATTTCAAACTCGTAATTTTTATCTTCAAAAACCCCGCTATACTAATTTTGAACAAACCAACAGATAAGATTTTTAGTCCGCTATATAGGATCATCCATAATGAATATATTTTGAATAGTTTACTATTTTGAAAAAAAATCGAGAGATGTAAAGTTTTTAATCCGCCATATTAAATTTGTTAAAAGAAATTCTTTAAATTATATTTACCACCCCGAAAACTCCCTCATAGCAATTTTGGAAAAAACGGACAAAATTATTTTTTTTTTGTTCACCATATTATCAGCGCTCTCGTGGACTTTAGCGAACCAATTTCGGCCAAAATACTATGAAACTACCTCAGTAACTTCTTGAATATATTCCGGAGTAATCGACATATATACATTAAAAAATCTGTCGAATTTAGAAGCCCTTTCTTTTAGAAATCAGTTAAAATTTATTTTATACTTCTGAGAAAATTACTACTCCAGCATAGAGCCTAAATTCACATCTTAGGAAAATTTCTGACAAATACCTTTAAAGAGTATAAAAATATCATACTTTTAACTGTTTCATTTTAATGGCTAGAATTTCGCAAATTTAAATGAAGAGTGCTTGCCACAGGAGCAGTAAAAATTACGAACTGGTTTTGATTAAAAAATAAAAAGCTTTTATTTGCTTGTTGCTAGTTTAACATTTATAAGAAAATCTAAATATAAATGTTTTTGATTTTTTTAATAATAAAAAGTCGAGAGCACATTTTGACTAAGAAATAGAGAAAAATGATAGAAGCAACATTTATTTTTAAAAAAAGCAGTTAAAAATATTTCAGGACGTACTAGCTCAGCTGCTTCTTCTTCTTCTTCCTCTTTTATTTAAGACGACGTCTTGTTTTTCTGCTATATTAAGCCTCCTATGATGTTGATGTCCAACATTCGTGCCATCATTCTGGAGGTCAACCAGTGGGTCTTCTAGTGTTTGGTATCTCGTTCTTAGCCCATTTTGCCCATCGATCGTCGCCCATTCTGTCCACATGGTCCCTCCAATATCTGAGCCTTGACCGTATGAACCGCACCACATCAGGAATCTTGAGCTCTTCCCTTATTTCGGAACTTCTTATTTGATCTCTTAGGGTTACTCCTTTGATTGTTCTTAACGTTTTCATTTCAGCCCTTCGTAGCATACTTTTTGTTTTAGATGTTTCGGCTCGAGTTTCCGATGCATAAGTTAGTACTGGTCTTATCACAGCTCTGTAGATGCATACTTTGCTCTCTGTGGACATATACTTATTTTTCCAAATTATGTCCCTCAGGCATCCTGATATCATTAAGGCCTTGTTAGCCTGTGCTCTGACTTCCTGGTATTGATTTTTATGGCTTGATACATATACTCCCAAGTATCTGCAAGACATGCTTTGTCTGATAGGATGGTTCTTCACCACCAATTTGCATCTGACAGGATCTTTTGAAATTACCATCGTTTCGGTCTTTTCTGTAGATATTTCCATATTTAAATTTTTTGGTGTGGTCTGGAATCGGTATAGTAGTCGTTGCAGATCGTCTTCGTTTTCTGCTAACAGTAAGGCGTCGTCGGCAAAACATGAGACTTTTAAAGATTTTCGTCCCATTTTGTATCCTCCATTGACTTCTTTTACATTTTGTATTATCTTGTCCATAATTAAATTAAAGAGAAATGGACTCATACTGTCGCCTTGTCCTATTCACGTCATGATAGGTATTTCCTCTGTTACTCCTTGTTGTGTCTTTATGCGTGTCTTATTGTTTTTATTTAGCTCTTGAATTGCCGTACTATAGTTGTGGTTAACGCCATTTTCCTGAAGTATTTGCGAGACGTCTTTAAGTCGAACTCTATCAAACGCTTTTTTAAGATTCACTAGGCAGATGAAAAGAGGTTTATTGTATTCTATCGATTTTTCAATAGTTTGTCGGATAATGAAAATCGCATCAACTGTCGATCTGTTCTGTCTAAACCCGTAATGTTCTTCACTTATTGCAATTGTACTCGTTAGTTTTGAAGTCATGATTTTTGTTAATAATTTACTTGTATTGTTTAGTAGTGTTATTGTTCTATAATTGTTGGGGTCATTCTTATTTCCCTTTTTGAAGATAGCTATAGTCAGGCTGTTCCTCCACTGCACACAGCTGCCATGGGTGAAAGTACAAAAATGTATATTATCAATTTTCTCTAAAAATCATCTAATGATTCACATCCTGAGCATGAAAGTATGAAATATTTTTAGAGTGAATCATTCTGAACAAAGGATAAAATATTAATCTCTCATTCAAACTCTAGACGCTACCTCAAAAATAAAGAGATGCAAAATTTTGGTTTTAATAATTATGTTTCGAACGACAATCAATTTATATTAAAAATCTAGATAAGAATATTGTTATTGGAACAGCAGAAAATTATACTCCTGCTTATCTTCTGTTTCGTAATTAAACTTAATAATTAAAAATATTTTTGCCTAAAAAACTTGCGTACAACCAGAAATTTAGGTTTTTAGTAGCGGTCACTCGTTATACGAATTAAAATAATTGGCTTAATAACAAAATGGACTTGAGCTGTGTGCCTCACCTGCCACCTTACCCGAAGCCGCTTGTATCGAGTGCCATTTTTAAATACGGATATTTATTTGGTTAAATGCACTTTCTTCATTAATATTTATGAACCTTGCTAATACTAAAGGTGCGTGTTTATTGGCAGGTGTCGATTGTTTTCGTGTATTGCTGGTCGGCGTTTCTGAGCCGCCCTGTAAAAGTTGTCTTTAAAATGTTGATTGAAATAATGTTATCCAATAATAAGAGACATATTACGTCTCTGAGTTTTCTCGTCCTCAAGGGCAACTTATTAAGTCTATATTACATATTGTTTTCGGCGTAAATAAGATCTGAAGAAATACAGGGTGGCCCATAAGTATCCAGGTGACTTGTAAACCTTATAAGAGAATTTGGAAACGGACTTCGCTCAAAGACATAGCATTAAATGGAATTATCGAAAGACAATATCCCATTAATGCCTTTTGTTGTCAATCCCATATATTCTAACATGTGTCAGATGAAATAAATTAAAAAGTGTTTTTGTAATAGCCTGATTTCCACCAGTTCTTTAGCTGATTGCAGGTTATAGGTGTATTGATATATACTCTCCCTCATAACCCAAGAGAAGAAAGTGTGAGGGTGTCAAGTCAGAAATGTGTGATGGATACAGAATTGTCTTTGATTCCTCATTCCACAAATCATACACTTTGGTAATGTTTACCAGTTTTAGATGAAATACCTATCTTCTGCATCTTCTTCCATGTATGACTTATAGGCACCGAAAATTCTGTGTAAAAACAGTGCATGTTTCACCGGTATGTGGAACTCTACTATTAAAAACTCATAATTGAGTTCCGTATTGTCATCTCAGCTGCAAAATTTCTCACATTAAGGGGACATTCTGGTCTAGAGGCCTAAATTTTAGGCGCTTTTTCTAGTAGAATAGAATGGAAATGAGAAACATTTTTACCATCCATTTTTTTACAAGATGTTTATTGACGTTTCAAGAATACAAAATAAAATCACCAAAAAAAAAAAGATAAAATATTTAAGGAGTTAAAAGATAGTGAAGGAGGGGCTAAAAAAGATAGATACGTCCTGGTCTACATGTTTTCAACCATTGTAGTGCTCTGAAAGAAAAATAAATCCAAAATTAGCTTAATTAGTAAAAACGTTCCTATGACTCAGACCATGGAAAGAGAAATTTTTTTTTCACAAAATGATGACGAATTTTTTTTTGTCCCTGCATTTTGACCTTTCAGGGTTTTTTAAATATATTTAAAAAAAAATCAAAATCCGTGCTTCCAGATATAGAAGGATATATAAAGAAGATTTTCACCAAATTTCAAGTAAATCATTCCAGTAGAACTCAAGATACCATGTCGACCAGGTCGAAAAAAGTAGTTTCAACAAAAAGCGTTTAAAGTTTAAGTCAACGTTTCGACAGCGTAATTCAGATAATGGTACTTAATACTCACATTTGTTTAATTCACAATCCCTGATCCATACACTGGGCGTTCTTCTATTTCAAAATTAATATTTTCTTTTAACTAAATTAGTCACTCTAGCTCCTTTAGAAGCAGCAGATGGTCGCAGTACAGAGAGTTCAATTGGAACTTCGTTGCGTCTGACAGCAAATGTATGAGCTTCAGTACCAATAGTGATGCCCATGAGTTTCATAATTTTTAAAATAAGTAAAAAACATTTATTACAAATGGTTACAGCTAAATAACTAGCAATTTCAGTTATCCGTGTCTCGTAGCTCTGAATATCTGATTTCTTCATATTTTCAATGGTATTCCTCAGGGATCTTCAATTAGCCCCACACTCTTTCTGATAGCTATAAACAACATCAAAAATCATATTCATCCAACTGTTCACCTTAAACTATTTGCGGATGATATCCTACTATATCACTCCTCGGACAATTAAAACTCCCTACAAACATCCCTCAACTCAATCCTGACATGGTCTCACGCTATTAGATTAACCTTCTCACCAACTAAATCGTCACTCGTTCACTTTTGCAGGAAAAGAAAATGCCACTTCAACCCTAGACTTACTATGAATACTCAAGACATACCTCTAAACCTCCAAAACACATTTCTTGGACTAGTATTTGATAAGCGTCTCAACTGGAATGCCCACATATAATACATCAAGACGAAATGTTCTAAAGACCTAAACATAATTAGAATGCTATCAAATACTAAATGGGGATCAGATAGGACATCGTTATTGAAGATTTATAAATATTTAATCCAATTCAAGATGGATTATGGATGTATAGTCTATTCTTCAGCACCTGCCTCCTATATCAGGAAGTTAAATCCTATCCATAATAAAGGAATACGCCTTTCCATAGGTGCTTTTCACACCAGTCCAATCAATAGCCTATATTGTGAATCGGAAATCCCATCATTAGAACATAGAAGGATGCAACTTACTTTTAATTATGTGAGTTCTCTCCACTTCCGTCCTTACATCCCGCATTTTAAATCTTTTTTCATCCCCCCCCCCCAACAACACCACTTCTTTGAATAAGTATCCTCCTTTTATTCATACTAGCTTCGCTGAAACCAGGGAACGTCTATCAATAACTATGCCCTCAGTAGATGAAATAAACACCTACCTATTCCCACCCTGGAGTCATTTCCCCATCAGTTGTAACTTCGAACTTACACTACTAGATAAAAAAGAAGTTAACCCGAGAATAATCCAATCAAGGTACCATCAAATAATTCAATTGAAATACAACAATCACGAACTCATATTTAATGATGGCTCCAAAAAAGCTAATACAGTCAGAGCATCATACTATAAAAAGAATGCAGAAAAAGTGTTCTCCCTTCATGAATCCTCTTCAATCCTTACTGCTGAGCTATTCGCGATTCTCAAAGCCTTACAATATTGCATAAATACCTCTGAATCAAACTGGCTGGTAATTTGAGACTCCCTCAAACTAATCGAATCATACAATCCTAGTTATTTAATAACTCATGAGATCAAAACCCTAATAAAATACTCCCATATCAAGAACAAATCCTTCACCTTCCTCTGGGTACCAAGTCATACTGGAATCCCAGGAAATACTAAATCCGACACCCTCGCTTCCAATCATCAAAACTCTCCTAATAAAGTAAACAAAATATTCCACCCTCAAGACCTAGAATGGGACCTTCAGGATTCAATCAACAAACTTCAATTAGTTAAAAACTTTCTTTACTGGCACTCCTCTTCCTAATCTACCAAGACAAGAACTAACCATAATGACTAGGCTCCGAATTGGCCACACGAAGCTAACCCATGAATATCTCCTAAACAAATCCCCTGCTCCTTACTGCGAAACCTGTCATAAATCCCTATCAATCAAACATATCATCACTGAATGCAAAAAATATGAGCATCACTCATTCCGTCAATTACAGGAAAACAAGATTGATATTCTCCTCTCCTATCAAAATTCTAACAATGTTATCAAATTTATCAAAGACATTGGATTATACAATCTAATGTAGAACAAGCAATATATGTATCAAGGAAACCAAAAAATGGACGCTAAAAGACCTAGTAGTCGATGCGTCCCTAATCCATACCTCTCTCTCTCTCTCTCTCTCTGTTCTTATTTTTCCACTTATTGCAGTTTTGACAAAAACTTGATTTCACAACTGTATCGACCACTTTCTTACTATATTTACCAATAAGGGCTGTAACGTCAAAAAGTGAGGTGAATCCTAGGTTTCAATGACCTTCGGGGAACTCGGTCCTCAGGTAGTCGGGCAACATCTGCCGTCTATTGTGCGATTCGCCCCGGCCGGCAAATTTAGTTGCCACGTCACAAAAGTCGCTGTAACTTCGAAAATAGTTCAAATTTTGAAAAGTCCTTTTAGCCCCATATTCCTAAAGGTCGTGACTTTAAAAATATGAAATATGACAAAATGGATTTTTCCAAATTTCTAGACCAGATTACCTCCTTAAATTATCTAGGATTTATATTAATTTTCTGCTTAATAGTGAGCACTTCCAAGGTTAAAGTCCCAAATATCTAGTTTCTAAATCTGAAAATAAAAGGAAACAACGAAATGTGACAAATGATATTGGTTTCTAAAATCACCTAGGAACTTATGGGCTTCCTGTACATATGGATGGAACAAAATTTGTGTAAAGTGCAAACTTGGAAATTTAAAAATTCGTTAGTATATTCTTCGAAATGTAGACAACAAAATATTTATCCTTCCTAGATTTACAACCTTTAGTGGCTTGTCTTATCACCATTTGAAAATATACATTAAGTGGGAAGGCTTATTTTTGGATTATTTGGTATTTTTTTACTGATATCTTGACTTGAATTGTTACATATAACTGGCGCCGATGCTGATTTCCAAATCTTGTTTACAATGCAGCACTAAGAATTTTATAGAATTTTTGGTGAATCGTAGGAATCATTTACAGTGCTGGTCCATGAAGTGCAATCACTAATGCGGTAGCCATTGCTTCCAGTTCCAGTTATTTGCTGTAGCGGCTGCTTAAAATTGTCTTTTGTACCATTATAATTTCATCGAAATTTTACTGTTCTACAATGATTTCTTGAATCGAATTACAAAGTTTATTTTGATCTTTAATGCAGCACTCTTCTTCTTCTTCTTGACGACTTGTTCTTCTCGTGTTTCTCTGTGGTCTTTCTCTTCTTCTTCTGGTGACGTTTTCTGTACGTTCCATGCTTTATTATTTGGTTTATTTCAGCTATTTGTTCACTAGTATTTATCAAAAAAAAACCTCTAGAACGTTGTTGAAAACTCAGTTTTGAACTTTTTTCTTGATGAAAAATTCTTTGAAAAAATCAGTTTTTCGCTATCAGGTTCTGAGCTTTCATCTTCATAGCAAATTTAATAGTGAAGTTACTTTTCCATTTTCTTCTAGTTTGGAAATAGAACATTTCATTTTAAGCTTCTTTCTTCATGAAAAATTCGATGGATAAGTCAATTTTTCACTTAAAAAGAGAATTTTCCGAAAATCCTATGAAAATTCCAACTTCTGGCATCTATTGTTAAGATTTGCTCTTTTTCCATATCCACTCTTCACTAACTACTTACAATTTTTTAATAATTACTTTTTTACACTTTCATACTATAGAATTTAGTCGATCAAAAGTCTAGAATTCCACTAGAAACATGACTCGCAATGATGACTAATCGATATAATATTTCTATGATGACAGTCTAAACTCTAATAATATTTGTATAAGGATGTAGCAGAATTCCCCTAATCCTTCGGTACAATGTTATTATTTTGAATAGAGAACAAAACAAACGCCAAGAATATTCACTTATAATGACTAATAAGTCAATTTATTGTAGGGTTTAATAAAGTTTTCATGAAAAATGCGTGAGCGAGAATAAAGGCCATTAATATGAATTAAACGTGAACATTTTTAAACAAGTTAATATATTCGCCTACTAGATAAATAACACCAGCCCATAAATAAGTTTACGGGACTAATTTAAAACTATTTTCAAGATATAGTGGTAAGAAAAAACATGATAATGTATTTCGGAGACATATTTTTTTGTTGAATTCAATAATCCATGATGTGTAATGACACAATTTCTAATACATGTTCGGATAAAGTTGGCTTAAACTTAAGCAAAGACCACTCTCTAAAGTTTAATCAATGTTTGAACTAATATCTTCTATACCCACTGGGTACTCACAAAGGACACCCTGGGTAGCCCTTAAAACTTAAACCACATTATTCAACCCCAAGTATCTACTACTAAAAACATTAAAAACAAAGGACCAAGTTCCCGTTAGAAAAAGCAGAAGCACTACTTAGGTACTTAAACGTCTGTAAAAATGTAGGAAGCACTATTGTATAAAAATTCATAATCTACCAGACCGATTAAAGGGCTGACTTCCAACTGCGTTTTTGTGAAATTCTTAATTACTTATGCCGAGAAACGCATAAAGATAAAGGGAGAAAGTTTGATAAAACCCGCATATATAAGGACTATATGGCTAAGAGCACGGTATGAGGTTAATGAAAATTTTGGATAGTTTTATTTAAAAATAATAAAAATGGGAGGTCTGTTGAAATATGTCGATCCCAATTAAATTTTTTATTAGGTGTGTATTATTAAATCATTTATCTATTTTTAGTACTATCAACATCCTAAGTAAATTATAGTCAATTAATTTACTACTGATAAACAGATATGGATCTTATTTTAGTCGTGTTAGACTGGTTTATCTAAATGAGGATAATTGTTTTCCGTATATTAAAATTCGAAATTATAATTATTTGCATAAAGACGCCTTCTCATAATTGCTTGAAAATTAAATTATTGTTACTAACGTTAATCTGTGTTGAGCAAGCATTATGTTGCGGTTCCGAAGCAGTTATTAGTTTTTGCTGAAATTCCATTGCTCGTCTGTGTTTGTGTTACAAAAAAGCATGTGGCTGCAAAATTTTATCAAAAAAAAATTTTTTTTTGTCCCAAATTATAATGAAACATTGGAGATTAAATTTTTAGAATTTTTTGTATTCCATAAATTAGTAAACATTCGTTGAACGAATTTACTATGTACAGTTGTATCACATCTTTTCAGGTTAAAAAAAAACTGAAAGGGGACACGGTAAAATTTTAGATTTGTCTCTAAAACAAATTAAAGAGAACTTATTAAAAAAAATCTATGTTTAAATATAAACTCATTTAGAGGTTTTAGGAAATATTAAATTGACGAGGAAGCAAGCCGGTTGAAACTCCGCGATTCCATGTCAAGAAACTCCATACGATTTGTAACCCTGTAGCATTTTATTTTTATTAACTACCATAAATTAATAATCTTTCTGAAGAAATGAGAAGAAGGTTTTTAAAATCATTATATTTCATGTTCTGGTGCATTCAACATGTATCTGAAAGTTTAGTTCCTTGAATCGCCCCACTTTGGTCGCCATTTTATACATCCTCGTTATTTTATAAATATTTTTTGGCGTATTCTAAATAAGCAATTTGTCCATCGATGCAAATCTGTCGTCCGCTGGCTTAGTTATTTAAAATAAAACAAAAAATATAGAATAACGAGGCAATAGCCCTTTTAACGTAACACTCCCTTGCCCGGCGCATTCACCGAAATTCGTACCCATAAAATAAGGTGACGAAAAGCAAATTTAGAGGTCAACATAGCGTATATGAAATAAATAAGTAAAAAAAATATTATGTACATATTTAATTGCAATTTTTAAGTCCAATTTAATAGGACCCCACTTATTCAAGGAAACCAAAACGACAAAACTGAATTAGCAGTTTTTTATATCCCATAATTAGTTAATGTAACTTACCCGTAATAATTTTTACAAACATTCACAGCCGGATTCACTAGGAAGGTTTATTAAAACTTAGACTCGATTTAGTTGCTATGGAGGTTAACTTTACACATGTCAACAAAGGGAGCTTATATAGGAATATTAAGGACAAAAACCCAGACATAAATCATTTAAATCGGTTAGTGGAATAATCGTGTTCTTAAAATAAATAAAAGTTTCCATTTTTGCCAGCTTATTCTTGTATTTTTAAGATTCAAAACTTGTTTCACTTATTGTTGCACTTGTCAAGTTAAACCCTCTCCTATCAATCTAGACTAATTTTAAAGTAAGCCGATGTTAGTGAATTAGGAGGTTAAAATTTTCTGTTGGGAAGCTAGAGGAAGCATTTGAAAAGCCATTTTAGAAATGTAATTTGCATTTTTTAAAACCTCTACTCTACACGATGGTCAACAAAAAAATGTTTAGTAATTATTTCGATAAAGTCAAATTTAGGAAAACTATGTTTAAAAAAAAATTGGTTATAGAATACGATTCTGGCCTAAGTTCTCTAGAACTTTTCTTCATTTTTACGGAAAATGCAGAAAATTACTTTTTACTTTAAGTGTAATTTTTTTCACTAAATCGTTAAAATAGAATTTTAATTACATTCACAAATTTTACGCTCATGGAAGCTTTTATAACATATCACATAAAATTTCATAAACCACCAACAAACTTAAAAGACAAAATCAACGGTTACATCAGTCAACGACACCACTCATCTCGAAAGGGAAATAATTTATGCTGCGTCTGTAATATAATCACGATCTCTGTGAAATACTCGTACACATGTATTCTTTTCTTTCTATGGACCATCTAAGTCTGACATAACGCGCCTTTTAACCTTTCCAAACAAATCTATAATAGCTATAGATACCTACGCTTAGAAAGAGAAAGAGCGTTTCGATGAGTAGTGTCTTTTTCTGATGGCGGTTAGGTGACAGGGATATCCAATGAAGTTTGGAGTATCGTGCTTAGCTCCGCCATTAGAAAGATAGGCACAACTCATCCAAAAGGCTCATCCCAACGTTCTTCTATAGGATCTGGAGTCTGTTTACTTAATTTTTATGTCTATGCATAAAACTAAAACATAACCTCAATATGTTTCGACAATTTATAAGTAGAAAACATATTTGGTCGGCGTGAAGAACACTTCCGACGGTACTTAACGAAACATTTGGTTCAAAAAAAATATTCCGACCAGAAGAACGTGCACCACGGTTTTTTAAATGTATAAGACACAGGGGCGGATCCAGCTCCTCTCTTTGGGGGGGGGGGCGGTGATATCACAAAAGTTCAGTATGTCAAGAAAGGCAAGTTGTCAACGGGGGGGGGGGGGGATGCAAGCAGCATACTCATTCCTAATATAAAAGGCAGAATGGGTTCTATTTTCCTGAACTCAAAGCTCTTGGGAGAGGGGGGGGGCGATCGCAAGTACACACATTCCTATACTCTATTCAAGAACTAGAGAGAGTAATAAAACTGTTACCGAAATCTCCGACGTACCTGCTCCAGTGCCGCTGGTAACTGAGAACTGCCGTAAATCTAATTATATTTCATTATATTACTGCAACATAAAAATTCTGATAGTTTAATTTAATTTCTGTCAGTGAGCAAAGTACACCTTACAGTTTGTTCTTAGTGATTTATCTTGTTTGCGTTTGTTTTTAACCGACTTCTAAAAGAAGGAGGTTCTCAATTCGTCGACTATGTATTTTTTTTTTATGTATGTACACCGATTACTCCGGAACGGCTGCACCGATTTGAATGAAATTTTTTACGTTATGTCAAGGAAGTTGCTGCATTGGTTTCATATTTTTTTAGATGAAATTGGTGCAGTAAAATCCAAGATGGCGCTTACAATATGGCGGCCAAAAAAATTAATTTTGTCCGATTTTCTCCAAAATTGGCATGGAGAAATTTTCGGGGTTGTACCCAACGATTCTAAAATTATTTTTAAAAAATTCAAAATGGCGAATCCAATATGGCGGACAAAAAAATTTAATTTAGTCCAATTTTCTCCAAAATTAGCATGGGGAAGTTTTCGAGGTTACACATAACGAATCTTATATTATTTTTAAAAAATTCAATATGGCGGATCCAATATGGCGGACGAAAAAATCAATTTTGTCCGATTTTTACCAAAATTGGTAAGAGGGAGTTTACGGAGTCGCATATGACGAATCTAAAATAATTTTTAAAAAATTCAATATGGCGGATCCAATATGGCCAACAAAAAAATCAATTTTGTCCGATTTTCACCAAAATTGGTACGGGAGAGTTTTCGGGGTCACACATGACGAATCCAAAAATTATTTTTAAAAAATTCAATATGGCGTATCCAATATGGTGGATAAAAAATTAATTTATTTTCTTTAAATATCGATATTGGAAGGTTTTGGGGCCTATATTACCAATCTAAAATTAATTTGAAATTTAAGATAGTGGATTTTCTATGACAGACTAAATATTCGTTTCAATTTTTAGTGGTTCATTTTAGGGTGATTTACAACTTTGGATAAAATAGGTACTTTTTTGCCAATTTGGAGTCATTGCGAGGTACACTAATCTCGATTAGTACTTAGTTCAAATAATTTATGAATATCGTAATGAATTCTAAAACTAAAAATAGAAAAATAAAATTTTTATAAAAAAATTGAACCGACTTCTAAAAGTGCGCTAAAAAGTGAAAAATAACCATAAATTTTTTTATGAAATTGAACTTTTTGAAGTCGGCGCCAAATTATTTGTACACGAAATAAATAACTACTAATATATACAAATTATGGTAAGAAAGCAATTACAAATAAAGTATTTTTAATCTGTTTATGTGAATCACATTTTGTCAGGTATTAGTTTGGCGCCGACTTCAAAAAGTTCAATTTCATATAAAAATTTATGGTTATTTTTCACTTTTTAGCGCACTTTTAGAAATCGGTTCAATTTTTTTACAAAAATTTTATTTTATAAAAATTTTGTTATATTTTATATATCTAGATAATAATGATAAAAGCTCTTTTGAGATGTGTTCCAACATGACAGGAGTTGGAAAATCTACTATGTACCGAATACTGAAGGAGAAAAAAACGACTGAAATTGTTAGTACTCTCAAGCCACATTCGATCACAAGCAGATCAAAAACCTCGTTGGAAGAAGAAATGAAAACTGCAATTAAAGGGGTTGTATATACATTTTATTATGAGAAGCAGATCCCAACCGTCTACAAAATTCTAACTAAAATCAATGAAGATCGCGATTTACCTGAAATTAAAAGAACTGATCTCTGGAAATTGCTCAGAGAACTTAATTTTTTCTGAGAAAAATTAGATAGAAAATCTGTTCCGGAAACTGCCCGTTGGAGAAGTAAATATCTCTCTCAATTAAAAGGTAGAGTTGCTAGAAATAACACAGTTAACAAAATTAGTAATTTAACTAAACTTTTGAAAGATTTTTTTGAATAAAGTTACTGTGGGAAATTGGAAAAAAATCCATATAATAAAAGAATAAAAGGAAATGTGAGAACTCGATCTCATGATCAGTGAGATAGAGGAACCAATTATAATTAATTTGAGCGAAGATAGTTTCACTGACTTTGATTAGGAATTATATACGTAGTGTTAATTAGTGTAAACTCAATTTATTATTTAAATTTTTGTTTTTGTTGTATTTTATTGTTTAATGTTGTTTATATGTTTTTTTTATATATTTTTATTTTAGTATGTCCAACTCTTTGATTTTATATATATTTAATTCCAATTAGCCGCGTGTAGAATTAACATGTTTATCTTTTTTTGGGGCTATCGTATTTCCATATAATAAAGTAAATTAAATTAAGATATCAGTACAATCGAAATAAAAATAAGTAGGTCTAATTTTAATTACAACTTAAAAAAGTAATTACATTTGAATCCCTTTTTAGTGTTTAATTGTAATACTGCAGATGGTTTAAGAAATAAATAATCTGAAACGTCAAATACCCTAAAAATGTTTTTAATATTATATGGACGAATTTATTTTTTTATATATGTTTACCTTTTTGTATTTTTGACAATGGATATTTTGTAAGTATTTAAATTATAACTTCGAATTTTTTGAGAGAATAAGGCTACGTTTTAGTCCATTATTATAGATCGGTATTTTTGATTATAAAATTTCTAACCCATTCCTATGAAAAATATATGTGTCTAACTGATTTTGCTAAAGACACCGGACTAAAGAATACAGGTAGTTTGCGAAGAGAAAAAGGATAAAAAATGATTTATTACTCTCTCTAGTTCTTAAATAAACTGTAGTATAAGAGGAAACATCGGGTCTATTTTCCTAAACTCAAAGCTCTTGGGGGGGGGGGGCGCGATCGCCCCCCACCGCCCCCCCCCCCTTTGATCCGCGCCTGATGAGACAGGTCCCCCTCCTATAATGAGAGTGAGAAAGAACATTAATAATTTGCTTTTATTGGATATTTCTTTATGCTGTCTTTTTCCTCTATTGTTCTGTTTTATACATCCAGACTTCATAATTTTACTAACTATATTATATTAGCTGATACTAAACTATCCTCTTTTCTACTAACTTTGACCTTTCCCAATATCCTTTCCTGGCAGAAATCATTTTAGTTTTGCATGGTCTCTAACCTGAACAATAACATTTTTGCTTTTTCGTTGAAAATATTTAGTTTTTCTTAAATTGTTTGCTAAAATTTGTTCAACAATAGTTGAAATTTACAATTTATTTTAACCATTACTATTCGAAATAAATACGAAAGTTCGATGTCTTTTCCAGAAATAAAAGTGACCTTATAAAGTCAAACGTGTTGTTTTCGTATTTTCCGGAATACTGACAAAAAATTATTGAAAACCAAGACCAATCGTATTTTATAACCTCAAAATAAGAGGTATGTGAAGAAATTTCTTTTAAAAAATGTAGTTAGGAGTATAGCTATGTAGGGCAGATTTCTCCGGGAGTTACAAGGTAATGACTTTTCAAACAGATTTTAAGTTTAATCGAAAAATTTCTTCAATATGTCAATTTTGAAAAATTTACATAATCATAAATAACTTACCTGCTACATATAACTTCCTTAATAATAATATTTTCTTACATTTGGGGAACAGGAGATATTACAATTTCTACTTCCCTAAGAACTAAAGATATTTTTGAGCAATAAAAGCACTTAAAATAAGTTAATTAGGTTCATTGCGCGGAACGTCAAATTGGTCACTGTGTTATCAAGAATATATTACGACTTTGCCATATGACATATAAATTCATTTTGCCTAGAGAATATATATATATATATATATATATATATATATATATATATATATATATATATATATATATATATATATATATATATATATATATATATATATATATATATATATATATATATATATATAGAAAATATATTTCAAAAAAAAAGCACAAACCCTGACATTATGGTGGAGACGCTTTTAAAACTAAAAAAATTTAAAATTAAATGTAAAATTTAATGACAAGTTTTTCCAAAAATATAATACAAAAAAATTGAATTAAATATATGATGAAAGGTTTTAGGATTATATTTAGAATCAAAAAATTTATTCATACTTAGAAATTTTCGTTTAAAATATAAAACTTCACATGTGTATGTAGCTACTGTAATCAATCAAATAATTTACTTATCCTTTAGAAATACCCATTATTCCTTTTATCGAAATTTTCGTAAAATATATTAAAAGGGTATATATAAGCTATTAAATTTTACTTTTATTGTGCAACGATACCACAAGCATTTAAACCGTGTTTTCACAAATATGTTGAAAAAGAATTTATATTTAACTGCAAGTTATCCGTAGCGGTTTTCCAGCGGGGGTGATGAAGGATGATTTTGGGAGGCCAATACATTACGCCTCAATAGTTAGTTTACATTTTTGTTATTATTCTGCTTCTATTTATAATCTTAGATTTTATGTAAATTTTAAACAATATTTATGGAGTATTCTTAGCATTGTCTGATAAAAGTTTAAACACAATTTAACACTCAAAGTTAAGATTCCATTAAGACATAAATAAATCTATTTACTGCCGAGTTCAAATAACACTTTTTAACAAGCCACATTTTTCCTCTAATGAAATATAAAAAGATTTTATATTATCATGGATAAAACGATAGACTTTGACAAACATTTTCATGAAGCTCACTTTTTGTGTTTAACAGGTCAAATCTGTTAATATTTGGAATATGAATTTTTTGACAAATACAGAACCTTCTTTCTTTAAAGATCACATATTTTCGATATCCGAAATATCAGTGTCACATGGTATCCAAAAATTCTTAAAGAATAAAAATCTTACGATTTAGGCAACAATATTTAAAAAAAAAACATGACCATCTAACCTCCATTCAACCTAATACCTGATTTTTTCTAACTGAACTGTTACAAAATTTTCCATCCGTTAATGTATCATACATCAAGGGTATGCATCGAAAAGGAGCCCCTTAGGACAAAATGTGCGTTTTTAATTATCCCAAACCAAAACAATGGTATTTTTTCTTAAAGGTAACTTTAAAATAACACGCTTGGTTATCAGCCATTCTACTCAATACAAAAACTTTTTTGCTCCATCTAAAAATGTTCCCATATAAATTAGCATATTTTCCACATTACGTAAGTTGTTGCCAGTTTAGTCCCTTATTATTTTCTCCGGTACAAGAACGGATCGGATGTAAATCATTTGTACAATGACAGTACAAGTTCGATTGTCAAAAAAACAATAACATGCTATAGATTAATTGGCCATTTGTTATGGTATGATATTTAGAATAATCGGTAGAAAGGTAGTTAAATTGGAATCGATTTTTGTAACATGGGATTCTGAGGTGTTAAAAAATGTATATTATTTTCATTACTCATGGCACTGTGATAAAATTAAGACTAGTTTTTTTCGTTCGTAAAAAAATTAAGCAGTCATATTCATAAATGTAATAAAAATATTTTATAACAAATAAATTATTAGTTACAAAAATAGTCGATAGATGAAAATTTATTAAACACATGGTTTCTCATTTACACACATGCTGTAACTTTAAAATCAGTGTGGTATGAGTTGACAATATAGGGTTTAAACTGATTATTAGCCAAGAAAATTTTGAATCTTAAAAATAAAACAAGAAAAACATGTTTTTTGTTACTAAGGCGTTAAAAAAAAGAAAATTTTATTTATTTTCTAGAGACTATTATTTTTCTTACCTATTTTATGACTTTTTACTTAATTATTATATTTAAAAGTTTTTTGTTGACATATTTAATATAAAATTTGTAAATGTCATAAACAAAACGAAACTGGACAAATAGAAAATCTAAATCCATGACAATTAGTTATAAAACTTAAGCCTCTAATTCACTTTAATACTGGCCTACAATCATTCATCAACTGTTTTCATTTACTGCTGGATATAAGTCTCCTTTAACAATTTCCATTGGTTCCTGTCCTGAGCGTTGTAGACAGTCCTTCTCCTATCCTCTCTGGAGCTTTATTGTATTATTCGTTTACTCTATCGATTATTATCACATCAATTTATAAGGTCTCCTCATCTCCATTTAGATTGAACATTTTTTTGAATATTATTTATACCTTTTTTGCATGGCTCTTATTCATTCTTGTTTTTCTATCTTTCTTCGTAATAGTTAGTATGGCTCCCTCCATTGTCGGTTGTTATACTCCCTGTTTGTTGGCTGACAGTTTTCTTATGGTGTATGTCTCGGAGCCATATGTGATAGCTGAAAAGAGTATTCACAGACTTTCCATTTTAGCACTTTGGCAGATCACGAAAAGCTACTCATTTCTCACGACGTTGTTATTTATTTATTTATCTTATTACTATACATACATATATATCTAAAATATCAATCCTCAAATATTCAATTCAAGTAACAGTAAGAAGTCTTCAGCTGTACAAAAGCTATGCCGATTATTGCAGTTGTAGTTAAGATAGTGGATTGTCTGCTATCTTTCACTACAGTCACATGGGCTGGTTGTCCTATTTGAAGAGGGAGTTGGCCATACAGTTCACAATTTGTGCCGATTAGGTTTAATCTGCTTCACGATTTAAGAGAGACAAGCCAAATGATGTTTGTTTAGTGGGAAGAAGGGCGTGAATATTAGGAGACACACTAACTCGCTTCTATTATTCCTATTCTTGTTCCATGTTAAAATTGTTGTCAATTAAAACATCACTGGTCTGGAAAGGTGGTTAACGGGAACATAGTCTATGACCTAGTCGAGAAATATTTTTGTGAAACCTTAAATTTCAATAAAATAACTGAAAACATTCCAGATTTAACGTAAAATTACATTACATTTAATGTAGAAATTATTCAATTTAATGCATTAATATTAAATATGTTTAATGAACGGTTCTCCCAGCACATTGCCTTAAAATTAATGTGAATTTTTTTTACAGTGTACTCTACATGCGCTGTAAGCTGCTGAAGTTGTACGCTAAATATCAATGACCAAGAACAGTAATTTAAGAATGATAAACGCTAATTTTACTTTCTATATATATATATCTGAAATCGGCAAATTTTCAGGGTATAGTACTATAAAATTCATTGAAAAACATCAAGTTACCTTCTGGACCTCAAAATGCATGCTGAAGCTACCCGTAGCGCCCAGACCAAATCATTATATCATAATATATATAAATCGATAATATTTTTTTTGCACACTATATATTACTAGATATTATTGTTTAATAAATGACATAACTATATATATATATATATATATATATATATATATATATATATATTATCGATTTTTTATAAAACAAAATCTGCTTGTAGAAAACATTTCCATTTTTTCATAATTTTAAGTATCTAAAATATTTAAATTAGAATCAAATGATGTAAGGGATGAAAATGACACAGTGTTTTACTATTGGTATCTCGAAAATAGAGCAGCAAAAGTAATTGGTCATAAATTACTGCACAATTACTAATGATTAACAACATTGTCAAAGTGGGGAGTTAACCTGGTGAAGTTAAAATATTACGAGTTCTGGCTAAAGGCTTGGACAAACACTAAAGGAAGAGACTAAGTACTTTTAGGTGAAACATATTGTTTATAGGTCGAAAAATTATATTAATTTCAAAAATTACACTATTTAATGTCTTATTATATTTAAATAATTAGGACATGTTAATAAAAAATAAAATTTCTCTAAACCATAAGACCATATTTTATTACAAATTTAGCGTGCACTTAGCAACACGGAAGATCATCACCTGGCAGTCACCAAGGCTATACGAGACACTAAATATTTATTTATATATATATATATATATATATATATATATATATATATATATATATATATATATATATATATATATATGTTGAGAATTTTGGACAAGGTTTTCAATTTCTGTATATATTTCTCTGGTAACCGAAAACTTCTTTGAGTTATTTTCTACATCCTCGAACTCTTTCTACTCTAAATTAATTTTGCTAAACTTTTGAGTATCAGTTAGTTCAGAAATAAATTTTTGTAGAAACTCAAATATTTTATCAACATTATAATACTACAAATAATATCGCAGCATTTCTATAAAATTACAAGGACCAGGATAAAATAAATTAAAATTTAAAGCTCCCTAAATCCAAAAATAGCAAAGTGACATCCCTGATAATTAAGGAATGGTAAACATAAGGTGAATAACACTTGCGAGACGTATTTTACCCTGCATATGAGATACTTCCGCCAAAAGGTAAAATACATAACAACCACATGTGCTGAATTCGACTCGTCTCAACTACTTGTCTGGTGGGAGTGACATATGGCACACGCATAGTGTTTTAGGACCAAAATAGGTGACGGTGCCACTTGTTTTTCTTTTGAAGCTAATTTATTGACCCTTCTTTGCCTTTAAAAGTATTTTAGGCCGCAAAGATTTGTCTAAGATGCTATTTGTTCACTTTTGAACTTGTCTTTTAAAAATAGACGAAATATTATCTAAAATAATATCCTTACCTACTCGTGTCTAAATTCATTTTCTCTCTCTCTCTCTCTCTCGCTAATAATACACCTAATTTAAACTTTATTAAATTATCAAATAACGATACTTTATTTATTACATTTACATAAATGAACATTTGCTTGTCTCAGTGCTTAAAATTCTTACCAAAATATTGTGATTGGGTCCTCAAGGCGTCAATTGCCCTATACAGCATCTGAACTTATAAGATCTTTTATATATTATCCTAATCTAGTATAAGCCCGGAAAATTTAGCCTTTTAACTAAGTCTATAATTTTTCTGGGACATTAGTACTTTGTTTCTTAAAGCATCGAGGCCATGCGTTTCAGAAATGTAAGTCCCTTCTTTCTCAGCTTTGCGAATTTATGATGATATCTCAGAGTACAGTGTCTAGTAAATAGATTATTAATATTCAAATATCCTTTTTTGGGAGATCAAGAACCATGCTTGCCTTTTTTGATGACTGATTTACGAATTTCTTCATATGTTTGAGACTGCAAATATTCTTCCATCTTATTTTATCTGAATCTGATCCAAGCTCCGTAGGTAACTTTTTGATAATACACAGAAATGTTCCGAGCAAGGAAAACGCCCCATATTTGCCAATTGTTTTGGGGGCTTGCCTACACCTCTGCTTTAAATATGTTTGTGGAGTTTCCTAGGGATTTAGCAAGCCCTGATAGTCTTACTCCCCCCTTCTCTATCATCTTAGATCCATCAGTAAATCATACCATTAAATCCTGTCAAAATAGTTCCTGTTTATTTGCTTGGTAGCCGTTAATAACCTATAGGCATGAAATATGTCTATTTTGGTATGGATTCTTCTGAAATTGTATCCAAAATCTTTATATATTCAATAACGCTTCCAGGTTTAAATTATTTTGTTTGGAACAGCTTAAGGGCATTTATTGCTGCCGCCCTCATCGCAGGTGTTGCAGTGGAGGGAGGTTCAGTATTGCCTTTATTGCTGCCATGGGGCTGGATAGCATATAGCCTTCGTTATTAAAATGTGACAAAAACTTTTGGGATTCTTTCATTTAAATATTATAACTTATTTTCAAATGAAATAATTTTTATAAGCTTTTGTATAAAAAATCCGTGAGAAAAACAGGTACATGAGGAAATCAGAAGAGAAGCTAAAACTGTCAACTTTAGAAAAGACGAAATGGGGAATAATAAATGTAAAAATACATTAATTCAAAGAAGAAAATGCTCTGAAGCTTGAAAATTCATAAAAACCATAAAGAGTACAAGACATGAAACAGCATTTATCGAAATAATATCTGAAAACCAATAGATTATGCATTACTAGAAATTGCTTACTGAAAAGAGAGTTAAGTATATGGAAGAGACAGTTATAAATAACATACAAGGAGAACATGTCGAACTAGGTAGTAATGACGTCTTTAAACCTATAACTAAACTAAAAAATGGAAAATCAAGTGAACCTGAGATTATCTATACAGAATTAGTGAAAAGTGGAACAACAAAGTTTTTAAACATGCTTACATGGATATTTAATAAATGTCTCAATGGCTAACAACCTTCTACATAATGGAAAGAAGGCCACCTCAATCGACAAAAAAGAAAACAAGAAAAATTGCCGAAATTTCAGCAGTATAACGATAACTACCTCAAAAAGGTTTAGGACAGGGATGTTGCATCTCAACTATAGTATTCAAGATATATGTGAAAAAAGATTTACCAAAATGGAAGCAGAAATATCATAGAATGCGAAAACAGCTAATCGATACAATTCTATACACATTAAAATTCAATTGGCCGATGATCAAGCATGACTAACAGGCAACAAGGAAGATCTTGAATATATGGCAAGAAAACTACCAGAAACGCATGAGGAATTAGGTCTAACAATAAACATTATGAAAACTAAATACTTATGCATAGGAGATTATAAGAGTAACGTCCAAATTAATGATAATACAGAAGTAGAGGGATACGATGATTACAAAAATTTAAGAGTCATCTTTGATAGAACGAATTCAGACGATAAAGAAATTCGTGAAAGAATTATGCAAAAGATAAAATAGTGATAGGATGACTAAATGAGATACTGTGAAGCAAAAAAATTAATAAAAAAAAACGAAATTATACATACAATACAGTGTTAAAAAGCTGTTTAATTTACGGAACCGAGACTTGTAGACTTACAGAGAGAAATAAAAAAACGGGTAAAAGCTGAAGAAATGGAGGCTTTGAGGAGGTCAGCAGGAATATCACGGACACAGAGGATAAGAAATGAGGAGTATGTCGGATATTCTCACGGGTGTGATGTGTAATCGAAGGTTTTCGGGCATTCCGTGTATGTGCTGAATCCCTCTCAGGACTGTAAGGCAGCTGACGTTTCGGTAAAATCTCATTCACCATCTTCAAATCATTCAAAACAAGTTGAGTAGAAGAGGAACCAAGTGCTCTTTTTGAGGAACTCGAGATTCTACCTTAAATTTGCGTGAAATCTAATTCTTATATCGTACAATTTGTTTTCTTCTTGTAAGATATAAATGAAAGAAGATGATCGTAAATACCAATAAATTTCAATTTAGTCAAGAGACAAGTATGATTTAAGTGTGAAATAACTTTTGATAGGAATGATGAAATATTTTGAAGAGATTGATACGAGTAATTCTTCATAGAGAGTACTTTTAAAGGGTCCCTGTAAAATATTCATAACATACTTTTTTAAAGTGGGCTAAAAACTAAATGAGAAACCAAGAATATTTTGGGCGAAGGAAATTTTTGGGCAAAACTTTTGATAAGTTTGAGATATCTTGATTTGGTTTTCAGCTTGTTGTAAGGAACATTTACAAGCAGATCTCTAAGGTTGGTTAGCAAACTTTATTTGTTTGAACATGTTTCATAGAACATTATTTTTAAGACTTTCCATTTTCATACCAATTGGAACTAAAAAGAATAAAATACATTATTTAAAAAGACCGAACAGAAGCTGTTTTGTATTTAAACTCAATATATTTTTTCCTGAGCATACTAAATTTAAATTTTATAAAAAAATAATTTCGAATCCCATTTTAATCCTCTTAACAGAGGCAAATAATAGTAGAGCAGAGCTCAAAATCTATATAATTATATATATATATATATATATATATATATATATATATATATATATATATATATATATATATATATATATATATATATATGTGTGTATGTTGTTGCATAGCGTTTTATGAAAGGGAACATGTGATTCAGTATTAATCCGGGAATACATTCGTTCGTTCGGTGGGTTTCCTGTGGGAGTTTGCAGACGTTTCGCTAAAACCTCATTTGGCATCTTCTGTGCTTGATGGTTGTTGGTCTACAATTTTATATATATATATATATATATATATATATATATATATATATATATATATATATATATATATATTGTTGTGGAACTTAACATCTTACCACCGCTTTCCGGCAAAACTGAACTTAAATAGAGGTTCAAGTTTGTGAAAAGTACAAGGATGTCTGGGAACGATAAAGGTGGATCCCACTGATGAGTGGGACGGGTATCGGGACGAAACATCCGTACATTTTAGGTGGTCGCAAATAGTTCGTTAGTTATATGCCCTTAACATCAGGGGCATTACGACGACAATATATATATATATATATATATATATATATATATATATATATATATATATATATATATATGTATATATATATATATATGGAAAATAATTGATTTTAAATTTTGTTAATCAACATTTTTTTTTCAATTTTTAACCCCCTTGCAGTAAATCTGTATCAAAAATATTTTTGTGTGATCTCCTCAACATGAGCATAGTTAGGAGGGAGCAAGGGTGGGCCCCACCCACCCTACATAACTCATTGGCCAACCTAAAAAAATCGACAATATTGAAGAAATATACTGTTTTCATTGTTTTTATCTTGAGAAAAAGGATTTTTACTGACCGGGATGCCCCCCTAGGAAACCTTCCTACCTACGGCAGTGCTCCTCAGAGAACTTTGTCGAAATATCTCACGTCAATCAAAGTTATATATGAATAAACGCAGTCAGTTGAAAAGTTCTCTAACCCACAATTTTTTTTCACCTTTAAAATATTTAAGTGAACACTAAATTGTGCAAATCTGTTCTAATAATCATTATAGCTCTTAGTTTTTTTTTTTTGCACCTCGTATATCCCTTATGATTTTCTAGATCCAAATAGTAACTTTCGAATCTATAGCATACTTTATATTACAACCGGCAATAGTAAATATTATTCCGTTTCCACTTTAAGTTAAAAAAACTCGATATACTTCCCCTAATCAGGCTTCCAAAAAACTTGAAACTCATCCAACCGAGATTAATGTTCATATACATTTTAACGGTTTTCGTTCGCTATTAAAATTGAAAATTTTTAACAGATTCGTGCCATAAGTCCTGGAGGGTAAAAGAAGCTTTAAAAACTTGAATTACAAAAGGACACCTTATTTATTTTCTAAACGGTCAAAGGATCGAAAGGTCCCATACGAGAATCCCGGTTCCCACGACGTCTTTCAGAAACTTGTTTTTCGATTTACAGGTAAAATTATAGCTAAAATGAGGGGAATGGAGCTGCTTATCTTCACTTGTGCTCTATTTTTCTATATGAATAAGAATAGAACTCATCATTCATCTGAAATGAACGGTTGCAATATTTTAGAGAAGTTTGTGTTCATTTTTGTGATTGATAGGTAGAAATAATTTTGTTTTGAATTCGACATACAGATTCGATAACCGGATTTTTTGGTTGTCATTCAAGTTGGTTTAGCATATTTAAAAATTTATAAAAGAATTGATTTCTTTAGTTATTAAATTTTTATATCGAAAACTTATTTACATTGATAAAAACAATGAGTAAAATTTTATTACAATAAGTAAACCCTCAACATTATTTGAACATTATTTACACAGATGAAATCAACAATCGTTGAACAGCTAAACTCCAACACCACAACACAAATCTCAGTAAGCCGTAACCTAACTAAGGATGTACCGATAGCATCGGGCATACGACAGGGGGACTCTCTGAGTCCATTACTGTTTAACATAGTAATGGACCAAATAACTGAGAACGTCAAAAGAGCGGCATTAGGGTACAGAATGAATACCGGGAAAATAACAATAATATGTTACGCTGATGACGCCGTCATAGTCTCGAAAAATGAAGACGATCTCCAAAGACTTCTATTTGCATTCCACACCATAAGCAAACAATTCAACATGAAAATATCCATCGATAAAACTAATTCAATTGTACTAAGCAAAGTGCCCTTAAGATGCAAACTAGTAGTGGATGACAAACCAATAGAACAACTCATGACCTTTAATTACTTACGAGTTGAGATATCCGCAAACCAAGACAGAACAAGAGAAGTAAGAAACCAAGTAAACAAGGCAAATAGAATCTCAGGAAGCCTGGCGGATATAATATGGCACAACACATACATGTGCAAGGATGCAAAAACAAAAATCTACAAGACCTGTATTCGACCGATAATGACGTACGCAATAGAGACGAGAGCTGACAACACAAAAATAAAATCAATTCTAAGAACTGCCGAAATGAAAGTATTAAGAAGAATATCGGTATACACATTAAGAGATCACATACGCAATTCAACAATACGCGAGGAACATGGAATGCAGGATATAGTAAGATGGGGACGGAAGCGCAGAAGAGCCTGGAATAAGCACGTACGAAGAATGGCGCAAAATAGGATAGCGATAATCGCCCGAGATGGAACACCGGAAACCAGAAGACCAATAGGTAGACCACCTAAAAGGTGGAGAGAGTCCTGGATTTCAACATCGAATGAAATGAATGATTGAGTTGGAAAAAATAGGCTGTAAGCCTATAACAAGAGGAAGAAGAAGAAGAAGAAATCAATAATATGACCTCATTCATATTATTAGTTTCTGAATAAAAATAACATAGAACAACCAAAAAAATGCTTGTAAAAACCCTTTGCCTTAATCTAATGTATTTTTTGGTGCCGAAACCTTATTTGGTATAAGTTTTTTTTCATCACCCACTATATTCTCACAACATGACATAGATTATATATATATATATATATATATATATATATATATATATATATATTAAAATTAGAAATCATAGTTTTTTTTTAATAAGTTACAATTTTTACTAACAATATTATTAAATTATTAAAAAGTGAATATTAGGTGCTTGTTTTTTTTTATTTCCTCTGCCTTTTTGTATTTTGGTGTTCTCTGTGAAGTGATCATCAGTAATCACCCATCATGTAGATATTCCATCGTCCCTGGTATCGTTTCTCCATCTCTTTTATGTCCTGACTAAACCGTTCCCCTTGCTCTTCACTCACAGTACCTAAGTTTCCAGGAAAAAAGTCAAGAGGGTTGAGCAAGGCTCATCAAACAACCAAGATTTTTGAACTTAATTTTCATAATAGCTACGATAAGTTCATAGTTAAAGGCTTTCACATTGCCCAAAAACTTAGTCACAACTTCTTTAAATAATATCCAAGCTTTCTTTTCCTTTGTAGTCACCATTACATCGAAGTTGGAACCGAACATCAATTTCCGAATATCAAACCCAACGAAAATCCCTTCTTTCAGTTTAGTTTCTGAAAAAATAAGGAAATCTTCTACACAAATATTTAAAACAATCGTCATTTTTAGGCAAAGCTTTTACAAATTTTTTCATTAAGTCCAACTTTATGTGAGGTGGTGGTAAAAGAATTTTTTTAGGGTCTATTAATGTTTTATGCAAAATATTCTTCTCACCGGGTGTTAAAGTTTTTATTACCAGCCATTGTTTTTTGAACCAATGTAGATCCCTTGCTCTGCTCTTCCAGATGTAAACTTTGTAAATCCTTTTTGTTGACCAAGCAGCATGGAGACAACTTTTAAATCTCCACACAGCATCTAAACATGAGCTGTATAATTAATTTTCTGTAAAATTATATTAAGATTTTCGCAAGTTTCCTTCATATGGACTGAATGAACAACAGGCAATGAAGCATAAGTATTTCCATTATGTAATAATACATCTTTTACACTAATTTTTGATGAGCCTTTAAAAAGTCTACAATCTTCTTTCTTGTACTCAGTGCCAGATTCATTCATTAGACTGTCAATACCATGGCAGTAAACCAAATCTTTTTTCTGCTTAAAAAATAGAGCAAACTATTCATCTCTTGTTCTATAATGGTAAATAAATGTTCCAGATTCCAATAAATGTTTTTCTTTGAGTCTGGAACCAAGCAATTCTGCTCTCTCCTTAGTCAAACCTAAAACTCTCATTAAATTGCCAACCTTATAACACTAAAATGTATTGCCAACTTAATAATATAAATGAATAAAAATATTTTTTATACGTTTGAAATAATAAAATATAATTTAATTTAACATTAAAATGTGAGAAATTGTGACATTCATAAAAAAAACTAGCGATACAAGACTTGAAATGTACGAGACAAGCACGTTTCGCAACATATCAAATTAAAATAATTTACCAAAAATTAATACCCTTTTTATATCATTCACGCACTGTAACTTATAAAGGGTGTTTTTTTTTATAGAGGTATAGAAATTTTAAATGGAATAAAACAAAGATGAATTTTTTAAGTTGACATGAAATTTACTTTATTCGAAAGATAACTTTCTGGCATTATAATTTAAATATGACTTCTGGCATATGACCGCCGCGGCTGGCTCGGACGTAGTCTAATCTGGAGGTCCAATTTTCGATGACTTTTTCCAACATTTGTGGCCGTATATCGGCAATAATGCGTCGAATGTTGTCCTCCAAGTGATCAATCGTTTCGGGCTTATCGGCGTAGACTAGCGACTTCACATATCCCCACAGAAAATAGTCTAGCGGCGTTAAGTCGCACGATCTTGGAGGCCAATTCACGGGTCCGAAACGTGAAACTATGCGGTTACCAAACGTTTCCTTCAATAAATCAATTGTGGCACGAGCTGTGTGACATGTTACGCCGTCTTGTTGAAACCACAGCTCCTGCACATCATGGTTGTTCAATTGATGAACGAAAAAGTTTGTAATCATGGCTCTTTAGCGGTCACCATTGACTGTAACGTTCTGACCAGCATCGTTTTTAAAGAAGTACGGACCAATGATTCCACCAACCCATAAAGCACACCAAACAGTCAGTTTTTCTGGATGTAACGGTGTCTCAACACACACTTGAGGATTGTCATCACTCCAATAACAATAGTTTTATTTATTGACGTATCTATTCAAACAAAAGTGAGCTTCATCGCTAAACAAAATTCGCTTATGAAAATCGGGATCAACGGCAATCTTGTTTTGGGCCCATTCACCGAATCTACGCCTTGCTAGGTGATCGTGTGGCTTCAATTCTTGCACGAGTTGGATTTTGTAAGCACGCAAACCAAGATCTTTCCGCAAAATCTTCAATAAAGTGAATGGACATATATCCAATTCCTGTACACGATGGCGGATAGACTGATTCGGGTCTTCCTCTACGCTACGCTCTACAGCAGCAATGACTTCTTCTGTACGCACTGTACGACGTCTCTGTGGATGCGTATTATCATTTAGAGTAAACGTGGTGTGAAAACGTTCCATAGTTAATCGAATTAATTGCTCTGATGGATGATTATGTTGACCGTAAAATGGACGTAGTGCGCGACACGTATTTCGAGTAGAACCATGATTTTCAAAATAAATTTGCACAATTTGGAAGCGTTGTTCAGGCGTCAGTCTATTCATGTTGAAATGCCAAACCAAACTAAACATAAATCACTTGACAGCTGACAAAATGGCCGTCAGTTAAAAAAGTGTTGCCAACTTAAAGTTCTATACCTCTATAAAAAAAAAAACACCCTTTATTAAAGCTTAGTCATTTTTGTGAAAAATTTCTTATAATACAGGTATTTTCTTTGAAAAAAAATTGACGTAAATATAACAACCAAGCAAAATTTTAGGCATGTAAGAAATACTTTTTGAGTGCGAAATAAAAAATCTCTACGAAGTATTATGAGAATTTCACAACCACGGCGCCAAAAAGCGGGATTAAAAATCTGGTAAAGAAATCAGAATATACCTGGATTGTATTTTGAAAAAAAAAAAAGAAATATTTAGGACATAAAATAACTTTTTGCTACACAGTAGTAATGTTTGTATCCCTATGCACAGGAACAAATATTTAAAACTTTACCGAACAAACATTTAAACCGATGTTTACAAACTATTTCTTTCTTTATTTTTAGGGTCCTTTTATGTTTTTGTTTGATTAGGATTGCCTACGACATTTCTTTGTTCGTAATTCTATTTGATTTGCGACAGTTTCGGTTTTTACGTCCTACTCTATGTAAGGATGTATAATACGTTAATCTAGCTAAAGGTATACAGGGTGTTCAGTATATAGAACTGCAATTCTCAAAATTTTTAAAAGAAATCTGCGTTATCAAAGTTCATGCGAAATAATAGATATCTGTTAGACTTCCATTGTCTTTATTTTTGTTGAATATCACGACGTTTCGGCTAGTAGTTATCTCTAGCCGTTTTCAAGTGAAACTAAATAAATCCCTACATGACTATTTATACTAAAAGTAAATGCAATAGATTATGACTGAGATGGTTGCAGTCATGCCTGCTATGGCAAAATCATATTTTTTTATGCTGCATTTAGTTTTAAATTACAATTACTAAGAAGTGGTTTCCACACTTCTCTTATATCTAAAGATGGTTTACTAAAACAACTCGGGTTCTGACGTATAACCGCGGCTTCTTTGAATTTCCGTTTTCTCCAATGTTGTTCCCGGTATAATATTTTAGCTTCAGACCATTTTATGTGGTGTCCATGAGTCCAGGCATGATTGGCGGCACCAGATTTTTCTGTTTCTCCTCGAGATGTGCGTTTTTGGTGTTCCTTGATTCTTACGTCAAGAGGTCTCTTTGTTTCGCCAATATAGGAATTGCCACATTGACATGGTATCTGATATATACAGTTCTTCATGTCTCTTTGAGTTGTTGGTTTGACCCTAGTGAGCCGACTTCTCAGAGAGTTATTTGAATTGAAAACAACGTTGATTCTGTATCTTTTTCCTATCCTTCTAACTTTTTCTGAAATGCCTTTAACACAGGGGATGTTCAATACTGGTTTTCGTTCTTCATTCGTTGTCGATATTGTCTTATTTCTGCGTTGTTCAAGAAATTTATCCACTAGATGTATTGGGTATCCGTTGGCTGTCAGATCATTTTTAATGTAATCTATCTCTTTCATCAAGTTCTCGTTGGAGTTGCAGAGAGTTAATGCTCTATCTACGAGATTTCTTACAATTTCTTGTTTGGTGTTGTTGGAATGATTAGATGAATAATTAAGGTATTGTCCTGTGTGCGTGGCTTTTCTGTAAACCGAAGTTCGAATTTGTCTGCCATTTCTTTCAACCAAGACATCTAAGAATGGTAATTTATTTTCTACTTCTTTCTCCATGGTGAGTTTAATAGTTGGGCTGATATTGTTGGGATGAAAAAGGAAGTTTCGAAGTTCTTCGTCGTTTCCATTCCAAATAATAAAAGTATCGTCCACGTATCTGAGCCATAACTTTGGTTTCTTAGATGTGGATTCAATTGCAAACGTCTGGAACCATTCCATGAAAATATTTGCGACCAGCGGTGAGAGTGAAGATCCCATCGGTAGTCCATCATCCTGGATGTAGAATTTTTCCTTTTCTTGAAAATAGGAATTAGTCAAACAACTTTCCAACAAGTCCATAATGGCGTGCGGTGGTAAAAATGTTCTTTCTGCTAAGGTCTGGTCTTCTTCAAGTTTCTTTCTTATGATTTTTAGTGAGTCCTTAACTGGAATGTTGATGTATAGGCTTTCCACTTCAAAGCTAATAAAATGGTCTTCTGGTTGTACTTCTATTTCATGTATAATTTCTACGAAATATTGCGAGTTCTTAACAACGAATGAAGAACGAAAACCAGTATTGAACATCCCCTATGTTAAAGGCATTTCAGAAAAAGTTAGAAGGATAGGAAAAAGATATAGAATCAACGTTGTTTTCAATTCAAATAACTCTCTGAGAAGTCGGCTCACTAAGGTGAAACCAACAACTCAAAGAGACATGAGGAACTGTATATATCAGATACCATGTCAATGTGGCAATTCCTACATTGGCGAAACAACGAGACTCTTGACGTAAGGATCAAGGAACACCAAAAATGCACATCTCGAGGAGAAACAGAAAAATCTGGTGCCGCCAGCCATGCCTGGACTCATAAACACCCCATAAAATGGTCTGAAGCTAAAATATTACACCGAGAACAACATTGGAGAAAACGGAAATTCAAAGAAGCCACGGTTATACATCAGAAGCCGAGTTGTTCTAGTAAACCATCTTTAGATATAAGAGAAGTGTGGAAACCACTTCTTAGTAATTGTAAACTAAAACTAAATGCAGCATAAAAAAATATGATTTTTCCATAGCAGGCATGACTGCACCCATCTCAGTCATACTCTACTGCATTTACTTTTAGTATAAATAGTCATGTAGCTAAGGGATTTATTAAGTTTCACTTGAAAACGGCTAGAGATAACTACTAGCCAAAACGTCGTGATATTCAACAAAAATAAAGACAATGGAAGTCCAACAGATATCTATTATTTCGCAAGAAACATCATTATCTATGACCTTCAAACAAACATCAAAGTTCATGTTTTAGCATAATTCCTTGAACAGGCGAAAATTGGGAGCACTCTATTTAATATAATTAACAATTAGCATTAAAGAGTCGAGCATTTCTTGCAAAAGCTTTGAAAGAATCTTGCTTGAAAGGGCAAATTGATGAATTATGTATTGCAATACATGGAATTTTTGCCTGACAGCCGACCTCGATGCAAGAATCGAGCTGGTGCTCCATGTGAACACAACTCCATACAAGATTTTCTATCTCAAGACATTATTTTCAAAGAATGAACTTATCATCTCCATGACGTTTTCACCTTCTTTAGTAGTTTTTGATGTTTTACGAAACAGAAATTAGTCTTTGTTGTCCTCCAAGTGAATACATCTCACCAAAACAAGTAACTAGAAACATGAACCTACGTCGGGAATATATTTTTGGACAAGGATATATTAAGTATTTTAATATTACTTAATTCTCATAAAATTATCTCAATGGAATTTAATAAATAGGGTTTGATCAGAGTCTCTGCAATTGAAGGGAGTTTCTATTTTGCAACTTCCAGAGAAATTTATATGATCCTTAAACTACAGCATGGCTTTGTTACTGAAATGTCCGACCAAAAAATTTTTCGGTAATCCAATACTAAGAACAGAATTATATAAAACACACTGTAGCTTAACTAAATAACATTATGTAAAGTATTTTACTTACCAAAATGGTAAATAATAAAACAGCGTATATTTTTAGACTTATCTATAGAAGACGATACGTCTTTCGGATCAAACAAGACTAACAAGGAGCTATTTATATACAAACACGACGATTTATCTGTGCACTTATATTCATATTCGAAAGTTTAAGCCCACGACTAAATATCTGAGCTATCTCCTATAGCTTTGCCCGTTGCTATTTACATATTAATTAGCAGTACTTTCTCAGTCCTTCTGAACTCAGGGGAACGTCAAGCTCTTCATCTCGAAAATTATTTCCCTTAAACGTTTCTTTGGGGGACATCGGGATGTTGAGATCGCAGTAAACTACCCAGCTAGGTTACTCTATTTGGATTTCACCAGCCGTAAGGAGAGGTGAATGTGCCTATCATCCACTGATCATGTCGCTTAACTCGCGTGCTACCAAGCGAAAAAAATGATTAACATTTAATCATCCAAAGTTAAACTTTAAACTTAATTTTGGTTCCTAAAATTAATAACCGGCGACACCCCGAAACAGCCAAGCCACTTGCGGGCAGATAAACAAAGAATTAATAATCCTTATATATATATATATATATATATATATATATATATATATATATATATATATATATATTCTAATCACCAGAAAAGATGACCTAAGCATCGATTACACTGTCTAAAGAAAACCCATACATACGAACAGATATCTGAACGCCGAATCTCACCACCATCTATCACAGCCTATAGAATAAGCAAACCACACCAAATTTATTCCAATATGATCAGAAGATAGGAAACAGTATAAATCTCCAGGAAACCAAACAGATCGCACCCATAAAGCACTATAAAATGCGCTTCATCAAAGAAACTTTTTAAATAGAAAACTAAAAACCTTAACAAGAGAGATGAAGCACAAAACATCTTAAATAGATAGAAAACCCTAATCAAAACCCAACTAGAAATAACACACCAAAAGAATAGGATAGCCAACCTAGATGATTTGCAGGCCCACGGGAGTAAGGAAACAAACCGAACAGAACCAAGGTATAACTTGCGCAAGAGCTAAACATTAAAAGGGCATACACAGGACTAGCATGCTCATTCCAAGTCGAGCAGCCGTCAAGGAAGCATCCCTTGAAAATGCCAAATGTTGAAGTTCTCCAGCGACTGAATCACACTGATAGATGTATTGGCCAACGCTAAATTGAACCTAATTGTTTATACTATACTCTGTCATTTTGTATTCGCATTGCATGACAATTTTATATTTTCTGCATGAAATTATCACATTATATTGAATATTTCTGCTTAAAAGTAGTAGAGGAACTGTAAAAAATCTGTTTTTTTTACGTTCCCTGAAAAATCTCTTAAGGTTAGCATTTCAATATTTATTGTCACAAATAATAAGGATAATAAGAAAAAAATTCCATAGGTTGGCGGACTCTTCTACACTACATCGAGCAATATGCGAGGCAGACGATTCAATGCCGGTACAGTTGAGGGAACAAGATATTACTTCTCACCACCAAACAGACTAAGAGAAGTTACAAACCTGGCTACGGAAGCCACATCATGGACGGCATCCAAATGAGGTCAATCAGGACAATGTCGACAACTCAGCGTTGAACTACTGGTTGATTTCAGGACAGATGTTTCCGGAAACGGAGGGTTTCTTGTTAACTATCCAAGACCAAATTATTCCGACGAAGAACTATCGGAAGTTCATCATTAGAGATCCCTCAATAGAAAATGACCAATACAGATATGGTTGTCGATCATCGGAGACAATTCAGCATATAACTGGAGGATACCAAGCGTTTACCGCAACCGAGTATAAGGAAAGACACGACTCAGCCGCTAAGATACTCCACCAAGAGTTAGCAGAAAAGTTAAACCTATTACAGGTAGGAAAAGTGCCTTACTACAAGTAGAATCCGGAGCCTATTCTTGAGAACAACCAGTTCAAGTTATATTGGGACCGAACGGTTCTGACGGATCAAACAGTAGCTCATAATAGATCAGACATTATACTAATGGATAAAATTTCTAGGCGAACTACACTAATCGACATTGCTGTACCTAACAACAACAACCTAAGGCATAAATACAACGAGAAGATCGCCAAATATAGAGGTCCAAATCCGAAGACAATGGGCAATGAACAGCGTCCAAACGATTCCCATAATACTGTCAACAACTGGAGTGATACCAAAGAACCTCCTGCAGAACATCAAGGGACTGGGCTTTAGTGAGCATCTGTATAAGCCGATGCAGAAAGCAATTCTTCTAGTAAACGCGCGAACCGTCCAAAAGTTCGTAAGAAATACAGCAGACAACGTCACCTAGGACCCGATAACATGGAAAGGGTTCCCACAGAGCTTCATACTTTTGGTGTCTTTGTATGCCTGGTATGAGTGAATAATCTCTGGAGGGAGTGCGAAGCCGTTTGGCTTGTAAATCATAAAAAATTTAATGCGATAGACCAAATTGAAAAATTTTAGTTTTCCTTCCTACTTTTATCAGCGTAACAGCGATATTCTTCCTAATTTTTACACCTTTTCCAAGTATAATAGAGGGAGTCACGAGGCAAGCAAAGTCACGAAAATTGAACCCTTCAACTTCCAAGGCACTACCAAAACTATCATATCTGATGCTGTCGGAATAAAATGCTGGCGCTAATTGCTGATATACGTCAATCGACTTTTTGATGTTGTGGTCATCACACAAATTTGAATATACTATCTATTGTGCCTGATATAATAATGAATTACTGACAAATTAGTATACAGATTTGTATTAAAACTATATATTTACGAAAAATATCTTGAATTACAAAAAAATCTGAAATGCCTCAAAAATAAAACATATTCCTTTCGTTCTCTCTCCCCATCTATTTTGTAATAGGATTAAAACGGTTATTCTAAAATCTAGGCACACGTGCATTCAGGCTACACTACACAAATAAAATACGCAACTTCTCTGGTAGCATTTTATTTATGCAGCCGGTACCGAAAATGTATTAGAATTGTTTTGAAATCGAAAGCAAAAATTTGATCTTGATTAGATTTCTTTAATGCTAACATCAATAAATAATGAATTATTTTAACAAAAAAATTAAAGCGACTTCAAAAATTTGTTTTAAATTGGCATCAATTTATTAATTGACGATTTACTCATTTACCTACAACATTAGTCCTAGAACTCATTTTAAAATTCATTGGATTGGTAATTTTACCGCACTGCATGTTTTATTAGTATATTGTTTACATAATTTTTGATCTAGGTTTTGTTTCTTTTACGTTAATTATTACAGCTCCATATACTTTTCCACGCTGAATTTGATTCTGACCTTAGGGAATACTCTACACCCTTGAATAATACAGTTTAGCTCAAAACGACCCCTGAAATAGGGTGCAATGAGATTCACGATGAATTAGTAAACCTCAAGACCAGGATAATGGCCAGTTTTGAGTGCAAAATAAATGAGGGTTCGTTAACGACTTATAGAAATAGAAACACCCCTAGTAGGGGTGACAACTACTCTTATACATAACTCACCAATACTTTAACGGAAAGGACTGGTAGAAAAACTTGGAACTTGAGAGATTTATTGAGAAAACAGAGCAATTTAATTAGTTTGACCCATTTCTTGTAAAGTATCCTCGAAGGGTTCTAAAAAATCACCCTTTATCTCCAAAAATGTACAGGTATTATAGAAAACATTGTAGCAGGTCCAGGATTCCAATTCATGATAGTTTTATCAGCATTTCCATGATTATATATAAACGCACGTCTAAACAAGAGGTAAAAACTATCCCGATACCTAATCCAACTGCCTAAAAGTTGCAATGACTGGCAAAAAGGTTAAAATTTCAAAGTTTATTTAAGAAACATTGAGTAAGTCGGATCCAGTCCATGCAAACTACCTGATGAGTGTTAATGATATGTAGACCATGCAAAGTACCCGATGATTGTTAATGATATGTAGACGCACCTTTTGGAAGAAGGGTGAAATTATCCCTGTCCATGCAAAACCGAATTATAAAATTTATGCAATCCTAAAATTTCCGAGTCCTGTTTAGGAAAAAGAAACTTAGAGCAGGTTCGACTTAGTTGAAGAAAACTATACTGAATAGTTGCAAAAAACTACCCCCTAATTAGAAAAGCCTACAACAGTTGAAAAAAAATTCATGATAACGAAAATAATTTGTTTGCTTTGACGTATATTTTGCTTTCTTTCTCAAATCATCTTCTCATCAGCTGTCATACCTTTCTTGATATCGCTTTTATCCTGGTGAAACCGTTCACCTTGATCTTTCCTGTAGTCACCCAAATCAATATGAGATTGTACGAAATGCATTTTTATGCTCATATTACATCGTAAATTTTTAAAATAGGTAGCAAATTTGAAATAGCTCTTTTATAGTTTCGGGCTTTTTTCTTTATGTAAAATTTTTGACTTTCCGATTTGTGGTCGATCAAAGACACCCTTATGAGGTTTTGCATCAGAAACTTGTGGAAACTTTTCAACCAAATATAGGAAATAGTTCTCTATCCTTATTACGAGCTTTAATGAATTGCTTCATGAGTCTTAGTTTGATGTGAAGTAATGGAAGCAATTTCTTGTCGGAATTCACCAAGCTTTTCGGTACAACATTACTCTTATCAGACTCGAAACTTGATCGTTCACGCCATTTCTTAACCACTATCCCAGAAGCATAGGAAACAGGGATATTTCGTGTATCCAGATTGTTGACCCAAAGGTATAATAATAACTTATTTATCTTTACTAGTTCGACACGTTTGCTCATTACATTTAGTATATATATATATATATATATATATATATATATATATATATATATATATATATATATATATATATATATATATAAATATGTATATATATATATATATATATATATATATATATATATATATATATATTTATACGGCTTTTACGGATTCCTCTGTGTGAGATGCAATAGCAGTGGATATAGTCACATTGTGCCGTTATTGTGCGGAAATCACATTCAGCAAACTTACAACTATATGCAACTCCCTGTATAGATGGAGTAAAATGTGAACAGTAAATTCAAACTTCGTTTCATCATATCCTTTCCGTATTAGAGGTTGCACAATTTGGATAAATTGCTACACAACACAATTTATTCTATTCTACCACCATTGATGGCCTACCTGTACCACCCTATCGAGAAGAGAGTAAAAACTTACCCTCCCCGCTGCAGTGATACGGCAGAGGTACTAGTCTCGTCTCCACTATACTCATCAGGATACCGACATGTACCTGTTGGTGCAAAGGACAGATCGAAAGGAAGCAGGCAAAACTGAGTGCGGCTTCGCCGACCTCCCGCCAGATAGCGTATATATATTTATGCGGCTTTCATGGATTCCTCCGTGTGAGATTCAATAGCATATCTACATTTTGCCGTTGTAGTGCTGAAATCACATCCAGCAACTCCGTGTATAGATGAAGTAAAATGCGAACAGTAAATGTAAACTGTGTTAGAGGTTGCACAATTTGGATAAACTGCTACAGAACATAATATATCCTATTCCACCACCATCGAGATGATGGCCTATCTGTACCACCATATCGAGAAGAAAGTCAAAACTTACCCTCCCCGCTGCAGTGATACGGCAGAGGTACATATTTCGTCTCTACTAGACTCCTCAGGATACCAACATACACCTGTTTGTGCATGCTATTACATCGCACACGGAGAAATCCGTGAAAGCCGCTTAAACATATATACGTTGGCCGGCGGGAGGTCGGCGAAGCCGCGTTCAATGTTGCATGTTTCCTTCCGATCTGTCCTTTGCACAAACAGGTGCATGTAGGAACCCTGATGAGTCTAGTAGAGACGAAACATGTTCCTCCGCCGTATCACTACAGCGGGGAGGGAAAGTTTTGATTTTCTTCTCGATATGGTGGTACAGGTAGACCATCGAAAGGATATGATGGAACAAAATTTGCATTTCCTGTTCGTATTTTACTTCATATATATATATATATATATATATATATATATATAACAGTATTAATCCGGGAATACATGTGTTCATTAGTTTGGTTTCTTGTAGAAGTTTGCAGACGTTTTGCCAAAATCTTATTTGGCATATTCTGCGCTTGTTGATTGTAGATCAACAGTTGATTTATGATGATATATTTAACTAGTAAAACATATTCCGAGAATTCATTTTTTCATATATATATATATATATATATATATATGTTATGTCGGATATTCTTACGGGTGTGATGTGTAATCGAAGGTTTTCGGGCATCCCGTGTATGTGCTGAGTCCCTTTCAGGACTGTAAGGCAGCTGACGTTTCGGTGAAATCTCATTCACGTTCGCTCGTAGACGCCATACAGTGAGCTTTGAAAATGGTGAATGAGATTTCACCGAAACGTCAGCTGCCTTACAGTCCTGAAAGGGACTCAGCACATACACGGGATGCCCGAAAACCTTCGATTACATATATATATATATATATATATATATATATATATATATATATATATATGTATATATATATATATATATATATATATATATATACATAGGTTTTTCTAAAGGTTATTTTAAAAATGTTAGGCGAATTTGATTTCAAGTATTGCAACGGTCCAAAATAATAACATCATCACGAATTCCCAACCCGTCAAAAACTTAGTTATGTATATATATATATATATATATATATATATATATATATATATATATATATATATATATATATATATTTATTTATTTATTTATTTATTTATCAATTTGTTTACATAACCAGTAAAATTTTTACATCCACAGAGTAATACTACAATATCAGAATAAATAATATTGCACCTAGATGCTGCAGCACCTGTATGTGCAATATATATATATATATATATATATATATATATATATATATATATATATATATATATGTATATATATATATATATATATATATATATATATATATATATATATATATATATATAGGTTTTTTCTAAAGGTTATTTTAAAAATATTAGGCGAATTTGATTTCAAGTATTGCAACGGTCCAAAATAATAACATCCTCACAAATTCCCAACCTGTCAAAAGCTTAGTATGCAACCATACATAAGCAATTTTTGACTGGTAGACTATCGCCTGAAGGTATTCGTAAAAAGCCCAATGATATATTGTTCTGCATTTCTTTTAGTCGTATAACAAGAGACAAGTTAGTAGAAATGATATAACTGTGCGAACGATAGCAATAAATCTCCCATAATGAAAATTTATTTGCGATACTCAATTTATAAAATCATAATTTAGTATTTTGCTTATTATTCAACTCGGCATCACTTGACAGTTATTATTTCTTCTTTGGAAAAAGTTGAATACTGTAAAAAACTAAATGAGCGTTAAGATGAAGATGTAGATATTTTTTTAACCAGCGGACTCTCATAGCGGTTTAATTAATTACACATTTGTAATGGTGATTAATTAATATTTTTAAAAAATATAAACATATTTTTTAATTGTTTAGAAATTAAATTAATATAATTAATTACTAAAAAACAGTTAAAATAAAATATTGTCTAATACTAAGAGTCCTAAAATTTTCGTGATATAATCGTCGGGTTAATGTGCTGTTGTTCTTAATCCAGTAGGCGGCTATATTCACTGGTTTTGAAAATCTTGACGTTGAACTCATATTAATTGCGTTCATTGTCCCTCGTGCATTCGATCATAAAAATTCAAATGATTTAGAACTGAAATGAATTAAGTAATTTGTGGTGAATAATATGCCACTAGCTAGACACTGCAATAAACTGAAGTGGCAGAAATTGTAGCTCTATAAATATATATATATATATATATATATATATATATATATATATATATATATATATATATATATATATATATATATGTATGTATGTATATACATATATGTATTATGCAGTGGGTCCTTGATCATTAAGACATTTATTAGATATTCACTTATGCATGTTAAAAAGCTTGGCTGTTCCACTTTTTAGTAATTCTGTATAGATTTTTTAGTACATAATAAAGAGCTTTATATAAAATCATTTTTATATAATTTAGCCTTCCTTATAAACAAATTCTAAGTAGGGGAAGGTGGGGCAGATTGATACTAAAAAATTTAAAGTTATATTTTTTATATTAAAAAGCATTAAATATTATGTCTATTAAGTTTAATGTGTAGCTAAATTCATCAATATTGTTATGAGAATCCAAATAACCGTTTAAATTGAACGCTGAAAAAAATATATGGTCTTAAGTAAAAAATGAGATTTGTATCAATCTACCCAGCCTACGGGGCACTATGATGCATTGTTTGGGGCACTTTGATGCTAAAGAATAATTGTATGGGATTGTCGATATTTTAAAAAAATTATATAGCAAAAACTGGTTTATTTATTTAGAGATCACAATCAGTCTTACACATCTTAACAATCAGTCTAATTTCTTAACCTAGTTAATGATTTCAAGCATAACTATAATCTTTTATAGAAAAATATTATTAGGAGAAATTTTGTTTAACGTAACAAAATTAACAATCGTTAAAACCACTATTTAGTTAGTAAACAATCATAGACAATTAAAATATAAAAACAATGCGTCTTTAAAAAATAAACGTAAAAATGAAAACGCTTCTATTGCACGTTGTATGCACTTAAATCAACTGAAAAAGTATAATGAGACGAAGTTCGTGATATGCCTTTGAAATAGTTAGGTTTAGGTAAATGCAAAACTACATCTCTAAAATCAACACTTGCTTGGTCTTCTACGTTTGGAAAAACAAAAACGTAAGACCCTGGCTTTTTCCTTAGGTATGACACATGATAGTCAGTCAAATTGTATTTGAAAATTACTTTAGCCACGTAATACACTATATCGCTATCATCACTCAATTTCAACGACACATTCTGGCTCGAATCGGAGTCAGGTGGCGATTGTAAACAGACCCTTTTCTGTTTAGATTTTTTAGTTTCTGTTAGACCCAATAAGTTCTTTGCTATTTTCAACATCTTTGCTTTCTCTCTCATCAATTTAAATTGTCGATTCTTGTCTTTTTGGTCTTGTAACATTTGTAATCTATCCTTTTCTAGTGTATCAGTATAAACTCTGGTTTCCCCTTTTTCTCTACCCTTTTTAGATGATTTTTGATTCATATTTCTTTTTGGATAGGGTTTTACTGCTATTGGTGACAATATAGTGGTAGAGCATGATGCAACAATTTTTGGAGATGGAATAACAATTCGGGATTCAACAATATCGGTCTGTTCACCTAGAGGGTCGGCTTCATCAGCTCGCATTTAGTCTCTTCCTCTTTCTTCAATAACTTCACGTTGATTTGTATCCATGAAATCAACTTCTTGTCTCTCTTGATTCTGTCTAATTTCTTCGTGTGCATTTTGAAATTGAGAATCTACATTTGGATGTTGAGAGTCCTCTTCAAAAATTTCAATAGACGCGAAATTATCATCTCCAAATGCAAGTCAGTTGAATGGTCAAATCCCGGGCTTTGAAAAGCCACTTGTGATGTTCTTTGGTGTAAAAGATTCCGGGAAAGCTGTCTTCGTTAAATCTGCTATGTTGTAATTGGGCAAAGTTTTTCTTACGTTTCGAATGTGCCAATCATTAAAAGCTATTTTCAGTTTGCTTTTAAAAGGGCCAAAAATGTTGACATCCAAAGGTTGAAGCTTGTGGGAAGTATGAGGAGGCAGAGACAGATAGATAATTCCATTATCACGAAAATAGTTGACTGCCTCTATGGAAATATGTATGTTTTTCTTATATGTTATTTTTAGATATAGTTTTCAATATATCTGTATTTATTGTATTTAATCAAAAAAAAAATTATTCAGTTCAATTTACGTAGGATTCTACGGTTCGTGCTATCTATCACGATACAGAAAACCAGCTTTTTATTTTCAAGAAAATTATTTCTTTTGTAAAGCTAAGAAAAGTTTTTTTTGTTCTTGGAAATAATAAACGTATCCATAGACGTAGCCAAAAGGCTTTCACATTATCTCCAGGGAAACATTCACCTATCCCAGATATACTCAGATATCATAAGAATGGAGCTCATTTCTCATAAACAGATCGAACGGTTCCAAATATTACTGCGTTTTGCATAGGCTTACACAAGTGTTCGCTATGAGCCAACACCTTGATATTAAGTTGAATCCTCATCGGTACTGCGCCAGTTGATCATCCAGATGCTACTCATTCCCTACTATCTGCGTATTTTTGCCTTCAAGTCTCCGTATTTGGTGATCTTCTCATTGTGCTTATTCCTTAGATTGTTGCTAGGGATGGCGACTTCTACTAGTGTTGGTCGCTTGGATATTTTATCTACTAAAAACAGTTCAATCTCGGTACAGCTCGAATTCGTTGTATCGGGCTCTATACTTGGTATCCTCTTATTATGTGCTGGATTGTCTCCAATTTTCGAGATCCATATCGGCATTGATCGTTCTGGGTCGAACAGTCTTTGAGTTTGTATTTCGTATCATTATTATATGATTTTCAAGCCGAACGGCTTCGCACTCCCTCCAGGGAATATTGACTCATACCAGGTATACAAAGATACCAAAAGTATGGAGCTCTGTGAGGACCCTTTATATATTATTGGGTCCTAGGTGAGGTGGTCTGCTGTATTTGCCATAAACTATAGGAAAGTCCACGCGGTTGCAAGGAGAACTGCTTTCTAATTCGGATGACTTAGGCCCAGTCCTTTGATGTTCTGCAGGAGGTTCTTTGGTATCATTCCAGTAGTTGATAAAATTATGGAAATCATTTGGACGCTGTTCGTTGTCCATTTTGTTCGAGTTTACACCTCCAGGTCTTTGATTTGATCCGTTAGAACCATTCGGTATCAATATAGCTTGAACTCATTTTTGTCAGGAATAGGCTCCGGGTTGTAACTGTGCTAACTCTTGGTGGAGTATCTTGGTGGCTGAGTCGTGTCTTTCCTTATACTCTCTTGCGGCAAATGCTTGGCAAACTCCAGTTATGTGCTGGATCGTCTCTGATGTTTGGCAGCCGTAACTATATTGGTCGATTTCTACTGGGGGATTTATAATGATGAATTTCCGATAGTTTTTCATCAAAATAACCTGGTCTTGGATAGCTAACAAAGAGCCCTCCGTCCTGAAATCAACCAGAGTTATCGACATCGTCACGATTGACCTCATTTAGATGCCGTCCATAAAGTGGCTTCTGTAGCCAGGTTTGTAACTTCTCTTGGTCTGTTTGGTGGTGAGAAGCAATATCCTGTTCCCTCAGCTGTAGCGGCGTTGAATGGTCTGCCTCGCATATTCTGTGAAAATAAGAACGTAAGTTTATTATTTTTTGGCCGAGCTGCTTACCAATATCCACTAATCCTTTTCCTCTTTGATGTCTTGGAAGTATTGTCCGTTTAATAGCACTCCGAGGGTGGTGTTTGTGTGCTTTTGTTAAGAGTGTTCTTATTTTTCTTAGCAGGTTTTGGATGTCTGTCCTGCTACATTTTACAATTCTAAGATAATATCTAAGCGTAGAGCATTTCTACGTATTACATCGTGCCATTATGATTTACCAGCCAAACGGCTTCGCACTCCCTCCAGGGATTATTCACTCATACCAGGCATACAAAGATACCAAAAGTATGAAGCTCTGTTAGAACCCTTTCCATGTTATCGAGTCCTAGGTGACATGGTCTGCTGTATTTCCTATGAACTTTCGGACGGTTCGCGCTGTTGCTAGGAGAATTGCTTTCTGCATGGGCTTATACAGATGCTCACTAAGGCCCAGTCCCTTGATGTTCTGCAGGAGGTTCTTTGGTATCACTCCAGTTGTTGACAGTATTATGGGAATCGTTTGGACGCTGTTCATTGCCCATTGTCTTCGGATTTGGACCTCCAGATCTCTGTATTTGGCGATCTACTCGTTGTATTTTGGCCTTAGGTTGTTGTTGTTAGGCACAGCAATGTCGATTAGTGTAGTTGGCCTAGAAATTTTATCTATTAGTATAATGTCTGGTCTATTATCGTGCCATTATTATTATGATTATAATTACATTCCTAAATAATTGTTACTAAATTACACTAATAATTCATCACATTCTTATTACAATGGCTTTAATTTTCCATCACCTTACAAATATATTAGTTTATCTAGTATTTCTGGGTTACTAGGGAACAAGAACTTAAAGGCTATAAAAACATTCTATGAATAATTAACTATATTAGTTTTCATTACGTACTCTAACGGCAGACTTTACGATCGCGTGTCGCTAAGAAATAATAGCACGTAGGATAGGTTACGTCCGCACCGAAAGGTACCACCATTACTGGCAAGATATCGTAAAAATAAATCCATTGGTGTAGCACAGAAAAGTTGTAATTATTATCAGAAAAAGTGAACTTTCGTTCTCGGCTGTAATTTCATTATATAAGTCATAATATACATATAATAAATCAAGACACAAAAATTTTAAAAATCTACTCCCTCTCTTCGATCTTTATTTCTGCGGCTACTAAAAATTTTCACTGTAATATACCGGGTGTCCCAGACCACCAGTCTATCCCTTTTAAAATATAGAGAAGTGGGTTTTTTCAGAATTTCAAAATTTACTGTAACTATGTCGGATACGCTCTTTTGATAGGTGGCACCTGCAATTTCCGATTCCGACCGGAAGAGGGTTTTTCGGACCGGCACATAAAATTAATAACGTCTTGGTTTTTGATTCTAGACGTGTCAAAATCAGTATCTGGGGATTTTTGAGGGCGCTAAGTTAATTTCTGGCATTATCTTACTAATCGAGTAAAGGAGTTCCGACTTAAGGTGGAGTAATATTAATAAAACGTAATGGTTATCGTTTTATATGTTTTTAGGTGCTCCGATTTCATTTCTGGCATTATTTTACTAATCGGGTGAAAGGGCGCTGACAGGGTGGGGAGGGGGAGGGGAGTAATATTAAAAAAACGTAATGGGTATCGTTTTATTTGTTGACTTAGGGTAATTGTACGTTTTCCCATTAAAATCTATCTCAAGATAAAAACAAAGTCTCTTTACTGTGTGATCAAGTAGGCCCTGAAGCACAACTTCAACACTCGTCTCCGTAACTCGGATTGACTCTGGTTTTGGATAGCAGAGTTTCTTTGCTTCTCTAGAGTATATCAAGGAAATATACCCTTATTGGAATCATGTAACAACTCCCACTGCCTCCTTGTAAAGTCACCTTCAACAAAGAATTGCAAAGCTTGTTCAGATGTGTAATTTTTTACTTTCGGTTTCTGAGCAGTATTTATTACTTTCCTGTAAAGTTTGGCTCTTGTTGGTATTGAAGTTGCATCTATTATAAGTTTAAAGGCCACGGCATTTCCAGACATTCGTTGACGTACGCTGGCTGCATAGGTAAGCTCCTCAACAGGTACCTGTTCGCGGATTTCTTTTGTATTTCGTCGTTTACTACGATCATGTAATTCTGGGAAACGCTTCCATGAGCGTTACGTAGAATTCGTAGCCCAGTTATGTACTGGTATTGATGTATTAAGCCATTTTTCGTTTTTTTTCAAAAATCTTTCTTCATTATAGTTAGATGATATCCATCTTTTCTTCAAATCATTATTAAAATATTTTAAATCGTGACTTAAAGTATGGTACTCGTTTTGGAGACATTTCATCATTTCGCAAAGCTTATGTTCCATAAATGATACCTCATCTTCAAGTGTTCTGGATGGGCTTTGTTTAAAAAGCATGTATAGCATTTTCCGATATACCTCAATAACATTTGATATCAAATTTGTACCTATAGGAAAAAATATATGTATGTAAGTAAAAAAAAACAAAATTATTGCAAAAAAAACCGTGGAACTCAAAGCGGTTTTTTTTTAAGAGGTGGATACATGTGGAAAATGTTTTGACTGTTATGATATGGCTAATGTCTATAGTTTATTATAAAAAAAGAATTGTAGCCCGACCTAGTTCGGAACATTTTCAAAAACACTAATTAGTTAAAAAAACAAAAAAATAGAAAGTTTTCTTGCATATTGTTTTAGGTCCATAAGAATACTAAACAGTCATTATATTTTTAAATAATATATATTTAAATTAAATATATATTATTTAAATTAGGAATGACATTAGGAAAAATTGGTATCAATCAGAAACTAACATAAACATAAAACAAATGATAAAAAGCAGAGAAATGAAAAGTAAAAACTCGACATGAATACATGAATTACAGCAACTGAATAAACATATATCCAAATCTGTCAAACAATATATACATACATATAATCGAATGGACAAAATAAGAGCTTGGGGTACTCAACATATTTAAGAAATTAATTCTAGATTCGTAACCAATGCTCAAAAAAAATTGACGGAATTTCCGAAATATAAATTTTTATGATATAATACTTTATGCACCTTTCTGAATTTCAAAAAAACATATATTTCTGATCTTTAATCTACCGCTTTAGAAACCTTCTAATCCCAACTTTGTAAGAATTCATAAAATAAAAGTTCATTAGTTCACTATAAAAGGAAGTAATCTTAAAGTTATCGTCTATATCCGCAATGTTGGACGCAGTCGGAAAAATGTAAAATTTTTAATTTTCGATATTGTGTCTGCTATAATTAATTTAAATAAATTGACTACATTCTCATTCTACAACTACCAAAAATTCCCTCAAACCAATTTTCAAAAAATTTGAAACGTGGATATTTTATAACAGGCCTTATTCTATCCGCGTATTTTAAAATATAATATTAAATTCTTTATTAATAACCTCAAAAACCGAGAGTGTCAATTTTGAATCAAATCGAAAAAATTAAAATTTTAGTTCGGCCTATGGGATCCTCAATATTTAATTCTTTTAAAATGAATTTAAGTTCATTATCTGCGATCTTGAAAACTTTCCCAGAACAATTTTGGAAGAAATCGGAAAATATTAATTTACTTCTCCACCATATTATAAGGACCTTCTTGGAACTAACTCAATTAAATTTAGTCAAAATGATACAGGACCAAAGCAATAAGATCCTTAATATAACACAAACAATTTTATTTAAATATTCTCAGTCATAACGAAATAATGGGAGTACCTATAATATAAAAATAAAGTTTTATTTGTATAGCTCATTATTTTGGAAAGAAATTCAGTTTTTCAATATTAAAATCCTGATGAAACTCAAAAATTATATTTTTTTTTTAACAAAAAACCTTAAACGCCTAACGTTCATATATTTGAAATTGAATATTAAATTGACATTTGGTTGATTTGGGCTTAAACAAAATCGTAGAAAAAAAAACCTGACCAGTTTGTATGCTTATATTTTTGATGAGATTTGCCTCACCTAACTATATAAAATTCTAGCTAAATATATTTATGATGCTTGTATTGTGATTCTTTTTCTCGATACCGTTTGTAATGTGTATTAGTTGTGATCTGAGAAAATTAATTTAAAAAATTTTTAGTGTTCATCAACCCCAAGTTATTTATCACATAAAATAATTTTACAACAAATAAGAAGCACTTATATAAACGTAAAGTCGAGATAAATTCATTTGTCACATCTTTTCAATTACTAAATTTTTAATACATAGGAAAAAATAAATTTGGTACGTCACTGGATACTCAGCCGGTCATTCAATTGCCGCACTTTAAACGACTTAGCTCAATGTGAACCAAATCAAAAAACAAGTTTTTTTCCGGACATATTTTGCCGGCAACGAAAAGAAATAATAGACCCTCGCGAGACTCTGTCTGAGATTCATGAATGGGTAGTCCGCGAGACAGGATCAAGTCAGGAGGCTGAATAAGCTTTATTCTGAAATCTAAAGAGCAACTCTACTTGAAGTTCAATGTCAGACATATTATTGTGCAGTATAGTAGTTATTTTTATTTGATATATAAGCAAGCTTTTTAATTTAATAGTACATATTGCCTTCCGAATCTTGCCCAGTGATGGACAATGGATATCCACAAACCTCTTGAATTATATTCTAGAAAACAGAGTACCTTAATCTCCATGGACTCTATGAAAATCATAAATTAAGCAAGATTTTAGATTTAGATCTTTTATTTACATTGGTGTAACTTAATCAGATACCAGGTTAACAAAAAAATATTTCATGATAGTAATTTGCTTTATACAGGGTGTCTGGTAAGTACTAATTTCCCGGGAACATAAAGGAGATTTAAAAAAAAAACCGTTCTTTGTCATAGAAACAAAATTCTAGAGTGCCCGTTAACGGAGATAGAGGGCACTAAAGAGGTACCCAACGATTTGTCTTATCGGCTCTAAGTTTTGAACCGACTTGTATAATTTAATGAAATTTTAATCTTTTATAGAGGCTATAAAGACTCAATAAACCACCCTACAGAAGATGTTTTAGGTCATCAGAGAAGTCAGGTACGAACTAGCAGCCACACTTGTTGGGCCTAATTTATGACAACTGTCATTTTACAAAGCTGAAAACTGAATCGGTTTTTATGCGAAACACTCAAAAGTAATTAGTGCTAAACATGAACGGATAAAAATAAGGTTGTTATTTTTAATACCTGCATAAATAATTATTATTGACTGACCTTGTAAAAACCGTCTGCAAGTACAAGTAATTTTAAAAAATGGAAGAATATTCTTACGTCGATTATGCTCAGTGGTGAGATCTATTAATAATTTTTGCAACAAAATTTAAATAATTTATTGGACGACATATCTTTTGATAGAAGAATGCAAATGTGGTACTTGCCTGATGGTACTCCACAACCGTATAATATATCAACACTTAAACGTTTTTGGCCTTCCATCAATAGTTCGAGGTGGGCTTGTTTTATAGCCACCAAAGTCTTCATATGTAAATCCCTTAGACATTTACTTCTCGGGACATCTAAAAGAACTAGTTTATTTAATACCAGTAAACAGTAGCGAAATGGGACTGTTTTTTCATAAGACTGTTGTAAAATCCTTTGAAATTGCATCTAATTTTAAATAAAAAATATTAGTTATAGTTCAGACAAAATAAAATACATTCATGACATTATGTTGAAGAGTTGGCTTTTTATATTTATTTAGAAAATCTAATATCTTCAGCGCAGTTGCCTCTCAGTGTATTAATTTTTTTGTTTCTGATTTCAGTGACTGTTCGTCATTGGGGTGACGTTCGTAGTTTGGCCGCATAGCGCAGATGACATCCAATATTATCTGGATCATCTGAACCACCTAGTGCAAAGTTCACTATGGAAACTGAATCAGGAGGTGCCCTTCTTTTTCTCGATATACTGTGTATACAGAAAACTAACACATGCAAATCGATATCTCAATACAACGTCACACCATTAACCTTCTCAAAAATAATCCGTCATTAAATCTGTGGTACACAGAGCTTTTTCAATATGTGTGTTGAAATAACAATATGGGAGTAATCTGAATCAGAGATTTGAATTATTTGTTTATTTTTAAATATTTATAAAAGAGTTTACGAAATAATAGGTCAGCAATCAATATCAAGAGTTGTGATAAATTTGTTTTTTTTTTAATAAATTTAGGAAATGTTCTGTTATTGAAAAATTTTATATATACAATCCAGTTTACAAAGTCTTTCGACGTTGTCCGACGCCTAGTCTCGGCATTCTTCCCCTTCATTTAATGCTAGGTTTCCTTCACTTATTGCATTATGTAGTGATTGTTGCTACTTTATTTTGAGTCTTTATCTTTTACGTCTTCAATGATCTGCTTAGCTAGATCATCTAGCATGCGTTGAACGTGGCTATATCATATCAGTTGTTGCTACCCTCTAAATCCATCTGTTGCTTGACCGCCTCATTTCTAACTTAGTTTTTTTCTTAAAATACCCAAAGATTGCCTCATTGCATCTATCTCGACTGCTTTCCCCTCTTTTTTATACCTGTCGGTTATCGTCCGCGTTGCTGCACCATACAAAAGAGTACTTTAAACCATACTTTTTTAAATGGTTTAATATATTTTTTTCTTTTTTGTTGTTTCTTTACCTCACAGTCTTCCACTAAGATATTTCAAAACTTTCTTTGTCTGTACTATCTGTCTCTATATTTCTTTTGGATCTATTTCAGTGCTGTCGAAAATCACCTCTAAGCATTGTTGACGGTAGTTAATGCTTTGCTCATTCTCAAGGTATAATTTGTCAGGTCCACTTTCTATATAATACTATTTAGTCTTGTCAAAATTGTCTCTTTTCCTCCATTGGTTATGTTCTTTGATTAGTTTGTTGTCTCTGCCTAATTGTTGGCAACTTGGAGAGTGTATAACTTCTATCGTTAAGTTTGACGCTTATAACATTTTGCAGTTTTTCAGAGCTATTGCCATATATATTGTACCGAGAATAGTACATACACAGCAGCTCCCTCTCTCCCTCTCAATTATTTTGTGACAGGGAACTCCTCAGTAAGAGATTTACCTATTTTGATCCTATATTTTGAATTTTTTACATAAATCCTTGAGGGCAGCAATGGGGTTGTAAGTGATATTTGAATATTTTAGCCTCTCAAATTGTCCTCAATTGGCATATTATAGGTGCATGAGCTCTCTGCATGATAGTCACTGTTCTTCTTCTTTAATATGTTTGAAGTTGTCTTTTATTAAGTCGTTCATACAACCCACTAAGTGTATTGGTTACTAATATGTTCCAGTAATCATCACAAATCTGTCTACATTCAGATAAGACATACGCGATTGTTTATGACATAAGTGAGTATTTTAAAGACTTTGAGTATTTTAAAGACTTGAAAAACAACGCGATTCCGTTGTTTAACACTTCGACATGAATTCCTCCTGTTTCACTGGTTTCAACATTTTTTAGACATTATCATTAAGATATTTTAAATTATAGTAATTATGTACAATGTTAAAAATAACCTCAAAATTTAAATCAAATTTAATGTACATTCTACATTAAAATTTACGACTTTTTACTTTAAATCGTGAATAGTTTACATTTACTTTGAATTTGAAGCAAGTGCGTTGAAATTTCAGTTTGTTGTACATTAAATTTGTTTAAATGGTATCCTAAATTTCAACAAAGTAACTGAAAAGATATTTCAACTTCTGTCATTAATTAACATTAATTTAAGGAATTTACATTATTGTTCAATATACATTGCATGAGATTCCGGGAGATGGCGCAACTTGTATTTCTTCTTCTTCTTCTTCTTATTCTTAGTATAGGGCTTTGTCCTGTATTGACTGTCAATGCATCTCGTTTATTCTTGTTCCTGTGACACCGATGTCCAGCTCTCTTTCCATCTTTTAGGCGGTCGACCAGGAAGCCTTGAGGAGTTTGGTATTCCTTCTTTTGCAATTTTTGCCACTCGGTCGTCGGTCATCCTCTCCTTCTTCCTCTGCCCCATCTTACGACGTCCTGTATTTCACATATTTTTCTGATTTCATCGTTTCTTAGTCTGTCGCGTAATGTATGACCCGTGATACTTCTTAGCGTTCTCATCTCAGTTGTCCGGAGTAGTCTTTTGGTTGCTGATGTGTCTGCTCTTGTTTCGATGGCATAAGTCATTATGGGTCGTATGCAGGTCTTATATATTCTGATCTTACTTTATGTCGTCATATGTTTATTTCTCCATATAATATCACGTAGGTATCTTGACATTACGGCAGCTTTGGTTGTTTGTTCTTGAACTTCTGCTTTTAAGTTTCTATTGCTGGTGATGTTTGCTCCCAGGTATTTAAATGACATGACCTGATTCCGGGAGATGGCGCAACTTGTATTTAACTTATGTTTATTATGATATAAGTTACTTAAAGAACTCAATTTTCTTATGGTGAGGTGTATATGTCTGCTCTGTACTGACGGACACCAACACGTTCGAAACTGATCTAGATAGTGGACACTACCTATGGGAAAAATGTCCACCTTTTCCTGGTAGTTTCAGAATTTCTTGAACTCATATTAATGATGGTGCATTAAATATGTGATAACATATCTCAAATTCAATAAACACTAGCTGTATATTTAAGGTACATAGTCACCCTAAAAAGTAATGATCAAACTTTAAATTTAATGTATGATAACATTAAATTTAATGCAATAAATTAATTTAGATTAATGTAAAATATTAAATTTAATGCATTACATTAAATGCATTTAATAAGCGTTTATGAAATTTGCTTCCAGCACATTTACCTTAAATTTAATGCATTTCCTTTTTACAGTGTAGGAATGTGTTCTGAAAAGACTACAGAAAACTATCATGTGGGTACCTAACGTTCACTTAAGCGATTTTTTGTTTTATTTTTTCTCGAATTAAGTGCAATTTATAATCAATTTAATGTCTCAGTAATATCCATATTGAAATTCTACCGGAAAATTAGTTTTTATTAAAAACTTTTCTTACACCTTGTTTTTCTTTGAACTTACTATCTATGCAATTTACTTAAATATAAAACACAAACTACACCACATTTAATCATTACAAGGGGGTTTGAGTTAAGGTAATGGTAGTATTTAAATTATTCATGACATTAAATCTATCGAAAAACTGACAATATGTTCTCCCATCATGGACCAACGACTATTTTCAAAAATAATAACCAGTATTAATCGTACCGTCGTCAAGCATATTAAATTTCAGGTTGAGTTCACTCTTTTTCTTTTCGCAGGTAGACTGCATAAAAAATGCACCAGGGCACAACCTAATCCTTATCAGAATACCTTACCCTAGAATAAATCTTAATAGTAAAGTATAAATCTGATATTTAAATATAGGCCGTGGTCTGATTTTTTACCTTTTTGCCTTCCAGGTACGAATAGGTACAATAAAGGGGAGTTAAACACTCCCATGAAATGATGGGATATATGAGTTTTGGCAATTATATAAATATAGGTATAAGGGTAATGATTATAACTGGTTTTATATGTATGTTAACTATAATCAGCATATTTTGTTTCATTTATCGATTAAAGGTGATTTTATTGAAAGGAACACTCAAATAGAAACTTGGAAGAAATTTTTGTATTTCCGACAAAAATTTAGCATGGAAATAATAAATTACTTTTAGTCGAAAAATGGGACATCAATAATGAATTTCAAAAAGTTAAACTAAATTTAGCCCAGGTCTAAACTAAAAAAAATTTGCGTGTATTAATATCGATTTTATGGTAATTTTAACGAATTAAATTTACGTCTTGCCATTTTAATTTTATTGAAATTTAATACCAGGTCATAAATCAAAAATACATAAACAAGGGATTTGTTTAATTTTTTTTGCCATTTGTAAGTCAACAATCGCAAGTAAAAATATTTTTCCATAATACTCGCTTATATCGTATGCAACCATAAGAAAATTTTGTGAAGAGCGTTTCTATAGATAATATAAGATTAACAATTTTTTTAACGGCTTTTTGGGCCTAATATTAATAATAAAGAAAACTGGGGAATATACATTTTGAAGCAACTCTTGAATTTTCAATTCTACGATAAGCATAGTAATTACCTTTTTACAGACCACTTACAAACAAACAATTTAACCTTTCATCTATTTTATATTATTACTGTTTTTCAAGTTTAATTGTTTTAACTGAATTAAGAAAATAATATAAAAAAAACTTTTTGAAAATGCCGTAAACAAAAGGCGAAACATCTAAACATGTTGCTTTTTAACATCCACTTATGAACCTAGCCCCAAAATACAACAAAAACCTAATGATACATATATATACATATATATATATATATATATATATATATATATATATATATATATATATATATATATATATATATATATTGTATAGGTAAACACTTTTTTCTCAGGTATGATAAGTTTTTGATATTGAAAAAGCCAAACAAAATGGTCATATATAATAAATTAATATATTTATGTGGTAATTGCAGACGGTAGGATAGTCATTTGTAAATAGTATGTAAGAATTTAGACTAATCCCAAACAGCACAAATACGTCTTAAAGACGTCCATAAAACGTTTGATCTCAACATTCAGGAAGTCTTATGGATGTCCATAAAAGACGAATGACGTCCATAAGACGTTGTATAGACGTCTTATGTTACAAAAGGTAACGTCTTTAAGACATTTGCTTACAACGTCTTATGGATGTCCCTTCCCAACATTAAAACAACATATTCCACCAATAAAATTATGTATATTAAAAAGGGTCCATTTAATTTTTTTGTTCGTCTTGTGTACAAAGTCAAACCGTAATTATTGAAAAGCCCAAGAAATAACTTTAATTAAGAAAAAATCAAGAACAAAATATACACTATCATTTTAAATAACTACAAGTTCCGCATGAATAATTTGCTTTAAAAATATCTTCAACATAATCTCTTTATACAAAAAAATACATAACTTAAGCATAATGTAAACTTTTTCTAATTTGAAATTTAAGAAGTGAGGTAGAAGAGCAAATATTTTCAGAACTACTACTGTTCGAACTATAAGTGAACCTATCAAATTTAAGCCTTAGTTTATCCCTTCGATATAACTCTAAAAGGTAGACTATCAACAAAATAAAAGTTTATTGAAATAAAAAGTACAAAAATCTTTAAATAGTTTTAAAAACAAGAATTTTTATTTAGTCGAATAACAAATCTGGTCTGATGCCCTTTTCAGCCATGTTTGGATTGAAATTTCCTCATTCTTCCGACTTTTTGCCAGTTCTGTTGTCTCTGTAGACCCTAATAACAAACTAATTTTAATTTCATAGGATAAAGTTTATCATTTGTGGAAATATTTTTTGTGATATTTTTGCATATTTTTATAAATGTCCACTACTATAGAATGGTGACTTATGCTATTTGAAGGTTAATATGCATAATGAAAGACAGAACTTACTCATAATAAGTCTCGCCAAGTTGCAATCGTAGAACTTTCTCTTTCCTTTTCGTACTAATCAACTGTATATGGTAATTTTACAAGCTCGCTTTATAAAGTCATAAATGCTCCCTACTCCCAGTTTTGAAATTTCTAAAACCTTAAACAAAATTACTTCATGTAATTAAAAAAACTCTATTTTCTATTATCTTTAAATATAACCAATCATTAGGAACAAAATAAATCTTACAGGTTTCATTAGTCGAGCACTCCATAAACAAACATTTCGCCTTCCACTTCATTAGTAATATTTCTTGTAATATTTAGGACCGGGTCTGGATGAGCTGTGCAAGACTTTTTCGCACAGATAATATTTTTGGAGATTTCATTTCATACTTCTAATAACATAGAGTTACTACAAAAATATAAGTGGTAAAGCATTCGGATATTTCCTGTAACACAACCTATTAATAACGTTACTGTTTTTCCTAAGTACATATGATTCTCGATCTTACCTTAAGTATTACATAAACACGAATAAAAAAGATTTTCAGAGGCACAGATAAATCAACTATATTTAATAAAATTCTTTCAAAAGCTAAATTTTCAGAGTCGGCACCCCAACAACATTAAAAATGAATAACAACATGACGAAATACAAAAACAAAAATGTCAGAGTTGACAGAAACAAAAGGCGGGTTTTTTAAAGTTAGTTGGCATCAGATTGTTATTGTTATCGGTACATCAAACAGTCTGTGACAAAAAGCACCAAAGCATTGATAAAAAAGATCACTCAAGAGTTCCATTAAACAAGATCATAGTGAGGCTACTAAAAATTTGTCGTTTAATCAAATATTTTAACCTCAACTTGTATTCAGCTGAGCTCTGTGCGGCGTTGCAAACTTATTACCCAACTGAGACAAAATCCATAGGGAAGGAAATGCTTTTTAGTTTTTATCAACTAAATTATACACAACTGTATTTATTTTCATACAAAATGTTGTATGTAGACTTTTAAAAGATATCTTAAACACGTTGTATATAGACGTCTTATGGACGTCTTTAAAACAACGTCTATAAGACGCCTTATTTATGTCTTAAGACGTTCAGACATAATCTGGATATAAAAATGACGTCTATAAGACGTCTAGTGCTGTGTGGGATATCATGTTTTAAAAGGACATAAAATGACCAAAATTCCTTAATAACATGATAAAATGTAAAAAATTAATGTAAAAGGTTACACATTTATACATATAAATTTAGAATTATAAACATACTGGTCTCAGAAAGACATGAATCTTAGAAAATAATAAATGAGTGATATTTTGAATAAGGTGAGAAGTGTTAATGCCCAGAAATAGTGACTAAAAAAGCAATTTTAAAAACAATATAGCGAAATCCACGAAAACGAGAATCTTCGTCACCCTCTTAATAAACAGTGCGGATAAAGATGAATTAGTGAAAATAAGCGTAAAATAATAACTATTTAGTGAAATGTAGACACTATTTATCAATAGATATTAATAACATATTAGTTTATACGCATTACAAAAACAATATTTGTTAAAACTTTGTAAAAAAACATTGGAAAAGTGCAATAATTGTATAAAAAAATAGATTATAAGTTTATTTTGATAAGAAACTAGGATTAAAGAGTAATTAATCATAGGTAAAACTTTATTAAATAGGATTAAAACAGTAGTTAAACCAGAATTATCAATTTCAGCAAGTTATAATTAAAAATTAAATGTATAAGTAAAATTTTCTTAGATGTAGTATAATTTTATTTATCAATTATATGTAATAAATAATAACCAAAAATTAAGTTTAAGCTTATCAAAATGTCAGGAAAAGTCTAAAATTTATATAAATTATAATTAATTGTCATTAAAAGAATATTTATTTCGTAATATCAATAAAACAACAAAATTGTATCATATTTTGACCATTAGGAATCCATTTTGATTTTGGGTTTCAAAGCTTAAAATTTCATCTAGTTGCCAGTTCACGTCAGATGGCTGACCAATCAGAAGAAAATTAAAACAAAAATTTATACCACGTGATTACTTACTATAAAAAGCTAAAATTGATTTTTTTTTTGGAGTACAGGTCCATCATTTGTACGGTTAACATCATCTCTCTGGTTCTTAAAAATTTATCGTAACCTCAATTTTCAATTGATAATTTGAAAGTAAACGTAGTAGTGATTATTGATCGGACATAGTGTAAAATTCGCTAGTTTTTTTTTTATTAACAGGACCATAACCTTAAAGTTTGTCAGTTGTTATTTATAAATAATTTAACAAGAAGACAGTTCTCATTAATCTGTATTGAAGAAAAACATTGTTGGTATCAGTTATTAATTAAAAAAAAAATAAAAGGAAGAATCATAGACTTGGGAAATAAAAAATTTTCTGGATATTGGAAGTCCATTTTAGAAGAAGTAAAAAGAAGTTTGATAAATCAATAGATAAATTAAGTCAGTAAGTAAGCAGCTGTGGAAAATATTTTAATAATTGGAAAAGGAGAAAGGCGTTATGATTTTTTTTTTATTTAAAGAAAGGAACAAGGAAATATAAAACGTGGAAATTAAAAAAAATTTTTTGACGATTTATAAAGATATTTATCTATTGTATAAAATATAGAACATTTTTGACTTGCCTGATAATAATTTACAAAATAGATTTATACTAACTTTATTGTGAAAAAATATAGTTAATAATAAATTAATTTATTAAAATAGCTTTATACTAACCTCATAACAAATAGTTGTAGTAATAATAAAAAATAATTTGTTTAATTTGCACTGCATCAATATCACTCTAATAATAATGACACTACACACTAAAATATTTATAGATTGTTTAAATAAAATCACATATTTTACAACGCCACTCATTTGTAAACGTTTAGATATTAATGATGCATTGCCAGATTTAACAATTTCAAATCCCATAAAAAAATAATGCAGTGCACATTGAATAATTTTTATAATTTATTTAGGTTAAGATAAGGTATTTTATAAAATTTTACATAGAAAACTGCATCCACTGACATAATTGTATTTTTCTGAATAAAGTTTATATTTGTGTTTTGAATCGTTGGTTTGACCTTTTCTGACATTTATTATATTTTCTTATTTTATCTGAACTCACCTGAGAGAGAGAGAGAGAAATTTGACATCAATGTTTGATGGAACGAAGTTTGCATTTACTGTTCGCATTTTACTATATACATATATATATATATATATATATATATATATATATATATATATATATATATATATATATATATCTATATATATATATACAAAATTTTATTAGCTACTTTCACAATGATCTCCCTCACTCTATATAACGATTCCAACGTTGCTGCCATGATTGGAAGCACCCTTGGTAATTCTCCGAAGTTAACTCGTTCACCACCATAGTTACAGCTCCTTTGACCTCCTGTACGTTGCCATAATGAGTTCTTTTGAGGTGCGACTTCATTTTTGGAAATAAAAAAAAAAGTCGCAGGGGGTAATATTGGGGCTATAGGGTGGGACGGCAACGTTGGAATGCCCTTTTCCGCCAAAAACTCTTGCACAATGAACGAGAACTGAACCGGCGCGTTGTCGTGGTGCAAGATCCAGCCGTTCTCTACAAGTTTGGGTCGCACACGGAAAGGGACACCAACATAGAACTGTCCAGTCACTGTTTGGCCGATAGGAACATTCATGATAAATGAAGCCGCGGTGTCGAAAAAAATGATCAACATTGCCTTTAGTCGCAACATGGATATTCTCGCTTTCGTGGGCCGCTCCTCACCCTTTTCCACCCATTCCTGACTTTGTTTACGGATCTGGAGGTCATATTCAAATATCCAGGGCTCATCTCCAGTGACTATCTGCGCCAGATTTCACTAAAAATTTAATCACAACACAATGCTCGTAATGTGAGTCATTTATTTTCACGACGCCACTAAAAATGTTATTTTCGAAAAATACGCATAAAACACAAACCAAACGTGCTATCGACTTCAACCTTGGGCTGAAATTAAGAGGAATGCCCCCCCCCCCTCCTCTAGATGGATGTTGACGAACGACGCAGTATTACCAGTTCCCGAGTTATAACTAAATTCCCGGAACTTAATTTGCTCACCTTGTATATATATATATATATATATATATATATATATATATATATATATATATATATATATATATATATATATATTTTTTTTTTTTTTAACGTGGGTTCCGAACCACGGTCCTCGACACTCAACTAACCCCAAGTTTTTACACTCTTTGTCAGTCAAGTGTCTACCGACTCAACAAAATATATCGTAATAACGATAACGACTTCCTTGAACGTATTTATTTTTGTAAAATGCAATGGAAGCATTTATTTAAAAAAATAATGAATTTTGCAATAATTTATTTAAATAAATTGTTTAAACAAATTTATTTTGTAAAACTAATGATGAAGTTAGATTGAGCTATGCTTTGATATCCTCAAAACATCCATGGTTTAATCAGAAATGTCACCTGAAAGCTTATCTATCCCGAAAGGTTGTTAAAACTTGAAAATTCATACAATTCTAAATTTTCAAAATTGAATATCTCGTAGAAAAAGAAAAACATTTGATCAAACTGATTTGAAAGAGTAAGACTTATATTTTAAGATGCAACGTATAGTTTTTTGCTATGATACCTAACCTCAAATATAGACCAACATTGCATTTTTGCACTTTTATTTGGGATATTTAAAAAAATCCTTATGAGAAGGAGCAATTTTGAGGCTAGGCTCGAATTCAGCGACCCCAAAATCTACAAAAAATGACAATTTTTATTCAGTGTGCAAATTTAATTTCATGCTGTGTTATAGAAAATTACCAACTTATCAAAACAATACAAGAAAGCTGGTAGGAAAATTATCATGTAAGTTCTGAAATGTGGTATTTTTTTGTATTTTTTTTGCCCTGAAATTGTAGAATTGCTTGAAATTAATATTTTTTTTTTCTTTTTTTTTGTTATAAATCATAAAAATAATAACTTGTATATATGTATGTGTATATGTGGGGTTTTTAAAGTACACATACAAAAGCTCTTGCATTTAGTCGCAATTTATAATAAATACGATACTGTAATAATATACTAAGTTAATATCTTTCACTTGCAAGTTATGATAAACAAGCTGAGATGATATTCGATAGTTACTATACATCTTAATGGTTTATATGTGAATAAGGAATAATAACACGAAGAATCTCCAGTTCTAATCATTGTATCGAGATGAACCTAAAATATTTTTATTTGTTTGATCATAAAGGACAACATGCTCGAAAGTCAGGTTGCATATATGAGCAGTTCAAAACACAAAAAGAAAACCTTCCTTCTTAATTGAATCTTTAATTTGCAACGAAATTTCTGAGCGCATAGACTACCTATTACTGACCTGTATTCCTTGTTTCAGAAAAATATTGAAAATATACATAAATACTTCTAATACGAAAATGTCTGGTATAATATTTTTTGAATTAACAATTCTGACTTGAATGAATACGCACTATTAGATATCAGAGCCAGGGGCGGATCCAGCCTCTCTCTTTGGGGGGGGGGCGGTGATATAAAAGTACTGTACGGGGGGGGGACACCAGCAATATTCCCATTTCTAGTGCAAAAGGCAGGGTCGGGTCTATTTTTCTGAATTTGATGCTCTTGGAGAGGGGGGGGCGATGACAAGAAAAAACAAGTTGCCGATGGGAGGGAGGATGCGAGCAACATACACATTCTTAGTATAAGAGGCAGAATCGGGTCCATTTTCCTGAACTCAAAGCTCTTGGGGGAAGGGGGGCTACCGCAAGAAAAATAAATTGTCAACGGGAGGAATGTCAGCAGCATACACATTCCTAATATAAAAGGCAGAATCGGTTCTATTTTCCGGAACTCAAAGCTCCTGGGAAGGGGAGGGGGATCGCAAGCATACACATTCCTATACTTTATCCAAGAACTAGAGTGAGTAATAAAACTGTTATCGAAACCTCCAATGTACCTGCTCCAGTGCCGCAGGTAACTGAGGACTACCGTAAATCTAATTATATTTAAGTATTATAAGCTTTTATAAATTTACTGCAACAATAAAATTTCTGGTAGTTCAATTTAATTTCTGTCAGTGAGCATAGTACACCTTACAGTGTGTCCTTAGTGATTTATCTTGTTTGTGCTTGTTTTTATATATTATTTGAGATTAGTGAGATACCCAAAAGATATGACTTCCACATCTATATTTATTCCAAAATCGTTAAACCAGGGCATTTTTTCCTCAACCTAAAACTTATTATGATGAATATTTATGATGCATTAAGATATCAATATCTAAATAATAAAATTAAAAGCTCTGTTGATATGTGTTCCAACATGACATGAGTTGGAAAATCTACTATCTACCGAATACTGAGGGAAAAAAACGACTGGAATTGTTAGTACTCTCAAGCCACATTCGATCACATGCAGACGAAAAACTTCGTTGGAAGTGGAGATGTAAACTGCAATAAAAGGAGTTGTACATACATTTTATTATGAGAAGCAGATCCAAACCGTCGACAAAATTCTAAAATCAATGAAGATCGGGATTTACCTGAAATTAAAAAAACTGAGCTCTGGAAATTGCTCAGAGAACTTACTTTTTGCTGAAGAATACCAGATAGGAAATTTGTTCTTATACATTGTCCGGAAAATGTTCATTGGAGAAGGAAATATTTCTCTCAAGCAAAAGGTAGAGTTGCTAGAAATAACACAACTTACAAAATTAATAATTTAACTGAACTTTTGAGAGAATTTTTTAAATAAAGTTACTGCAGAAAATTGAGAGAAATCCATATAATAAAAGTATAAAAGAAAATGTGGAAACTCGACCTCACGATCGGTGAGATCGAGGAACCAATTGTAATTAATTTGAGCGAAGATAGCTTCACTGACTTTGATTACGAATTAGATACTTAATGCTTACCAGCGTAAACACAAATGATTATTTAAATTTTCTGTAACATATAAAAAATAATTACATTTGAAGCCCTTTTTAGTGTTTAGTTGTAATTCTGCAGATGGTTTAAGAAATACATAAACTGAAACGTCAAATGTCCTAAAAATGTTTTTAATTAATAATAAAATAATCGATAGCCCCAAAAAAATTTTAGTGTTATATGGACGAACTTATTTTTTTATATATGTTTAACTTCTTGTGTTTTTGACAATGGGTATTTTGTAAGAATTTAAATTAGAACTTAGAATTTTTTGAGAGAAAAAGACTACGTTTTAATCTGAATGTGCCTAAAACGATTTCTATGCCAAATGTAAAAATTAAAAAAATACAGTTGTGATTTGTGTGAAGTATGTTAAAATTATCTATATTTTCTAAAGTATGTGAATTATTAAGAAATTATAAGAAACAAAATAATATTATAAAACTTTTTATTTTAAGTTTATTACCGAAATAATAACCTATGCCATAAATACTTTGTGATAATAAACCTCCTTCCGACGTCTATGACAAGAATTAAAATCCTTTTTAACACTTCATACATCCAAATATCTATTGCTATCCAACCCAAATAGTCCATTATTATAGACCGGTATTTTTGATTATAAAATTTCTAACCATGAAAAATATGTGTCCAACAGATTTTGCCAAAGACACCGGACTAAAGAACACAGCTAGTTTGCGAACAAAAAAAAGGGTAAAAAATGATTTATTACTCTCTCTAGTTCTTGAATAAACTATAGTATAAGAGACAAAAACGGGTCTATTTTCCTAAACTCAAAGCTCTTAGGGGGGGCGATCGCCCCCACCGCCCCCCCCCCCCTTGGATCCGCGCCTGATCAGAGCTTTATGTTTAGGTATTAGTTTATATATTTATTCATATAGGTCGATTAAGTGTATTTTAATTTTACTTTCAATTAGCTTACAATTTTCAATAAAATCAGACATAGATTTTTATCTAGTAAACACTTATATATGAAACATATAGAACCCTAGTAATCAAAACCTGCTTTGAGAAGGAACTTTACTTCACCAAATTTAATATTATTAAGTCTAAAAATATAAAATCATATCTAAAGTGAAATGAAATGATAGGAAAAAGAAAACATTTTCTAAAATTAGGATAAATATATATTATAAACGTCTTTATAAACTTAACAAATATTGTACAATACTGGTCTTAATATAATCACTAGCCTAATAATAAATAATACAAATAGACACTATTTTGCAAATTAACAGTCCATTATTTTAACAAATCTTTTTTCAGTTCGATAATTTCATTATTTTAATTATTTACAAAATTAATAACTTAAATAATAATTCTCCTTTTTCATTTACAAATAACTTACGAGACTAGAAACTCGCTCCTAAATTTTGTGCGTACAATATATTCACCAAATGAGATCAGGCTAATATCATTTTAAAACCTGCAAAGAAAATATATTTTAGTCAATTTTAAATGGATAGTTATGAGACAACTACTTATTATAGGTCCTCATAACACAAAAATTACATTTTTTGGAATATAATTTACCTGAGATTAAAATTGATATTTTCAATCCAAGAAATGTTTACTGATTTATAAAAATATATTACAAGCATAAAATTTTTTAATTTGTTCTACTTTATTAGTACTATAAGGCATATTATATTTTTCTATTATTTTGTCACCAAAAGATTTTCTAAAACATTTTTGTTTAATCAGTAACTGGTAAAGCAAGACATTTTTAAACCAATTCCATTAAAAATTATTCAGTAAAAAGAGTCAAAAAAATGCTTTCCCCGTGAAACATATTATTCCAGAATTCAAGAAAGTGTGCACGTATTCTGTCTTTTTGCGAAAAAATCATTTTCCAGGCAGTTATCAAGATTTTAAAGTTGCAGTGAAGAAAAATGTAAGCAATTTTTTTGTATTGGGTTTGCCTATACTTGGTGGAACTCCATATAAAAAATAACGTAGTAAAACTAGATTTTCACTTAAATTCCACTTTAATTGAAACTTGAATAACATTCAACATGTTTCGCTACACGGTAGCTTTATCAAGAATGAATACAATTTCTTACGTCTAGGTAAGGTAAACCATTTTTGAATTTTCCCATAATAAACAGGTAATTGAAATAGGTCATTAAAATAGGTTCAATAAAGGAGAATTGTTCAGATCTAATTGACAATTTAATAAAGTATCAGTGTTTTTAAATTTATTTATTTCTAGTGATTCCAATAAATTTAATTTAGTGCCTTTATTTTCTGTATGTAAAATTTGAAAATTTTGATCAAAATAATGATTAGATTCTCTTAAGTGGTTTGAATAATGAGAATCTGTTTTTTCTTTAATAAAAGTACTAAAGTCTTCCTTAATTCTTGTTGAAAAACTTCTGCCTGACTGTCTTATATAAAATTTAGGGCAATCTTTACATTTTATTTTATATACATCCGATTTATTTTCTTTTTTTGTTTTTGTTTCGTTAATTTAGAATATTACCAGTTGAATTATTGGTTTTAAAAGCCACATTAATATTGAACTTTTTTAGAAATTTTGCGATGCAATTACTTGCTTGACCAAAATATGTAATCGTAAAAAAATTTTTTGTATTATTTTTCATTACGGGAAATACCTGATTTAGCACTTTCATGTATAATTTTTTATTTAGAATTTTGTTTATTATTTGTGGGGTGTATCCATTGTTAACAGCAATTTGTTTAATAATGTTTAGGTCTTTTTCAAAATTTACTTTGTTTAATGGAACTGTAATAAGTCTATGTAACATACTATGGAACGTCGACATTTTATGTTGTGTTGGGTGATAAGAAGAATTGTGTATGGTTGTGTCTGTATGTGTGGGTTTATGAAAGATTAAGAAGACATATAAATTATTTTCCCGTGATAGTGTTAAATCTAGAAAGTTTATTTCGTTATCTTTTTCTTTTTCTATTGTAAATGTAATATTGAGGTGAATGTTATTAATAAAGTTGAGAAAATGTGTCAGTTGTCTGTCTGTCTGACTTGATGATGTCTTAACTTGCTTTACTGCTACTTACAAACATTTGCTCATATTATTCCACTTTTTTACACAAATAGCACGAAACTTGTTTTGATAAATAAAATATATAAAGAAATTATTAAAATTATAATTATATAATGAAGCATATAACAGGCAACCATAAGAAAAATTCTTGATTGTGTTTGGAGAAATGGTCGCTATTTTGTTAATTTTCAAAATTTTTCGGCTCTCAACCTTTTATTCTGAAGATAATGACTCATGTGACCTAAACCAAAATAGAAAATTAAATAACGTCAATTAATCCTAAAAATATAAAATTTTGAATAAAATAAGGACTGCCGCAAAAACGGCAAAACACATGACACTTTTTTAATTTCTATAAAGATATATTTCACGGAGAAAAATTCTCACTGCATCAGTTGAAATGGAATCGGTCATTGAAGAAAGAACAAAAATTATTGTGTCTTCTCCTGCAATTTAGCATCCATTTAGCATCCATGAACCCTCGAAAAAAAAAATCATCAAAAAAATGTAGTTTTTGACAAAATTGCGTTTGTTTATTTTTTTTTTCAGAAAACCACCGCCATTGTGTTAATTTTGAAATTTTTTCAGTTATCAATTTGTTTTCTGATAGCTTATAGCTCATGTGATTATAAACAAAAGAGAGAACTGAATTATGCCGAATAAACATAAATATATACAAATTTGAATAAAAAATTTCTTCTGCCAAAACTCTAAGCTCAACCTCAAAATCTCGATAATTTCCTTGAAAATGATTTTTTGCAAAACGGAAAAATACATGTACACTTTTTTTAGTTCTAAATAACATATCTGAAGGAAAGCGATTCATTTTTTATTGACCATTTTCACAGTATGATGGAATCGGTCACAAACAAATTTTAGATACGTTTAATATATATTTTCCAACATTTTACACTTTTCGTTGACGCTGCGAAAAACTCTTGCTTCAACATAAAGTTATATTGAATGCGAAACAGGTAATTGCAAGTTCTGTGTATAATTTTACGCATTATTAAAAATAACACTTATAAACTTTAAAATTTACTATGGTAATAAAAATAGTTCATAATTAGATTAAAAATGTAACCACTTCAGAATCAGAAGTTTCTTGTTTCCCGTCTTGTTCTGTCTGCGTGTTCCCTTTGGATATTTGCCATTACAGTTGGTAAACATAAAAATTTATTAAGCAAACTGAACTACACAATTAATTGGCTGCATAAAGACCATGTCCTTGAATTTAATAAATCATCAAGTTTTTTAAATAGAGGTACTTACTTCAACCCTCACAATGGGATACTTAAAGTATTTTAATCTATGGTTAATTAACAAAAGTCTGTAAGTGACAAGATTGGCTCAAAAAGTATAACGATGTATTACATTTAATGGGGATTTTTTTGAAAGCAGCAAACGAATGTTTTATTTCTATTGTATGTCGTTAGCTAATCGTTTGGAAAAAATTATATATTATTCAATAATTCACATTTTTTTAATTTTCTTGTTTCCCGTCTTGTTCTGTCTGCGTGTTCCCTTATGTAATTTGGGTGTTTGCCATTACAGTTGGTAAACATAAAAATTTATTAAGCAAACTGAACTACATAATCAATTGGCTGCATAAAGACCATGTCCTTGAATTTAATAAATCACCAAGTTTTTTAAATAGAGGTACTTACTTCAACCCTCACAATGGGATACTTAAAGTATTTTAATCTATGGTTAATTAACAAACGTCTGTAAGTGACAAGATTGACTCAAAAAGTACAACGATGTATTACACTTAATGGGGATTTTTTTGAAAGCAGCAAACGAATGTTTTATTTTTATTGTATGTCGTTAGCTAATCGTTTGGAAAAAATTATACATTATTCAATAATTCACATTTTTTTAACACGCGGCAAAGTAAAAGTGGCGTTAAACACAGAAATTGACAGGGTGGCCCAGAAACGGTTACAATCTGTCAACGGCGGGTAGTGTATATATATATATATATATATATATATATATATATATATATATATATATATATATATAGCTTATTCAGAACTGCTGTATTCGCTTGGTTACTGGCGCGGATCCCCCCCCCCCCAAGAGATTTAAATTCAGAAAAGTAGTCTGTCCTGCCTGCTGCATTAGCGACGTGAATATCTCTGACCTAGGGTAGGAATAATTTAGCTTTATATATATATATATATATATATATATATATATATATATATATATATATATATATATATATATATATATCTATGTATACATAACAGATTCTTGAACCATAGATTATATAATTTTCTTTTATTTTGTCTCTTCTTGGGTTTAGGTTCTTAATTTTAAAAAAAATCAAAAACAATTTGACGTTTCGCCCTTTATTTAAGCATCTTCAAAAATTTCTTGTTTTTTTATTATCAATTTATCCTCCTAAAAATATTTTTTATATAATTAAAAACATTTATACACAAACATATTTACAATTTTAAAAAAGAAACGCTTTAAAAAACTAGTCAAATTTCTAAAAGAGTATTTAATTTTACCAGTACATACCTTGACATTTTGCTTATTTATTAATAATAAAATGAAATTTTTATATCGTCTATTTAGGTACTTGGGATACATGGAATGCTAGTGTGTTTTATTTTTTATATTTTAACAATGGACCAAAAAAAAAGAAAAAAGGCAGACATTTAATTTTATGTTTGAGAGGATATTCAAATTTTGATTTATTAATAGGATCGAATACTTAATATTTTTCTTTAAATTAGGCTGGTGTAATGTGGCTCAAATTTCCAATATCCGTTCTGCCGTTAACAGTGTTTTTAATTTCTATCATTTCCTTTATCTGTAATTTTTGATAATTCGTATCTTTGTTTTTAATTTTGGTATTGTTATAATCGAAGGTATGTTTTTTATCCTTTAAACATCCTGTTAAACAAACACACAAAGGATGAAAAACATACCTTCGATTATAACAATACCAAAATTAAAAACAAAGATACGAATTATCAAAAATTACAGATAAAGGAAATGATAGATATTAAAAAAGATAAAAATACTGTCAACGACAGAACGGATATTGGAAATTTGAGCCACATTTACACCAGCCTAATTTAAAGAAAAATATTAAGTATTCGATCCTATTAATAAATCAAAAATTGAATATCCTCTTAAACATAAAATTAAATGTCTGCCTTCTTTCGTTTTTTTTTTGGTCCATTGTTAAAGTACCTAATAGAAGATATAAAAATTTCATTTTATTATTAATAAATAAGCAAAATGTGAATGTATGTACCGGTAAAATTAAATACTCTTTTAGAAATTTGACGAGTTTTTTTAAAGTGTTTGTTTTTTAAAATTATAAATATGTTTGTGTATAAATGTTTTTAATTATATAAAAAATATTTTTAGGAGGATAAATTGACAATAAAAAAAAATAAGAAATTTTTGAAGATGCCTTAAATAAAGGGCGAAACGTCAAATTGTTTTTAATTTTTTATTAAATTAAGAACCTAAACCCAAGAAAAGGCAAAATAAAAAGAAGATGATATATATATATATATATATATATATATATATATATATATATATATATATATATATATATATATATATATATATATATATATATATATATATATATATACATGTATATATAAATATAATAAGTTTCTGGTTTTCCTTGGTGTAAAACACTTTTCATTTTTTATTGCTATATTATAACATAAAATTAGTAAGTTAATTTTAAACATACCTTATGTATTCAAAGTTTATATACATATGCATGGTGCGTGAAATGTAGTTTTCACAAAATAACTTATGTTCCGATGGAACAAAACTAATTAAATTTTGATAAAAATCGTAATAAATAAACACCCTAGGATTCCTTTAACAATTTTTTTCATGGCTTGTCAAGTGAGGCAGAGGCCTGCATCCTTGTTATTTCCTTTTTTAATAAATTTTAAAGCCCTTTAGAAATGTTAAATGTTACTTAGATTTTCTAATTATCTATCTTTTTCTTAGAAAAAAAGGTGCATTTTTTTGATTTGCAAAAATTAATCATCACAGCATCCAATTTGAATGTAGTGTCGAAATAGAATGATTCTTTATTTTTTTGCCAGCAATATAAATTGAAATAAATGACAAAGTCTTTTAAGTAAGAATAACTCGAACTTACTTACTAATATTTTTTCAAAGAAAAAAACAGTTTAGTTTTTATATAAAAATAACAGGTATCCATATTACGAAACTGCAATCAAATTGGATACAGTTAAATGTTCAAATGCATTTGTCTCGAAAATGGTTTATTTTCTCGTAACCAAAGAGAAATACCTCTTTTTAAACAAAAGGATAAGTTACAAAATAATGTTACAGGGGAACAGCACCCCTGGCTCATCTGAAAAGAAATTTTTTTTAATTATATAAATATAAGATGATATTTTCATGATAACTATTCTCAGCTGAAAAATTATCTATTTTTTTTGGGCCACCCTGTGTATTATAATTTTATGGATTTACCACAAAAATTAAAAAAATATTTAGAATTTTGTCATTCGATTTATGATTACCTACCTAAGCAAAAATATAGTTTACTATCCTGCTAGCTACTAGACTGAGGGACTTGTGTTTGCTCCCACCAACTCATAACATCAAGTCCTTCCTGTGAATCAATTTCGTCATTTTCAGCCTTTAAAGAAATTACAGGTAAATCGTTTTCTTCAGTCTTAATATGTACATTAAAATTTTGTCCTAATCTACCAGTAGCGAAAACTGGGATAAAACAGTTTTGGTTAATATTCTCACTCAGCTTCGAGGAATCGTGGTTTGGACTTAATGAACTTTCACTATACATTCCTGGACTTAGAGAACCCGTGGTTGTCTGTAGAGAGTTAATTTGCAGATACGAAAGATTTTGGTTGTTAAGTTCTAGCCCAGAATCTAGGAGATGTGAGTCAGTAAGATGATGATGTTGATCAACTGACATTGGGTCCAAGTTTTCCGAATTTTCGTATATATTGCTTGGTATAATTTCGTACGTATTATTGGTGGTGTTGATTCGAATATACTGCTGAGGAGATGAGGTGGTCACTGAAGAAAAATCGTCATCATCTTCTTCAGATGGAGACATAACAAAATTGTATGTTAGATCATTTTGTGAAGTATTAGAGTCATTTTGTGAAATAACTGAAATAGGCGAAGGACAAGAAGCCATATCACTTTTTTCTCGAAGGCCACCACTAGTTTCTTCATCCATGGTTAAAATCTCTTCAAGACTGCGAATATACTCCACTGCCATTCTCAAGGTCTCAACTTTACTTAATTTCTTGTTACCTCGACCGTTACTACTTTCAAAAGCTTGAGCAATAAAATTAGGAATGTGTTGTCTCAAAGTTGCAAAACCATTATTCACTTGTTTCACTCTGTTGCGTTCGCGAGCGTTTCGTCGCGCAACAGCAATTGGTTGAGGATTTGTTTTTAAGTCTTTCCCGCCAGTTTTTTTAACACCTTTACGTCCTGGATTCGTTATAAGAATGTCATCTTTGATATAGTTTTTTGGCTGTGGTAAGATAGGAGGTGGTTTTCGAAGTATAAGAATTTGACGGTCATCTGAATTCGGATAGTTTGTATTAGTATTTTGTTGAAGAATGTTAAGCTTTTGTGGGGACACGTTATACTGCACTACACTGATCTGAGACATAGTTAAGATGACTGCTGATGAACTTAGAAAAAGTAATTAAAACAAATTTAAAGCATTCTTTATCTCACTTAAATATTAGTCATATGTGTTGCGAAAGTTCACTGGATGTCACGAAAACTAATAAAGTCTATCACACACTTGATTTTAAGCCGGATGTTTTCAATTTGTTTGTGGCGACTTATGAATTAACGGAAACGCGTGCTGTTTGAATTCGAGAAATAGAATGAACTGAAAATTCGATCTAATTTTAACATTTGGCATGTGGCACGAGCGCGCGGGACAAAACTCCACCCATTTTTACTTCTTAGGGGTGTTTCGGAATCAACAGCTGTTATTTCACGTTAAAAGCCGGCACATATGAGGGACCCAGGATGCACAGTGGTAAAGACGTTTTATTAGTAGGATAAAATAATTTTAAGGGAATATTTTTTTATTTTATTGTTGGTTTCGCATTTGTCATTTGTACAGGGTGTCCCATTTTTGACACTTTTAGGAGATATTGGAGTTATTATCAAAGATATAGTGTTGCGGTTTCTACTTTAGTGTCCTACTTGTTAACGAAGCGAAAGATTTTGAAATCTTTGATTTTTAGGCACATCTTATATTTCCGTTGTGCGTTAAATTATTAAAAATATAAAAACTAATTTTTATAGAGTTTTTTATGTAGAGTTCAGTAGCATAGTCAGTTTTTTCTAAAAAGTTAAGTTTTTAGGATATTAACCAAACTTAAATTTTTTTTAATACGACACCCTGTATATTATTTTAGATATTGATTAAGTTTAATTTAGGATTTTCGAAAATATAGAATGTGTGTATTTTATTTTGAAAAACAAAGTCATAATCTGATATTTTCAATAATTTACTTTATTTCTAACAGTAGGCCATCGACAATTTATAAGAAACAAATGCAAAATTTTGAGAATAATATTTTTACCAAAGATTGGACAATTTTTAAACAATCACAATTTCAGTTAAAAATAAAGAAATTTTTCTGCCGTATTTAAATAGTTTGTTATATATGTAATTCTCCTTTCAGGCAGAGAATATGAAAAATATATGTACAAACAGTTTATTTCCTGCAAATATCGCTCTGATCCTCTCTCCATACGCGTTTCGATCACCTCATGATCTCGTTAATGGAGCTGTATCGGACCGAGAGCAACATTAGCAGGAAATAACTAATATATGAACCATAAATTTCAAGGTATGTCGGCAAGATATTACACCTGCCGTCTACCAACTTCGATGTCAGACTGAAAAATATCGCCAGTCGAACGACATCTATGAACCAACGGAGTAACGTGAAATTTGTACATATATTTTTCATATTCTCTGCCTGAAAGGAGAATTACATATATAACAAACTATTTAAATACGGCAGAAAGATTTCTTTATTTATTACTGAAATTTTGATTGTTAAAAAATTTCACGTTACTCCGTTGATTCATAGATGTCGTTCAACTGGCGATATTTTTCAGTCTGACATCGAAGTTAGTAGACGGCAGATGTAATATCCTGCCGACATACCTTGAAATTTATGGTTCATATATCAGTTATTTCCTGCTAATATTGCTCTCGGTCCGATACAGCTCCACTGACGAGATCATGAGATGATCGAAACGCGTATGGAGAGAGGACCAGAGTGATATTTGCAGGAAATAAACTGTTTGTACATATATTTTTCATATTCTCTGCCTGAAAGGAGAATTACATATATCACAAACTAAAGATTGGACACTTTAAAATTAATTTTAATATATTTACAATTGTAAACACGTAATTACATTTTTACTTTAAACAACACTGTTATTATAAAACCAGAATATTGAAAATTGATAGCGAAGGAACAAGAACAACATTATTTCATAAAACTAAAATAACAAAAACAAAAAGAAACACTGAGACTAAAAATAATCAAGAGTTTTTTTAAAGATAGTTTTCACAATGAGGGCGATTTTCTTGAAAGCAATATCAGCACAGTTTTGTTATTCTTCTAATTGCATTTAAAAGAACCATTGGTCTAGTATGAAGGGTTTGGAAGGTCAAATCAATTGCCTCACGAAGTTCGGCCATATATTCGCGTCGTGTCATATAAACTCGATTTTGCATGAAATCCTACAAAAAAAATCCAACACGAAAAGATCGGGAAATCATAGGGGATATCTGACTGGTCCATTGGTACTTATCCATCTTTGAGGAAAGTTATTGTCCAGAAATGGCCTTAACAGTCCAGAGTTGTGGCTCGGAGCACCATCTTGTTGAAGATAAATGGAATTGAAATAGGCCAATGGGATATCTTCAAGCAATTCTGGAATAATTTCCTCGAGGATTTCTAGGTATCTGCGTGCTGTGAGACCCCCCCCCCTTCATACATCTTGAAGGCTATGCGTCGGCCCAAAATAAAACACGAGACTCCAACTGAAAAGCGTACTTGTTGTGCCCTTTCGAAAATTGAATGTTGATTTTCTGCAGATCAATACCTCGTGTTGTGATGGCCAAAAAAGTCCCGCACTTAAAAAAATAACATTCGACAGACCAGGTAACAAATCTACCAAAAGATTCGTTGGTGAGGATTTGTTCTAAATACCAATGACAAAACATTACTCGGCGCTCATCACCTCCGAGGTGTAAGTGTTGCACTATTTTATTTATTTATTTTTTTTTGCGGAGGGGAAATCTTGCATAGACACCCGCACGAAGTATACGGGTAGTGCCGGATTCTTACCGGCTAAAACCCCCCCCTGGACTGAGGGTCCCCACGATCATCTTCTGTTTCCTATAGTGAAACTATAGTCTACAGAAGTGCACTGTGAGTGTCCCATTGGTTTCCGGGCCTTGGCCTTATAAACCTCCGGTCATCACTCTTTGGTGTTTCCGGTCCAGGAGCCGGTGCTCCTATTGCTTCGCACTTCCTTGCATTTCGCGTACAATGCAAGGTTGGTGTCTCTACGCCATTCGCTCTACATTCATTCATCTCACTCATCCCTGCAAAAATGTATGTTGCAGCCCTTGAGGGATATTCCTCGGGCTCTGAAGCTCCTACCTGTCCGATGATCTTCTCTCTTCTTTCTTCTCTTGATGTTTTCCTTGATCTTCTGTTCCTTTTCCCACTGGAGTCATCTGCTTGCTTCACCTAGACCTGAAGTCTAGGTCTTTTGTGTTTCCTAGCATCTATTTCCGGGTCATAATCCACTGATTGCCTAATCAATGGATTATCATGGAGTTCAACTTTTTGAAAGGCTTTTGCAGCCTTTTGACTTCTCGTAGAGGAGTCCATCTCATCTCTCTACGTATTTGTTCGTTCCTGACGAACCACGGGGCATCTAAGGCCATTCTCAGGTTTATGTTTTCCTGAGCTTCTAGCGTTTTGATGTACGTTGCAGCAGCGTGGCCCCATGCTGCTGACCCGTACGTCATCAGCACTATTTTAAATTTATATGGATGGTATTTATACTTTTTCAAAATTCTCTCAGCGTCAGATTTTACTACACCAGTTCCTTCCTCTTTTTTTCTACAGTATGATGAAGTTGTTACTACTGCGTAAAATAACATATTTCTTTCTTTTCTCTCCCTATCTTCCTTGACGTATATTTTGGTGCGCAGCTGAATAAAAGATCCGTGTTCAACTAGATTTCTTTTTAAACGACAAATATGCCTAGAAAGGGTTGCCTTCTGTGTGGATAGCTAACATGAACAAAAACGATCGCTAGATATGAATAGTTGTCCTAATGATAACGATTTAAATACATTACCTGCTGATATATAATTCAGAAGCTTTTTGGCGCCTTTCATTTCTTTGTACAAAACTAACATATCTTACTTTTCATAACTATCATAAACGGCAATTGTTAATGTAAAATAAATGAAAAGTAAAATAAAAACTCCATTGTAACAAAAATATTTTATAAATAATAAGAATCTGACAAAACTGTGAAATTTTGGAGATCTGTCTATGTTTCTTATAAATTGGCCATGACCTAGTGTTACAAATGAAGTAAATTATTGAAAATATGGAATTCTGACCTTGTTTTTCAAAATAAAATAAATAAATTATGTATTTTTGAAAAACCTAAATTATACTTATTCAATATCTAAAATAATATACAGGATGTCCTATTTAAAAAATCATAAGTTTGGTTAATATCTCAACAACCAAACTTCCTAAAAAGAAACTAACTGCTCCACTGAAATCTAATTAAAAAACTTTAGAAAAATTAGTTTTTACATTTTGATAAATTAATATGCTTTAAAATGAAGATTTTAGAAATCACGCTGCAGATTAATAATAAAGAGGGCCATGACAAATTTGACACCGGAATCTTTCGTTTCGTTAAAAAGTATGAAAATAAAGTGAAAACCGCAACACTCTATCTTCGATAATAACTTCAATACCCCTTAAAAGTGTCGAAAATGGGACACCCTGTACAATAATTTTATTACGTTTCTTTAACGTAATTATCATTCTATTATTATCGGTTTACTTTCCTACGTTTAAAATAATTTTGATCCATTTATACATGCTTTTTCAGGGAATTTTTGATGGGTACTAGATCAATTGTCATGAAATGTGTTGAAATATATTGTATCTAGTTTGATTTTAGTTAAATTAACAAGCTCGCTGGTCCAGTATAAAAGCCCGAAGATTTTTTATATTTTATTTTGGCAAAAATTGGCATTCCAAGGTCTTTGGCGATATAATATGGCTGACTAAAAACGTTACAATTATTAATTTTGAAAAAACTTGACTTAAGATAAACCATCTGTCATACTTAAATAAAGTTACGATTTACAACATCTTTATTCGAAATCAAATATCCTAAATTATACGAAAAAATTGTATTCAATTTAGTAAATAGAATTATATTAGTATCTAGTATTTTATGGAAATTCATCTCTATTATTTTCTTTCCATTTCACTTTCCTGTAGACATTGACGTTATTTGAGGTTTACCGCACCTACTGCTAAAGTACTAACATGTATATCACAGGAAGACTTCACTTATATATAGATGGTTGTGTATGGAATTGGGGATCAGTACACTGCGACCTATTAGATCTATTGTATTCTTCTTCTCCTGCCAAGTCGTTAGGAACACCTTGCTGACTCGAGCAGGTCCCTCAGTCCTATTTTCCTCAGGAATGGCATTCTAGAGTTTTCTAAAGCACTGCACTCTGAAAGGATGCGAATAGAGGTTGCGTCCTCGTGTTCGCAAAATTTGCATTCTTCTCTTTCTGTCAATCCATGTTTCTTTAAATGTCCTCTCAGGTGGATAGCTATTACAAAACAACAGAAATACAAACAACGTAAGTTTGACAACTGCTTTTAAAGCCGAGCGCCCACCTATCAGACCAAGACAAGACATAGATAAAACAAATATATGTTTGATCGCGTTGTATTGCATAAGTGCGCGACTTAATTTAAAAGGCATTCGAGACAATGAATAGATTTGTTTTAAGCCTTTGTTGTATCTCTGTCTTTCCTGATAAGTGGACATTCTCCCTAAGTCAACCTGCAGTATTATCTATAACCTTTAAATAGAAACACTTACTATATTAACCTTTATCATAACTTACAGCTATGACCTTGCACTTTCACATACAGATAACATCATCCTTAAAATAATTACCATCATAACCATTGTTTATGCAATTATATAATTGGAGACTATTCTAAGAAAAAAGTTATCCATAGATGAAAATAGCAGGTCTAAAATATCAGTTTTGACAAGAGCCTGCAAACATTCAGGGAAAAGCAATATGATATGATTAAATATTTGACCAGCAATGTTGAGTAGATGGTCCACTGTTCATAATATGAGGGACCCACGTTGCATACGGTAAACACAAACGGCTCGTTCATACAGGTAAAGTTGGTTCTGGCGGGGCTCGTGGGATTTTATTACGAAGATTTTATATACTATGTTAAATTAATAAAAACGAAGGAAGTATTAAAGGTAAAATAATGTTTTTATTACAAAAGGGAATAAGAAATATAAATTTAAAGAGAAAAATTTAACAAAGTTATACTCTTTCGTAATTTTTTAAAATTATTTCGCTAATAGGCAAACACAAAAATTTAAATTAAGGGTTCTTGTTATTTGAAACATATACAGGCTGTCTCAACGAAAAGATTGTACCAAGTTGGATGCTTTTCTAGGAATCTAGGGCAAAAATGTTTGAATCCGGGGGAGAAACATTTTGCTTCTATTATCCTCCTGCATATTCAACCCATTAAATTAAAAATAAGGAGGGGTATGAAGTTGCACCTTATTTTAAAGATCATCAAATTCTCTTTTATTGGTGTTCAGGTTTTTGAAATTAGTTTGATAGTTTTCAAAAAATTTGAGGAAATGTTGGATCGAAGCTTTTAGAATGTTACAATTTTTATTTTCACTTTTGCTTTCACACGACTAATTTATTCACGGTAGCCACTTTTTAGACCAGGGCTTATCTGTTTTTAGGTGAATGTGAAATGAATCATGGAGATTTTTGCATGAGAGCCTCCAGAATAACCTGAATAATGATAATTTTGATATGCGTACTTTTAAAAAGTTGGGCAACATTGTTTTTATTAATAAAAATATAAAATTAACGAAAAAAAAAACGTTTTTTTTTTCTAATTTTCTCTCGTGTAACTTTAAAAGTATTCATTTTAAAGGAAAGTTGGAAAGGAAAAAAGTTTCAATATTAAATTTTCCATAAGACTAAGTTAGTTGGAAATATATTTCCCTTGTTGCAAAATAGCAATAATTAAAAAAAAAGGTAAGACAAAGAAAACCTTATGTCATGATAAAATAACGCGCTAGGATCAAATTGACAGTTTTTCCACAATAATCTTGCAATCCGATTTCGTTCACAAAAATTGACCATTTTTCAAGTTTGTCCGAGTCCAAAATGTCACGTTAACGTATTTAAATTTATTTTCGACATATAAAGAGTGTTTTTTATAGAGGTATAAAACTTTAAGTTGGCAACACTTTTTTAACTGGTGGCCATTTTGTCAGCTGTCAAGTGATTTATGTTTAGTTTTGTTTGGCATTTCAACATGAATAGACTGACGCCTGAACAACGCTTCCAAATTGTGCAAATTTATTTGGAAAATCATGGTTCTGTTCGAAATACGTATCGCGCACTACGGTCAACATAATCGTCCATCAGAGCAATTAATTCGATTAACTATGGAACGTTTTCGCACCACGTTTATTCTAAATGATAATACGCATCCACAGAGACGTCATACAGTGCGTACAGAAGAAGTCATTGCTGCTGTAGAGCGTAGCGTAGAGGAAGACCCGAATCAGTCTATCCGCCATCGTGCACAGGAATTGGATATGTGTCTATTCACTTTATGGAACATTTTACGGAAAAATCTTGGTTTGTGTGCTTACAAAATCCAACTCGTGCAAGAATTGAAGCCACACGATCACCTAGCAAGGCGTAGATTCGGTGAATGGGCCCAAAACAAGATTACCGTTGATCCCGATTTTCATAAGCGAATTTCGTTTAGCGATGAAGCTCACTTTTGTTTGAATGGATACGTCAATAAACAAAACTGCCGTATTTGGAGTGATGATAATCCTCAAGTGTATGTTGAGACACCGTTACATCCAGAAAAACTGACTGTTTGGTGTGCTTTATGGGCTGGTGGAATCATTGGTCCGTAATTCTTTAAAAACGATGCTGGTCAGAACGTTACAGTCAATGGTGACCGCTATAGAGCCACGATTACTTTTTCGTTCATCAATTGAACAACCATGATGTGCAGGAGCTGTGGTTTCAACAAGATGGCGCAACATGTCACACAGCTCGTGCCACAATTGATTTATTGAAGGAAACGTTTGATAACCGCATAGTTTCACGTTTTGGACCCGTGAATTGGCCTCCAAGATCGTTCTTAACGCCGCTAGAACATTCGCCGCGATATTGTCAATATACGGCCACAAATATTCGAAAAAGTCATCGAAAATTGGACCTCCAGATTAGACTACGTCCGAGCCAGCCGTGGCGGTCATATGCCAGAAGTCATATTTAAATTATAATGCCAGAAAGTTATCTTTCGAATAAAGTAAATTTCATGTCAATTTAAAAAATTCATCTTTGTTTTATGCCATTTAAAAGTTCTATAGCTCTATAAAAAACACCCTTTAGAACCATTTTTTTCAGAATCAAAATCGGATGATTTGGACGTTCTCAGGAATTGTTTAAAGACACTGTTGATATTTTTTCTTATAAACAAATAGATTATCTCGGGGGATTTTCATTGCATTTTTTTTTACAATACACGATTTGAAAGTACTTGGAAAGACCCTTCTTTTCGTGAAAAATTTTCAAATCCGTCAATTGGTTTGCGAGATACAAACTGTCAAAATTGACAGCCTGTTACGGTGAATCTATAAATAATACAGATCTGATTCTTAAAGCAAGAACTTTGTCTTGCCGAGCTCTTTTTTGATACAAATATTTAAATGTTTATGTTATCGGAAACTTTAAGGAAAAGAATATCGCCCTCAAACAATAAACAATCATTGTTTAAACAAAATGAAAAAACTTTTGGTTTTGTATTATTTTATTCATAAAATACAGAAAAAATAAAATAATTATGTTATATAAATCACATATGAAAAGTTAATTGTTTTAAGTTAAGTTAAGTACTTTCAAACCATGTATTGCAAAAAAAAATCCAATGAAAATCTGCCGAGATAATCTATTTGTTTATAAGCAAAAATATCTACAATGTCTTTAAACAATTCCTGAGAGCGTCCAAATCATCCGATTTTGATTGTGAAAAAAGCGTTGGAAAACTTGTGTTCCCTGCTCTATGTCGAAAGTAAATTTAAATACGTTAACGTGATATTTTGGACTAGACAAACTTGAAAAATGGTCAGTTTTTCTAAACGAAATCCGATTGCAAAATTATTGTGCAAAAACTATCGATTCGATTCTAACGAATTTTAGCGTATTATTTTATCATGGCATAAAATTTTCTTTGCTCTAATATGAAGATCCTCAGAGAAATTTAAATGGTCGAAAAAAATTGATTAAAAACCTGCTTTTTTAATTATTGCTATTTTGCAATAAGGGAAATATATTTTGAAATTTCTGACTAACTCTATCTTATGGTAAATTTAATTACGAAACTTTTTTTCCTTTTCAACTTTTCTCTAAAATGAGCATCTTCAAAGTTACGTGAGAGAAAAATTGTAAAAAAAAAGTTTTTTTTTGGTTAATTTTATATTTTTATTAATAAAAATAATGTTGCCCAACTTTTTGAAACTACGAATATCAAATTTATCGTTATTCAAGTTATTCTGAACGCTTTCATGCAAAAATCTCCATGTTCCATTTCACATCCACGAAACCCCGATATTTTACACATAAGCCCTGGTCTATTTAGTAAGCTTTAATTTATACCTTTTAGCTGATTTTAATAAAACTTGGCATACTTATTTACAGTAATAAGGGGATTCTTCCAATGCAATTAGAATAAGATCATTAATTCCAGTAGCGTACCAGAGGGTAATCGAATTTATATTTATTGGAAAAATATTTTTGAAGATTTAGCAATTCAAAATAAGATGTTTTTTTGCCTTCATTTTTTTTCGTATCTCCCTTCATTTTTGAGGAAAAATTTTAAAACCATTTCTCTGCATGTAACAGAGAAAATCTCATTTCAACAAAAATACAATCAAAAGTGCCAATAACAATAATTTAGGATTTGTTTAATGCATTTAAGCGCGTTTATGCGTAGTCTGCGGAGTCATCATACCTTGTATTTGCAATACAGCTGAATACGCAGATATTGTGTTTGTTTACAAGTACTGTGATGTTAAACGCGCGCTTTAGTAGATGAGTATGCCCCTTAGACTTCCTCTAAGAAGATTGCCTGACAGATCAGTGTTTGCTACTATTTTTCAACGTCTAAAAGCATCAGGATTAACCCCTTTAAAATGGAAGAAAATCACAAAATATCTTAAAGCACTTCGACGAAATGCCTTCCAGTGGCATGCTGAGATCTTCTTTACAAATAGGATATAAGCGGAGTACTGTGATCAGGATATCATCTGCAGAAAGTTCAGAATTTACTACCTGATGACTTTCCACGAAATGAATTTTCCGAAAAGTTCCTGGGACAAATAAGAGTTGATACTTCCTACTCTCGAAGTGTGATTTGAACTGACGAAGCAACTTTTACCCAGCCTGGTATCTTTATTCAGCATAATGCTTACATTTTCAACATGAATTTTCATACAATGTTTGAATGGTATTATGCGACCACTCAATAATCGGTCCATATTTTCTGTCTCCAAAACTAAATAGTCTAGCTATCCTTCATTTTTTTGAAGACGAATTTGAAGCAGTCTTAGATAACATATCTATAATTAATAGAGCGAACAGTTAGCTGGATGTCCTGCTCATTACACTCTACCAGTTCGACGATAGCTACACCACTATTATCCGAGAAGATGGTTAGGTCGCCGTCAAGACAGCCCCTTTTGTTGGTCTGCACGCTCTCCTGACTAACCCCTTTCGATTTTTTGTGTGGGATACAATGAAAATCAAACTTTATGCTGAGTCCATCAACGACGAAAGTGCTCTTCGGGAAAGGATTGTTCAAGCAGTCCGAGAAATCACACCAACAGAGTTTAGTGCAGTTGCAGAAGCTGTCATCCGCAGGTGTGAACTTTGCGTTGAAAAAGATAATGATCATTCTGAGCAATTTTTGTAAATTTTTGAAATTCACTCGTTTTGTAATAAAGTTAAAACAGATAAATATCATAAATCGAGACGCATTTTCTTTTTCTTTTTTCTAATGAATGCTGATGCTGAAATAGGTTATTTCCTGTTACACAAAAGGGGACACCCAACTTCGTATTTCTTTTAAATAGTACACATTTTATTAAATTTTAAGGATTTTTGCTCAGATTTTTTATTGTTTGAACATAAACATGCAGAAAAACTTTTTAATTTTTTTTTCTCAAAGAAAAAGTGAAGTAGGAAAAAATTTGAAGAAACAAAAAAAAACGTATTTTCAATTGCTTAATCTAAAAAAAAAAATATAATGACCATACAACAAATAGTGGCATAAAGCGATTTTTCCGATAAATATCACTTATAACGCCTTCTTACATTGAAAGAAGCCCGTTATTACCGCAAATGAGAATGCCAAATTCTATCAAAATCAATATCTTCTAAAAATTTCGACACCCTATATTTCGAAAACGAAGCAAGTTAAGACATACAGGAAAGAAAAATCTTATTTTTAACCGACTTCTAAAAGAAGGAGGTTCTCAATTCGTCGACTATGTATTTTTTTATGTATGTACACCGATTACTCCGGAACGGCTGCACCGATTTGAATGAAATTTTTTACGTTATATTCAGGAAGTTGCTGCGGTTGTCCCATATTTTTTTAGACGAAATTGGTGCAGAAAAATCCAAGATGGCACTTACAATATTGCGGCCAAAAAAAATAATTTTGTCCGATTTTCTCCAAAATTAGTATGGAGGAATTTTCGTGGTTGTACCCAACGAAACTGAAATTATTTTTAAAAAATTCAAAATGGCGGATCCAATATGGCGGACAAAAAATTAAATTTTGTCCGATGTTCTCCAAAATTGGTTTCGGGGAGTTTTCGGAGTCGCATATGACGAATCTAAAATAATTTTTAAAAAATTCGATATGGCGGATCCAATATGGTGGATAAAAAATTAATTTCGCTCGATTTTTTCAAAATTGTCTAAAATCGGTATTGGGGGATTTTTGTTAGTATTAATTACGAAATTAAAATATTTTTTGAAAAACTCAATCTAGTGGATGGTGTCCTAAAAATTTTACATTTTTCGATTTTGTTCAAATGTGGAAAGGAATCGTTTTTGATGATTTAAATAGTGAATATAAAATTATTTTAAGAAAATCTAACATGTCAGATGCAATATGACCGTTTAGAAATTTTAAATTTCTGGATTTCATCTAAAAGTGGTACTAGGGGGTTTTAAAGGGTTTAGATTTAGATTAGATTAAGAGGTTAAAATTATTTTTTTGAAATTCAATATGACGGATCCAATATGGTGGGTTGAAGATTCACCTTAATCACATTTTTTCAAATTTGGTATTATGGGGTTGGGGGGTGGCGTATTACGAATATGAAGTTAATTTTTTACAACTATTAGGTTGATAGGATACAATATGAAGGAATAAAAATTTTACATTTTCCGGTTTTATCTAAAATTGATATTGCTGGGTTCTTGGGGCATATACAAACTCAATACGCAATATAAAATATATCAGGCTAAGAAATCTACATCTCAAGTTCTTTAAATATCGATATTGTAACGTTTTGGGGCCTATATTACCAATTTAAAATTAATTTGAAATTTAAGATAGTGGATTTACTATGACAGACTAAATATTTGTTTGTCACAATTTCATTGATATTTGGAGAACTCTAAGAATCAAAGAATTTTTAGTAGTTTATTTTAGGGTGATTTACAATTATGGATAAAATGAGTACTTTTTTGCCACCTTGGAGTCATTGAGAGGTAGACTAATCTGAATTAGCACTTAGTTCAAATAATTTATAAATATCATAATAAATTCAAAACTAAAAATCAAAAAATTAAATTTTTATAAAAAAATTGAACCGACTTCTAAAGGTGCGCTAAAAAGTGAAAAATAACTAAAAATTTTTATATGAAATTGAAATTTTTGAAGTCAGCGCTAAATTATTTCTAAGTAAAATAAATAACTACTAATATATACAAATTATGGTAAGAAAACAATTACAAATAAAGTATTTTTAATCTGTTCATGCGAATCACATTTTGTCAGGTATTAGTTTGACGCCGACTTCAAAAATTTCAATTTCGTATAAAAATTTCTAGTTATTTTTCACTTTTTAGCGCACCTGTAGAAGTCGGTTCAATTTTTTTTATAAAAATATTATTACTTATAACATCGACCATAAACGTTTGGCGGTTTAACCCTGGGTTACCCTGAAGAACGGCTGTAATGCCAACATGTTTTAATATATTTGACAAATAAATAAGAAGGTAAATATTATGTATATTTTGTATATATTAAACAAAAAAAAACGTAAAAATACATTATCGTGCAGTTATAAATAGGGTCACGAAAATAATCATACAGTTTTTACAGACAATTTAGGCCACTTTCGCCAGACGTGAATCCTAAAGGGACCATATGGGTTCAGATGTTATAGTGGTTTCGCTAAGGAAACGCATTTCTTGTTGATTGAATAGCGCTGCAAGCCAAATGTCGGATGCATCGAAGAACGAAACGCACTTTATCCTTCGATATAAAAATAGATATTTTTGTTAAGTGCCACATGTGCACCTAATTACTATTCTGCAACATGTGGTTAACCTCTAAAAAGAATTTGATAATAGTGTATATAGAGATAGTTTATTTTTATACCTCGTTATTAAAATTATTTAACATTTAGAAAGTGGCTTGAATAAATAGTCGGAGGCTCGCTCGCAAGCTCGTATACTATAGCTACACTTTTTTTTAATTTCTAGATTCATTATTACACTAAACAATTTTTTGAGGTTTGGGAAAAGGTTGAATTTCGAAACAGTTGAATAGAGTATGTGAAATATAACTTCAAACTTCAGTTGGTGAATTTTTACCATCACCATGATAGACTTTTGGTCGGGATGTCTTCATAAAACATGACTTTCTTCTTCACCAAACATAGAACTTTTCCCTAGATTTTTTGTTTGAGCTAGTTTAAAAACACAGCATAATATTCGGAATAAATCATCCCACTTCCATTCCCTTCTAGAGTACCTACAACTAATATTATTTTAACAGTGTTCCTGACCTTTCCTACAGAGTGACCTTCTTCACCATTTTTGATGTTTTCCTTGTGTGTCCACTGTATTGATTGTTATAATGGTGGATCAACGACTCGTACAGAGTAACAAACTACTACAAAAAATCGGATTAGACTCAAAAAAAAAAAACAATTGCTGTTCCACTATGATCATGGATTGCAGTTTATGATCTGGAATAAATATTATTAATAATACTATTAAAAAAGTCTTCTCTTCTGTAACCTATAGTTATGAGTCGAGCTGCCCCTTACAAACAAAAAAAAATCTGTAGGGATGTACCTTGGTGGAATAACTTCTGTCAGAGCTAAGATCCGAAATGCACAGACTTTTTAATAGGGCTAAGCTTGACGGAGAACTCTGGTAGAGCTACACCGAGAAACTTACAACCTACAACAAGTAAATTAGGAAAGGTAAAAGAAACACCTTCAAGAAATTCTATAAAGACATTTAAACTCTCCTCGCCGCAGCTAGACTTCACAAAGTCATGGCAAAAGGTAGGGTCGACACAGCAATGGAACTCAGAAAGCCAGACGGAAGCTTCAAGGGGAGCGAGGAGGAAAGAGCATTACTCTTACTCAACGCTCACTTTCCGGGGAGCAAGCCCAGTATTGCGAACAATGTAATAGAACATAGCAAAGGCCTACCAGAGAAGCTACAGCAATAGCCAGGTACATATGCAGTAGCGGTAGTTTAAAATGGATAATGAACACCTTTCAACCATTTAAACCCCCAGGAGTTGATGGAATAATCCCGGCCCTGTTCCAACGAGGGCAGGAAGAGATTTTTCCACATATTATATGCATCAATCAAAGTAGCCTGATACTAGGCTATGTACCAGAAATATGGAGAACGGCCAGAGTCATCTTCATTCCGAAAGCGGGGAAAAAGGACACTACACACCTTAAATCCCTGTGATCCATCAGTTTCACATCGTTTATTTTAAAAACAACGAGAAAGCAGTAGATAATAGAATAAAAATTCTTGAACAGGCGGCACTGTATCCTCATCAACATGGGTATCCTGCGGGTAGGTCTACGGAAACTGCACTGGTACAATTAACAGATGAGATTCAAGAAGCACTGAACAAGAAGGAAACTGTAATATGTGCCTTCCTTGATATAAAGGGAGCTTTTGACAACACTCCACATGAGGCAATCAAAGAGCACTCGATGACAGGAGAGTGAATGAAACGGCATCCAACTGGATAGCACGATTTCTCTGCAGTAGGATAACAGAGACAGTGATTGGACAGCACACTGTCGCCCTCTGTACCATCAGAGGATGCCCTCAGGTAGGAGTAGCCTCACCACGTAGTGGAACCTAATTGTAAACCGACTTACCTGTAATCTAACTGACCTCGACATATCTTGTGAGGGCTATACCGATGACGTAGCCATGATCGCAAGAGCCAAGAGGGCCTGAATACACTAGAGGATGGTGCCAGATGACGGGACTAAACATCAACTCCACCAAAATCACACTAGTAGCATTCACAAGGAAAAGAAACTTCAATCTGCAAACCAACAAAATGGATGGGAATGTTATTGAATGGAAGTCAGAGATTAAATATCTGGAACTGACTTTAAATAACAAACTCCTCTGGAACAAGCACGAAAAAGAAGTAATCAACAAGGTTACAAAAGCCTTGATGGTCTGTAGAAACTTTGCAGGAAAAAGATGTTGTACAAACCCAATCCTGCAGTGGATGTACACTGCAATAGTGAGATCAATCATCACATATGGGGCAGTAATCTGGAGCAAAAGAATTAGTCTGGCTAATACGAGAGCTAACTTCTCGAAAGTTCAAAGACTAGCATGTGCATGTATAACCGGGGCCATGAAATCCTGTCCAACGGCCGCTATGGAAAAATCTGAAACCTCACACCCCTACATATTCTTTCTGAGAACATGGCAAAGAGGATGATTTATAGGATCATGAGAAATAAGATCACAAAACGAAGGCCCAATTTCTTATCCAGAAATCAACAAATCTCGGATATGCTCCAAGATAAAATGAAAAAGAAATTCAACTTTGTGAAAAACTTCAGCATAAAGTTGAGTCGCAATAGCGAATGGGACCGAAACACCATTGAAAAACTCAGCAAGAAGTCCATTATATTGTATATATATACATGGCTTCAAAACAACGGAGGGAACTGGAATAGGAGTATATGGACCCGGCACCAGATACTATGAAATTTGGGTATGTCACCAAATATTTTCCAGGCAGAAATGCATGCCATTAGGATATGTTTTCAATTCAACAAGGAAAAACTATCGCGACCAAGAGAATATCATCATGTCGGCTAGTCAAGCAGCCATCAGTGCGCTGAGCTCTCAACTTATCAGCTCCAAGATAGTCTGAGAATGCTTAGAAGGATTACATGATTTGAGTAAAAATAATAGTCACCCTCATGTGGGTACCGGGACACATTGGGATAGAGGGGAATCAAATAGTAGACAACTCGCAAGGAAAAGGGCTGACATACCATTCCTGGGACCAAAACTTTTCTGCGGAATCAATAGCAGCGTAACGCTGGAAGAACTAAAGATAGAAGAAGAAAGCAGAAGATCCAGTTATTGGAAGGAACTTCAAGGACTGAGACAAGCAAAGATACTTCTTGGGAACTACGACCAGAAGAGATTCAGAGGATGCATAAGCTTAAGTAAAAACTAACTCAGAGTTCTGACAGGGGTCCTGACGAGGCATTACCACCTGAAGGGACAACTCAAGAAACTCGGACTGATAGAAAAAGAAGAGTGCAGATTCTGTGAGGAGGAGGACGAAACCTCTATTCATATCCTTCCAGAGTGCAGCGCTCTAGAAAACCCTAGGATGCCGTTCTTGAGAACACACCAAATCGAAGAAGAGGAGCTTCCCACTTTGAAGTCATCCGACATCCTAAGGTTTCTGAGGGAAATAGAACTGGAGAACCTGCTCTAGCCGAAAAGGTAACTCTTACGACTTGGCAGCAGTAGGAGAAACAATAGATCTACCAGTTTGCAAAGTACCGACCCCAACTCTACGCACATACAGACAACCTAAAGTTAATTGTAGTCGGATGAATATTCTCAATGAAAGTGTTAAAAAATGCTTTATGACTTTACGGTGTTGTTGCATTTTAACTTTAATGAGATGATTTATTGACCATGTATATTGGGTTCAGATGTACATCACATTCAGCTTATTCAGAACTGCTGTATTCGCTTAGTTACTGACGCGGATCCCCCCCCCTCAAGAGATTTAAATTTAGAAAAGTAGACTGTCCTGCCTGCTGCATTAGCAACGTGAATATCTCTGATCTAGGGTAGAAATAATTTAGCTATATATATATATATATATATATATATATATATATATATATATATATATATATATATATATATATATATATATATATGAAGTAAAATGCGAAGCGAACAGTAAATGTAAACTTCTTTCCAACCATATCCTTTCCATGTTAGAGGTTGCACAGTTAGAACAAATTGCTAAGGAACACAATTTATCCTATTCCACCACCATCGAGATGATGGCCTACCTGGACCACCATACCGAGAAGAAAGTCAAAACTTACCCTCTCCGCCACAGTGATACGGCAGAGTTACATATTTCGTCTCTACTACACTCATCAGGGTACCTACATGCACGTGGCTGTGCAAAGGACAGATCGGAAGGTAGCATGCAAATACTGAACGCGGCTTCGCCGACCTTCCACCGGATGGCGTATATATGTTTATGCGGCTTTCACGGATTCCTCTGATGCGTCTAGTAGAGACGAAACATGTACCTCTGCCGTATCACTGTGGCGGGGAGGGTAAGTTTTGACTTTCTTCTCGGTATGGTGGTACAGGTAGGCCATCATCTCGATGGTGGTGGAATAGGATAAATTGTGTTCCTAGCAACTTGTTCTAACTGTGCAACCTCTAACACGGAAATGCTATGGTTGGAACGAAGTTTGCATTTACTGTTTGCATTTTACTTCATTCATACACGGAGCCGCATATAGTTGTACGTTTGTTGAATGTGATTTCAGCACTACAACGGCATAATGTGGATATATCCACTGCTAGTGCATCTCATACGGAGGAATCCGTGAAAGCCGCATATATATATATATATATATATATATATATATATATATATATATATATATATATATATATATATATATGCAAAGCTGCTGCAAACTGACACCGAAGCCATACATCTATTAAACTTTTTCTCTTTCTTTGGGGTTATGTAAAACCTTTGGTTTACGCCAATAAGCCGCATCCAAGAAATGACGACAAACATATTCATGCTATTCGAGAAATAAGTACTGATTTTTGTGAAAAAATAACTCAAAATTGGTACTCCCGAGCCAACTTCTGTAAGAAATAAAGATACCCGGACCCTAAAATTAAATAAAAAAAATTATTGTTACCTTATCTGGTTATATTTTTTGTAGCAAATTAAAGTTAGAAAGTTCTTAATTAAAGACCCAATACTTATTTTCGGGTCTTGCTAAAAACAGGGCAGCCGAAGGAGATGTGAAACAGTGAATATTTAAAAAATTTTGACTTGTCATTTTAGCCCAAAAAATAAACATAACAACAATTAAAATATTTTAAATTAACTCTAGCATATTCTCCATTCTATACTTACAAATTATTTTAAATAAGGTGTGTCATCCTTTGGAAATCTAGGATATATAGCGTAAAAATGTAACGGATTTTGGATAACATTTTTTAGAGTACAAAAGAGAGCTTTCAAGGGAATGGTCTGTTTTTTCAGGTAAAAAATCTAGTATGTCCTTTAAATGTATCAAATTTGTAATTTTAGAATGTGGGAAAAATAAGATTTTGGATAAAAAAGTGAAATCTTTTTTGACGTTTTTTATTAATAACGGTTACGAAGATAAATAAGGGGAATGTATTATGCACGACAAATCTCTTTTATATTTTTTGCAAAGCTGTCCCAAATAAATAAAACTGTTTTAGTACGCGTCATTACAAGCTTAATGTATTTTTTCTAATAGTTGACTAAACTAAAATATATAAACTCAATATTTTGAATTAACAATTTTGGTGAAAAAAAAATTAAAAATAAATTTGTTTATTTTTTTATCAATTCGTACGTAACAGTGAGTTATAAAAAACGAAAGACTAAGACTAATTGCTTCTTATCTCATATAATAAATGATGCTTTAAGGATATTAGGTTTTGTACCTATGAAAGTATCCATGAGGTTTTTGGATCTCCTGGTAGGTTAAATCAACATTTATAAAATTTCTTTAATATCCAAATAAGTTGAATTTTAGACGATCATAACAGGATGTTTATACGGTTTGGTTAAAATCCCTCGATTTTTGGTGTTAATGAAGAACTTACTGACCACGACTAAAAAAAATTCAAGGAATGCGTAAGCCTAAGCCAAAATCAACTAAGAATTTTGACAGAAATCCTGACGGAGCATTGCTACTTGAAGAGAAACCTCAAGAAACTCGGATTGACAGGAAGAGAAGAGTGCAGATTTTGTGAGAAGAAGGACGAAACCTCTATCCACATCCTTTCAGAGTACAGCGCTTTAGAAAACCATAGAATTCTGTTCTTAGGAACACACCAAATAGAAGAAGGGAACTACTTACTTTAAAGCCGTCCAACATCGTAAAGTTCCTGAGGGAAATAGGAGTGAAGGAGTTGCACTAGCAGGCAAGGTATCTCTATGACTTGGCAGCCAAAGGAAAACACAATAGATCTGTTAGGTCACGGCGCATCGATCTTTATTTCTACATACATACATAAGTGTCCAAGATAATCGCCTTATTAACTGTAAGGAGATGGTTACAAACTGGTAGATTACGAAAATATAGATATTAAATATATTGCGTACCAATAAATATCAACCTTTTAAAATGCAAGCCATTCAAGGACTTTATGAAGATGATTATAACAAAAGTCTCCAATTCTGTGAACTCAACAAGAAATTTATTTTATGAGCTCCCATTGTTATTAAAAATATTACTTTATTCGGACGAATCCACATTTTGCTTTAATAGTGTTCTCAACACACAAAATTGCCTGTATTGGTCGAATTCAAACCCAACACACTCATTATAGATAAAAAGTAAATATTTGGGCTGAAATCTTGGGTAATATCGTTATAAGGCCAATATCTTTTGATGAAAATGTAATTGTGTGTAATGTGAAAGATATTGATTGTTTCTTTTGAAGCTCTTTCCTGACGAAGAGAACCTAGATTTATATACGATCGGAGAATTGAAGAAATATGGTTAATTTCTACAGGAGCAGTCGGAAATGTCCAGAATAAATTTATAAGTCGTTTAGGTTACTGTCGGTTAACCAATGGGAGGCATCGTTGTTTTTATTTCTTTTAGTTTTTACTGTCAATAAATTGTCCGGAAAAATGCAAGAAATTTCCCAGATATGAAAAAAAATACAAGAGAGGGATACTACAGGTTCCTATAAACTTTTTTCGTATAGGGCTCTTCTTCGGAGATATGGGTTCCCATAGCTGCAATAGGATCAAGTTTTTTACATATAATTATTGAACCACCAGGTATACTTTTTTAATATAATGTATACCAGGTAAGACTCTTCAAATCACTATCCAACAAAGTGTTGTGAATTACTGACAGCTGCAGGGACGTATTACCTGTGAAACTCATGACTCCATTTTTTACGCCCTGTATGATAAGATCTTTGGACAACAATTATTAAATACAAGTATTGACTAAAAATCAAGTACTTTTCATTCATGTCGCTAATCCCAACCGTTTTCGAAAAAACGTTATTTTATTTACACTGTTAGTCCCCTAACATCTGTCGGGTTAAATATGAAAAAGAAGAATTTTCCCTTGTCACCATAGCTTCAATAAAAAGTTAAACTAACTGCTTAGTTAAAAACTTCGTAAAAGGTTCAACATGGGCTCCGTGAAGTCTGATACACTCGCGGGCACGACGGATTGAGGACTTCTGTACCCGTCACATTAGCTCAGCAATGTTCCTTTTTTGATCAAAATGAAACATGATTTTTCATAGAAGTTCCTTCTTACTATCAACAGGAGTGGAATATACCAAGATTTACAGGTGTCTCCATAGGTAAAAATCCAACGGCATTAGGTCAGGAGATCGAGGAAGCCAGGCAATAGGTCGTCCTCTACCTATCTAAGAGTTTGGATAGAGTTATTGCAGTGCTCCCGCACAGCAACTCTGAATTGAGGTGGTGAATATAGTACATGTTTTGGAGGGTTTCAAATAGTAAGTCCTCTACTAACGTGGGAAAAAGGTTCCGGAGGATCTCCAAATAAAGTTCTCCATTCAATCGTGCCGGCAACCAAAAAATTGCCAATGATTCCTGCCCAGAAATTAATTGATTGGAACTGATGTGAAACAATAGTTGCATGAGAATTTTCATCAGATCATACACGTGAGTTGTGTAAATTTATTATACCATTTTTGGTAAACCCTCCTTCATCCATGAAGAGAATAGTGCTAATGAAATTTACATTATTTCTTTGCTGATCTAATAGCCAGTTTGCAAACTGTATTCTACAGGAAAAATCTTCAGGAATCCGTTCATGCACTTTTTTCAAATAAAATGGATATAACAATTGTTCTTGAAGAACTTCATGTACTATTGGTTTCGAAGTAATAAACTACGGTGACAATTTTCGAGTGCTCGTTGAAGGAGTGTCATCTACAGCATTTAAAATAGTTTCTTCTAATTTCGGCGTACGTACTGTTCTTCCCCGACCAGAGTCAATATTTCTTTCCCTAAAATTATGAAGAAATTTAATAATATTTCCTCATTAAATGGGACCGCCTACCATTCTCCCATAGACGTTGGTCAATTCGTTGAAATGTTTTCTGATCTGGAAGAGTACGATTAGGATATCTATCGTAATATAACCTCCTGCCTTTCAAAGCACTGCAAGATGTAAGACCATACATGAGATACATATCTGCATACTCAATAAACGTGTATTCCTTATTTCGAATCATTTCACAATTAGTTTCACTAAGAAATTCGAAAATCAGTAAATTAATATCAAAAAAAAAATTAACTAAAGAGGGAAACTCTAATTTGGTATCGAATTTTGGTTGAACGTTGAACATTTGATAAGAACAAAGATGTATCTTTTATGGAAAAACTCCAAATACTTGATGTAAAAATCCAAATAAAGAGCCCAAAGAGTTCTAAAATGTAGGATATTTATTTCTTTCGTATCTAGCAACGTTTTCAATAACAATACCTTGGTTTTGGTGCAGCTAAAATAAAACGCACATTTTTTGCGAACCTAGGTCTAACTACAATTCACAGAATTAGATGTTTTTAAATTTTCTGGATCGAATTTTTTTTATCATAAGGTTGAAGGTTGAACATTTGATAGGAACAAAGTTGTATCTTTTATCGAAATGCGCCAAATACATGATATAAATAAAATGACGTTTTTTCGAAAACGACATGAATGAGAAATACTTAATTTCAGTCAATAGTTAAATATACGTAAGAAACGTTGTTCAAAATTCTTATCATACAGAGCGAAAAAAAATTGGGTCATGAGTGTCACAGCTAGTCCATCTCTGCAGCTGTGCAACACTTTCTTGAACAGTAATTTGAAGGGCCTTACCTAGTATACATCATATTAAATAAAAAATTAAAATATACCTGGTGGTTCAATAATTAGGTATAAAAAACTTGATTCCTTTGCAGTTCTCTTGGAGCCCATATCTCCGAAGAGGAGGCCTATACGAAAAAAGTTTATATGAACTTGTAGTATTCCTTTCATCTATTTTTTTTATATCCGGGAGATTTCCCACATTTTCCCGGAGATTCCGTTTAAAAAATCAAAGTTGATTTTAGTACATCATAATAGTTGGAAAAAATTCGTACCAAAAAAACAAAATCGACATGTCGGAACGGTTTCTTCAAAACATCCTGCGTTATACAAACAATGAACGTTTTCCAGATTTTAAGTAATTTTTGTATGGAATGATCGTTATGTACGAGGGTCAAATGAAAAGTTCTTAGCCTGACCAAGAGATGGTGTTCCAATCGGCGCGCCTATATTATTAGTTTGTATGACTAGCTTCAACTTGTTCGCTCAAGTAATTCATGTAAATGAGTCTTTGCAATACACGTCTTGCATGTGTTTCGTTAAAATGGATAGACTTGAATATCGTACGGTAATAAAATTCTTCATTTTAGATAGATTACGTCGCTCGAAGATAACCCTCATAAAGGACGGCCAAAAACTGCAACCACATCGGAAACTATCGAAAAGATACATAATATCGTGTTGGACCAGGCGAGTAAAGGTGTGAGATAGCTGAAGCCGTGGGCATATAGGAAGAAAGGGTGCGAAAGATCTTGCATGAAGAATTAGAGATGCGAAAGCCCTGCGCAAGGTGGGTGCCGCATTTGCTAAATGCGGATCAAAAGCAAATGCGCAAATGACATTCTCAGCAATGGTTAGTCTTCAGTAGAGATTCAACCGATTTTGTGCGGCGATTTGTTACCATGGATGGATGAGACATGGGTTCACCACTACACGCCAGAAACCAAACAGCAGTCGAAGCAGTGGGTGGAAGCCAGTGGTTCAGCGTTATAGAAAGCGAAGCCGAAAAGGTCATGGCCAGTGTGTTTTGGGATGCCTAAGGGATTCTGTTAATTGATTACCTTAAAAAAGGCACAAAAACTACTGTTAAATATTACTCTGAACCTGATGTCAAAATTCGCGAGAAGAGGCCTGACTTGAAGAAGAAAAAAATCATTTTTCACCAAGACAATGCAGTTGCTCACAAAAGTGTATTGACAATAGAAAACTGCGGGATCAGAGGTACGATTTGCTTGGCCATCCACCTTAGTCTCCTGATTTGGCACCCTCAGATTTCCATCTCTTCCCATACCTGAAGAAATTTGTTTATGGAAAGCGCTTTGTGTCCAATGAAGCAGTTGAATATTTTAACGGCCTTCCAGACTTTCACTTCTGGGAAGGAATACTGATGTTGGAGAAACACTAGACCAAGTGTGCTGAAGTCAAGAGATATTATGTAGAAAAATAAAATCATTTTTTCCCTGAAAATCACAGTCTTTCATTGTCAGGCCGAGAACTTTTCACCTCGCCCTTATCTCTTTTGAAGTTAAACTTGCTCGTAAACTAGTCTCAATATGCCAAAATGAGCTCGTGGGATGAATGGATCTATTCTCACAGAACATAGAATTAACAAGTTTGTGTTTACAAGAAGTGTATAATGGATTATACAGTTTTTTGAATACATATGAAAAATTTTGAAGAAACCTTACAAAATGGCAATACTCCTTATACAATTATTTAAAAAGTGGTAACATGTTTGCAATCTACCCAAAAGAAATAGTCATTGTATCAACAAAATGTCACAAAGTGAGGTCAAATCATAGGTTTAGTTCACACCTGCAGACTATAGAACGCAAAATCAATAAATAGGAGTAAAAATAAAAATGACTGTTACACTACTAATTTTTAAAAAAAAAATAAGTAACAACTTTGCACATGACACCCGAATATTTATGAAATCAATTTGTCCGTACTTTAGTGCTGACAAAATAGCTGTTTTCTTACTTTTAATTCCCTTAACGACCAACATGGCATATTAGTAATTAGTCTTTATTCTTTTAGTACTCCAAAGAACTTTATAATTGCCGTCGTTTGGAAGCCAGAATTTCATTTGGCTTGTTAACCATTAAATAAAATAATTACCCAGAGCAAATTTTACGACCTTTTAAATGGTATGTGATAAAAAAATATATAAATTACGCGATTCTTTAAGGCCTATTTCACATAAGAAAAGCAATAAAAGTGAAATGGGCTTTCAAGTTGAATTGTGTTGAAAATAAAGTGATTTTTCTACAACTATAAATAGTCCAAGCTGTCGGTTTTTTACATAAATCCCATGATGAATAAGATCTATTCGGGGGTGTGGGGGCAATGTAAAAAAAAACACATAAAATGTAACAGCAAAAAATAGGCTTCGGCCAAGTGGGGGTCAAAGTTGACTAAAACAGATTTTTTGAATCTACAAGTCAAGGAACGCATTTTAGAAAAAGAAAGTTTCAAATAAAAGTTGTAGAGTTTTTGAAAACCTACAATTTGAGCTTTTGTGCTATTGTTTTCGTCAATTTGTTATTGCAAAAAGGCCAAAAAAAAACCTTAAAATAGGCCATTTTTTGCATATCAATTATTTATTGTAAAATTAACTTTTTTTGCATTTTGTTTCTTTTCGAGGGAAGCCATGGTCATTTTGAGTAAAATGATATTTTATAAAGTAAATCGGATAATATGTTGTTGAGATATTGCTTTGTGTTTGTCCCCAGACGCAAAATATTGATTGCTATAACTTTTTTTTGGGTAAACATTTTGACATCTACAACGGTTCAATCTCTTCGTGAAAAAATTTATTTTCAACCCCTTAAATATAGCATTAAAAAGGCGGATTTTTTTGCAAAAAATTTAGAGTTAAAGCTTACATGTTGGACATTTCTAATTTAAAAATTCGAATAACTGACCTGAAAATGGTTTTGAAAAATTTTTTGGAGCAAAAGAAACCGAGTTAGGATTTTATAACAAAAATCGCATTCCTTTTGTTTATAATAATTAAGAAATAAATCTAACTGCATTTGATACTTAGAGTTATATTTTCAAAATCCATGATCAGATTTTAGAAGTATGAGAGAGAATGGATATACATGTAGAAACTGCCCAAGAAATGGAAATGGAAACCCAATTACGATTTAGAGTGAAACTGATTTTGCTGATATTTTTAAAGAGTGGGGTATAGTTGCAGTATACGGTTCGAAAGGGAAGCAAAGAAGATGGGACTTCAAATCAACGAAGACAAAACTAAAAACATATTCATAAGTCGGAATGGCCGAAATAGAGGCAGAATAGGTCAAAACATCACCATCGATGAATATAACTTTGAACGAATCAAAGAATTTAAATACCTAGGAACAACAATATGCGAAGATAACAACGGATCACAGGAAATAAACAATAGAATACAAGCAGGAAATAGATGCCTGTACGCACTGCAAGATCTGATAAAATCGAAACACCTCACAAGACAAACAAAGATGGACCTATACAAAATAGTTACAAGATCGGTAGTTATATATGGTTGCGAAACATGGACGCTAACGGTAGCGAACGAAGACAGACTACGAGTCTTTGAAAGAAAAATCTTGAGGAAAATCTCGGGATCAACGATAGATGAAACGACAGGACAATACAGAATAAGAACTAACAAGGAACTAGAACTATTCCCAGATACATATGTAGTAAAAGAAATAAAGGCCAGAAGACTCCAGTGGGCAGGACATATCAGAAGGCTTCCTGACGACAGAATAATAAGACTAGCTTGGGAGGAAGCACCGACTGGGAGAAGACCACTGGGACGACCCCGACTCCGGTGGAGAGATAATATAACAAAAGATCTCAAAACTATGGGATCGAACACTGGATGGAGGTTGCGAGAGATCGAAATGAATGGGGGCATGTCGTAAAGTCGGCTAAAACCCACCCAGGGTTGTAACGCCACGGAGTAAGTAAGTAAGTAAGTATAGTTGCAGAGGTTTTGAAAAGTTGAATTAAGTACATTTTAATATTTGTTAATCAAATTTTTTATGCTAGGTTTTAAAAATTCAAATAATATCACTTAAAAGAAAAGTAATCAAAGTATACCTATTTAAAATGCATGAATACCTTTACATTAAATCCATATTAATATAAACATAGAATTTTAAGACGTTTTACCAAATTTCTAGTTTGCATATCTAATATCTCGAGGACCCTGGAAAATCCCGAGTGGATGCTAAATGAGGGGTTCTGACTATATCTTGCAAGATTCTCGATCTTGAGCATATTTTTATAAAAGAGGAACATAAAAAAACAGTAGATATTGATTCTTATACTGTTACCATTTTATCTCTTTAAAATCACGCACTGAATCTGCATAATAAAAATACAACATTTTTGTTAATAAATAACAACGCTTGTTTTACTGCTTACCACTTTCACATTCAAACACAAATTAAATTACATTTCATTACATTTCATTACATTATAATAAAGATGATTCATCGCAACAAAATAATATTTTTTGTACAAGGGCGTATCAAAAATTTCTTCTAGTTCTTCCTAATAATATCAATACTTATTACACACAAAATACTCCGTTTTGTCTTTTTGTTCGTGCATGATTTTCTCATTTTTGTTTCTACCTTCTGAATGGATTTTTTTCCGGCATAAGTGTATTATTTGTGACCTAAATAGTAACATTATCGCAAGCCCAGTGCGAAGCTGGAACGGATCACTAGTGAGTTCTATACGAAATGAGGGTTAGCGCAATATTAATTCTGTCAACTCCAACCGCATTTGTTTGAACACTAATTATAAAAATACTTAGATCAAATTTAGTTATTAAAATAAATATGAAAAGATTATTTTTCCCTGGAGCGTTTTAATATTATAAAAGTTAAAAAATTTATGTTTGGCAAGATTGTTAAAGAATTCAGAGGTAACAAAATGAATATTTATTTCATTACTATTGGTTTGGTTCTTTCCATTTCAAATACCTTCGTCTTCTTATGTCGTCCTTATTTAATAAATTAAAAAATAACACTAGAGTATTTTTTTCTGTCATCATCTGATCTTAAGATCCAATCAAAAGGTAAGTTTTTCCAGTTGCGGATGTTGCGAAGCCAGGGAATTTTTTCAGCCCATTCTTTTTTTTTTGCTTCCATTACTTACAAGATAAAAGATACAATATTTTTTGTTGCAAAATAGATGCCTAAGGTATGCAGCTTTTTAAACTTTGATGTGGAGTAACTGTCTCTCTCTCTCTTTCTCTCTAGACCTTCTCTTCACTCCTCATGTGGGCTATTCATGAAACTTTTAGAATTCTTTGATATACCCTTCTTTCAAAGTTTCCAATTTGTTTATTAGGACGATTTTCAGCATCCATATGTCTGCTCCTTGCAAAAGAACTTACCATATATAGAACCTCATCAGTCTAACGCACATTTCCATCTTGATATTTGAATTCTAGATGCAGTTTTTCATATTTGTGAATACTTTTATAGCCTGCTCTATACTTGATTTCTATGTTAGGATCCAAGGTTTTCTCAATTCAACTTCTCCAGCTGCCATTGCATTGTTATTTGAATTGATAAATTTTGTTTCTTTTTGTGAATATCGTTCTTTTTGTTGCAAATGATTTTCATACCGTATTCTGATATTTGACTCTGATAATAAAACTGTATCATCAGCAAACTTTGTTATTAATTTCACTCTTGAGTTCCATTCCGTAGTCAGTTTCAGATAATGCCTTTCTGAATATTTCTTCTGAATATACATTAAACAAAACATAGTCATCTTTCTTGATATCAGTTTTATCTGATAGATTGTTCTCAATCAAGATTTCTGCTATGCTCTGCACTTAACAAATCTGATATCTTTCATGTCTCTAATATCAGTTTTCTTTTCTGATTTGATCGCCATAGTTAGAAATTTCTTCATTGTTTGTTATACTCAAAAGAAAAGCTTCTGTTTTTTAATTTCTTTAAAATCTGATTTCATTTTTTTTACTTTCTCTTATCCGCAAGGCACAACTATCGTTAGCATTTTTCCTAAACGGATTACTCTCCACCATGACAATGCAGACTCGCACATCAGCTCAAATCAGTGACTTTTCGAACACTTAAATTCTGGAATAGATGGGTTATCAGCCCTGATTTGGCTACAAACAAAACCATATTTGAGGGATACTATCTTAACAGTGGCAAAAATGTTTTTAGAATTAATTGAAACGCATGCCAAAGCATATGATCAACGTGGAAAATATTTTAAGTAAAAATAGGACCATTTTACATGATAAATATTTGTTTTCGTTTGATATTCCCGAAATATTAGGCGCTAACTTCGTAATGATTTAATCACAGTGGATGTTCCTTTAAAACCTAAAATAAATAGCATAGAATGAAAAAATATCCCCCTATTTTTATAAGCTACCTATAACTTTAATATTCCTCCTTTTTTAATCTAAAATAAGTACTAGGTATCCGTATAAGAATGCATTTTATATAAAGGGGATTTCGGCCAGATGTTTTAAAAGACCATTGGGATCGAGACTCGCATCAAAATACCGTTTATCATTTGTCTCTTTTCAATCGATTGGATACTGCCTTGGAATGAAAGAGAGGATCATGAGGCTACCTGGGGTAATGTCTAGCCGACACGTTCCATGCCACGCGCCATAGTAGAGGATGAAATTTGCACAATTGTCCGGGATTTCTTTTATCCCTTGTAACTGCCCAGGTTGCGAGACTGAAGTATTATAATAGTCCGGAAGATAATAAAACATTTTAAATAGTGCTGATCGAGAACCTTAATAATTTGTTATGTTGATCATAAAATATAGATGGACATGAAAGTATGACAGACCGTAATAACTAAATAAAAATTTTGTTACTTTATGTTTGTTGCATTTGTTTTCGTCGATTTTTATAAGTAAAGGGTGTTTTTTATAGAGGTATAAAACTTTAAGTTGGCGACACTTTTTTAACTGGCGGCCATTTTGTCAGCTATCAAGTGATTTATGTTTAGTTTGGTTTGGCATTTCAACATGAATAGACTGACGCCTGAACAACGCTTCCAAATTGTGCAAATTTATTTTGAAAATCATGGTTCTGTTCGAAATACGTATCGCGCACTACGTCCATTTTACGGTCAACATAATCGTCCATCAGAGCAATTAATTCGATTAACAATGGAACGTTTTCGCACCACGTTTACTCTAAATAATATTACGCATCCACAGAGACGTCGTACAGTGCGTACATAAGAAGTCATTGCTGCTGTAGAGCGTAGCGTAGAGGAAGATTCGAATCAGTCTATCCGCCATCGTGCACAGGAATTGGATATGTGTCCATTCACTTTCTGGAAGATTTTGCCGAAAGATCTTGGTTTGCGTGCTTACAAAATCCAACTCGTGCAAGAATTGAAGCCACACGATCACCTAGCAAGGCGTAGATTCGGTGAATGGGCCCAAAACAAGATTGCCGTTGATCCCGATTTTCATAAGCGAATTTTGTTTAACGATGAAGCTCACTTTTGTTTGAATGGATACGTCAATAAACAAAACTGCCGTATTTGGAGTGATGATAATCCTCAAGTGTATGTTGAGACGCAGTTACATCCAGAAAAACTGACTGTTTGGTGTGCTTTATGGGCTGGTGGAATCATTGTTCCGTACTTCTTTAAAAACGATGCTGGTCAGAACGTTACAGTCAATGGTGATCGCTATAGAGCCATGATTACTGACTTTTTCGTTCATCAATTGAACAACCATGATGTGCAGGAGCTGTGATTTCAACAAGACGGCGCAACATGTCACACAGCTCAGGCCACAATTGATTTATTGAAGGAAACGTTTGGTAACCGCATAGTTTCACGTTTCGGACCCGTGAATTGGCCTCCAAGATCGTGCGACTTAACGCCGCTAGACTATTTTCTGTGGGGATATGTGAAATCGCTAGTCTACGCCGATAAGCCCGAAACGATTGATCACTTGGAGAACAACATTCGCCGCGTTATTGCCGATATACGACCACAAATGTTGGAAAAAGTCATCGAAAATTGGACCTCCAGATTAGACTACGTCCGAGATAGCCGTGGCGGTCATATGCCAGAAGTTATATTTAAATTATAATGCCAGAAGGTTATCTTTCGAATAAAGTAAATTTCATGTCAATTTAAAAAATTCATCTTTGTTTTATTCCATTTAAATTTCTATACCTCGATAAAAAACACCCTTTATAAATATTTGTTATCCTGAATTAAGGTCAGAACTTACTAAAATTTTAAAAATAATATTTTATTTAAATTAGCTGAATCTAACTTATAACTGTTGTCCATTAGTATATCTAAATATCAGGATAATAAATGGCAGTAATTTTGTACTTTCAAATGTAAAATAAAATATAAGACCGGCAAACATCTCTTGGGTGAAACGATAAGGGATTCGATACTTATTAACAATGTTTTCTCGTTATTTTTTATAAATTAAAAGCGCCAATAGCTGAGAAATCATTTTTATTTTTGCTTAATGATAAAAAAATTCATTTTTGCAATTTTATCCAGTTTTGAAAGCATGGCTTAGCACTAATTAGTATTATTGGATTCTGTTCGTACAGCGCATGTTTTCAATTGTTTTTTTTTTCAAAAATTTTCACTTCAAGCATAACAAATGATTATTCCAAAATTAATTTGTTTCAGTCATTAAGGAACATGCACCCAATACATGGGATTTCATAGAGCGGACATATTGGCTGAAAATGTAGTATCAAAAATACTTATACCCACAAAGCTCCAAAACGCATAGATTTCGAGATATTGAAAATCAAAGATCAGGTGAACAGTCTTTTATTAGTGACGGCAAGTCAGTTGCTTGATAGGAAATAGATTTTTTGGAAATACGCTTTACACAAAAATTGCTGAATTTGTAGTGAAGCATCTTAAGATGACCTTGACTGTGACCAAGGTCACGGAACAATTCAAGATTAAAATTAAATAATAAACGGAAAGCTATTTTTTTTGTCAGAAATATATTGCTGGGTTTGGAGTGAGACATCTTCAGGTAACCTTGATTATAACCCATGGATTATGGTCAAGGATTAGTTCAACGTCAACATACATTAACTATTATGAATCTTTTTTATCCCGAAAATAAATGATACTGGTCGAAAGTTTTCATTGGAATGAAAATTGAAAAAATGTTTTATAAGCATAAATAAATTAGAGAAATGTTTTTTAACAATAAAATCAAAATTTAATTCTGTACGTTCTATAAGTTGCATATTATGGATACAGAATAGTGTACAAGGGCGTTTATCACGATATCGAATCATACCGAGTGAATAATAACTAGTATAGATGTTAAATTGGAACGTGTTTTCTGGTCAAGTTTTATTTGACCTTGGATGGTATCATAACCGGGAACCGTGAACCGCCATTGAATGCTCTCCTTGAGGTTATATAACTTTCCTCCTTCAACTTTACAACTTTTCTCCGACACATTTTTCTTAAAATCCGTTTCATGAACAATTATTATATCGTCAATGAACAACGTCTGCCCTTCGTTTATCTCTTGGACTCATATATCAGTTTTTAACGGCTTGGTGCGATAACAACTTTCGATCAGTATCATCCGTTTTCGTGATAAAACAGTCTCTTAATTGTTATTTTATTTTGACCTTAAATAGACATTTGCTCTTAACCTTAAAATGCCTCACTCCAAACACAGCAATTTATTTCCATCATAAAAAATAGAGTTTTCCGTTCGTAATTTTATTTTGACCTTGAAATAACCCTTGGTCTTGACCCTTAGGTTATAGTCAAGGTCATCTTAAGATGCCTTACTTCAAACCCAGCAATATATTTCTGACATAAAAAATAGCTTTCCGTTTATTATTTTATTTTAATATTGAATTGTTCCGTGACCTTGGTCACAGTCAAGGTCATCTTAAGATGCTTCACTACACATTCCGAGAAATCTATTTTCTATCAAACAACGGAATTGCCGTCCTTAATAAATGACCGGTCGCGTGATCCTCGACCAAAATCTCGGAATTTATGAGTTTTGAAGCTTTGAGGCCATAAGCATTTTTGATCAGGAAGTCTGTAGTACAATTTCAGCCAATTTGACGGCTCTATGAAATCCCATGTATTGTATGCGTGGTCGTTTGTGACTGTCTCCCGGACTATAAAGCAAAACCGTAACTTTTGGATGTTTAAAGATTCTATATAACAAAATTAATAATATTTTTTTCTCCTTTCGAAATGTTGTTAGTTTTTGTATGTTTTTGTGCACATTAAATGAATCATATTTCCTTTCGCAATCTTCTATTTCATTACGTTCTTGGGAAAACCAGTGTGATTTAGCATTTCTTATTTTTCTTCTTATTCATTCATTCATATTGGTTATTCAATCTCTTATGATTTTTATGCAGTCTTCTATGCTCCATAATATCAAGAATTTCAGGCATCATTCATTTTTGTCTTGCTTTAAACTTAACCAGCTCCAATTTATCTTGGATATGATTCTTAATAACCCCTTTTATATTAGCCCATATACTTTCGATTTGATTTTCTGGAGCTATCATAATTTTTTGCATTCCCTTTTCCAACTCTGTCAAAAATTTATCTTTGACATTTTGATCTTTAAGTGCTTCCAGGTTCAGTTTTGGTTTTAATTGTTTCTAAATGTTTTTTTTCAATTTTATCCACACTTTAGCCATCAATTGTGGCCTGATGGTACATCTGCTCCTGGATAAGTTTCGGCTGATGTTATAATATTTCTAAATCGTTGTTTTACTGTTATCTGATTACGGACAATATCTGCTGGTGATTTACACGTATATAATCGTCGTTTGGGCAATTTGAAAAAGGCATCTGCTACAGTCAGATTGTTTTCAGTACAGAACTCTACAAGACGTTCTTTTCTTTCTTCCTCGTTCCCAGTCCGAACTTTCCTACTATGATTCCTTCCCGCTCACTTCCTACCATAACATTAAAATCTCCCATTACAACAGTGATCTCATTATTTTTTTACCTGTTTTATAATCTTGTGAAAATCTGTGTAGAATTGTTCTAGTTCTTCTTCTTTACAAGTTGTTGTTGCCGCATAAACTTGAATTAAATTAATGTTTATGGATCTGGAATGGAGTCGCAGTTGAAGTTCAGTATCGCACCAACGATCTCCCCAAGAGAGCTGCTCTGTATGTTTTTAAGCCAACAAATATAAAAATAAAAAGAGAAGTTAACGTACGTGTAATTTTAAAATAAAATAAGAAATTATCGGCTTTGCGGACTAGTGCGATACTGAACTTCAACTGTGGAATTCATGGTTAGTTTGGTTGCCGATGCCGAATAATGCAACCTCTATCCTTGGAGTAACAAGTTCGTGTATCGAGTTTTGATATATTCCTTTTTTAATTTACCGTCGCGCCACCACATGGCGGTTTTATACAACATTTGTTGATCTGTGTTATTCTTATGTTATTGAGTGAGCCATCGAGATATCGCCACTGTGTCCTATTTATCATTTTTCAACAATGAAATCTGGTTATAGGACACAGATACGTGATGATGGTTTATACCGAATGCAATGGCCTGACGAGTCCCATACTAGCACGAAACAGCGCTGTCGTCATGTTTCGGACCCGGAGTTTTTCCATGTTCTTTGGAGATCTCCGCACTTTTTAGCAGGAGAATAATATTTATCAACGGTCTTAGTCCGCATAGCCGATAATTTCTTATATATATGTATATATATATATATATATATATATATATATATATATATATATATATATATATATATATATATATATATATATGAAGTAAAATGCGAACGTAAATATAAACTTCGCTCCATCATATCCTTCTCGTGTTAGAAGTTGCACAGTTTGAATAAATTGCGATAAAACACAATTTATCCCATTCCATCACCATCGAGATGATGGTCTACCTATACCACCATACCGTGGGTACATGTTCCGTCTCTAACTAGACTCATCAGGGTACCGATATGCACCTGTTTGTGCACAGGACAGATCGGAAAGAAGTATGCAACATTGAAAGCGGCTTCGCCGACCTCCATCCCGATGGTGGTGGAATGGAATAAATTGTGTTTTATCGCAATTTATTCAAACTCTACAAAATGTAACACGCGAAGGATATAATGGAGCGAAGTTTGCATTTACTGTTCGCATTTTACTTCAATTACACATCGAGTTGCATATAGTTGTATGTTGGCTGAATGTAATTTCAGAACTACAACAGCATAATGTGGATATATCCACATGCCTTACACGTTAGTTGGCTGAGCCAACTAACATGTAAGGCCTTTGAAACTATGCGGTCTATAACAAGATCTTATATATGTAGAGCACCTAATTTCAAAGGCCTTATATGTTAGTTAGCTCAGTAAAAAAATTCTTTTTATCTATTTTCTCCTGCTCGTATTTATAAAATTTCTGTTACTATCTCCAACATGAACTTTAACTTTTCCCTGGTTACAAATATAATGTTAATTTCTGTTAGTTTTATTCTTTTTTTTTAATCCTTAAGTTATACATTAGCTGAGTGAGTAATGCAGAAAAAGTACCGAAACGATCACTGATTAATTTGTTTGCAGTTCAACGAGTATGGAGCTGCTGGCGCCCTAAAGGTACCGGACCTCCTCTCTCTTAGCTCACTAACCTGAATTGCTGTTTCTGGAAGGCAACTTTTAGTTAGCTCTATTTTATATTAAATTTTAACTTTATTAACTTTAATTAATATGTACATCCTCTGATTTCAAACAGAGAAATAGCAAACTAATTGACACATTTAATTTAAATTAATAAAATTTAAATAACTAAAGAAAATGTGAAACTGACATATGATTTATGAAATGCAGTTTGACAGGACACGATCTCTTCATTTTCCAAGCTAATCAAAGGATATCTAGTACTATATTAGTCTTGGCAGGCGTATTTATGTACTCTCAGACATTATCCCCAAGTCAATTAGAATATCGTATAAAGTTATGTGGCATAATATTAGGATTAATTGGCACTTTCTTGAGGAGAACTAATTCTATATATAGGTCAGCATATTAAGTGATTTTATTAACCTTTATTGCGGTTTCTCTTTAGAAATCTTATTTCGCACCCAATTGTTTTTAACGACACACTCTAATTGATTTCGGAATATACAAAGCACGAATGAGTGCAATAAATAACTTTAAACTAAAATCTGTTAGCCATTACAACTAAAAGCTTAAGCTTGATTTTATAACTCGGACAAGATTATAAAAAGTCGAACAGAATTAACCAATTTCTATTACATCACAAAAAATATTCAAAAAGAACAAGTTCTCTCTGAGAGTGAATACACATATAGTTAAATTGTATGGCTTTGTAGAAACAATTTTTTTAAACCCAAAATAAGAGTTGAAAAATAGACATATTAATCTATAAAAAAATTCCTAAATCATCTTTATAAATAGGTTTTTTGTTTAAGAGCTCTTAGATGAACGATTTACAAGATGTAGTTGGTGGAGTTAGTGAAACCCTGAGATAGGAAAAAATTTACACCATCATTTCCTCTCAACAGCATTTCTTCTTGACATTGAGAGTAAATAGAGCAACCCACTTCGAACACGCAGAAAAAAATTGTAGTTTTCTGAAGCTGTTAATTTTTTATTTCATCAGGTATTACGGTAATGCCGTTAAGATACTCTTCTGTAAAAAATTTTATATAAGTAACATATATTCCACTTAGTTGTTACATATATATATATATATATATATATATATATATATATATATATATATATATATATATATATATTCTTTTCTGGCGGAAAAACGGAGAGAATATATACAAACAGTTTATTTGGTTCGGTAGGTGGCGGGTTGCACTATCCCACCGACATACTTTAGAATTTATATTTCATATATTAGTTATTTCCTGCTAATGTTGCTCTCGGTCCACTACAGCTCCACTGACGAGTCCATAAGGTGGTCGAAATGCTTATGGAGAGAGGACCAGAGTGGTATTTGCAGGAAATTTACTATTTAAATATGGCAAATAGATTTCTTTATTTCTTATTGAAATTTTGATTTTTAAAAAAATATATTCTACTTGTTCTGCTATTTTATTAATATTCCTTGAGATGATAACGGTTCAGCGAATCGATAATAGCCTAACTAACTCACTGATATGCTTTTCTCTAATTTTTCGCGAAATATGAAAGTGTTTTTTTTTATTTTGCTATTTTTAAATACATAATTTCTTATTTTTTTTCTTACAAATTTTAAACGCTTTTAAATTGTCATAATTATGTTTTCGATATGACATCTTATATCAAAATTAAAAACACTGTAGTGTAAGAAATTAAATATTTGACTTTGATGCTACTCAAAATTCACCAAAAGTTGTATAAATAATATGAAAATATTAGAAAGATTTCTTACTGCATTGGAAAAGACATAAAATTATAAAGAATGCTATAATAATGGGTTAGACCAGGGGTTAAAAATGTGTAATTTTATAAATTAAAGGCTCAAGTGATGTCTTATGTGGACTTTTATACAAAAATAGAGTGTTTTCAGGAGAAATTACACACAGACTAAGTAATATGGACAATAAATTAAAGGTCCAAGTATATCTTGTATAGATTTTTTATATAAAAATTAGGTATGTGCTGTAAAAAACTTAAATGGTGGATCAAAATTTCGTTTAGATATGAGATTTGATATTAAAATTAAAAGCACTGTGATGTAAAAAATTAAATATTTTGCTTTTGTTGATTACTCAAAAATTCTATAAAAGCTGTATAAATAATATGAAAAATAATGTTAGAGAGGCTTCTTACTGCATTGGAAAAAGACATAAAATTATAAAAATGCTATAATGAGCTAGGTCAAGTGTTAAAAATGTGTAATTTGAAAAATTGAAAGTTCAAGTGTTGCCGTGTGTAGATTTTTATCCAAAAATAGGGTGTTGTCAGGAGAGAAATTACTCACAGACTAAGTAATATGGACAATAAATTAAAGATTCAAGTATATCTGGTATAGATTTTTTGTATAAAAATAGGACATGTTCTGTAGAATACTTTAAATCGTGGATCATAATTTCGTTTAGATATGAGTTTATATATTAAAATTAAAAGCACTGTGATGTAAGAAATTAAATATTTTGCCTTTTGTTGACTTCTCAGAAAGTCACCAAAAGTTGTACAAAATAATATGAAAAATAATGTCAAGGAGGTTTCCTACTGCATTGGAAAAGATATAAAATTATAAAAAATGCTATAACAAGGTTAGATTTAGTGTTATAAATGTCTAATTTGGAAAATTACAGGCCGAAGTGGCGTCTTGTGGAGATTTTTATACAAAATAGAGTGTCTTTAGGAGAGAAATTACACATTGACTAAGTGATATGGGCAATAAATTAAAGGTCCAAGTGTATTTTCTGATTTTTTATATAAAAATAGGGTATGTTCTGTAAGATACCTACAAGAATGGTTATTTTGATATGTTAAAATGTATAATTTGAAAATAAAAAGACTCTTGAAGTGTCTCTTACGAATTTTTTATACAAAATATGGTGTTTTCTGGAGAGAAATTGACCCTAAGTGATGTTGACAATAAACTAAAAGTCCAAATGTATCCTATATAGATTTTTTATACAAAAACAGGGTATGTTCTGTAGTATACTTACAAAAAAAAGAATTATTTCGTTCTGTTAAGAATGTATAATTTGAAAATTAAAGACCCATGAGATGTCTTTTATGGATTTTTTATACAAAATATGGTATGTCTCGAAAGAAATTATACACTAAGTAATATGGGCAATAAATTAATAGTCCAAGTGTATCTTGTGTAGATTTTATATATAAAAATAGGGTATATTCTGTAGAATACTTACATAAAAGTATATATGTTCTCCAATAAATCCTCATAAAGTTCCAGAAGGCCCACATAGTCCCAAGGAGCATATATTTCATTATACTTTTCAGTTCTATTATGAATCTCTTCTGGGCGTATTATGTTTACCGAAAAAAAAATTTAACACAAAATTTCAGTTAACTATTAAATATATAGTTATCAAAATGAGTTGATGGTTTAAGAAATCGATAATAGTCATAACTTACTCCTGTGAGTAAGTAACATATCTGTATATGTTTTCTCTTTTTTCTACAATAGAGAGATGTAAGCCATGTTTCAACGTTAATACATTAGTTAGTGCTGTTGCCGAAACTGCTGCCACAATAGAAGTATTCACGTATTTAGATTTTACCTAAAATTGGAAAAGTTACAATATTTTTCTCCAAATTAACAAAAAAAAAATACCACTAAAATTGTTACTTAAAAAAAGGTTTATTTCGTTGTGTTAAAAATGTATAATTTGAAAATTAAAGACACATGAGATGTCTTTTATGGATTTTTTATACAAAATATGGCATGTCTTGAAAGAAATTATACACTAAGTAATACGGGTAATAAATTAAAGGTCCAAGTGTATCTTGTGTAGATTTTTTATATAAAAATAGGGTATATTCTATAGAATACTTACATAAAAAGGATATGTGTTCAACAACAAATCCTCATAAAGTTCCAGAAGGGCCACATAGTCTCAAGTAGCATATATTTCATTATACTTTTCAGTTCTATTATGTATCCCTTCTGGGCGTATTACGTTTGCCTACAAAAAAATTTTAACACAAAATTTCAGTTAACTATTAAATATATAATTATCACAATGAGTTGATGATTTAATAAATCTATAATAGTCATAACTCACTCACAGATATGTTCTTCTCTTTTTTCCATAAGAGAGAAGTGTAAGCCATGTTTTCACGTTAATACATTAATTACTGTTGTTGCCGAAACTGCTGCCACAATAGAAGTATTCAGGTATTTAGATTTTACCTAAAATTGGAAAAGTTGCAATATTTTTCTTCAAATTAACAAAAAAAAAATACCACTAAAATTGTTACTTTTTATTAAATTAAAAATAAAACTTCTTGTTTTAAAATTGTTACTTTTTATTAAATTAAAAATGAAACTTCTTGTTTTAAAATTGATACTTGCATAAAAGAAAAATTTATATCATATTAATAAGTTTTCCACTATACAGTACCTATAAGCAACTTAAAAACTGACCTTCATTGGTCTGCTGTGGGCATTGTTGTGATAAATGCAAATATGTTTGACTAAATTCAAGCTTATTCTAAAAAGTTCGAGTTAGTAAAAAATTAAATAACAATAAGGTGTATAATTTTTAAATAACAAATAAAAAGCTAATTTATATACATTAAGGTAAAATTTACGCAGTTGATAATTAGTTGTCCTATTGCTTAACACAAAATTTCAGTTAACTATTAAATATATAATTATCACAATGAGTTGATGATTTAATAAATCTATAATAGTCATAACTCACTCACAGATATGTTCTTCTCTTTTTTCCATAAGAGAGAAGTGTAAGCCATGTTTTCACGTTAATACATTAATTACTGTTGTTGCCGAAACTGCTGCCACAATAGAAGTATTCAGGTATTTAGATTTTACCTAAAATTGGAAAAGTTGCAATATTTTTCTTCAAATTAACAAAAAAAAAATACCACTAAAATTGTTACTTTTTATTAAATTAAAAATAAAACTTCTTGTTTTAAAATTGTTACTTTTTATTAAATTAAAAATGAAACTTCTTGTTTTAAAATTGATACTTGCATAAAAGAAAAATTTATATCATATTAATAAGTTTTCCACTATACAGTACCTATAAGCAACTTAAAAACTGACCTTCATTGGTCTGCTGTGGGCATTGTTGTGATAAATGCAAATATGTTTGACTAAATTCAAGCTTATTCTAAAAAGTTCGAGTTAGTAAAAAATTAAATAACAATAAGGTGTATAATTTTTAAATAACAAATAAAAAGCTAATTTATATACATTAAGGTAAAATTTACGCAGTTGATAATTAGTTGTCCTATTGCTTTTAATGGTTTATTGGTAAATAGGCTGTCATTCTTGACATCCTCGTTGCACCACCACCACAAATAAACGAAACAAACGTCTGCATATTTGAATTTTCTCTCTCAAAATTGAGATATTCAGATATTTTTATTCTTGTCTATCTGCTTCTATATGCTCTTTGTTTCACATCAGGAGTATTCGTTATATGCCAAATTCTTTCTTGAATGTATTTCTGGCCCATTTCCGATATGAAGTACGGCATATCTAAAAAATTAACTTTTTCAAAATTTTTTATTAAGAGGAGAAAGTAAAGATAGAAGAAGAACACCCTTTTGAAAAATTAAGAAAATTAATATTTCTGTTTTAAATATTTCCCAGCCCCCTTTTTTACAAAGTAGTTCTGCTTTTTTATACCTTTACGTAGATTAAAAGATGTACTTATATGTCTCAAATACTATTCACTCATCGAAAAATTTTCTAAGCTGACCTTTTTAAGATAAAAATGTAACCAAAGATACCTATTAAATTTTTCTTAAGTATTTTATCAGAAAAACACTAAAATGTACCTAACATAAAAAAATCAATGACATAATTTGAAAAAATATTTAATTTTCGAAAAAAAAAATAATCCCAAAAAACTTATCTGTCTCAATTTTAAGCATTATTTCGAATGAAAACTAGTTAAAATGCTCTCTAAATATGAATAAATCATCCACCATTCGATGAAACTATAAAAAAGAAAAAATAAATCCACCATTTTTAGATACCGTTGTCGTGCAAGCTATACTTTGTACCAATCAGATATTTACTACAAAAATTACTATTTAACTACGTAAATTGAAAAAATACTGCTTTTTTCTAACAGAAAATAATTAAAAATGCACGCTAAACATATAGTAATCAATTAATATTCGATCAAATTGTAAAATAAAAGAAAATAAATCTCAGAGCTCTGTTATTTACCGGCATCCATTCAGCGTGCCGGCCATGTAAGCCATTGCAAATTTTCTGGGTTCCTCACTGTCAAATTTGATTAATTTACAAAAACGATATCTTAATACCTTACTAACGCAGCAATCAAGCTATATTAAAAATGCAATAACGCTAACGGTTTTATTTCCTATTACCGATCTTTAAGATATCATCCTGTTAGATTTTATGAATAAAAATAAAACGGTTTTTTATAAGATCATTCACCCTGGAATTATATCAAAATTTATCTTAAAACTTACCTTTTTCAATTTTCTTACGGGTTTAGTCGAACAAAAACTAATTAAAAATGCACTTAACATATAAAATTCAATTAAAAATTCACTTTATACGCTTAAAATTTGTAATAAAAAGAATATTATCGGTTATTATGGTAGTGGTACGAATATTGACATAAAACTGACATACTTGTTAGAAGCAGCTTTAGCGGTGGATCGAGAAAAAGATTGGGTCTGTTACCAGCCTTCACATTGAAAGTTTCATCACCCTTTTCAGTACCATACTTTCAAACCTTTTTTAAATTCGAATTATGTCTGCTTCTATTTTTATCAACAAAATAACATTGTGGAAATCGTAAGTAGATTATAATTTATTTTATATTACTAAGTTAAAGGTGAAACACAATAAACAAACATGTAAAATGTGTGTCTTTGAGTAAAATAGGTATAAATTACAGTTTTGGAGAGTACGACTAGTAATAATATTTATTTAAATTATAAAATCAGATGTTGCTGTCATGAAATATAACGAAAATTTTCGTTGCTCGAGCTGTATTACTTTTTAATAAAAATAATGTAATTAATACCGATTTATTTTTATATAACAGTTCCAAAAATCGAATTGTCGATTGGGTAGTAATTCATCCCTTCCACGCTTTAAACTTGGTCACGGCCTTGAAAAATATACGAGTATATGCTAATGTCTTTGAAAGCTGGCGTGATAATTCACCCCCACTCTTTAAACTTAATCCAGGCCTTGAAAATATGCACGCTTCCTCGATGCCTTGAAAACTTACGCTCGACCTAACATATGTGATGAATATATATGACGTTATTTTACCCTGAAGTATACCATTATAAACGCCCATGCGCCGAGGAATGATTTTTATATTCACGTTGATATCAGTGGCATTAATTTTAAAATATTTTTTGTAGCGCATATTTTAAAAGTGTTTGTTGTTACAGGTAATTTTAATTTAATACATTTTTCTACAGTCAATATGTCAAAATTTTTTTAATAATTTGACTTTTTGTTTCTTACCAGTTGAGTTATTTTAATAAAATTCTATGTACTTTTCAAAAATAATCTTTTATGAAGGAATTATTTCCGAAAAACACTCCCAGGATTTCCTTCGCTGTATTTAAAGGAGAAAAATACCTTTTTTAATATTTCGGTTTTCAAATATCATGGATTTCTTTTACAACAGTATTTTGTTCTTAGAGATCCTTTTTAAACTCTAATTCTTTAACTTTCTGCGTATAAGCTAAGTTCAGAATCTTGTACTTCTCCTGCAGAAACCAAGAAATAAGTTATATAATGTCAAAATAAATGCGGAGTATCTAAATTCAATGATTATTTCGCCTTTAGTGCTCTAATTTCCTTGTTTTCCTGGAGAAGTAATAACAAAGGTATCGAAAATGCAAGATATTATTTAAAATGAACCCAATAATCTTTGAGATATTTTCGTATTTCCCTAAAAAATGGATTTCGGGAAGTAAATTAATGCAAACATTTGTGACTTTCTGTCTATAAGCTAAGTTCAGAATCTTGTACTTCTCCTAAAAAAACAAGGAATATAGGTTCAATAAAATCGAAATAAGAACGAAAGATCTAAATTCAATGACTATTTCGCATTTGGTGCTGTAATTTTTTTTGTTGTTTCTAGTTAAGCTATAAAAGTATCTAAAAATGCCGGATTTTTAAAATATTTTAAAAAACTAATATTCTTAGAGATATTTACGTATTTCCCTAAAAAGTGGACATCGGGAAGTAAATTAAGAAAACCGCCCCAGTTTCGATTTTCTGTCTATAAGCTAAGTTCAAAATCTTGTACTTCTCTTGTAAAAAAAAAACAAAAATTATATGTTAAATAATGTTGAAATATGAACGAAATGTCTAAATTCTATGATTTTTCGCCTCTTGGTGCTATAATTTTTAATATATCTCGGCAGCACAACTACGAAAATCTCTGAAGGATTTAATTTTCAATTATATTTAGAATATAGAATTTTACTTTAGAGTGAATAAAATCTAAATATGAACGGAATATCTAAATTTAGTTACTATTTCGTCTTTGGGGTTATAATTTCTTTGCTTTCCTAGAGAAGTTACAACAAAAGTATTGAAAAAAGGCGGAATTTTTTAATATTATACAAAATAAAACTAATAATCAAAGAAATATTTTTGTATTTCCCTAAAAAACGGCATTCGGAAAGTAAATTAATATAAACGCCCCATTTTTGACTTTCTGTCGATAACCTAAGTTCAGAATCTTATACTTTTATAAAAAAATAAAAAATATAGGTTAAATAAAGTTGAAATATGACGAAACATCTAAATTCTATGATTTTTCACCCTTGGTGCTATAATTTCTAATATATTTCGGCAGCAGAACAACGAAAATCTCTGAAGGTTTTAATTTTCAATTATATTACGAATATAGAATAGCATTTTAGAGTGGAAAAATAAAAATATTAACGAAATATCTAAATTTAGTAATTATTTCGTCTTTTGATGTTCGTCTTTCGTATTAAATATGCAGAATTTTTAAAATATTATGCAAAATAAGACTAATAAAAGAGATATTTTCGTAATTCCAAAAAAAAATGAAATTCAGGAAGTAAATTGATACAAACGACTCATTTTTGACTATCTATAAGTTAAGGTCAGAATCTTATACTTCTCCTGCGAAAAGATAGAAATATAGGTTAAATAAGGTCAAAATGAGACAGAAATATCTAAATGCCATAATTTCTATGCCTTTAGTGCTATAATTTCCTTGTTTTCCTAGAGAAGTTATAAAAAAGGTATCGAAAATGCAGGATATTATTTAAAATAAATCCAATAATATTTGAGATATTTTCTTATTTCCCTAAAAATGAAATTCGGGAAGTAAATTAATACAAACATCCCAATTTTGAGTTTATCCCCATAACCTAAGTTCAGAATCTTGTACTTCTACAAAATCCAAGAAATATGGGTTAAATAAGGTCGTCAATCATTGATTGAACACATTTCGTTCTTATTTCGACCTTATTTAACCTTATATTTCTTGGATTTTGTAGAAGTACAAGATTCTGAACTTAGGTTATGGGCATAAACTCAAAATTGGGATGTTTGTATTAATTTACTTCCCGAATTTCATTTTTAGGGAAATAAGAAAATATCTCAAATATTATTGGATTTATTTTAAATAATATCCTGCATTTTCGATACCTTTTTTATAACTTCTCTAGGAAAACAAGGAAATTATAGCACTAAAGGCATAGAAATTATGGCATTTAGATATTTCTGTCTCATTTTGACCTTATTTAACCTATATTTCTATCTTTTCGCAGGAGAAGTATAAGATTCTGACCTTAACTTATAGATAGTCAAAAATGAGTCGTTTGTATCAATTTACTTCCTGAATTTCATTTTTTTTTTGGAATTACGAAAATATCTCTTTTATTAGTCTTATTTTGCATAATATTTTAAAAATTCTGCATATTTAATACGAAAGACGAACATCAAAAGACGAAATAATTACTAAATTTAGATATTTCGTTAATATTTTTATTTTTCCACTCTAAAATGCTATTCTATATTCGTAATATAATTGAAAATTAAAACCTTCAGAGATTTTCGTTGTTCTGCTGCCGAAATATATTAGAAATTATAGCACCAAGGGTGAAAAATCATAGAATTTAGATGTTTCGTCATATTTCAACTTTATTTAACCTATATTTTTTATTTTTTTATAAAAGTATAAGATTCTGAACTTAGGTTATCGACAGAAAGTCAAAAATGGGGCGTTTATATTAATTTACTTTCCGAATGCCGTTTTTTAGGGAAATACAAAAATATTTCTTTGATTATTAGTTTTATTTTGTATAATATTAAAAAATTCCGCCTTTTTTCAATACTTTTGTTGTAACTTCTCTAGGAAAGCAAAGAAATTATAACCCCAAAGACGAAATAGTAACTAAATTTAGATATTCCGTTCATATTTAGATTTTATTCACTCTAAAGTAAAATTCTATATTCTAAATATAATTGAAAATTAAATCCTTCAGAGATTTTCGTAGTTGTGCTGCCGAGATATATTAAAAATTATAGCACCAAGAGGCGAAAAATCATAGAATTTAGACATTTCGTTCATATTTCAACATTATTTAACATATAATTTTTGTTTTTTTTTTACAAGAGAAGTACAAGATTTTGAACTTAGCTTATAGACAGAAAATCGAAACTGGGGCGGTTTTCTTAATTTACTTCCCGATGTCCACTTTTTAGGGAAATACGTAAATATCTCTAAGAATATTAGTTTTTTAAAATATTTTAAAAATCCGGCATTTTTAGATACTTTTATAGCTTAACTAGAAACAACAAAAAAAATTACAGCACCAAATGCGAAATAGTCATTGAATTTAGATCTTTCGTTCTTATTTCGATTTTATTGAACCTATATTCCTTGTTTTTTTAGGAGAAGTACAAGATTCTGAACTTAGCTTATAGACAGAAAGTCACAAATGTTTGCATTAATTTACTTCCCGAAATCCATTTTTTAGGGAAATACGAAAATATCTCAAAGATTATTGGGTTCATTTTAAATAATATCTTGCATTTTCGATACCTTTGTTATTACTTCTCCAGGAAAACAAGGAAATTAGAGCACTAAAGGCGAAATAATCATTGAATTTAGATACTCCGCATTTATTTTGACATTATATAACTTATTTCTTGGTTTCTGCAGGAGAAGTACAAGATTCTGAACTTAGCTTATACGCAGAAAGTTAAAGAATTAGAGTTTAAAAAGGATCTCTAAGAACAAAATACTGTTGTAAAAGAAATCCATGATATTTGAAAACCGAAATATTAAAAAAGGTATTTTTCTCCTTTAAATACAGCGAAGGAAATCCTGGGAGTGTTTTTCGGAAATAATTCCTTCATAAAAGATTATTTTTGAAAAGTACATAGAATTTTATTAAAATAACTCAACTGGTAAGAAACAAAAAGTCAAATTATTAAAAAAATTTTGACATATTGACTGTAGAAAAATGTATTAAATTAAAATTACCTGTAACAACAAACACTTTTAAAATATGCGCTACAAAAAATATTTTAAAATTAATGCCACTGATATCAACGTGAATATAAAAATCATTCCTCGGCGCATGGGCGTTTATAATGGTATACTTCAGGGTAAAATAACGTCATATATATTCATCACATATGTTAGGTCGAGCGTAAGTTTTCAAGGCATCGAGGAAGCGTGCATATTTTCAAGGCCTGGATTAAGTTTAAAGAGTGGGGGTGAATTATCACGCCAGCTTTCAAAGACATTAGCATATACTCGTATATTTTTCAAGGCCGTGACCAAGTTTAAAGCGTGGAAGGGATGAATTACTACCCAATCGACAATTCGATTTTTGGAACTGTTATATAAAAATAAATCGGTATTAATTACATTATTTTTATTAAAAAGTAATACAGCTCGAGCAACGAAAATTTTCGTTATATTTCATGACAGCAACATCTGATTTTATAATTTAAATAAATATTATTACTAGTCGTACTCTCCAAAACTGTAATTTATACCTATTTTACTCAAAGACACACATTTTACATGTTTGTTTATTGTGTTTCACCTTTAACTTAGTAATATAAAATAAATTATAATCTACTTACGATTTCCACAATGTTATTTTGTTGATAAAAATAGAAGCAGACATAATTCGAATTTAAAAAAGGTTTGAAAGTATGGTACTGAAAAGGGTGATGAAACTTTCAATGTGAAGGCTGGTAACAGACCCAATCTTTTTCTCGATCCACCGCTAAAGCTGCTTCTAACAAGTATGTCAGTTTTATGTCAATATTCGTACCACTACCATAATAACTGATAATATTCTTTTTATTACAAATTTTAAGCGTATAAAGTGAATTTTTAATTGAATTTTATATGTTAAGTGCATTTTTAATTAGTTTTTGTTCGACTAAACCCGTAAGAAAATTGAAAAAGGTAAGTTTTAAGATAAATTTTGATATAATTCCAGGGTGAATGATCTTATAAAAAACCGTTTTATTTTTATTCATAAAATCTAACAGGATGATATCTTAAAGATCGGTAATAGGAAATAAAACCGTTAGCGTTATTGCATTTTTAATATAGCTTGATTGCTGCGTTAGTAAGGTATTAAGATATCGTTTTTGTAAATTAATCAAATTTGACAGTGAGGAACCCAGAAAATTTGCAATGGCTTACATGGCCGGCACGCTGAATGGATGCCGGTAAATAACAGAGCTCTGAGATTTATTTTCTTTTATTTTACAATTTGATCGAATATTAATTGATTACTATATGTTTAGCGTGCATTTTTAATTATTTTCTGTTAGAAAAAAGCAGTATTTTTTCAATTTACGTAGTTAAATAGTAATTTTTGTAGTAAATATCTGATTGGTACAAAGTATAGCTTGCACGACAACGGTATCTAAAAATGGTGGATTTATTTTTTCTTTTTTATAGTTTCATCGAATGGTGGATGATTTATTCATATTTAGAGAGCATTTTAACTAGTTTTCATTCGAAATAATGCTTAAAATTGAGACAGATAAGTTTTTTGGGATTATTTTTTTTTTCGAAAATTAAATATTTTTTCAAATTATGTCATTGATTTTTTTATGTTAGGTACATTTTAGTGTTTTTCTGATAAAATACTTAAGAAAAATTTAATAGGTATCTTTGGTTACATTTTTATCTTAAAAAGGTCAGCTTAGAAAATTTTTCGATGAGTGAATAGTATTTGAGACATATAAGTACATCTTTTAATCTACGTAAAGGTATAAAAAAGCAGAACTACTTTGTAAAAAAGGGGGCTGGGAAATATTTAAAACAGAAATATTAATTTTCTTAATTTTTCAAAAGGGTGTTCTTCTTCTATCTTTACTTTCTCCTCTTAATAAAAAATTTTGAAAAAGTTAATTTTTTAGATATGCCGTACTTCATATCGGAAATGGGCCAGAAATACATTCAAGAAAGAATTTGGCATATAACGAATACTCCTGATGTGAAACAAAGAGCATATAGAAGCAGATAGACAAGAATAAAAATATCTGAATATCTCAATTTTGAGAGAGAAAATTCAAATATGCAGACGTTTGTTTCGTTTATTTGTGGTGGTGGTGCAACGAGGATGTCAAGAATGACAGCCTATTTACCAATAAACCATTAAAAGCAATAGGACAACTAATTATCAACTGCGTAAATTTTACCTTAATGTATATAAATTAGCTTTTTATTTGTTATTTAAAAATTATACACCTTATTGTTATTTAATTTTTTACTAACTCGAACTTTTTAGAATAAGCTTGAATTTAGTCAAACATATTTGCATTTATCACAACAATGCCCACAGCAGACCAATGAAGGTCAGTTTTTAAGTTGCTTATAGGTACTGTATAGTGGAAAACTTATTAATATGATATAAATTTTTCTTTTATGCAAGTATCAATTTTAAAACAAGAAGTTTCATTTTTAATTTAATAAAAAGTAACAATTTTAAAACAAGAAGTTTTATTTTTAATTTAATAAAAAGTAACAATTTTAGTGGTATTTTTTTTTTGTTAATTTGAAGAAAAATATTGCAACTTTTCCAATTTTAGGTAAAATCTAAATACCTGAATACTTCTATTGTGGCAGCAGTTTCGGCAACAACAGTAATTAATGTATTAACGTGAAAACATGGCTTACACTTCTCTCTTATGGAAAAAAGAGAAGAACATATCTGTGAGTGAGTTATGACTATTATAGATTTATTAAATCATCAACTCATTGTGATAATTATATATTTAATAGTTAACTGAAATTTTGTGTTAAGCAATAGGACAACTAATTATCAACTGCGTAAATTTTACCTTAATGTATATAAATTAGCTTTTTATTTGTTATTTAAAAATTATACACCTTATTGTTATTTAATTTTTTACTAACTCGAACTTTTTAGAATAAGCTTGAATTTAGTCAAACATATTTGCATTTATCACAACAATGCCCACAGCAGACCAATGAAGGTCAGTTTTTAAGTTGCTTATAGGTACTGTATAGTGGAAAACTTATTAATATGATATAAATTTTTCTTTTATGCAAGTATCAATTTTAAAACAAGAAGTTTCATTTTTAATTTAATAAAAAGTAACAATTTTAAAACAAGAAGTTTTATTTTTAATTTAATAAAAAGTAACAATTTTAGTGGTATTTTTTTTTTTGTTAATTTGAAGAAAAATATTGCAACTTTTCCAATTTTAGGTAAAATCTAAATACCTGAATACTTCTATTGTGGCAGCAGTTTCGGCAACAACAGTAATTAATGTATTAACGTGAAAACATGGCTTACACTTCTCTCTTATGGAAAAAAGAGAAGAACATATCTGTGAGTGAGTTATGACTATTATAGATTTATTAAATCATCAACTCATTGTGATAATTATATATTTAATAGTTAACTGAAATTTTGTGTTAAAATTTTTTTGTAGGCAAACGTAATACGCCCAGAAGGGATACATAATAGAACTGAAAAGTATAATGAAATATATGCTACTTGAGACTATGTGGCCCTTCTGGAACTTTATGAGGATTTGTTGTTGAACATATATCCTTTTTATGTAAGTATTCTATAGAATATACCCTATTTTTATATAAAAAATCTACACAAGATACACTTGGACCTTTAATTTATTACCCGTATTACTTAGTGTATAATTTCTTTCAAGACATGCCATATTTTGTATAAAAAATCCATAAAAGACATCTCATGTGTCTTTAATTTTCAAATTATACATTTTTAACACAACGAAATAAACCTTTTTTTAAGTAACAATTTTAGTGGTATTTTTTTTTTGTTAATTTGGAGAAAAATATTGTAACTTTTCCAATTTTAGGTAAAATCTAAATACGTGAATACTTCTATTGTGGCAGCAGTTTCGGCAACAGCAGTAACTAATGTATTAACGTTGAAACATGGCTTACACCTCTCTATTGTAGAAAAAAGAGAAAACATATACAGATATGTTACTTACTCACAGGAGTAAGTTATGACTATTATCGATTTCTTAAACCATCAACTCATTTTGATAACTATATATTTAATAGTTAACTGAAATTTTGTGTTAAATTTTTTTTTCGGTAAACATAATACGCCCAGAAGAGATTCATAATAGAACTGAAAAGTATAATGAAATATATGCTCCTTGGGACTATGTGGGCCTTCTGGAACTTTATGAGGATTTATTGGAGAACATATATACTTTTATGTAAGTATTCTACAGAATATACCCTATTTTTATATATAAAATCTACACAAGATACACTTGGACTATTAATTTATTGCCCATATTACTTAGTGTATAATTTCTTTCGAGACATACCATATTTTGTATAAAAAATCCATAAAAGACATCTCATGGGTCTTTAATTTTCAAATTATACATTCTTAACAGAACGAAATAATTCTTTTTTTTATAAGTATACTACAGAACATACCCTGTTTTTGTATAAAAAATCTATATAGGATACATTTGGACTTTTAGTTTATTGTCAACATCACTTAGGGTCAATTTCTCTCCAGAAAACACCATATTTTGTATAAAAAATTCGTAAGAGACACTTCAAGAGTCTTTTTATTTTCAAATTATACATTTTAACATATCAAAATAACCATTCTTGTAGGTATCTTACAGAACATACCCTATTTTTATATAAAAAATCAGAAAATACACTTGGACCTTTAATTTATTGCCCATATCACTTAGTCAATGTGTAATTTCTCTCCTAAAGACACTCTATTTTGTATAAAAATCTCCACAAGACGCCACTTCGGCCTGTAATTTTCCAAATTAGACATTTATAACACTAAATCTAACCTTGTTATAGCATTTTTTATAATTTTATATCTTTTCCAATGCAGTAGGAAACCTCCTTGACATTATTTTTCATATTATTTTGTACAACTTTTGGTGACTTTCTGAGAAGTCAACAAAAGGCAAAATATTTAATTTCTTACATCACAGTGCTTTTAATTTTAATATATAAACTCATATCTAAACGAAATTATGATCCACGATTTAAAGTATTCTACAGAACATGTCCTATTTTTATACAAAAAATCTATACCAGATATACTTGAATCTTTAATTTATTGTCCATATTACTTAGTCTGTGAGTAATTTCTCTCCTGACAACACCCTATTTTTGGATAAAAATCTACACACGGCAACACTTGAACTTTCAATTTTTCAAATTACACATTTTTAACACTTGACCTAGCTCATTATAGCATTTTTATAATTTTATGTCTTTTTCCAATGCAGTAAGAAGCCTCTCTAACATTATTTTTCATATTATTTATACAGCTTTTATAGAATTTTTGAGTAATCAACAAAAGCAAAATATTTAATTTTTTACATCACAGTGCTTTTAATTTTAATATCAAATCTCATATCTAAACGAAATTTTGATCCACCATTTAAGTTTTTTACAGCACATACCTAATTTTTATATAAAAAATCTATACAAGATATACTTGGACCTTTAATTTATTGTCCATATTACTTAGTCTGTGTGTAATTTCTCCTGAAAACACTCTATTTTTGTATAAAAGTCCACATAAGACATCACTTGAGCCTTTAATTTATAAAATTACACATTTTTAACCCCTGGTCTAACCCATTATTATAGCATTCTTTATAATTTTATGTCTTTTCCAATGCAGTAAGAAATCTTTCTAATATTTTCATATTATTTATACAACTTTTGGTGAATTTTGAGTAGCATCAAAGTCAAATATTTAATTTCTTACACTACAGTGTTTTTAATTTTGATATAAGATGTCATATCGAAAACATAATTATGACAATTTAAAAGCGTTTAAAATTTGTAAGAAAAAAAATAAGAAATTATGTATTTAAAAATAGCAAAATAAAAAAAAACACTTTCATATTTCGCGAAAAATTAGAGAAAAGCATATCAGTGAGTTAGTTAGGCTATTATCGATTCGCTGAACCGTTATCTCATCATGATAAATGAAACTTGTGGTTTTGCTGTACACTGTTAAATAGTTTATTTCATATTTTATATATACCTTGCTTATATATATGTTGAAATTTTTTATTATATTGAATTAAAAGAGACATAAACAAAAAGTCATGCCTTCATTACTTTTTATCTCTTTAATAACTCTAACCATTATGTTAGTATTTTAAATAATCAGTTTCCTCTTAAGCACTTTTTACTCGATATTTTATTAACTTTTTATCACATTAAATAAAACGAGGCACCTATGGTTAAAGGAAATCGAACTTAATTATTTTTGCTAAAATTGTTTATTTTTTTTTTAGATATACCATACCTTATGCTGACAAAAACCTTCAGGATGATGTGGAAATCGATTCAAGAAACTATTTGGTTTGTGGATAGTCCTCCTTTTCCAGTCCTAAATATTCTATACCCGGGGATAAAATCTTAATATGTTACAATATATGTCAGATTAAGGATAAGTTTGTATAAAATGAAAAAATAAATTAAAATTTTATGTTTCCAATTATTATTAAAGTAAGTTAGATTTATCTATTATTTGTGTCAAAACAAGGTTATAACTCGAAATTTTTTGCCATACAGGGCACTAAATATAAATTAAGATTGTTGATTTATCAGCTAAATGTTTGTTTATTATTCACTCTTTATATTAGAGTAATATTTTTCTCTTAGTTAATAAATATATTTATTAGCTGACTATATAGTCGTAAAAAATAATGTTTGATGAAATAAAAATAAAGTATATATTTGTTTTATTTTTCCTCTGCGTTATTATATAAAATCCAAATGTCTCGTAGCTTCGTATCAATTTTTTTTCCAAATTTTACCTTTTCAAATTAAAAAAATATATATCAAATGGTGTTCTCTCTAAACTTTAACGCATATTCACCATTTGACAGATAACAACTAGGAAATGAGACTCCGGGGGCGAAATCCTAAAAAATAGGACATATAAAATAATGACAATACAGTACTCCTATTATCATCTATACAATTAGCTAGAAACTTGTTAAAATGAAATTGTAAAATGGCGTGTTTGCATCACCACGAGCCGCCGTAAGTTATGTACAGAATTTCCTTGTCAGACTCTCTACAAGTCATTTTACCTACATCAGTACTATTACAAACCAAAAAATTAATTTTAATCAAATTTACGATACCCTACAACAACAACTAATGGATAAAGACTCTTTTTTTATTAATCCTTATATACACACATAACAGTCATTTAGGCCGCTACGTTGACTCAAGAGAAATAGGATTTAACTGCTAAACTCTTCACGTAGTGGTCGTAGTCTGACGGATAAGGTGTCTGTGTACTGAGCGGAAGATTGGGGGTTCGAATCCCAACAACGTATATGACTTTTTTTTCATTTATTAAATGGTTAAAAATTATTCTTTGACTGAAGATAGGATTTAACTGCTAAACTTTGCGACATGGCTTCGATAGCCCTGTGCCTATAGAGTTTGTCTTCCAACCCGAAGGTAGCTGGTTCGATCCTCGCTAGAATGAAAAAAGTGTGACGTCATCCCAACAAAATTAAAGTGCAGCCAACAAGAAGATTGATAATTTGAATTGACAGGCAACCAGAAGAAAATGACAAGTAGTGACAGGTGACAGTTGATGTATATGCGAAAGCCAACGCTCAAATGAGGTACCCGGGTGAACTACTAGAAAATGGGAACACCTGAACTAACCTGAAAAATGAGGATCCCGGACGGAACATTAGCGGAGCCCTATGGGGTACTCGGGGTGGAGCACTAGAAAATGGGGCCCCCGGAAGGAGCTCTAAAAATGGGGATCCCGGACGGAACTTTAACGGAGCCCTATGGGGTACTCGGGTGGAGCACTAGAAACTGCGGCCCACGGAAGGGGTTCTAAAAAAGAGGCCCCACAAAAAAAATGGGGCGCAGCCCTAAAATGGGGCCCTAGTCGTGGGGCCCACGGGGGCGCAGCCCGGTCTATAGCGACGGAATGACTACTTACGCCTATGTTCGCATATTTTAATGCTTTTTTACAAAAATGGAAATTATTTCGCGCCACTGAACCCAAGTGTTCAAAATATATCACAGAATGGCCGATAACAGTAACGCTGTAGATTAATAAACTTTTACTACCCTTTCTTTCTGCCCTTTTTCCTCATTTATTCTTCTTTTCTCATTTTGCTCATTGTCAGTGAATTATTGATTTGACATACAATTAACAAGAAATTAAAAATAAAACTCCTACAGAAAATCTCTACTCAGGCTTACACATACTTGTATATATTTTTAATTTTTGGACAATTTTTATTGCTAGTTTATGCTATGACTGTGTGTGGCATAACCTCACTCTTTTGGTTTATTGTTTTAATAATTTTAATTAGTGCAGTGTTTGGAATGTTTTAGTTTTAATTTTAATTTGGGACCAATTTTTTAAAAAAAATTTATAATTTGATATGACTTGTTCTGTGTGGAGGCTACGCTGGCGTCGTTGGGGACTGTTCTCAGACTGGCAGGGTTAAGGTGTGCCCTTTGACGAGTGAGTGTGGTTGGTGAGTACCGAGTATGCTTATTTGCTGACCATATTCTCTTGTTTCTAGGGTCTGAGCCGTGAGGATGGTCTAAGTTAAACCGAAAGCGCTTGACCGATAGTGATAATTAAAAAAAAATATATACTGAAATACAAAATCCGCCTATTTCTTGATTTCCTCGGTGTACAACCCGTTAATAACTTATTCTATAATTTCTTTATCTAAAAAGAAAGATAAAAGTGATGTTTTATATATGACACAACTTTCTTGAATGGAGAAATTTTGGAAGATGAAAAAAAAAGCAATAAATTGCAAATTATTTTATTTCTTCTCTTTTGTCTTATACCAAATGGTTTCATATAAATTTATCCAAAAATATACCATAACATATATGTATATATATATATATATATATATATATATATATATATATATATATATATATATATATATATATATATATATGTTTATACGGCTTTCACGGATTCGTCCGTGTGAGATGCATTAGCAGTGGTTATATCCACATTATTGCTGTTGTAGTGCTGAAATCACATTCAGCAAACATACAACTATATGTAACACCGTATGCAAATGAAGTAGAATGCGGAACAGTGAACGCAATGCAGTTAGAATAAATTGTAATAAAAGAAAATTCATCCTATTCCACCACCATCGAGATGGTGGCCTACCTGTACCACCATACCAAGAAGAAAGTCAAAGCTTACCCTCCCCGCCACAGTGATACGGCAGAGGTACATGTTTCATCTCTCACTAGACTCATCATTCCATACAGTGGTCGTACAGAATTTGTTTTTTTTTTAAATATGCGCCAAAATCACCGATCACGTTCACTTATTGGCATTTCGATATCCACAATTATCGAAAAGTTATTCTACGAGGATGATTCGATAAGTTCTCGTCCTGATAAAGAAAACAAAAGATTTTTGGAAATGTTTTTATTTATTTGACAACATAGTCCCATTTTACTTCAATACATTAAGACCAACGATGTTCAAACATTTTAACACCCGTAATATAATGAGATTTGTCCAATTTTGCAAAATAAGCCGTTTGTCGCTGCTCTGATGTCATTATTTAAAGGAAATTTTCATCCAGCGAGCCATTTTTTCAAGTTTGGGAAGAGAAAGTAAACGCTGGGAGCCAGATCCGGCGAATATGGTGAATGTGGAAGCACTTCGAATCGTAGGTCATGGAGTTTTGCAGCAACAACCATAGATTTGTGTACAGGCGCGTTTTCCTGATGAAAGGGCAATTTTTTGGCAAGATGTGAACGTTTAGCCTTAATCATATGCTGCAAAAGGTCCGGTAGTGAAGCGTAATACTCTCCGGTGATGGACTTGCCTGAATCTAAATAGTCTATAAGCACCACGTCATGTGAATCTCTAAAAACTGTTGCCATGACTTTTCCTGTAGACGGATCCGCTTTTGCTTTTTTTGGCGCACTTTCATCTGCCCGCACCCACTGTTTAGACTACTGCTTTTGCTCTGGCGTGTAATGGTGAATTCATGTTTCATCTACAGTTTTAAAATGTAGAAGAAAGTCAGCAGGATTGAGTCTGCATAAGTCTAAACACTCTTATGAAGTGTTCATTCGAAGGTGTTAATGGTCGACTGTTAACAAACGCTTCACCCATCGCGCAGAAAGCTTTTTCATGCCAAGAACATGTAAAATGTAGTGGATACGATCTATTAAAATGTTTGCAAGCTCTCGTACTTTCAGTCGGCGGTTATGAAGTATGACATTGTGAATTTTTGTGACAATTTCGTCAGTTGTAGCGGTTTTTGGGCATCCCGAGGCCTCATCATCTTGAATTGATGTACGACCACGATTAAATTCAGCAGCCCATTTTTTTACTGTCGAAAACAAAAGAGAAGAATCCTTTAAAGTAGAATCTAACTCATTTTTAATGCCCGTAGGAGTTAACTCATTTAAAACAAAGTACTTTATAACCGCTTGAATTTCAATTTTATCCATATTTCAGAAAATATCGAACCTTATGTGTTCACTCGATCGCCACAACCAAGCAACTCAACGCAAACATCTGAAACTTTGCAGGGCGTAATCTCAAGGTTAATGCGTATAAAAGATTTTAATTTTTTGATCCTACTACCGCCCTCTCTCTCTTTCAGGCCGAGAACTTATTAAACCATCCTCGTATTTGTTTATAACGAAAAAACCACAATTTTTTTTTATCTGTTTCAACAATTTAAAATCAACAATTAACTTAGTTCCTTTTTGTTATTGTTAGTATAAGTATCGAGCTTTCATTTGCGCACCCGCAGATCACTGTACGGTCTCTAGATCGCTGAGAATAAACAATCAAAAAACATAAAATGTTATAACAAATTCACTGCGCAAAAAACGATTGGATATTTTTACTCGAAATTTTGCATACTTGTTCTATGCAACAAGCAACTCTTCTTGGTGTAATAATAATAATAATAATCTTTATTGTCTAACAGATAACATCCATTTATAAGACAATATGACATACAACTTAGCTAAGTTATTAAACAAAATTATAAGGAAAATAAAATTATTGATTAATTCATACAACAATTCACAAGAAGCAAACATTTTACATTTTTATTAGAAACTTTAACTTTAAAGCCTGTGTTAAACTCTTAGGGGGTAGGCTGTAAACATTGATGTCACTGCAAGTGAAAAAATGGGACAGGATCTAACAGGTCTCGGGGGTACATGAAAGTTAACTTGATACAATAAATCAGAACAGTCGATATAAGATCTGGATAGCTTGCTTAGAAACTGGGCTAACATGTAATGTCTGCGATTTATTAAAGATGGAACGCCAAATCGCCTCAGTAATTGCTCTTCATCTATACCCCTTTGAGGGAATACTCCGTCACTCTTAAATGATAGATATTTTAAAAATTTTCTTTGCACTCCCTCTAATTGACTAATGTACTTATCATAGATAGGATGCCATATGACCGCACCGTATTCCAGCTTCGACCGAACATGACTAACATACAAAGTTTTTAAGGTCTCCAAATTGCAAAAATCATTAGAATTGCGCAATATGGACCCCAACATTTTGACCGCACTCCCACAAATCAAACTGATATGTTTTGTGAATGAAAGTTTTGATTCAAAAGTGACTCCAAGGTCCTTAAGAGAATAACTTCATTGAAGTATTTGACTGTTTAGAGTATATTGAAAATATAAAGAGTTGGTTTTATTGGTGAAAGTCATTACGGTGCACTTATCAACATTCAAGGGCAAATTATTCGCGTTACACCAATTCCGAACAATATCAGTATCCCCCTGCAGCTCTAGAGCGTCATTTACATTATGAATCATGCAAAATAGCTTTACATCATCTGCAAAGAGTAAAACACTGCTCGAGACTCCAACCGTAATATCGTTAATGAAAAGTAAAAATATTAGTGGAGCCAGATTGCTCCCTGCGGAGCACCGCTTGTAGCTATAAATTTATAGGATTGATAACCCCAGATTTCAACATATTGTATTCTGTTTTGTAGGTAAGATTTAAGAAATGACAATAGGTTCCCGCTAAAACCCATAGCAACAAGTTTGTTAAATAAAATATAATGATCGACTCGATCAAATGCCTTTGAGAAGTCGGTATAGACTACGTCAACTTGATTGCGTTTATCCAATGCCCCACCAGTAAATTCGGCAAAGGAAGCTAGATTGCTAATAGTACTACGGCGGTTAAAAAATCCGTGCTGTTCTGGCAATATTAACTGTTGTACTTGACTCAAAATACACTCATATATCGACATCTCAAAAACCTTTGCAAATGGGGATAGTATTGAAACAGGTTTATAATTGGGGATCTCGTTTATATTTCGTTTTTTGAATACAGGGGTGATTCTCGCTTCCTTCCAAATCTCTGGAAATGTGTTTGTTTTAATCGCTAAATTGAACAAATATGACAAAGGTTTAAGCAGTGCATAGGTACAGTCTTTAACAAAAAAAACAAGGAACCTTGTCTGGCTCCTGTGTCATTCTATTTTTCGATTTTTTCAACGCGGTCATAACTATTTGTTCCGGAATGAGCTCAATTGAAATGTGCTGGCTCCAAACCGCATTGTCAAAAGATACATTATTCTTAGACGGACGCGTATAAACACTACGGAAAAAGTCAGCAAATGCATTCACAATATCCTCAGGATCCGAGAAATGATTGACACCATTTATTAAAACTTCAGGTACGGTTGTTGAAGACCTTTTAGATTTAATATATGACCAAAAGTTATTAGGATTATTAGATAAGGCTTCCTCTGCCTTTATTTTATAATTTTTATAAGCGATATCCATTTTTCTTTTCACCAATGCCCGCAACTCATTATATTGATTTTTGAGATTTTGTTCGTAGCCCCTCTTTAATTTTTTAAAAATTCTGTGTTTCCGTTTAATTAATTTAATTATTTCCGAAGTATACCAAGCTGGAAAATTTCTTTTCTTGATTATAGATTTGGGTATACATACATCGAATATATTCTGCAACTTGCTATAAAACTATGCACAAGCCCTATTTACGTCATCGATAATATACAAATCCGCCCAATTCACCCCAAGTAAACTATCGTAAAGCAGAGGAAAATCTGCCCTCCTAAAATTATACCTTGATTGTGACAAATTGACTGGAAATTTTGAGGCCTTGCCGGGATTGAGGGATAAAAGGATGCTAAGAGCCGGATGATGACGATCTTCATCTACTAATGGTACTAGCTCTTTTGAAACTTGGCAGCTGACATTAGCCAAAATTAAATCGAGGATTCTGTCATAAGTATTGTAAATATGGTTAAACTGCTGCAACCCAAACAATTGAGTGAAACTATTCAATACATCCACCCTTTGACCACCACAATTATCGTGAAGTTGAAGAATATTAAAGTCCCCCATTATTAAAATGTTTTTACCATAAATACTGTGCAATGCTTCAAATAATTCAAAGAATGTTAAAAATTCTGCATTGGTTAAGTTTGGAAGTATGTAAATGACAAAAATATATAATGTTATATGATAAATGCGTACCTTACAACCAATCAAGTCTACCCCAGTGACACCGCTGTTAACAGCCTGTAGATCAAGTAGTGTTGGCTTAAGTTTATTTTTCACAGCCAATAAGGCACCGCTCCCTCTTGATACCTTCAATACCTGAAGGTCTCTATCACAACGAAATATAGTATATCTGGTGTCAAAAAGTTTACTTGAAAAAACATTATCCTGCAGCCAAGTCTCCGCTGTGGCAATTATATCGTGATCGGAATTACATATCGATTTATAAAACTCATGTGTCTTTGTATTGAGCCCTCTTACATTTTGATATAAACGGGATAGGACAAAATTCGATGATGATGATGATACACTGTTAGACAGATTATTCAGTTTAAATTCACAATCTTCGGCATTCCAATAAAATATTTTATTTTAAGATTAGTTTCGTCATTCTGTAATCGATTATCTAGTGTGACCTTAAGGTCTCTATACTCAGCAATCTGTTTAGGCGTTCTGTCAAAACTTAATCTGACATTTCTGTAAAGTTCATATTTCTTTAATTCACTCGCTTGTCTAATTAGTGCTCTAACATCAGACACTGATTCAAAAACCACCTTCAATGGCCTGACTTTAGATTGGTTTGCTTGCCCCATTCGAAAAGCTTTCATACTCTGAATATTTTTTTCTGGACACAATTTTAGGACAATATCACTTACAATGGAAGTATCGGGCTCACCTCCTGATAAATTTTCTTGAACTCCAAAGATCATTATATTCTTCTGACGCTTCTGTCGCTCATCTATTTCTCGAATCGATTCCGAGACCATTCTAGAAGATGGTACAGAAGATTGTGCTGTATCAACATTAGACAGCTGCTTCTTGATGTTATCTATTTCTGATCTAATTTCCACATTAAGCCTAATTTGGTCTTCATACTTGCTAAGAAGGGAGTGGTAATGCACCTCAATCTTAATTAGCTTATTAGTAATACAAACTTAATGCAATATATTTTTCTATTGTTCATTTACAATTGAAAAAACAGCCATTTTAGCAGTTTTTTCGCAATGACTAACAAACAAATTATCCAATTTGGTCAAGTCTACTAATCATAATTTTTTTCCAGATTCTAGTTCTGCTGGCCTATAGCTCTATTCTTATGATATTTGAGTATATCTGAGATGAGTGAATGTTCCCGTGGACTTATTATGATTATGATTATGATTTTTACCATTTCTAATTTATGCTTAATATTTAGCAATATTTATGTTATACATATAGGACATAAAAAAAATTCCAAATACGTCTCTGATTGTACGTTCTTGATTATTGAATAACTAAAAAACATTGGTTTAACTAAATACCCTTTGTTTAAGATCCGGATATAAATATTAAAAACTGCAGTTTTCAGCATAGTTGCTTATTTGTATTTGGTACAGTCAATACACTTTAGAAAATGACATTGGTATGTATTTGTTGTTTTTAATTAAATTAGGGTATTTGCTAATAAATTGGTAAAACAGAATGATAGCTAATTTTGTTATACAATTTTGTAGAGCACTCAACTTCACAGGAATAAGTATGTAATTCTTTAATGGTAATTTCTACCCATAAAATTATAGCCTATTAATGTTGTAAATTAAGTTTACTTTAACCAGTTTTAACAAACGATGGTTTATGTGTTCATTCAAAATTTTATCTGTATTCTTGAGTTTGTTAATTTTTAATCGTTCCAATAAATTTAATATTTTGTTTTATTTACATCAAAGCTGTGGTTTTGAGACAAAAGATGTGTTGCGTATGTTTTAAAACCATAATTTTTATGAAAACTTCAAAATGTTACATACCGAAATTAAAAACATTAAAGTTGACTTTATTCGAATCTTTAGAAATTAACAAACTTAAAGATACAGATAACATTTTGAATGACCAATTAGATGCTAAAAATTCTTTATTGTTTAATTTATTTAATAATACGAATTGCTCTTTTTTCTTCTTATTACGGTGCAACTAAAAAAATATGTCATCGTAGAATTTTTAAAATAAGTATCTGAACACCACGAACATGACATTTAAAACTGGACTGCTCATGAAAATAATTTTTGACCCCCCTTATTGGTCGCCATGATTTGTATGGTTATTCTAACTAATAGGTTTAGACAATAATTATTTCTTTCTATAGTATATCTAAAACAATAAATCGCTCCTCCTTGCTTTACTTGACAGGTTAATTGAGTATATTAAAAAAAAAACGCGATAATTGTTTCTGTAAAACAAAATTTAACTTGTTTTTCTGTTTTTGGGTTCCTCAAAATTATAATTTTTCTGTTCAAAGCAATTAAGCTTAATTTTTTTAACTTCTTTGGAACAGCGTAAATATGTAGCAATTTTATTATTTTTAGATAACAATCATGAAATGTCAGTTCTTATAAATAAATAAAAATGCTTTCCCTCTATGACTGTGTACATATTTTGTTTTTTACAATAAAACTGTCATTTAGCAAAATAGCTGAAATGTGAAATGTGCGCAATAAACAAATCGAGACTATTTTTTTTTTAAATATCTGTTCTGGACAAGATTGTGGAAATCAGTAGGTATTTTTGTAAATAGCATTAGTATAATCTACATCTTTACTCGGACGTAGAGTATAAGAAGTTAACGAAAAAAAGTATTAAGGCATTTATTTTTAAAAATGTTATATCATGAATTAATATAGTATATTGTTTAATGTAAGGTCTCGAAATGTCCATATAATCTATTGCAAAATAATAGAGATTTATTATTTAAAAATATCTTCGATTAGGTCTTTGTTAAAATAATTTTCTCCTCGATACTTCTAGGGAATCTTAGATATTTATATAGGGTTAACAACGTTTATAATAATGTTGACATTCCCTTCATAATAACGGAGCTTTAATTTAAAGGAAGTAAAATAACATTATGTACTCAACCATTTTTAATTAAACTTCAAAGTGGATAGTGTTAAAGCAATCTATAATTAATTGTAAACAAAGGAATATTTATTAAGACACAAATATAAAAAGATTGTAAATACAAGAGTAGGATTCTTACATTAATACAATCATTTAATCTAAATATATACATAAAGATTTACTAGCAACTTTTAATTTTTACACTAGGTTCAATTTTCCATTTACTTAACCGTTTGAGGATCTGGAATTGACCTTTCCTAGAGTTGAATTTTTGAAATGGTAATCAATCCCAGTTTCTTATTACTTTGACAAAGGATTTTCACGACACAAATTGCCTTACTATCTGAGCTAAAATCAAGAATTTTTGTTTTATTTTTTTAAAATAATAAGTAATTAAATATAAATTTATTTTAAAATAATAACATATTCAAACAACAGGTTATTATTTTATTTTGAGTCAAAACAAATACATAAAAGTAAAATTTCTGTAATTTCCAAACATGCTTGATAATATTGAAAAATTTTATATTATGTGCAATCATTTATTTCTATTTTAATATGGCATATTGGTTTTTAAATGTATAATCATTTTAAATTTTAACGGCATACCAGTTTCGATGTTCAGCTTTATATGTCAGTGAAAAATTAACTTCATGGTAAAACGATATAGTTATTGGTTAATGCACACCTAATTCAGGACTTTTTTGTAGAGCCAGTGTATGTTATTAAGTCCAAGTTTAGTTGCTTCAAGATGTTTACATCAAACAGTGCTTCATAGCGTTTTTCAGGCAGTGTATTTGTAAGAAGCACACCACAAACTTTTTGCCCATCTTCTTGTATAAAACTATTTCCAGAAAAATGCTCATCTGGTGTATAAAAGAATTATGATCATGACCAATTCGTTTCAACCCTTCAAGTTGAAGTTTCTTTTCTCTTAGAAAACTAAAATATTGGTAACATTTAAAAATGATCATACATCATATCCATAAGCTTAAAGTTGTTACCTTTAGATTTACCATTTGATTCTAAGGTAAAATTTTAAATAATTGTTATTGAATGCTTTATAACTTACCAATTAAATAAATTCCAATTTAGCAGATGAGGTCTTTGCACGTCTTATGATGAAGAATCACATTTTTTAAAATACCAAAAAAAACCTTAAAGTTCACGTTCCTGTTTGAAATTTTCGGTAAAACGTTACCTAAAATGTGATAAAATTCATAAAACAACAAAATAAATTTTTGTTAAAATGAAAAGTATTCAGTCAATGTCAAAAATACACTTTCACCAATATCATGAAAACTTAGGGAATTCATTGTTGCCAAAGCAATTATTTGCAAGTAATGGCACAGGGAATGGTGGCGTCATTTTTATTATAAGGGGAGGTATTATGCATGATCAGTCCAGTTTTGTATGTCAAGTTCGTACTGAACACCTTCAATAATACTTATTTATTAACTTTGTCCTTACGAATTCGACATCTGACAAAGTAGCAATGTCATATATATTGAAAATATAATTTAAAATAAAAAACAAAATTTCAAGATGTATTTAACAGTCTAGTTTTCGTCAGACATTATTTACGTAATATAAAACTTCATCAAGTTTGAAAATTAATTAACAATATAACAAAAATTAAAGTCAAACCTTTTTTAATTCTGATAATTAACCTTAAATTGGAAAGTTATTCTGAAAGCCAAAGGCATACACATTTTTTTTACTCTCGAATTATTTTCTGAATTTTCAAGAAGTGTAATATATTTCATTTGTATCTTATTTCAAAATGGAATCAACTGACTCTAAATAAATCATAAATGTTACGACTTCAGATCAGATGGATTGTGCATGTACTGACTTCAGCAAGGCGTTTGACAAAATTAGCCATTAATCGCAGTTAATCGACGGGCTTGTTAAAAAAGTATTTACACAGAATTTTTTAGGTAGGTTTTATCGTGTATTTGTCATAGGGTGCAGGTTGTTACTGGTTGCTGAAGTACCTCAAGTGCTATCCGTGGCCTTTTCCTTTTATAATATATAGTAATAACATAAAACATGCTTTTAAAACGGTACGTTTGTTTTATACGCTTTCGACTTAAGAATTTACCGCAACTTTAACTAATATACATGACTGCAATAAGCTTGAACAGGACTACAACAATTGCCCGAATGATAACATGTTTATAAACCTTATCGAGAGTAAAACTATAATTTTTTCAAATTAAAAAAAATATTCTTGTGGAGTTATACTATAAATAATTTTTCTCAGAAAAAAATATCAGAATTAAAGATCTTGGAATTATTTTTGATAATCAGACTTTTAGTTTCCACTACCATCAATTAGGCAAAAAAGTTGCTAACATTTATTAATAAAACCAGTACAGAATTTAAGATACCGAAAAGTATCCTGACTCTGTACTATTCTCAGGCGCGGATCCAAGGGGGGGCGGTGGGGGCGATCGCCTCCCCCCCTTCCCCAAGAGCCTTAAGTTCAGGAAAATTTTCTCGATTTTGCCTCTTATACTATAGTTTATTCCAGAATTAGAAAGAGTAATAAATCATTTTTTACCTTTTCTTTTCTTCGCAAACAACCTGTGTTCTTTAGTCCGGTGTCTTTGTCAAAATCTGTTAGATACACATATATTTTTCATAGGAATGGGTTAGAAATTTTATAATCAGAAATACGAGTCTATAATAATGGACTATTTGGGTTGGATAACAATAGATATTTGGATGTGTGAAGTGTTAAAAAGGATTTTAATTATTGTCATAAACATAGAAAGGAGGTTTATTTTATCACTAAGTATTTATTGCATAGAATATTATTTCGGTAATAAACTTAAAATAAAAAGTTATTGTAATATTATATTGTTTCTTATGATTTCTTAATAACTGATATAGATTAGAAAATATACATAATTTTGACATATTTAACACAAATCACAACTTTTTTTTTTATTATTTTCAATTTTGGCACATTCAGATTAAAACTTAACCTTTTTCTCTCAAAAAATTTATATTATAGTTATAATTTAAATACTTACAAAATACCTACTGCCAAAAATACAAGAAGTTAAACATATATAAAAAAATAAATTCGTCCATATGTTATTAAAAATTTTTTGGGGCTATCGGTCATTTTATTATTAATTAAAAACATTTTTAGGATATTTGATGTTTCAGTTTATTTATTTCTTAAACTATCTGCAGAATTACAATTAAACACTAAAAAGGGATTGAAATATAATTAATTTTTATATGTTATAGAAAATTTAAATAATAAATTGTGTTTACCTTGGGAAACATTACGCATATAATATCTATCTTCGCTCAAATTAATTATAATTGGTTCCTCTATCTCACCGATCATTAGATCGAGTTTCCACATTTTCTTTTATTCTTTAATTATATGGATTTTTCCCAATTTTTAACAGTAACTTTAATCAAAAAAATCTTTCAAAAGTTCATTTAAATTACTAATTTTGTAAGTTGTGTTATTTCTAGCAACTCTGCCTTTTACTTGAGAGAGATATTTCCTTCTTCAACGGACATTTTCCGGACGATCTATAAGAACAGATTTCCTATCTGGTTTTTCTCAGCAAAAATTAAGTTCTCTGAGCAATTTCCAGAGCTCAGTTCTTTTAATTTCAGGTAAATCCTGATCTTCATTGATTTTAGTGAGAATTTTGTCGACGGTTGGGATCTGCTTCTCATAATAAATTGTATGTACAATTCCTTTTATTGCAGTTTACATCTCTTTTTCCAACGAGGGTTTTCGTCTGCCTGTGATCGATTGTAGCTTGGGAGTACTAATAATTCCAGTCGTTTTTTCTCCTTCAGTATTCGGTACATAGTAGATTTTCCAACTCCTGTCATGTTGGAACACATCTCAACAGAGCTTTTAACATTATTGTCTAGATATTGATATCTTAAGGCATCACAAACATTTATCGTAATAAGTTATTCGTTGAGGAAAAAATGCCCTGGTTTAACGATTTTGGAATAAATATAGATGTGGAATCCATATCTTTTGGGTATCTCACTAATCTCACATAATATATAAAAACAAACACAAACAAGATAAATCACTAAGGACACACTGTAAGGTCTACTTTGCTCACTGACAGAAATTAAATTGAAATCTCAGAAATTTTATTATTGCGTAAATTTATAGCTTATAATATTTAAATATAATTACATATAATTAGATTTACGGCAGTCCTCAGTTACCTGCGGCAGTGAAGCAGGTACGTTGGAGGTTTCGGTAACAGTTTTATTACTCTGTCTAGTTCTTGAATAGAGTATAGGAATGGGTATGCTTGTGATCGCCCCCCCCCCTCTCCAAGAGTTTCAAATTCAGAAAGATAGACCCGTCCCTGCCTTTTACACTAGAAATGGGAATGTTGCTGGTGTCTCGCTTCCCCCCCCCCCCCCCCCGTCGACAACTTGCTTTCACTTGCCATATTGAACTTTTGTGATATCACCTCCCCCTCCCCCCCCCCAAAGAGAGAGGCTGGATCCGCCCCTGACTATTCTTATGTATACAGGATGATTCTCCGGGAACTTTAACGATCGATTGAGGGAAAACTATAACTAGGAAGAATCTGAAAATTCGATAGTGTACTAACGTGCATAGAAGACAGCCGGCTAAAATATTTTCCAGATGGCGGCACTTTCAATTATATCGGAAGTAGATGTGAACTTACTTATTTTAAATGGAACACCCTACATATTATTGCATTTTTGATTTTTACGTAAAATTCTAGACATATATCATATATAATGTTCTAGAGTTAAGTCTCATCGTTTTGGACATATTTAAATTTTTATGTCAAAAGTGACGTTTGCTATCCAAAACTTTATCATATTTATCATTAAAAATAAGAGTAAATTTGTTTAAGGTTGTCTATTCGAAAAATTTGTAGTTTTCAAAATATTGGCAATTCAACATTTTTCTATTGTGAAAATGCTATTCGGCTTTGAGTTTTGTTATTAGTTGGCCATGATGGCGAAGCGTGGCGAAAATCAAACAATCGAACCCTACAGAATTGTCACTATTTTTTGCCATTTGACATTCATTAATAATAATCATATTGGGGCAATTAAATTACTCGTACGAAGATTATTTAAACTTATTTATTATTTATAGAGAATGTGATAGAGTTATTTCAAGAGCATGCGATACATTCGCGATCCGATGTCTGAAGAAATAGAAACCAACACTACCAACTGTTAATAAGATTATAAAAAACTTCAAGTGCTTCCGATCTATAAAAACTAAAAAAAATTGCAATAAACCAGTTGTTAATAAACTAACTTTCAAGCATTTTTCGCCCCTTACCAGGAACTTTTCATGGGTGGTTCTTCTTATTGACTGAGGATTAAGTTCTTTAAATGCTATTCTGACGCGCTGCATTCAATCGTCCATAGTGGTTAATGCGATATTGTATACTTTATTTTTCATTGTCCCCCAAATAAAAGATGTGGCCCATTCTTGGCTGTCTATTGATCATAAAACAAGTTTTGCAGATGATTGTTAACTAGGTGACTATTATGTTGATAAAATAGATTTCTATGATCAGCCAGCGGCAAGTTACCTAAATAGTTCACTTCCAAATTTCTCAAGATGTCGAAGTAGCGCTCACCTATAAGTATTTTGTATCTAGAATTCTTCAAAAAGGACTAACTTACCATTCAGATTATCTTGATGGAATTCTAAGGCGAAGACGCCGTCATTTCTTATAGCACAATATATGTTAAACTGCAAAGACTTCTGAAAATTTAATTCTCTAAATGGATGTATGATAAAGTTGCTCCACAAGTGGGAATTGCATCGATTAAACAATCCATTTTTTGTGAATTTGGCTTCGTCCGACCAAATAATATTATCCAAACACCAGCATTTTCTTGTGACCGAAGTAAAATAACTACTCTTCGTGGAAAATACATAGGGATGAACATTGTGTTTCCATAAGGTCCCCAAAACTAACGTTTGAGATAATCCAGGCTCTAATGGTACTTGCTTTGTAGATATTGTCAGACATTCGGCGAAATATCCTAAAATTTTAGTTTGAATATTTTCATTATTAACAAAGCAAAAAGAAATGCTTTTATGGATCCAAAGTTCTTGAAGTTTTCTATAATCCTTTGCACAGTTCGCGGTGTTGGTTTCGGTTTCGGTGGATATCGGATCGCGAATGTATCGCAAATTCTTGAAATAACTGTCACATTCTCCATAAATAATAAATAAGTTTAAATAATCTTCGTGTGTGTAATTTAATCGCCCCGGCATGATCACTATTAATGAACGTCAAATGGCAAGAAATAGTGATAATTCTGTAGGGTTCGATTGTATTATTTTCGCCACGCCTCGCCGTCATGGCCAATTAATAACAAAACTTAAAAGCAGTATAGAATTTTTACAAGTGCAAAATGTTTAATTGCCAATATTTTGAAACTATAAATTTTTGGAACAGACAACCTTAAACAAATTTACTCTGATTTTTAATGCTTAATATGGTAAAATTATAAAAATAGGTGCTTTCAGTTTGAAAAAATTGACTTTTGACGATTTTTTAAATATAGTAATATAATTTTTATACTTCTTCTTTGACCATTCTGTACTAATAATTTTCAAAATATAAAAAAATTAACACAAATTAAATACTAAAGGCTTTCTTATAGGAAAAATTTATAGTTAAGTTTTTTTTTAAATTTAAGTTATGTCCGCAAAGGACATTTTTGATATAAAAATTTAAATATGTCCCAAAGAGAGAAAGAGACTTAAATATAGAACATTTTACATAAAATATGTCTAGAATTTTACGTAGAAATCAAAAATGCAATAATATGTAGGGTGTTATGTTTAAAATGAGCAAGTTGACATCTACTTCCGGTATTTCCTGTTAAAATGTAATATTCCGGGAAGGAAAAGAAATTTCTAGTTATTTAATACCCCATATCGCAGAACAAATTTAGGTCAGAACACAATCCTGATTGGAAAACAGTTTCAGTTTAATCAATTTTGCAACGCTACAGAAAGATTTTTTTGTAGTATCAATTTATATAGGAGGAAAATGAGAATTTTTTCTATAATATACCTCCTCTTGTTTCTTGTTTTTCTATAAATATTGTATAAACAATGAAAATTGTCAAACTGTCTACTTTATTTCATTGGATAGGCAGTGAATGTTTTTTTTTAAACGTCAGCTTTGTTGTGTCCCCAATTTATGTAAATGAATAAATAAATACATAAACTTAAACAAATTAGCCGTTCATAATTATTGTTTTAATAATTGCAGTGGTAAACCTAAAAAATTATGTATGAATATTAAATATTAAAATTTGTAAATAACAATGCTTTCGATGCAGTAAACACGAATTTAACAACAATAAATTCCATAGCTAATGTTTATTTATTTTTAGAATGAAATTACGTGCGTAAATATAAGGTTTACCCTAATAAGAAATAAGGTATGATATCCTTGGGATTGAAAATACCATAGTTTAACATCATTTCGATTAGCAAGTGCCTATCATTTTGTTTTATAAAAATATCTCACTTAGAACCTGAGATATTTCAAAAATACTATTTTTAAGGGAAAACTTTAGGGGCGGTTTTCACCCTGTTATAATGAATCTCCGCAGATAAAAAACACACATCCCTTATTGTTATACCCTCTACAAGATATTGAAGTTTCATTAAAATCGGAGCCGGAACTTCAGATACCTTCATTGTAAGAAGAGCATATCGTGCGACACAGAACAGTCAACAGTGAAAGAAATTAGAGGCGGCCTATGTCCAGAAGTAGCCTTTAAGGGTTGCCAAAGAAGAAAAGGGAAAAAAATATTTTCAATTTAGAATTTAATCCCTTAGAGATCGAGATTGTAACTACTTGAAGAGATTATTGTGGAAAAATAGAAATAAAATACATACATCATACTTAAAAAATAGTGTAGGCGTAAGTTTTTATGACCGAAGAAAATGTTAGTTTCCATATTTTTAAAATAGTATTTACGTTTGGAACTTCGTAAATTGTAAAAAATTAAGTAATACTTATAGAGACAAAAGAATGTTATATGAAAAGTTATTCTTGACAATTGGGCGAAGATAAATTAATATATATACTAGACTAGTTACATAAGTTTTTGAGAACGGGATTTCTACATGAAATTAAGTGAAATATAATAATAAATTTCCTTCGCCAAAATGTCGAGACACAAATTTAAGATAGCAGGTTTAGTACATGTTTATTGTAACTTTTGATTGAAACATGAACCCGTAAAATTTTATTGCAAAAGATAGAACAAAGAGGAATTTTTAATGTCTTAAATTTTAATTTATAAGCTTGTCTTGCTGTCTACAAGCCATTCCCACATTTATAAATACCTACTGTATAAACTTGAAATAACCTGGCTTATTATATGTACGTTCTTTAAGGAAGAATAGATTTGTTATATTAAAAAAACACATGGCACATACCTTTATGTCTGCGAAATTTGACTCACGCTGAGCAAATTTTAGAACATTTACACTAATTTCAACCTGACTTTCCATTCTGTGACACCACCGATATTTTATTTCTGTTAATCTCTTTTCAAATTCAACCTGCCCCTTACTTAAAATTCGCTTTTGGAGAAGAAGAGTAAATGGAGTAAATTACTGAATTTCCATTAGAATAAGTTCAATTTGATGGTCGTTTGAAATCTGGCAATAATGAATGAATTTTACTGCCATGTTCAAAGTCCTGCCCGTTTTCTTTCAGCTCAATTTTTAGTGTTTTCTGAGATATTTTAATCAAATTTGAATTCAGTTTTATCCAAAATGTATTTTCCCAAATGAGAAATTACATTTTAGGGAGAGTAGCATAATTTAAAGAAATGTGTCAAAAATACCATCTAAAAGTAATTCTTTTTTTTGGAAAAACCCTGACCGAAAAATAAAATTTAGATTCTTATTTTAAGGCATCAAAATAGGAGGAATGCAAAAAATCAATGAAAAATTCGGTGTTCCCACTATTCCTAATAATAACCACTTTCCTTCTTGATGGAATGAAAAGCTATCGTAATAATATTTACCTGATATCCATAATTAAATAGTAATCATTATAAATGTATACCCTGGCAATAAATCAGTAACCTATTTTATCGTAGAGAAATTTAATTGAAAATAATTAATGTTTTTTGAAGCCACCATTATATAACAAATTCTTATTTTTCATGTTTCACTATAGAAGTTTATTAAAATAATAAATTAAAAAAACCTTGCAAGCAATGGCGTAGATAACAACCCCGCAAACCACGCGGTGTGGGGGGGGGGCGCAGTCAATCTAGGGGCGCTCTAATGTATCAAAGTAAATACGAAAGATCAAGGGTGCAAAATAGTAGGGCGCATTAAAAAATCTGCGCACCTACTCTTAGTTACGCTACTGTGTGTCTTATTAAAATTACATATTTTTTAAGGAATCCTGTAATTAATCATTAAAGTTGTCGTTAATTGAGTCATGGTCCGTCTCAGAGGTGATTAATCTGAAGTCAAAAAATGAACATTTTCCTAAATTATCGTAACAGTTGTAATTTTTTTAGCTTATTATACTCTGGAGGACACCTGCGGTTTTTGAATTGACTAAAAATCTGTAGTGTAAAACACACATGCATTTTCATGCACTTTCATTTAATTGAAAAATTACATCACAAAAGATAAGATATTTGTCGAAAAGAATGTTGATACAAAATATTAAATTTTAAATATTTTTTTGTATTTTTTAAATAAGTAAACGTATTAATTTTCTGCTATTTTGAATTTTATCAGACATTTAAGATCTACAGTTGAGAAACTAAAAGGAAGCACAATAAAATTTCATATTTATGTTTAAAAAAATTAATCCCGAATCAAACTGCACATCAAATGAATACAACAGAAGAAATATAAAAAACATATAGATATACAAAAACCAAAGAGCAAAAATATAAACAGCAAAGTATAAAGCATAATCAACCACCAAATTAACGAAGAGACCTCAAAACGAAGCATTAAGGTTATAAACATTGAGGAAACATGGAACATATTGAAAAAATATCTGCACAACCACTGAAGCAAACTAACTGAAACCAGAAACGATTCACCAGAAAAGAGAGTGAAAGACAGAAGAGATATTACTTCTTATAGAGGGATGAAGACAATACCAAAATAACAATAAAAAATACAAAGAATTCAACAGAATAATACACAAAGAGGTCAAAAAATAATTGTGGCTCCAGAAGGAATGATAATATAATAATGGACAGGACTGACAACAAAAAACTTGAAGAATGGTGCTAATATATAGAAGAGCTTTTCAAAATCATGATACATTAATAGATCTCAGTGAATAGCAAGTTTGAAAAACAGTCAAGCGTCTGGACCAGGCTATGCAGTTCTAATATCCCACATAATTTTTAAATTTTGTAAACGAGCAGGAAATCCTAACATCAATACGAACCTACCAAATAAGTTTCAACCGGTCTTGACGAGGTTCCAGTGAATGTGTGGAAAGGTACCCTACAGATTTCATTTCTCAGCAACAGAAAGATATAATAAATGAATGCTTCTGTTCGGGGGTGTTTCCTTCGGTGCTAAAGATTGCGAGGGTGGTGCATATATTACAGACAGAGGACGACAGGTCTGTGGAGAATTATCGTCCAGTATCATTGCTGTCGTCTTTTTCGAAGATAGTCGAGAGAGGCATTTGCAAATAAATTTTGGTCTTCTTTAAACAATTTTGTAATTCTTAATGATCAGCAATAAGGCTTTAGATCTGATAGGTAAACTAAATTGGCGATTTTCCGGACTATTTCTTCTATTGTAGAGAAATTGGATGATGGTGGAAAGGTAGCAGACTTTATTTCGAACTCTCAAAGGCCTTTGACACCATTAATCATGAGTTGTTTGTACAAAGATTGACTGATTATGGAACCAGAGGCCAATGTGTTTCTTTGTTGAAATCCTACCTGTCTGAACGAAAACAGGTTGTAAATGTTCTGTATGATGGTAGAAGTTATCCCATCTTGTAGATATACATCAAGGTATGCATCAAGGTATGCATACGCAGGGAACAATTTTGGGTCCGATATTGTTTCTCTTAATGTATATATGTGCGTAGAGTTGGGAGTCTGTACACTACGACCTGTATTGTGCCTCCCTACTGCTACCCAGTCGTAAGAGTTACCTTATCGACTATAGCAGGGCCTCCAGTCCTATTTCCCTCAGGAATCTCAGGATGTTGGACGGCTTCATCCTAGGGTTTTCTAGAATGCTGTACTCTGCAAGGATATGAACAGAGGCTTCGTCCTCCTCCTTATAGAATCTGTACTCTTCTCTTTCTACCAGTCTGAGTTTCCTGAGGTGTCCCTTCAGGTGGCAAAGCCCTTTCGCAAATAGTCATGCCCCTGGTGGTAAGGACATGTGACCAGCGATCTAATTTTCGACCACCGAAAAATGAGTGACTGGATGTTTCGTCCCGATATCGGTGGTGGACTCATCAGTGGGATCCACCGATATCTTTCCCAGACATCTTTTTAGTCATGGTTTCTACAAAACTTGGATTCCTATTTAGTCAAGTTTTGTCGGCAACTCATGGTGAGATGTTGGTTTCACAGGACTCCTATCAGAACTCTGAACTGGTTTTTACTCAAGCTTATGCATTCTTTGAATCTCTTCTGGTCGTAGTTGCCCAGAAATATTTTCACGTTTATGTAAATGGCCTTTGTAATGGATTGTACGCGGGTACAGTTTGCCAGTATACTGATGATATGTCGGTGATATTGTCGGATCTGTCCGTATCTGTGATTTCCAAAGCATGTTCATGTGCTACAAAGCAAATTCGCGAGTGGTATTGGGACAGCTTTCTGAGGCACACTGCAGAAAAAGGCGAGGTTATACAGTTCAGTAAACCCAGAAATCTTGAACAATCATTATATGTAAAAATTAGTCATAAATCAACACCCACAGTGGATGGAATTAAATTTCTGGAGATGTGCCTTGATACCGTTCTAAACTGAGCGGTTCATGCTAGCTTGTTACAGTCAAGGCTAAATAGTACTTGTGCTATAATCCATCGGTGGAGGAACGTGATCATGGATAGCATTCGCATCTTCTATTTTGCATGTGTATAATTATTAATTAATTATAGAATAATATTCCGGAGATCATCTTCTGTAGCAATAAACATCTTTAGGGCCTAAAAACGCATTGTACGATGTATCTTAAAATTGCATCCAAAAACGTCTTGCAAACCTTTTGTTTAAAGATCTCCGTCATTATATTTTCTATTTCTTATGTTTGTTAAGAAGAATCCTAATGTATTCCAAAATAATTTCCATCTTTATGGGAAGTCTATGTCTATGGAAACCAGGAGCAATGCAGAGCTGAGTATACCCATGCACAAGTATATATTTTATGAAAAAGGCCCTTCTTTCAGGGCGATAAAGGTTACAGCTACACATTAGTAATATAGAAAACAGGCAGAAATTTAGAAAGGAAGTGAAGCTTTTCTTAAGAGAAAAAATAGTTATATTCTTTTATATTTGTTTTTATTTGTTTTAAACTGTTTTGTAACTTCTTTAATGTAATAAGTTTAATGTGTTTTACTTGAAAATTTTAATGTGCTTGGTTATTCCATTTTACTGACCATTATTTACTACTAAGAACTACTAGAACTGAATTGTTCTCTATTGCTTTGTAACGTTGCTTGTTTCATTTTCAATAGTTTAGTTGGCAATAAAGGATGACATTATTAATATTAACATCTTCAATAATATTTATTTCTTAAGTTCTAACAAAATAGCCGTGCTACGAAACATGTCATCTTACTCCCTCACTAAATTATCTGAAAAATTTAATATCGAATCTCGGCACTAAATGTAGATGAAGATCTACACAGTTTGATAAAAATATTAAATGAGAGGAGATTCCGGATTCATCTATGGATAAAATTAGGAAAGCTTTAAGAAGCTTAGGTGAAGCAGGGTTACAGTAAAACTGCTAAAGTTTAGTGGATATAACCTTGAGAAAAGAAATCAGACCTTTTTAAGCAAATATCTGCAAGAGTCTAAAATACCAAAAGAAGGATATAACGCCGTGGTAATACTTGTTTTTAAAAAAGATGATTTAACCAATACTGAAACCTACCGGTTAATCAGGTTAGTGTGGCAACTTTATAAATTTGTTACTAAGATCGATATAAATCACTAACTTCAATCAGTAAAAAATACATGATTTTGCAACAAATATAGTGCCAAAGATTACCTAGAGTAATAAAAAAAAACATTTCATTCTAATACTTGATACTTGCAATATAAGATATTCCATTCAAAATTATGGCGTCGCGGTTCAAATAATGTAAGAATGTATCTGTCAAGGCGATACTAGATCTCTAAAACTATTTACCTTCCAACAGGGAAAGATCTTTACAATATTACAGTGACAAAAACTTCAACAATAAATGGATTATTTTTGAGTAACCTGCATTTTGCAGACGATGTATTTGGCATTTCAGAAAACTCAAAGAAATGTTACGGAACATTAAAAGCTGTTGAATAGAGAATGGACATTGCAAAAATTCAGTTATAAGTTCAAAGTACTATCACTTATCATTAGACAACAACATAAAGGAAAACGTTACCTTGGTCATACTGTCAGATTGGAAAAATTAAAACTAGAATGCGAACAGAGCAAGAATAGGTGTTACTTGGTCCGGTTTTGGCAAGCTGCAATATATATACAAGAACTAAAAGACTTCTACTGCACTTATAGTTTACAATACATGTGTCTTACTAGTGGGGATAAAACAATGTGCTGTCATGAGATGCTGTCACAAAATAAAAAACGACATGATCGTTTGAATACGAGCAGAAGGCACTGACATTATGACATTATAAAACGCGTAATCGAGCTGAAATAGTGGGCAAAGCTCATCGTCAGATAGAACAATGAAAAATTAATCTTAAAGTACACTACTGACGACCTACTGAGATAAAAGTAATTAGAGATAGACCACAAAGATGCTGAAAAGACGAGGTTACAGAAATGGTAATTGAGAAGAATAAAAGTCGGTATCATAGTTCTGTCATTTGTTAAGCAAAACATTTATTGCAACAGTTTTTTCTAGCTACTAATTTACATCCTCATACTTTTTACTATTTTTATTCACCCTCATTCATTGTTTATATTAAAATACTTATACCAATTTTTTTTTATTATTCTTTCAGTTAACAGAACCGGTAAACTCGGCAACTTTGCCGATCTCATTCGTATTAATGACAATGTTACTTGGAATAGTTAGCCTCCTGACAGCATACCACTTTTGGATCAAATCACTTCGACAATTTAAATTGAGTAACAATATTTCGGCACCTCCAGCCTATCCAGTTGTTGGAAATGCACTGTTAGCAATTGGCATGTCACCTAGAGGTAATATTAAAAAGTATTAATTTCTAAAAGCTTCGTTTTGATCGACATAAGTTTGACCCTTAATAAAATGATGTACAGGGTGAGTCAATTATTGGATGGAGTTTATATATTATAGGTAAAATTAATCGATAATCTGTATTTTCTATGATCTATAATTACCTAGAAATATTTGAAACTAAACAGGATGGATCAAGTTATATTGTTTTAAATAAAACATAAACAATATGAATATTTTTTTGAATCTGCGCATTATTATATACCTTTAGATCGCATTTTCTAGCATCTAATTTCTGATAAATGTCGTCATATGCAAAAATAAATAATATGCAGGTTGTTGAGTTTAATTTCATTTACTTTATTTGCATCTTTCAAATCAGCAAATAATATTTGCGAAGTGTTGCATTATTTGCAAAAACATTAAATATTTACAATTTTTTTCAACAGCATTTAATTTTTGGTTTGATATTAATGAAAACTCTTGTTTATATAAATATTTTTGATATTTGTAAAAACAGTTCTTTTATTGGCTCGGACTTTTCGTCATTGAATTTCTTTATTTAGAAGAATAATAAAATTCATAGCAGCCGTTTCTATACTATTAAAAACTCTACGCACGCAGTCACAATACAGAGCAGATATAACATAGAATAGAACATTTCGTCTTTTTATAAATATACGATATAAAAACACAGTTATTATATAGATGAAGAGAAAGTCGACACACTTGAATACTAAAGGGGTTAGATTATATGAACACCAAATGTTCTTTCCTTCTTTATTTTAATCTATTCTCTATTCTATTTCTAATTTTCTATATAGGTCTCTCCTTTCTTTTCCACTTCTCTCGGTTTCTATCCAGTCTGCGCCATGACAAACCAGCGTATCTCAATTGTTGCCTTCATCTCGCCATTAGGCTTAAATATGATCGCCACCCCAGAATTATGTTTTTCAACCTTTCATATTGGTATTTCTCGATTTGCCCCACCTATCTTCATTTACCTTTATCTGCATGTTCGATCACATTTATTACTTTGGTTTAATCTCTCATTTAGTTATCTCCTTTGTTTTTCCATTTCGCATTGTGTTTTGCATTTCTTGTCTAAGAGTGATTGAGTAGATTTCTAAGATTGAGCTTCATAAGTATAAATGGCTAATATGTAACTATTATAAACTCTACTTCCGAAATGCACGGGGATATTTTTTATATCTTAAATGTAAGACCGTTTGCCGAAAGTTCCCATGCTATCCCCATTCTACATTTAGTTGCCACTATTTGGTTCTCTTTTCCAAATTTGAGTAGTTGTTTTTGCCCTTACTTTATTTGTGTGGTTCCAATTATCATTGTCGTTCTCTCGTTTGTTTTCTGTTTTGTTCATGGCAATGCGTATTTTATGATTACTTGAAGATACTCTCTGCTGTCTGAGATCAGTAGTATATCATAGGCCAAGTTTAGATGGTTAATATATTTTCCCGTTATTACTATTCCCTTGTTTTCCTTATTAGCGCGTTTAAACAATTTTTTTAGTGTCCGCATAATGCCCCTTCTGTTCGTATGCTATTAGTCTTCAGATTGTCGTGGTCGCATTTTTTGCAAGTTTTTATTGATGTTCTGGATATCTGTAATGTATTTTACTATTAACCAATATCATTTTGTAATAGAACGTGCTTAAACCCTTTCTAAAGCCGATCTATTTACTCCTTTGATAGCTGTTAAATTTGGAGTTCTATTTCGTTTCATCTCTGATTGCATATTCAATTTCCTCACAATTTATCATCAGAATATCTTCCCAGTTTATATTTATTATCTACTTTTCTGGATCTCGTTTGAAAGCTTTTATCGGCTCTCTTTTGGTGTAGTAGAATGTCTTGTAAAAATTTTCTACGGTGGTTCCTATTTCATTGGAATTGTTGGTGAAGTTTTCATGAGTGTCTTTTATTGTTGTCATTTTTTTCTTTCCTAGGCTTCCGCGAATGCGCATTATTCTTTATTTCTACGATCATCTTTATCTGCTGTGTTGGATAATTTTCAATTTCAATTCATTCTCGAATGGTTTTGTTTAGTTCAGTGAGATAACTGGTGTTACTTTTGTTTACTGATTGTATCAAATGTCGACCTGTATTGTCACATATAATTTACGACGTATGTAAGCAGTTGTATATGTGTCAAGAATAAATAATGGATGCAATGCAATTTAAATGAATAGCAAAAACAATTGATTTTCTCCATATATATATATATATATATATATATATATATATATATATATATATATATATATATATATATATATATATATATATATATATATATATATATATATATGTATTGTTCCGGACAGCCGGCTTTATACACCCTGAATTTTTTTTTACAAATCTCACGACTTGTCAAAAAATTCAACTTGCTTCAACTACGTCTCAAAATAAACTGTCCATGAAAGCCTAGACCCTTTATGTACACTTTTTTCCGCGTACCAGAAGATTACGGAGCTTTCTAGAAGAATTTTTATAATACATGGTGTAATAAAAATAAGAAAAAAGGGATAACTTGGTGACTCATAAACCTTCTGTAATAGGAGTTTCATGACAAAAATAAGGATATATAATTTTTTAGAAAGTTCTAGACCATCTTTAATAGATGTCTCATGAGGAAATTAATAAAGATGCGATTAATTAAATAAATTATAACCTCATAGAAAATAAACTTAAAACCCCACAAACACAAACTAATACTATGAAATGTATAATGCTACAAAGTCCGTTACGTTGCCGCCTTTCAAGTATTGATCGACTCGATCAAAGTTCTTGATCTTGATAATAGGCCACCAGATCGTTGAGCGAACCTTCCCATGATTTCTGAAGCTTTGGTGAACGCCCTTTGGTTCTTTTCAGACTGTACAACCACACTTTTTCACGAACCATAAATCCACCATTTTTGGCTTAGAAGTCATAGCAGATCTTCGTTCTGTCGCTTTCTATTTGTAGTCGTCGCTGTACCTTCTCGAGAATGACCCGAAGAACGTTTTTTTTCCATAGTCCCTTTCGCGGTAGCAGTCTCTCTCAACGTATCTTCTCGGAAATGACCTGTAGGCCATTTTTCTTCTGTAGTCCCTTTCGCGGTCGCGGTCCCTCTCGACGTACCTTCTCAAGGATGACCTGCGAAAAGGACGCAGTAGCGATCCCTTTCGCCCCGTTTTACACGGTCGCCTCGAGTACTCCATTCGCTTCTGTATCAATCTCGGTAAAAGTGACCATTGCCTCCACATTTGTAACGCCTATTATTCGAATAGTACCGGCGACCCTAATTCCTTGTTCTTGTTCTGGAATAAGTCACTCTAATGCGATAACGGCATATTTCAACTCCATCGCAAGCCCTAGCGGCAACTGCAGAATCTTTTTTATCTTTGTAAACAGCAAACCAGAACAGGGGGGTAATATTAGTTAACTAGACTTCTTTAAGTTCACCGTAAGGAATAAAGGCTCTCCTTCGAACTTTATCACCTATATTAGCAATATAAGGCCGATAGCCATCAGATTCTCTGTCAGGAACAGTACTGCAAGTACAGTGGCTTTGTACATGCCTCTCTTGGTGGCACTTCCAACAGCGAATTCTATTTCTGCTATGGAAGATTATGTTTTTGTTGTCATATGTTTTCTGTTTATTTAAAAATTATTCCTACTGCCTCATTAACCTCATGAAAATTTCCTCGTTGGTCTTGCGATCATCCTGAGAAACGTTCACTCGTCTTGTGACTCTTTCTTGGTTCCTTGAGGTCTGTTTGGCTGTTTCAAACTGAAGAGCGTAAGCAAGAGCCTCTCAAATTTTTTTCAGTCGGACCGTTCTTAGAATTTGACTTGTTTTAGGGTCGTGTAAATCTTCAATAGAACTATTTAGTGCCAACTCTTGCTTTATTTCTTCTGGATATGTTCGGTAAGTCAAATTTATTAATCTCATTATGTTCACCGCATATTCTTGAAGACCTTCATTGTATTTTTTTCTTCGTCCTTGTAGTTGGGCCTTAAAAACTTTTGAATGCGGGCGTCCTTATAGCACATCCCCGGAAAAGTAGCAATAAACTCGTAATAATTGCGTTTTTCTTCGATATGTTACATAGAACGTCCACAGCCCGTAGTGCTAAACCAAGACCACGGACCTCCTCCGGTGAACTCCATTTATTGCAGGTAGAGGCGGCTTCGAATTGACTGACATAGGTAAGCCAAGGTACTTTGCTTCGAAGATAGATGGCTTCATCACACTGGTTGCAAGAACACCTACCTTTATTATACCTGTATTGGCTACCTTCTCGATTTACAAATATAATTGTTGCATCTCTTGTTCTATGCGCGAAATTAACAAAACAAAAAATTATTTAAATAAATTATGAACTAGTAGAAAATAAACCTAAAATCCTACAAATACAAACTAATACTCTGTAATACTATGAATTGTGTAATGCTGTAAAGTCCGTTACAATACATATATATATATATATATATATATATATATATATATATATATATATATATATATATATATATAATATAATTTTTATTTATTTCCCGATAAAATTATATACTTTTTATTGACGGACAATATTTATGGCTTATTTATTACATTATAGTTCGACAGGGGAATTACCAAAAACTTTTCCAGTAAAATTGAACCATAAATATTTTTCTATATTGCACCATGAATTTCAAAAATTATTACTAAAATAAGAACAAAAAAATAATAATAATAAGAAAAGAAACTATAAAGATTGTATTCATTATAATAGATACTATTTTCTATTGTAGATATGATGTCTAGAGCTCTCAACATTGCTGGTCAAATGAAGAGTGATATAATCAAAATACATTTTGGCCACAAACTGTATATAAGCGTAGGAGATCCTGCTGACATAGAGGTAATATGAAGTTAATTTATATCAGTATAGTATTAATATTTATTTGCATAGATCTTACCTCAATCCTATAAAAATACTTACCAAAATGAAATTGACTAAAAATGTGGTCGGATTGACATTGTTTTTATTTTTATTTTTACGACGTTTCGATTAGGTTGTACCTCTAATCCTTATCAAGTATAAACTGAATGTTTTGTCTTAAGACTACGAGCTTATATAGGGACTTTGTCCATTGAAGCGCAAAGTTTCGCGTCACTGTACACACCTCAATGATTTGATGTTACAAAGTAGTAGTTGTCAAAGATTAGGTATCTCAACACTCGGTTTACTGAAGATTCCATTATTCTTTTTAATGTATGCTGCTTCTATAAATTTTATTTTTTTCATATTGGGTTCCATACACATTGCCGCAGCCTCAGACCATTTTATATGGTGTTGTTTATCCCAGGAGTGTTCTGCAATACCTGATCTTGACGTTTCCTCTTTTTGTGTATGAGTTTTATGTTCGTCAATTCTAACTTCTAGTGGTGGTTTGGTTTCTCCAATATACATTTCACCACACTTACATGGAACTTTGTAAACACATTTTTTCTTATCGGTAGTTTTAGGATTTGTTTTTGTTAAATGAGCTCTAAGGGTATGTCCTGATTTAAAGGCTGTTTTTATATTATAACTATTGGCAATTCGTCTTATTTTTTCCGACGTTCCCTTAATGTACGGTAACGTCGAGATCAGTTATTGCAGAACACTCCTGAGATAATGTTAAACTATTTTTTTATTATGTTAAACGATATAAATATATGCACATAATTTAATTCTAAAAATTACGAAATGGATTGAAATTGTTAGAAAATATTGTTTTCACCAATACTGTAAGTAACTTAAGTTGACGGGTTTCGGGGTTTCTAAAAGTAAACCAGTAAAAGAGGGTGAGCCACCCCCCAATCGTTTTTTTTTAATTTCAATTTCTCGTTGTGATATTTTTACAAAACAAAGTAGAAATTACTTGGTATTTGAAATCATACTGAATTATAGTATTATCATCCCAAAGAATATTATCCCTTATTTTTTATAAGGGTAAACCATCCATTAGCGCACGTAATTTAATTCTAAAAATTACAAAATTTCATGAAATTGTTTCAAAGTATTTTTTTCACGAACACCATAATTAACTCAAGTTGACATGTTTTGGGGTATCACAAAATGAAGTAATAAAAGAGGGTGCATCACCCCCAAATATATTAATTTTCAAATGTCAAATTCTAATTGAGATATCTTCACAAAACAAAGTCAGAATTACTTGTTAGTGAAGTGAGGTTATAGCATGTTGTTTTAACACCATAGATATCATCCCTTACTTTTTATAAGGGTTAATTTTGTAACTCATTTACATCATTTTCTGGATATTACGAAATTAAACCAAATTTGTTGATTTTTTTTACGAATACAATAAGTAATTCAAATTGTTTTCGGGGTTTCCGAAAATAAACTAGTAAAAGAGGGTGAGTAAGATATTTCAACAAAACCAAATTAAAATTACTTGTTATTTGAAATGATGTTAAACTATGGAAATCGTCATTTCATACATATATCATTATTCTTAAAATTGTCAAATTTTAATTTAAATGAATGTTACAGAACTAGAAATCAATATTTGTCATGAATTATAATAATTTATAGACATGAATGCTGAACCAATAAAATAAGTTTATATTTTCTTATTATTTAAAAGAAAAAATTTCTGTAAGCTCTGTAACGTTCATATCAACTGAAATTTGTCAATTTTAAAAATAATTATACATGTATGAAATAACATCCCTCAATGATATCCTTAAGAGTGAAAATACTATAGTTAAATTTCATTTCAAATAATAAGTAATTTACAATTTGTTTCGTAAATGGATCTGAATTAGAACTTGAGATATAAAAAAAAGTATTTGGAATTGGCTCACCCCCTTTTAATAGTTTATTTTTAGAAACCCCGAAACACGACAATTTAGGAAACTTACGGTATTCGTGAAAAAAAAAATATTTTTGAATAATTCCATTCAATTCCGCAATTTTTACAATTAAATTACATGTTCAAATATATGGTTTAAGATAATAAAAAATAAGGGACGATATCTTTGGGGGTGAAAATACCATTTAATATCATTTCGATTAATAAAAATTTTTTATTTGGTTTTGTAAAGTTATCTTAATTAAAACTTGAGATATTAAAGAAAAAGTATTTCGGGGTGACTCACCCTTTTTTAAACAAGTTTATTTTTGGGAAACTCCGAAAGATGTCAACTTAAATTAATTATTGTATTCATGAAAAAAATATTCTAAAACAATTTTATTGAATTTCGTAATTTTTTAAATTAATTTACATCTGCGAATAGATGGTTAACCCTTAAAAAAATATGGGATGATATTCTTGGAGATGAAAATAACTTAGATCAACATCATTTCCAGTAACAAGTAATTTCCGTTTAGTTTTGTAAAGATATCTGAATTAGAACGTGAGATTTAAAGAAAAAGAGTATTTGGGGGTGGCTTACCCTCTTTTACTAATTATTGTTAGAAACCCCGAAACCCGTCAAATTAATTTACTTGTGGTATTCGTGAAAAAATATTTTCAAACAATCATACTAAATTTCGTAATTTTTAGAATTAAGTTACCTACGCGAATACATGGTTTACCCTTATAAAAAATAAGGCATGATATTTTTGAGAGTGAAAAACCATAGTTTAACATCATTTCCAACAATAAGTAATTTTCGTTTCGTTTTGTAAAGATGTCTTACTTAGAACATGAGATATTTCAAAAATACTGTTTTTAGGGGTGAACCCTAGGGCGGTTTTCATTCCGTTCAGATTAATCTCCGCAGATAAAAAAATAAGTGTTTCTTATTTTGGTATCCTCTATAACATATTAGAGTTTCATTAAAATCGATCCCGGACACTTCAGGTACCTTCCTTGTTAGAAGATCGTAGAGGTCGAGCACTAACTGAGTATATGGAGCGATACTGCGAGATGATTTCTAATGTTTTAGCTCCATCTTTGCAGTTTCATGAATTGAAGACGAAAACATGGTTTTAAAAGATGGCGCCACTTGTCACACACCAAATCATTCAATTTAAGCAGTAAAGGAATTATTCTCCAACAAGTTGATTTTGCGAAGTGGTGCTGTTACCTGGCCATCACGCAGTTCAGATCTGAGCCCTTTGGACTATTTCTTATGGGAATTTCTTAAGGAGAAGATGTACGCAAATAAGCTGAGAATATCAACTCAATTAAAGAGGAATATCACAGCAGATATGGCATTAATATTTCAGGCTTTGTGTCAACGTGTACAGAAAAACCTTCGCTTCGCTTCGCTTAAGATTAAAATAATGCCAGGAACGTAACGGGGGTCATTCAGATGCCATAATTTTTAGTAGTCAATTTTCCAGTAATCGTACAGATTTCACAGGACCACCGTTTCTCTCCAGCAACTCAAAATACTCACACAAATTAAGCTTAAACACGCGGGCAAATGGAAAGTCATTATTTTATTCTGAATTTTTAATGCCTGATTATTAAAACTGATTAAAATAGTGAGAAAAACATTTTAAAATTATATACGTGTGTTTATGACTTAATTCCCGAACGATAAAATATTTTTTAAATATAAGGCCTATACATTCTGACGTACTTTTAAATAAACTTTTTGGTTAATTTTCAAGGATTATGAGTAAATAAATTTTATTAATTTATCGGTTCTGATTTATTCATTTCAATTTCAAGGTAATATTAGGGAGCAATGTTCATTTGGAAAAATCTCCGGAATATGATCTTTTCAAACCCTGGCTAGGAGAGGGACTTCTTATTACCAAAGGCAAGTATACTTATTATATTTTTTGCTGTACGTAGCTATTGCTTATTGTCAGAATTTCATGCCTTAAGAAAAAAACAAAAGGATCACTCGATCGCCCATTTTTTTTTTGGTAACATTTAGCTTAGTAATAATTCCATATACTTCAATCTTATTTTTTTTTAATTTCAAAAAGCTATTTTTAAAATATCCCAGAAAAAGTATGTATAGTCGATCAAGTGGGGTATTATTCGAAAAGGTTAGTTATCAGCACTTCAAATAACATTTTATTCTAACTCCATAATTGTGATCGCCTGTTTTATTTACATTTCTTTCTGGTATTTTATCCAGTTTCGCATTAAAGTCTCAAATAATTTTGTTTACATTTTTTTCCTTTACTGCTTCTGAGATACAGTTGTTTCAGTGAAAGAATAATCGTGCGTCATCAATACTATTCTGAATTAAATCACAATTAATTAATGAATACAACGTTTCTACTCATAAAGGAATGCCTATTGCACCGACGAATGAAACTAGATTGTATGTTGAAAATTCCTAACATTTGCTGATTTCCGATTTTTTAAAGATTATCTAATTTTTTAATAACCTTTATGTTATATATCAAAAAAGGAATAAAATTCTAACATCCCTTTGAAGCAGTGAAAAAATCACTAAAAAAATATTAATAATAAATAGGCTTATTTTACCAAATGCAGTTTGAGCCATTTACCTCCGAGGAAATTTCAAGGATAATCAAAGAATTCCATAACTGGGAAGCTCCAGGTCTCAACGGGATCCTAAACAACTGGCCCAAGAAGTTCTGGTGTATGTACCATCAATTGGCTAATCCTATTAATGGTGTTCCTTAATCCAGCAAAAATGCTATTGTTCTTGACCAAAGGTATTACGTACCTCCTGTCAAAAAACCAACACAACACACATGACCCAGCTAAGTACAGGGCAATCACCTGCCTACCCACATTGAATAAAGTGATCACCTCCTGCTTGACCCAAAGCATCTATGCATATTGTGAGCAAAATAACATCACTGCAAGTCAATAGAAAGGATGCACGTGGGGAGCAATGGAATGCAAGGAACAATTGATTGTTGACTCTGTCATATGTAACCAAGTCTGTGCCAATCGAAGAAATCTCTTTGCTGCCTAGGTGGATTATAAGAAGACCTTCGACTCAGTGCCACATGAGTGGCTCACAACTATATTGAAAATGTATAGAGTCGATAATAATTTTGTTTCCTTTTTAAAACGCATCATGTCTACCTGGAGAACTAGGGTCCAATTGCAAGTGCCATCTAGAGACACCATCGAAACTAACACAATTCCAATTCGAAGCAATATGTGAGGCAGACGATTCAACGCCGCTACAACTGAGGGAACAGAATATTACTTCTCGTAACCAAATAGACCAAGAGGAGTTACAAACCTGACTACGGAAGCCACTTCATGGACGGCATCCAAATGAGGTCCATCAGGACAATGTCGAAAACTCAGCGTTGAACTACTGGTTGATTTCAGGACAGATGTTTCCGAAAACGGAGGACCAATATAGATATGGTTGTCGAACATCACAGACAATCCAGCACATAACTGGGGGATGTCAAGTATTTGTCACAGCCGAGTATAAAGAAAAAGACGACTCAGCCGCTAAGATATTCCACCAAGGGTTAAGAGAGAAGTTAAACCTATTGCAGGTAGGAATAGTGCCTTATTACACATACAATGCTGAGCCTATTCTTGAGAACAACCAGTTCAAGTTATATTGGGACAGAACGGTTCTGGCGGATCAAATATTTGCTCATAATAGATCAGACATTATACTAACAGATAAAATTTCTAGGCAAACTACACTAATCGACATTGCAGTATCTAACAGCAACAACCTAAGGTCAAAATACAACGAAAAGATCGCCAAATATAGAAATCTGGAGGTGCAAATGAGAAGGCAATGGGCAATGAAAAGCGTCCAAACGATTTCCATAATACTGTCAACATCTGGAGTGATACCAAAGAACCTCCTGAAGAACATCAAAGGACTGGGCCTAGTGAACATCTGTATAAACCGATGCAGAAAGCAGTTCTTCTTGCAACCGCGGGAACCGTCCGATAGTTTGTAAGAAATACAGCAGACCACGTCACCTAGGACCCGATAACATGGAAAGGGTTCCCATAGAGCGTCATACTTTTGGTATCTTTGTACCTGGTATGAGTTCCTTGGAAGGAGTGCGAAGCCGTTTGGCTTGTAAATCAGATTGTTTATTGTAAAGAGAAAAAAATTATTACAAATTGTTATTGCTGAAGGAAATGAGCTTTTAAAGAAGCAAGGCATGTTTTCCTAATTAAAACTCTTCTTTGGTTTTGAATCTCCTTAAGCAGAATACTTAAAGATTTTACCTATCGACACAATTTCTTTTTTGGCTAGTTCAGTGTTTAGGCTTTCTAGGGTAACATGTTCGTCTGAAAATAAAAAAGGCATTAATATTGTTAATATAGATCTTATCTCGATATAGACTACTGATATTAACTTCTAGATAACTTATATTATAACAGAAATACTGAATTTTTTTGTGAACTTGTTCTTTCTTTATGTTGTAAATAGTATTTGTATAATAGTGTAATTCCAGAACTAGCGATTAAATGAGAAGTTTTAATATGTACATATGTAATCCGGAATAAGTTGTTTGAGGTTTACAACTGGAAATCTTATCGCATCACTTCGGTCCAAGAAAAGTTAATTTTGGAACAGGAAAATTTTATCTGATTCAATCAAGCTTCGATAGTCTCTTACTTAAGAAAACTTTTTATATGTTTTTAGTTTTATAATCAACTAGCGACCCGCCCCGGCTTCGCACGGGTGCAATGCTGATACTAAATACACTACAGAAAAACTGTGACTATTTATTTTGTTTTAACAACAATTATTACATCGGCCTCCGACGCGCTATTTATAGGCACGCTACCGCCGCCCCGGTTAATATCTTCGAAAATATTCATTTAAATCTTGTGCTGTAAAGGACCATATAGATCTATATTAAATCAACAATGTATTTAAGCTATTTAATTGGATAAGGATTAATGCTGTATTGGTTAAAATCGCTTCAAAATTTGCCATTATTTGTCATAAAAAGTAAATGACAAAAAAATGTTATTGTGGGATATCCATGAGAGATAGACATATACCATCGCGGAGTTTTCTGTAGACCTTTTCAATGTGTACAAATAATTAGTACATTATTTTGATAAATCTCGTAGGGTTCAGCCTGCGTTTACAATGTAAGCGGAAAAAAATATGATAATTAACGACATCACATTAGAAACCTCAAAAATAACATTATTTCTCCACTATTTAATGGATGTTATTATACATATAAACCTTCCTCTTGAATAACTCTATCTATTGAAAAAAACCGCATCAAAATCCGGTGCGTAGTTTTAAAGATTTAAGCATACGAAGGACATAGGGACAGATAAAGCGACTTTGTTTTATACTATGTAGTGATTAAAACAAATATTGCCTCTCTGGAACTTTTTTAGTAAGAAACCTTGAAATTAACGACATGTTTTTGAATTAGGTGAAAGATGGAGGTCACATAGAAAAATGATTGCACCAACATTCCATTCATCAATTTTAAAATCATTTATGCCAATCTTTAATAGGAATGCCAATAATCTTTTGAAACAGTTAGAAAAAGAACAGCACAATATTTTTGATATACATGATTATATGAGCGGAACTACAGTAGACATTTTATTAGGTAAGTCTGTATTACAATATATTTAAATACTCAAAATGCTTTTGTTTCAAAACCGTTATACTAAATAGGATGTCCCATAAGCTATCCCAGAACTCTTACATATAAATATTGAGATTTAAACACTTTATAGAACAATCGATAGAAAATTGACCCATGTATTTTAAACATTTTTTGAGTAAGAGAGAACCAACTATTGCTGGTTACAAAGGGGGCAATTACAAGAGTAGTCTTGACGGTTGGCGAGGATTGGTTATGTTTAATAATTAGCGACGAGCGTTCGAAGACATCAAAAAATGGTTTTTAATTTTAGATTTTCAGCTATGTCGGCATCAGTGGCGTCTTTTTCTTAGGTTTGCAGGTTAAAATAAGTATAAATATTTTTTTAAATTTCTACTGATAATTTAGTGATTAAATTTAAATCAATTTTTTACCTAGATTATACGCGAATAGCAGTTAATTATTGAAATAATTTGACTTATTTCGCCTAAATATCGTTAATAATTTGTCTGTATTACAGCATTACGCCTGGAAACATTATCGCTTTGCTGATGTGCAATTTTAATGCAATCCAAGCTAATCCATTGGAGCGTATATGAAGTTGCCTATCTAAGATGTGGAGATTAATTTCGTCTCATAGCTTCATGCAGGTTGCAAGTCGACTTGCAAATCTGTGTTTAGTTTGCCCCACAAAATATCTCTCTACTAGAAAAATTTCTCTTATGAAACTCACTACACAAGTATTTGAATTTTTGCTTCCAGTCACGTGTGGAACTGCCACTATCAAGTAAAGGTTTCTTCTTCGAGCAGCAGTTAAACCATTCCTTTAGTTTAGGTTAAAATACAACCGTGGTATCTATTGTGCCGGTATTTCTATGCGTGATGTCTATTGTATCGGTATTTTAATTTAAATGAAAATGACAATGTCATTGCTTTCAAAAAAAAATATTTGATTACATTTTAAAGAGGTTAAAAATATTTGGTGAGAAAGAAACCATCCTAAACTATGCAGACAAATACAACGGCCGATTTTGAGAGATTCTAGAAAAGCAGTTAAATATATTGTAGTTACTACTCTCTATCTTCCTGTATGTGTAAGTAAAACGAAGTGAGTGCTTTTTTATTTCCCAGGAAACATGAGCGGCTGGTCGAATATGGTGCAAGCAATTATAAAAATCCTATGAACATGTTGCTTACGTGCATTATTATGCACATCAATTAAATTTAGTAACTTAGATGTCAGTTGAAACGTTAGTACCAAGAATCAATCATCAAAGTATGTCAAAATTCTTAAAAGTAAATCTACTTTCATGATTAAACTTAGTTTATAAAATAATGTCTCAAGTTGATTTGTTATTTGGTAAGTTTCAAACAAGACAAATTGACGCTCTTATCGCAAATAAAAATATATTATTATTTGGATCATAATTAACAGAAATTAGAAATAATATTACTTCAAACGACTTTGAGACATCTCCATCTACTTTAAGACGATGTAAGCTCGATGATTTCGCGAAGATTACTCGGGAAGTAAAAGAAGTTTGTGATCTAATTATTTATTAAGCAAAAGAAGCATTACAGGTCACTTGGTAAAAGCCAGTCTTTTTTTTGGCACAGTATGTCGAACGCAGTACATGTTTTCTCAAACAAAAATTTAAAGATACGGTTAAAATTTACTCATTTATCATCGAACAAAATTTCCGTACAGAACTGACCGTCGTATATGAAACTGAAAAATTTAGATCAATTTCGGGACTTAAATAATATTTGTAGATGTTTTATGATTATGTTTTTGTTTTTCGTTATAAACTGTTATTCAGTATGGAATATATGTTTTTTTAATAACCCAATTTTACTATTTCATTTACTGTTCCTAGAGACTACACAGGGGGTTTGTCAATTTATTTCAGTTTTTAGAAGGGGTTCACAAGAAGAAAAAGATTAATAACCACTGAACTACAAGAATTGCGCCATAGTTCAAATTGTTGATCTTCTCACTATGTTTATCTTATCATTTAAACTTTTTTGACTTTTGACGTTTTCAAACACTCGTAATTAAATATTAAACTTTACCAACTGTCATCAATTATTGTAGCTACACTTACTGCCTTTACAATCCCAGATAGTTGGTTACCTTTTACTCAGGAATATCTGAATTTTTTTTTCTGATTGATATATTAGTTTAAAATATAATAAAAACTAAGCTACGGGGTGTTAGAAGTTAAATTTTTTCAGAAACTGCTATGGGTGTCCAAAAGACAACAGAAGATAATACAGGATTTGAATACGCCAAGGCTGTAATGGAGTAAGTAAACTTTATACGGGGTGGAAAATTAATCGGAAGTCAACTCGAAAAAAGTTTACAAAAAAATTTCATTTTAATATGGGTTACTTATGATGTGTTTTATTAATACTTTAAGAATCTTATAAGGTAAAAAATATTAAAATTAGAAAGTGAATCATCAAAGAAAAGCTAAATTGTATTTCCCGTTTTTTTTTCATTTCTTTGTTTTTACTCATAAAAATTTTACTAATATTCGTTTGCTTAATTTAGTCTAAAATAAAGTATAGATTTCCAAAAATACACCATTTAATAAAAAATTGCCCAAAAGATAATAGAACGGATGATGCTACACTTTAGTGTGGATGATGTAGTGAGAAAAGATGATGGTAGGCAAATAATGAGATGGATAGATATAATCCCAAAGGTAGCCCAAATGAAATGAAGGTGTACGGGTAACGTAGCTAAATAAGATCTCAATAACGGGATTCAAAAATTATTGCAACAGAGGTCAGGAATTACAAAAAGAAGTGTTGATAGGTCTCAAAAAAGTTGGCTAGATCACATTAAACAGATAGTGGGAAAAAGATAGTATCAGCTTGCACAGAATAGAGAGACATGTAGAAATTTGCAAGATACCTATATCCAGCAGTGAAAAGATGACGATTAAAAAGAAAATATATTTAATGTGGATTAAAGGATACGGTGCGATTGAGTAACTAGTATTACTACCAGATTTTAATCCACTAGATTTTTTTGTGGATGACTTCAGGCAAGCAGTCTTATATTAAAAATGGCTCCCCAAGTAATGTATTAGTTATAAAATTAGGTTAATAATGCTAGAAAATGTATGCAATGTTTTATTCCCATGTAGGGTTTTGCCAGGAAAAAATATTGAATTTTTCGAGATTATCTAATTATAGAAAGTAACCATAAAAAATTCTCACTTTGAGAGTGTCATACAATATAGTGTTTCGTTTGAGAAAACAGAAGAGGTTTATTTCATTCTTTATATTTATAAAATAGTGTTTTAGAAATTTATTATACAATGGCTTGCCTTTTTGTTTTCGAATTTATTTCAGTTAAATTTGTCACCTTGCAAATAAAGTGAAAACCGAATCTTTCGTAGTTTATAACGTAATTTATGCAGATAATTTTTTACATTTTAATAATATTACAAAAAATTATTTTTCCTATAAAATTTAACGAAAATTTGATTTAAATATGATACAATCTGAATGTTCTATTTGGGTGTATAAGAAAGTAAATAAATATATGTAAATTGGTCTAAATAAGTAAAAATTATTTTTTTAATATTTATGAGAAAAAGATGTATGCAATCTTCAAATTTTCTATAAAATTTTTCAGCCAAATTCACTAAAAACGTTTAGTACTTAAATCCGATCTAGTTGCCATGGAAGTTAGACCTCATAGTCAATTAGTTTTTATATTGCTTATGAAATACAGGATCTCAACTATTTGATAGGGGTAGTATTGTTATATTTTAAATAGTTAGACATAGATAATTGGTTAAATAAGAAAAAAATTTAGTCCTCTTTGATACGCCATTTTATAATATGAGAAAATCTATAAAATACTAAAAATCATCAATTTAGTTTTTACGTGTTTTTGTCACATATTATTAAAGCGAAAATTTAAAATTGATTATAATAAGGAAATATGTTAAAAAATATTCCGTCGCTCTTAATTTTATAGACATAGAAATTTTGTTTCTCTTATTGTTGCCATTATTAATTTATACATTATTGCTTAATAGAGCTAAACTTTTTCTAAATACAATAAAAATAAATGCTGTTAATTTTCTGAATTTTAACTTAATTTGTCCTCTTTCAAGTTCTTAAACAATGAAACAGAACACACAAAAAATGCACTGGAGTCATACTGAAAGTAATCGAAGCAATAAACATATTACGATGCCGTTTTGTCCAATTTTCACCAATTTTAAACCCAAAATGGGGCCAAGAGATTCAATAAAATACAAAAATACTTTAAAATGCATAAGATAAATTAATTTTCCTATAAGTTGGGACCATCATGATACATGTACATAACATACAAATGTTAAAATGATACACATGGATGACAAGAAGATTTTCAGCGTATCAAAACTATTTATATTTTCCGTTAAAGAAATAGCAATACTGTTCCTATGAAATAATTCGGAACCAGTATTATATAAATTATAACGATACGTCAACAAAAAAAAAAACTTTATGTCAGAAAACTTCATCCGAATTGGGAAGAAGAATAGTTGTCTCGAGAAAATTAATAAAATTTACTATTTTTGCTAGTCTCCTAACAAAATAAACCATATTTTATTATTTTTCTATTTTTTGAATTATAATTTAAATCCTTGTGTGCAGATTCACTGATAAGATTTAAGTATTAAACTTGATCTAGTTGCATTTGAATTCAGATCTACCAAGTGGTCAATTTTATTGCCTTTAATATTATAATTTGTATTAAAAAAATCGAGAAATCTTGAAATAGTGAAATCCAGGATAAAAAATTTGAAATAAAACTGTAGAATAGTGATCTCCAGAAAATAAACAAAATTTTCCATGTCTATCGATCAGGTAATCAATGAAAACTATTTTTTTTTCATTTTTTTTGAGGTTTAAAACCCTACCCTCTAATTTACTAACATGATCCAACTTTAAAACACATCTAAATTGACAGTAAAGGGTTTGAATTGAAAAGTGCAATAATAAGTTAAACAAGTTTCGAATTTTCAAAACGGAAGATAAGAAATCTTTTGAATTTATTACCGAATGGTCAAAAATGGAAAACTGTTCGTTTTCAGTAGTATTCCTCTTACCGATTCCAAATTTTTATCTGTAGGTTTTTATTCAAAAATTCCTAAAAATTATTCTGTATAGGTCTTTATTTCTTGATATATGTAATACAAATCATAACAGTATCATCAGCGAACCAAAACTGGCCAACTAGAAGCTTTAACTTTCATGCTACATAGATCGAGTCTAAATGTTCAACTTTCTTAGTGAATTTGGGTATAAATGACTTACTGTCACTGTATTGATACTAATTAATTTAAATCTTCTTTTGTCCATTTAGATCTGCTAGTTACATCTTGTTAGAGAATCAGGTATATTATTATAAAAAGTCAACGAAACTTAACATGGAGAAATTAGGGATAAAACTTCGAAATAAAGACTATAGTAGTCTTCAAAAAACTAACAACATTTTCCATGTTTACCGGTTGGGTAGTAAAACGCAACCATTTTTTCTTCTTTAGAATTTAATTTACTTATTGGCACTGAACTGACATTTCTCACTTCTGTCAATTCAAAACTTTCTGTAGTCAAATTAAACCTACTATAAAGTTAGATCTTGTTAATGAATTAGGGGGTTCTTATTTAAGCGATGATCATATTTTTTAGCATGTGTAATATTCTTCATGTAAGGCATTATAAAATATGGTTAAGACCGGATTTTATTTTTAAATGGACCAAAATGGCTACGGCACAGAATAAACTTTTGAAAATAATTCACAGTCTAACAAGAAAGGTAAAAATAGTAACTTGTAAAAAAATCATATTCAATATATGATACATAAAGATATAAGTGTATATGCAAAAAATTTACATGTTTGTTTGAAATATTCCAAATATATATATATATATATATATATATATATATATATATATATATATATATATATATATATATATATATATATATATATGTATATATGTTATATCGTAGATTTTCACGGATGGTAGAATGAATAGTTTGGTTATTCCGGGTTTCAATCCGTTCGTTCAAAAAATCGGAATAACCAAATTATTCATATGTATATATATATATATATATATATATATATATATATATATATATATATATAAGACTCTCTCTTCCTGAACATTTTTTCAATTACACGTCCCGTGCGTCATGTAACTGTTTTCGATATAGGGACGATTTAGAACTCGAAATCTACCAGTTATTTACCATCATAACTGATGCAGCGACCTGTTTCTTTGACACATTTTAATTGTTACTTTGAGTTAACTTTAACTGAAAATAAAACTTTAGTGAGGCCCGATCGAAATTCTTAGGAATTAGTTCTAAGCGAGAACTAGTTCCGAATAACGGAACGAGCCACACTTGACAATGCCAAATGAAACCCAAACCATTCACTCCACTATCTGTGAAAACTTACGACATATATATATATATATATATATATATATATATATATATATATATATATATATATATATATATATATATATATATATATATATATATATATATATATATATATATTGAATCCAGGGGTTCGTGATCAGCAACTTCCAAAATCCCCAAAATACCAAATTTGGTACAAACCGGTTGACTTTCAAAAAATACATCTGCGTTTTTAGATCCGCCATATTGAACTTGAGGATTGTGAAAAAACTCCCATATACCAAATTCAGTGCAAATTTTTAAAAAATACATTCGCCAAATTAGATCTTCCAAACCATCGATTCTTCTACGGCGTCCCGCCGCATATTGAAACCGCCGTATTGGATTTTTCAAAGGCGCATTCAGCATTTGAAAGTGAATGCTCTAAGCGACATTTCACATCAAGTGGCTTCTCCCTCCATCCAAAAATTGAACCAACTTTAAATATTGAATTTGAGCTTAAACTTAAAATGTTAATTTAGACGAGATCTTTTGAAATTTAAGTGATTTTTTTGAAAAAGTCCACACTCTCATAACCCCATAAGCAAAATAAATCGAAAACTTGATGAAGTAATCTTACAATATGATTTATACTACTTGTTTCATCTCAATAATCGCTTTTAATTGAGCTGTTTGGCTCTAAAACCCCCATAAGCTTCTAAACCGCTATAATCGAAACCCTTGCACTTTGATTGCCTTTTATACGTCCGTAATCCTGCAGTCCCATTAACCCTTGACTCCAAAAAAACAAAGACCCCATAACCCTACATTACAATATGCCCAATTCTAAATTTAACTATGCATCATATTGAAATACGTTTTTTTCCCTAGGATAGGCGTCCCTTAACCCATAGACCAATCACGGCTCTAATTAAATTTTTGTTTTTTTCTTCCTGGTAAGGAAACCATTGTTTAGAGACCAATTACGTCTTCAATTCAATTATTTTTTTTTGTTCCTGATGTAAGTACCCCTTAATTCATAAACCAATCATCTGTCTCATTCAGTTACCTTTTTCTTTTTGTTCACGGCGTAGGTGCCTCTAATCTAGTCGAGCAATCACGTCTCTAATTAAATTTTCATTTATTTGTTGCTGACAAAGATATCTCTGTTTAGAGACCAGCCTCGTCTCCAATTCAATTATCTTTTTTTTGTTCCTGTAGTAGATCCTCCTACTTTAAGCGGGTAAGTTCTGGACTAACTGGTATGTCTATGTGGTCAGGATAGGTAACGCTAAAACCAGTTCAAATTTTGAGAAAACAGTAATTTTGAATGGATTACAAGGTTAGACAAATTAAGTTATGGATTTTTGGACACTGACGACATAGTAATCCAATTTTTGGAATGAGTCGTAATAGTGTGCAGGTAAGATATGATGCGCATTGAATTTTGTAAGTAGGCATACTCCAGAATGGGACTATGGAATTTTGGTAGTTATGGAATTACAGGATTATGGAGGCATAAAAAGATAATATATATATATTTATATATATATATATATATATATATATATATATATATATATATATATATATATATATATATATATATATATATATATATATATAATCATAACGTATTTAAAAGTGTCACGTTGATATTTCTTCTTCTTCTTCTTTCGGCAGCCTTTTGCCATCCACTCCTGGATGTAGGCCTTTATAATCGAAACCATTGCACTTTTATTATCTTTCTATGCCTCCATAATCCTGTAATTCCATAACTACCGGACCTTAAATCACCAAAATTCCATAGTCCCATTCTGGAGTATGCCTAATTATAAAATTCAATACGCATCATGTCTTACCTGCATACTATTACGACTCGTTCCAAAAATTGGATTACTATGTCATCAGTGTCCAAAAATCCATAAAAATCACAATTTAATTTGTCTGACCTTGTAATCCATTCAAAAATACTGTTTTCTCAAAATTTGAACTGGTTTTACCGTTACCTATCCTGACCACATAGAGGTACCAGTTAGTCCAGAACTTATCCGTTTAAAGTAGGAGGATCTACAACAGGAACAAAAAAAAGGATAATCGAATTGGAGACGAGGCTGGTCTCTAAACAGAGACATCTTTGTCAGCAACAAAAAAATGAAAATTTAGTTAGACACGTGATTGCTCTACTAGATTAGAGGCACCTACGCCGTGAACAAAAAAAAGGTAACTAAATGAGAGAGATGATTGGCTTATGAATTAAGGGGTAGTTACACCAGGAACAAAAAAAATAATTGAATTGGAGACGTAATTGGTCTTTAAACAATGGTATCCTTGCCAAGAAGGAAAAAAACAAATATTTAATTTGAGCCGTGATTGGTCTATGGGTTAAGGGACGCCAATCCTAGGGAAAAAAACGTATTTCAATATGATGCGTAGTTAAATTTAGAATTGGGCATATTGTAATATAGGGTTATGGGGTCTTTGTATTTTAGAGTCAAGAGGTAATGGGACTGCAGGATTACGGACGTATAAAAGGTAATCAAAGTGCAATGGTTTCAATTATAGGGGTTTAGAAGCTTATGGGGGTTTTAGAGCCAAACAGCTCAATTAAAAGCGATTATTGAGATGAAACAAATCGTATAAATCATATTGTAGGATTACTTCATCGAGTTTTCGATGTATTTTGCTTATGGGGTTATGAGATTGTGGAGTTTTTCAAAAAGATCACTTAAATTTCAGAATATCTCGTCTATATGAACACTTTAAGTTTAAGCTCAAATTCAATATTTAAAGTTGGTTCAATTTTTGGATGGAGGGAGAAGCCACTTGATGTGGAATGTCGCTTAGAGCATTCATTTTCAAATGCTGAATGCGCCTTTGAAAAATCCAATACGGCGGTTTCAATATGCGGCGGGAAGCCATAGAAAAATCGATGGTCTGGAAGATCTAATTTGGCGAACGTATTTTTTAAAAATTTGCACCGAATTTGGTATACGGGAGTTTTTCACAATCCTCAAGTTCAATATGGCGGATCTAAGAACGCAGACGTATTTTTTGAAAGTCAGCCACTTATATCGGACTTAATATAATCCCATACACAAAACTCAGCGAGTGGAGTATTTTATTTAAAACAAAATAGCTAAAAAACTATATTAATTAACTACATACGCCAATACTATCCAAGAAATTATTTTTTTTTACCTAGGTTATCAAGAGAAAAAAAGAAGATTATTTTTGGCGAGTAGCCCAAGGAGAAAGTAGTTTATATAAGCAAGTTGTTGATTCTGTAGATACAGATTTAGTTCACAAAAATAATATAAACACTGAAAATTATAAGTATATTCGCGATGATCTGGAAGAAATAGAAGAAAACGATGTTGGTAAGAAACGGAAGAATATAGGTATAAAAGAATATTTAAAAGTAATCCTCTAGTATATTATTTCTTACCATTCTAATATGATTATTGATAATTTTAGGAGAGAAAAAGAGACTGGCTTTTCTTGACTTCATGATTGAAGCCAGTCAAATGGCAGGAAACAAGTTGACTGACGAAGATATTAAGGAAGAAGTAGATACAATTATGTTTGAGGTATGTTATATTATTAGGCAGTTTAAAGTGAATTACAGTAGGTAATTACTACCAACTTATGTTTTATAAATTCTCCGTTCTCCAGACTGTGGAATAAAAAAACTTGACTAGTCTAATCCAATTTTGCACTGCACAGCAGTGATTGTTTTGTATTTTGAAAATAAAATTTCAGAAAAAACTATTGCAAAATTTTTTGAAATAGAATTTTGTTTAAGGGACACGATACAACTGCCGCAGGCTCTAGTTTTGTTCTTTGTCTTCTTGGAGTTCATCAAGATATTCAAGAAAAATGCATCACAGAACTTAAAGAAATCTTCCATGATGACTGGAATCGACCAATCACCTTTGCGGACACTCTTCAGATGAAATATTTGGAACGTGTCATTATGGAAACATTGAGACTATATCCACCAGTTCCTATGATTTCCAGAAAAGTTAATGAGGATGTTAAATTAGGTACTATCACTATTTTTTGATTGCTTAAATATTATCTATTCTAACATTACATGATATATTTAACATTCAGTAAAAAGTAATGTGTATGTCCTCAGCATCACGACTCTGCACAATACTGTTCAGAGATTCTCTTCGTTAAGGTCAAACCACGACAGAAAATGGGACTCTAGGAGAGCTACTAAGAGTGCACTTTCCAGGCTCAAATCAATGTGAGGGCGAAATTGAAAAACAAAATTTACCCTTAGTACATCATGATTACAAGTTAGTTTAAACGATAGTGACATGTGAAAGGGTAAAATGGTCAATGGGAAACTTTGCAACTTTCAAGATAGTATATTCCCAGCCTTATTACAAAATTCCTCCGAAATTATAATACCCATTTATTAAAATTATTCTGCTCATATTTGAGCTTGGGGTACATGCCTATGGCGTAGAGGGAAACAAAAGTAGTCTTAATTTCCAAGGACGGACTATACAAATCTTTTTTCCACCTGACCAGTTTCTTATTAAATACACTAGTAAGGTTGCTGGATCGACACATCAAGGAAGGAGTAATGGTGCAATGTCCTTTACATCTTTTACAATTTACCTATCAGGCAGGAAAATCCACAGATATTGTACTACATCGACTCGTTACATGAGTTGAGAACGCGTTGTCAAATGATTAGTCCTCCTTAGGTAACCTTATCAATATTGAAGGGGCATTTAACAACACATCTTACGATATTTAATGCTCTTTAAAGACAATGTTTACTCAGAAACTAATATATGCTAAGTCTAACAGTGTTACTGAAGAAGCAGTGTCAAGAAGAGGCTGTCCACAGGAAGAAGTTTTATCGCCTTTGTTGTGAATTCTTTTGGTGAACAACCTGCTGAAAGAACTAAGTAAGGCTGGTGTGTATACACAGGACAATGCCGACGATCTGATCATTTTGTGCCGCAGTCCCAATATCCAGGACCTGAGGAGGCCAATGATGTAAGCCCCCAGATTGTGGAGCGATGGTGCCTCACTGAAGGGCTTTTCATAATTACATTAACGGGAAGGATCCTTCAATTCAAAGGAGTAGTTAAATACTTGGGAATAATTCTGGACTCACGACTGACCTGGAATGATCACATTGAGGTTCGAATGAAGAAGGCCATATGTGCTTTTTGGGCGTGTAGACGAGCTTCTAGCTGCTTATGGGGACTGACATCGAGAGTGTTATTTGGGATATACATTATAGAGATCTGCCCCATGATCACGTACACCTTCAACTTGACAAAGTTCAAGTTCAAAGAATGATTTGTGAAGGAATAATGAGTACGATAAGAACTTATTAATTAAAATATGTTCTCCAGGTCACAAATATTGACCGTTAATTTTCAAAGTTAAGTCCCCCATCCTCGTGGCGCAGTTCTAAGAGCATCAACCTTAGAGTTGAATCGGCTAGGAGGAAGTTGGTTCGGGGTTGGCCGCTGGCGAAAATATTTTTCCGAAATATCTCACTCTGCTGGGTGGCACGCGATAACGATCGAGTATGCCATTAATCGTTGAAAGAATAAAATAATGACTCTTGAAAAATGGGAATCGATTGCAAACGGTAATAAGATTTCTTACTCAACACATACACTAGAAGATACAACTATGTAAACGGAATGGGTTAAAAATTTCTTTTAATATAATAAGTAAATTGCTCTGTAGGAGCATTTCAACTACTTTTTTATATTCCGAAGTAGAATAAATATTAAGGTGGAGTATTCTACTGGGGTTAAACTAAAAAAAGTTGTTGATTACCCACTTGTTTTTCTAAGAGTTCGTGTTTCACTGGATGCTAGAGTAATTAATCAGCTATTGCAGATGATATTCTCTTCTTGTGTGTTAAAAGAAATACAGTCGCAATGTTAACGTGATCATTTTGCGTTTATGTTTGACGAGACTTGCATTGCAATTTTATACCAATTTTATTTCATTTTTTTATATTTCAAAGAAAAGTATTAGGGTTATGTTTAATGAAATTCGCACTGTAACTTTATAATAATTTTATTTCATTTTAGTAACTAAGGACTATATAATTCCCGCTGGGACCACTGTACTAGTCATGCAGTATCTGGCTCATAAAAATCCAAAATATTGGAAAAACCCCCACGTCTTTGATCCAGACAATTTCTTACCAGAAAGATCTCAAGAGAGACATTATTATGCATATATACCGTTTAGCGCAGGCCCAAGAAGTTGTGTAGGTTAGTATCGCAATTTAATTTTTTAAGTTTAAGGTTTTAAGCGTTGCATATAGCTTACTCTTCGATATAATTATTTGATTGTATATTCAAGATTTGTTCTAGAAAATTAACTCTTAATAACGAAGTTTTTTAGATTTATGTTAATTGTTTTAGTTTTTGAGATAAAAATGAAAAGTTGTGTTTTTAAAAGTCTGCAAAAACATCTTTTTGACAATTAATTTTTGACCCATCATTAACTTCTATTTTTCTTATGGATATCATATTGGATTTTGACTGATACAGAAAAAGTACTTTTAAAGTTTAACATTTTCAAAAATAATAGCACATTTATGTAGTACATTGATTCAGAAAAAGTATTTTTGAAGTTTTAGTTTTTCAAAAATATTATCATATTTATGTAATGTAACAAATAATATTTTTAAAAACAGAAAAATTAATTATGTCAAAATGGCAACATCGCACTACAATGAAGTTATTCACTGTATAATGCATGTATGAAAGTATCGTGGGGTCCTGAGGCTGGGACAAATAAAAATTAAAAATATTTAATTTTAATCAAACAAGTTTTTTATTTTGGTGTTATGAAAATTATCTAGTTTACAAGAAAATCATAGAAATTTTCTTGACTGAGGAAAATTTTGACATATTGGTGTCCTATATTAAAAAACATAGAAGTGCATTTGAAAATTACCCATAAAGACATCAATCTGGCAAAAGCAGTATCTATCCGAGCAATTTTCAAAGGGCGCCTCAAGCGTGAATTATTTAAAACAATATTTTCCCTTTTTTCAAAATATCTCAAAAACAGTAAAAATCAATTAGCGAACGCAAATTTAATTGTCTCAAACGTTCCCCATTTATCCTTCTTTCTGTTTCACAAAATTTCAGAGACCCCTTATACACTCCCTAGTAAAAATTGTTTATGAAACGCGGTGTATATATATATATATATATATATATATATATATATATATATATATATATATATTTAAGAATTTTCTTTTTTACGTAGTACCGAAATATGCAGGGTAACTCTAGAAATATCCATGACGTCATCGACATTATTTTTTCAACCGTAAATCCCATTCTTTATTTTAGATTCAAAAAGGTCGTATTTTTTTACATATGACAAGGTGAATATCGATGGTGGTTACAAAAATAGTTGTCAAGAAAAATTACTGTGAAAACATTAAAATATAAAAAAAAATTGGTGCTATACAAATTAAGGCTCGATTCCTACTATGGGGTCGCTCCAGACATGCTCTCAATCTGGTAAAATATTTTCACAGAAGAAGTAATGAACCTATTCAGACTATCGGTCTCACGGAAATTTCGATATCGTAAACTCTTTTTCACTTAAAAATATTTTATCGAACCAAGAGCGTATCGAGAGCAGCACTATACTGAGAATCGAGCCTAAATGATCAAATTGGGCCCCGTTACTAATTTCACAATAACCAAGTCGATGAATAAATTCTTTTTGAACATTGTGGACGACATCTGCTGTTATATTTCGTACTTCTTGGCACATTCGAGCTTTTAAATCGTCAGGCTGCATCAAGTATACTTTAGTTTTTCAGTATTTCCACAAGAAATGTTCAAGGAGATGTCCAGCCTGGTCATCTGGCTAGTCACTCAGTTGTCCCTCTTTTGCCTATCCAGTGATTCAGAGACACCTCATCCAAGTTAGCACGGACAGAGGCAGGGTAATGAGGCGGCGCTCCATCATTTTAGAACAAAATGTCAGGCTGGAACATGTCAGGTTCTTATGAGTATGGATACAAAGTTATTACTGCAGAAATAGGTTCATTTGGAAAAAATTCCAAATATCTCACACCAGTGAGGGCCCAGTTTGAATATTTAATTTAGATGATACTAATTTTTTTTATACTTTAAAGTTTTACAGTAATTCTTCCTGACAATTTTCACTCATCAATATTTACCTTGTCGTATGTAAATGAGGTTTACAATTGTGAAAAAATATGATGATGTTTTAGCTTCTTCCTGTATACTTTGATATTCCGCAAGAAAAATAAACTAAAAATAAAATTAGACGAATCCCAGCAATTTTTAATTGAGAAAAATGAACTTGATTGATCGATTGATCTTAGGAATGAAGTTGTCAAACTGAGATACCTGAATTCTAGAGCAGAGGCATTACTCCAACTTAATGATATATTATTGGAGAATCCTTACCCAAACAACATTATCAAAAAATTTCTTTATGATACTAAATACAATATTCCGGAAAACATTTTTGAAATACCTTCTCAACCGTCTCTGTTACATACTCAATCTTTAAACCTAGTTAACACTCTTTGAAATTTAACAGTATAAACTCAGTTTTTACACGTATTACTACATATAGAAAATCTTACTGATAAATTGATATATATTTAAAAATACAGATATCAAAATAGCAAGAAAACCATTACTTACTCTCTCTAAAATTTATTCTAAAACTAAAATGCCATTACAGCTAAATTTGATGTCCTGCATAGTTTATATGTTTTCCTGTTCCAACTCTCAACTAGGCAGACTCACTTCCTATCGTAGTGACATTAATAGAGGTTTGCCCTCTTGTGCTCTGGCTGAACATGTCTTTTATCAAGACCACAATATTAACTGGGATAGCACTGAGATTCTGGAAAGAGTTCCTGCTTATCACAAAAGCCTCTTCCTTGAAATAGTGCACATTAACCAAGAAAGTAACACCATGAATAAAAAAAGTGACACCGAGGGTCTGAGTGCGATTTACAGTTATGTTTTAAAGTTGGAAAAAATATATTTAAGCCTCTTGGACAGTCCATCTCTAGATGAATAGGTTTTCTATTAAATTCGCTCATATTATGTAAAAAATATGAAACAAGTAATTTCTTAACATTATTTTTCTATTTTTGCTCGACTACACCACTGTTTACGGTATCCGTATTTTTCCCCTTCTACTTACACCACCCACTACATTTCCCGGTTGACACATGACAGGTGTCACTATAAAATGGTAGAATAGTCGAACAGGACGTTTGGCTGTTTTCGAACTTACTAGAATTTTTGCAATTCTATCAAAAATATGCATTTAAATACAGTTCAAAAGTGCTAATGTTGGGTTTTTTCCCCTGTTTTTCAAACGTGTACTTGTTTAATATTCAAACCACATTGGTGAGTTACTTAATAATTATAAGTTAGGTTAATACTATAACTATTTAATTAATAATTCTAAAGATGTCCTGAAGAAGGGATAAATAAATTTTCGAAAGCTTGACAGAATCAAAAAAGGGTTTTTCTCCTTACCAAGGCCTACAACAGACTGCATCTCTAATATCCCTAGTTTGGAATATTGTTTCTTGACTAGTCAGTCGCGACTACTTCCCCCTTTATATATATATATATATATATATATATATATATATATATATATATATATATATATAATATATATGTTTATACGGATTTCACGAATTCCTCCGTGTGAGATGCATTAGCAGTGGTTATATCTACATTATGCTGTTGTAGTGCTGAAATCACATTCAGCAAACGTACAACTATATGCAACTCTGTATGTAAGTGAAGTAAATGCGAAACAGTAAATGCAAACTTCTCTCCATCATATCCCTTCTGTGTTAGAGGTTGCACAGTTAGAATAAATTGTAATAAAACACAATTCATCCTATTCCACCACCATCGAGATGATGGCCTACCTGTACCACCATATCGAGAAGAAAGTCAAAGCTTACACTCCCCACCACAGTGATACGGCAGAGATACACGTTTCGTCTCTCACTAGACTCATCAGGGTTCCGACATGCACCTGGCTGTTATATCTACATTATGCTGTTGTAGTGCTGAAATCACATTCAGCAAACGTACAACTATATGCAACTCTGTATGTAAGTGAAGTAAATGCGAAACAGTAAATGCAAACTTCTCTCCATCATATCCCTTCTGTGTTAGAGGTTGCACAGTTAGAATAAATTGTAATAAAACACAATTCATCCTATTCCACCACCATCGAGATGATGGCCTACCTGTACCACCATACCGAGAAGAAAGTCAAAGCTTACACTCCCCGCCACAGTGATACGGCAGAGATACACGTTTCGTCTCTCACTAGACTCATCAGGGTACCGACATGCACCTGGCTGTGCAAAGGACAGATCGGAAGGAAGTATGCAACACTGAACGCGGCTTCGCCGACCTCTCGTCGGATGGCTTATATATGTTTATACGGATTTCACGGATTCCTCCGTGTGTAGATATAACCACTGCTAATGCTTATCACACAGAAGGGATATGATGGAGAGAAGTTTGCATTTACTGTTTCGCATTTACTTCATATATATATATATATATATATATATATATATATATATATATATATATATATATATATATTGCTACAGAAACACAATCCATCCAATTCCACCACCATCGAGATGATGGCCCACCTGTACCACCATACCGAGAAGAAAGTCAAAACTTACCCTCCCGCCACAGTGATACGGCACGAAACTGTGCAACCTCCAACACGGAAAGGATATGATGGAACGAAGTTTGCATTTACTGTTTGCATTTTATTTCACTTATTCACGGAGTTGCATATGGTTGTACGTTTGCTGAATGTGATTTCAGCACTACAACGGCATAATGTGGATGTATCCACTGCTATTGCAACTCACACGGAGGAATCCGTGAAAGCCGCATAAACATATATATATATATATATATATATATATATATATATATATATATATATATATATATATACATATTTTGGTTATGGGGGCCATTTTTAGATCTGAAAAATCTCGATATTCCATAGGAAAGTTACACCACTGGTTTTCCTTTTAGAAAAAGTTGCAAGTTAAAAATACATTGTATCTTCTGAAATGTTCACTACATAAATAAATTTACCTCATCGTCAGCTAATTTATTTTTTCAATTTTTAGGCCGTAAATATGCAATGTTAAAATTGAAAGTCATTCTTGCAAGTGTGTTAAGGAAGTACAAAATAAAGTCGTTAAAGAAAGAAGCAGATTTTAAACTTCAGGGAGATATTATACTAAAACGAGCTGATGGTTTTTCTGTTATGATTTTCGAACGTGTTATGGAATAAAAATAATTTGTTAATTTTACTATACTTAATTTTAAATGTTAAAAAAGCTTTTTCTTTATTTAAAATATTTTAATATGTATTTTAAGAGGGTCATATGTTTGTTAAAACCTAAAACATTAATATAAACATGTCATTAGATTTTTATTTCATCAAATCATTGATATTTAGTTTTAACTTATTATAGTGTCTAGGACTTTATATATAATTTAAACATAATATAATATACAGTATGTCAAATTGGCAGACATTATTTAATACTAATTTTTTAAATTATTTCTCTTTGAACTAAAATATAATAATTTTAATTTTTGACCAAGTATATTTTCTTTTTCAGTCCTATCGAAGATTGTAAGTGAAATTAAGGGTGTGATGTCCCGAGACTAATTTTATTTTTCTAAGAAGTTAGTAAATTAAAAATAACAAAAATATTTCAAAAGCAAAATTTATGTAAGTTTATAAAAGGAAATAAAAAATAAATCGGAATGCTTCAAAAATATTACAAGTATTTACTTTAAAATTCAGCAAAAAAAAATTAAATATACAATATTAAAATAAAACTGTTTTCCATACAAGCAGCGTCATCTCCCAGCATTCCACGCAATCTGTATATATTATCTCGTAGAGATCAGTATATATACCAATAGTGAATTCAATATACTTGCAGTTGGGTGTATAAAATACAATTATATAAGATGAATTTAGTTCTTAACCAACTGAAAAAATCTTATACTATAAGGACAAACGTACTTTGTTCTAATAGTATAAGGTTCTTTCAGTTGGTTGAAAACTAAATTTCTCTTATATAATTGTATTTTATACACCCAACTGCAAATATATTTCACCCACTATTGGTATATATACAAATCTTTACTAGATTATATATTCAGATTGCGTAAAATACTGAGAGATGGCGCTACTTATATTGGATTTTATATTTTGTCTAATATAAGTTGCTTAAAGGATTTATTTCTCCGCTGCTGAGGGGCGCTGGCCGATTCTCTACTCACGAGAACCAACAAGTTCCAAACCGGTCTACAGATGGCGGTGCACCACCATGGAAAAGGCTTTCACCCTTTCCTAGTATTCTTGCTATCTGAGATCATTATAGTATGAGGTTTTTTCAGTTGGTTAAGAACTTAGTTTCTCTTATACAATTGTATTTTAAACACCCAACTGCAAGTATATTGTATCCACTATTAGTATATATACAGATTTCTACGAGATTATATGTTTAGATTGCTTGGAATGCTGGTATAAGGTTTTTTCAGTTGATTGAGAACTAAGTTTCTCTTATACAATTGTATTTTAAACACTCAACTGCAAGTATATTGTATCCACTATAAGTATATATACAGATTTCTACGAGATTATTTGTTTAGATTGCGTGGAATGCTGGGAGATGGCGCTGCTTGTATTGGACTTCATATTTTGTCTTATATTAGTTGCTTAAAGGATTTATTTCTCTGATGCTGAGGGGCACTGGCCTATACTGTACTGACGAGAACCAACAAGTTCGAAGCCGGTCTACAGATGGCGGTGCAAATAAATCAGCTTAACCTAGCGAAAATACACATATTTATAATTAAACTCAAAGTAATAAATAATAATAAAATATAATCAAAACATAATTTCCATACTGTGTAGAGAGCCATAATACATATTTTACCTTAATTTGGTCAGTCTCAAATACCTAAATATTGTAATCGAACAAATAAAAAAAAAAATAATCAAATTGGAGTCAAACAAAAAGCTGTCGATGCAATGAATATATCATGATGCTATATAGCTCTAATTTCACCAATTTCAAACCCAGAATAGGGCGCAGAGATTGAATTCAATTCAGAAATACTCAAAACAAATTTAATTAAACATTACAAGGTAACAGCTATCAAAACTAAGAAAATCTCAAAAGAAATTAATCAATGATCATAAATAAATAGCAACAAGTGGCCCTACAATCCAAAATACAGATTAGTAATAGTCTAATGCGGTCAATTTTGGTCCTAATGAAATTTATAACAGCAAACTATAATCAGATTCAACGGAGGAATCAAGTACCATTGAATTTTGTCTATAAATATTCAGACAGAAAGAAATAAGAAAAGACAGAAAGTAAATAATACCGATTGCTAAAATGAAAAACTTACAAAATAATTAAAAATTTAAGAAAGTTAATACGGGTGTAAGTGGTTAGTAAAAATATCGAATAACATTTACCCCAAGTCATAATTGGCAATTGGAAGTTTAAAAGAATTAAAAAAAAACTTATCTTCCTATTCCCAAAGAAGGAAATTCTGATTAATTTTAACTTGTACTTAAGGCATCTTTTGAGTTTTGAAAATACTTGGTTGATTATTACCTTTCTTCTCAGAATTCAGAAAATGAATGAACGATACTTGCCTCTGACTCACATAGCCCCACAGAAAATAATCAAGTGGCTTCAAATCACAAGATCTCAGATTGACGTTACCATTTCTGAAAAGGCTTCTGTCCCCGAATTTGGTTTACACAAGAGTATTGTTTCCCCGGCCAGGTGGCACGTTGCCCCGTCTTGATGAAACCAAATGTCGTCTAGATCAATATCTCCCAATTTTGGCCATAAAAAGTCTTGTAATATAATGCGATAAAGTTCGCCATTTACCTTATCCTTCTTCATCTTCGAAAAAAAATGGCCCAATAATGCCCCGTGTCCAAAAACTACATCAAACGGTTACACGTTGACTGTGCATAGGTTTTTCCTCAATTTCCCTTGGATTTTCATCACATCGAATAGGACAGTTTTGTTTGTTGCCGTAACCTGAAAGATGTTAAAATGTGCTTCGTCGATAAAAATGATTTTCAGACAAAAATAATTATCAGCTTCTTGCTTTTGCTGTATCCATCAAATAATCTCACGTCGCTGCCTAAGATCATTTGACTTTGATTTTTGAGTCACCTGGATTTTTTAAGGTATAGGGCCAAATCCTTTCTTAGAATACGTCAGGTTGATGTTTGCTTAAGGCCTAGTTGCTGCTAACTTCGAGGAATAGACATTTGCAGATTTTCATTTACACTTTCTGGGACCCTGAGCGGACTCGATGAGTACGAACAGATATCTGTATATCTGTAACGGACCCAGTTTCCTCAAATTTTTGCACCATTCTGTAATTAGTCTTCTCCGATGGACGATTATTTGCAACAAAAAATCACGAAGTTGTCTGTATGTTTGTTTTCGAGAAGATCCATTTATAAAGGTTTTAACAAAATGAATACGCTCTTGCACTGTGCATTGTTCCATGATAAAAATTTTACTGGTTCATAGAAATTTGCTGCCCAAATTTTATCAACCTACGATGTTGCCAAACTGTCAATATTTTTGAACAAAATCGGGACACTCTTATTAGAAAACCCTTTACAACTTTAGATCGATGCCTTAATTATGAAATAAAATTCACGATAAAAGCATCAAAACACATGAAAATGCCGTCGTTTATTATGGAGAAGTATTCCTGTAGTAAAAAACTATAAATTTTAACGCGATGGTCCTATTGTCCCCTAGTTTCTCCTTCTACAAATGCCGATCCTTTTCAGGACCATAAAATACTTTAATTGTAGTTTTAGTTGTAATTAAAGTTATTGAAAATTTTTTATTATTTTTATTTAATCATCAGAATATATTTAAATGAGTATTAAGATCTACAAATATAAAACGGGTATACCTATATTACCTTATTAATAAAAGCAAATTTATTTAGATAAATTCAAAATCTACTAATGTAAAACATGATAAAATAAATCGTTTATCGAAATATAATGCATATTGAAAAACAACTTTAACCAATGTACAGGACGGCATCGATTTTTTAGAATAATTTACCGCGATATTTGGTCCCTAAAATGGCCATAAAAATGACCTCAGATCTATTGATAAACCAGCAGACTTGGCCAAGTCAAAGAATGCAGTTAATTATGTACACTCAGGGGCGGATTCAGCCTCTCTCTTTTTGGGGGGGGGGGGGCGCTGATATCACAAAAGTACAGTATGGCAAGCAAAAGCAAGTTGCCGACGAGGGGGAGGGGAGACACTAGAAACATTCCCATTTCTAGTGTAAAAGGCAGGGTCGGGTCTATTTTTCTGAATTTGAAGCTCTTGGAGAGGGGGGGATACTAGCAGCATAAACACTCCTAGTATAAGAGGCAAAATCAGGTCTATTTTCCAGAACTCAAAGATTTTGGGGGGCGGCTATCGCAGGAAAAATAAGTTGTCAACGGGGGAGAGTGCCAGAAGCATACACATAATAATGTAAAAGGCAGAATTGATTCTATTTTCCTGAACTCAAAGCTCTTGGGGAGGGGGGGGGGGGGCGTTCGCAAGCATTCACATTCCCATACTATATTCAAGAACTAAAGAGAGTAATAAAACTGTTACCGAACCTCCAACGTACCTGCTCCAGTGCCGCAGGTAACTGAGAACTGCTGTAAATCTAATTATATTTAAATATTATAAGCTTTTATAAGACGAAAAACCTCGTTGAAAGAAGAGATGAAAACTGCAATAAAAGGAGTTGTACATACATTTTATTATGAGAAGCAGATTTCAACCGTCGACAAAATTCTAACTAAAATCAATGAAGATCGGAATTTACCTGAAATTTAACGGACTGAGCGCTGGAAATTGCTCAGGCAACTTAATTTTTGCTGGGAAAAACGAGATAGGAAATCTGTTCTTACAAATCGTCCGTTGGGAAAAATCCATACAATAAAAAAATAAAGCAAAATGTGGAAACTCGATATCATGATCGATGAGATAGAGGAACCAATTACTCTTAATTTGAACGAAGATAGCTTCACTGACTTTGATTACGAATTAGATACGTAATGTTTACCAGTGTAAACACAATTTATTATTTAGATTTTTGTTTTTGTTGTATTTTATTGTTTAATGTTGTATATATATTTTTTTTAATTTTTTTATATATTTTTGTTTTAGTGTGTCCCACTCTTTAATTATATATATATTTAATTTCAATTAGCCGTAATTTTTTTATTATTTTATTATTGTATTTGTGTCTTTTTCTTAAACGTGTAGAATAGCACATTTTTTTATATTTTTAGGGCTAATGGATTTCCATATAAATTAAATTAAGAGGTCAGTGCAATAGAAATAAAAATAAGTAGGTCTATTTTTAACTGTAACATATAAAAATGTATTACATTTGAATCCCTTTTTAGTGTTTAATTGTAATTCTGCAGATGGTTTAAGAAATAAATAAACTGAAACGTCAAATGTCCAAAAAATGTTTTCAATTAATAATAAACTGACCGATAGTCACAAAAAATTTTAATATTATATGAACGAATTTATTTTTTATATATTCTTGTATTTTTGACAATGGGTATTTTGTAAGTACTTAAATTATAACTTAGAATTTTTTGAGAGAATAAGGCTACGTTTAATCTGAATGTGCCTAAGACGGTTTTTATGCCAAAATTAAAAATAATAAAAATACAGTTGTGACTTGTGTTAAATATGTCAAAATTATTTATATTTTGTAATGTATATGAATTTTTAAGAAATCATAAGAAATAAAATAAAATTATAAAAATTTTTTATTTTAAGTTTACTACCAAAATAATATTCTATGCCATAAATACTTAATGATAAAATAAACCTCCTTCCGACGCCTATGACAAGGATTAAAATCCTTTTTAACACTTGACGCTTCCAAATATGTATTGTTATCCAATCCAAATAGTCCAATATTATATACCGGTATTTTTTATTATAAAATTTCTAACTCATTCCTATGAAAAATATATGTATCTAACAGGTTTTGCCAAAGACACCTTATTAGAAAACACAAGTAGTTTGCGAAGAAAGAAAGGGTAAAAAATAATTTATTACTCTCTCTAGTTCTTGAATAAACTATAGTATAAGAGATAAAATTGGGTCTATTTTCCTGAACTCAAAGCTCTTGGGGGGGGGGGAGGGGCGATCGCTGCCACCACCCCCTTAAATCCGCGCCTGTGTACACTATTGCTAGATGTGTGCCCTCAAGAAAAATCATTGCCCAAAGGTCATATCATTTCAAAAGGCCCTGCAGAATCTTTATGGAAATCGTTCAAATATACAGTTCTTGAGGAAGAGAACAAAAGTCTCAGTGGGTGCAGAACTCGAAAAGCTGGAGTTTTTGAGATTTTGATCTCTATGTAGAATGGTAATTCGGCTCTTTATAGAATTACAAATTTTAAAACTTTCCGTGATTGTCAAAAAAATACTTATTGCTACGTCTTTGAAAGACTTTAATTTCGGCATGTTCAAAACGATTCAAATCTCGCAATTATGCAAACAGTTTAAATTTCAATTATCAAAAAACTGAGTTATTTGTGACTTTTAATGATTGTAGAAACACAAATTTAAAAAAAAAAAACGTATACGATACATCTAAAGGCGTTTAAAACTTGCATTTTCAGAAATAGTTGAAGTTTCGAACAACGATGCTTCTAATAATATGAGTTTTAAAGTTTTTCAAACGGGCCACAGATGAAAAGAAAAGTCTTTTAAAAATACGTAATAACATTTTAGGCACATCTAAAAACTTTCAAAAGTCGCTATTCGTAAATCTTGTTAAATTACTATTATATTGCTGATCATGACAGACACAGATCCAATGTATTCGTTTGGAAACAAGTGTCTATTGACGGTGCGTAATTTCTTTTTTTTGCTTATCTAGAAGGCCCAATTCTATGGCAATAAATTGTTTTTATTAATAAAAAATATATAACTAACGAAAAAAAAAACTTTTTTTTTTCAAATTTTCCCTCCTGTAGCTTTGCAGCTATTCATTTTAGAGAAAAGTTGAAGAGAAAAAAAAGTTTCACAATTAAATATGCCATAAGATAGGGCTAGTAGTAAATCTAAAAATATATTTCTCTTATTGCAAAATAGCAATAATTAAAAAATAAAGTTTAAAAAAACAGTTTTTTAATCAATTATTTTCGACCATTTAAATTTCTCTGAGGACCTTCATATTAGAGCAAAGAAAACTTTATGCTATGATAAAATAACACGCTAAAATTCGTTAGGATCGAATCGATAGTTTTGCACAATAATTTTGCAATCCGAATTCGTTTACAAAAATTGACCATTTTTCAAGTTTGTCCTTGTCCAAAATATCATGTTAACGTATTTAAATTTATTTTCAACATATAGTACGGAACTCAAGTTTTCCAGCACTTTTATCAGAATCAAAATCGGATGATTTGGACGTCCTCAGGAATTGTTTAAAGAGATTGTTGATATTTTTGCTTAGATTATCTCGGCAGATTTTCATTGAATTTTTTTTGCAATACATGGTTTGAAAGTACTTGGAAAAATGCTTCTTTTCGTCAAAAAAAAATTTCATATCCGTCAATTGGTTACCGAGATACAAACTGTCAAAATTAACTGCTTGTTACGGTGAATTTATAAACCATACAGACCTGATTCTTGAACCGAAAACTTTGTCTTGCCGAGTTCTTTTTTGATACAAATATTAAAATGTCGGAAACTTTAATAAAAAATGAAAAGAATATCGCCCACGTGTGTGGAAAATGAAAAAAAAGGGTGGGGGAGCTCTCATTTTAAAATTGAATTCGAAGATTCAAAATACATATCTGAAAAAAATTTTCATTTTCTCGGCTTCTAATGGAGCGATTTTGATCATTTTTTTAAACCAATGTACCTCAAATAATGGAGCTCAAATATCATAATGCCATATGCCCACCATGCATTCATTTTATTATAAACAAATGACGTTATTTATGCATCATACTTACAGCATACTGCACCCTATAGTATTGGATTTTCCAAGCGAATCATGGATAATTAATATAACTAACCATACTATAACGATATATATTTACTCTAATTATCAAAATTATTTAAATAATCATTGTTTAAACAAATTGAAAAAAAAATGGGTTTTAAATTATTTTATTCGTAAAATACAGATAAAAATTTTAAAAAAAGGCAGTTTGAGCCTTTTTTTAAAAAGGCCCCACTATTTTCATGTTAACAGCTACATTTTAAAGCAACATACTCTCATCTCCGAAAATATTACATCTCCAAATATTTGTAGAAATATTGTATTATTTATAACTTAAAAATTATTAAGTTTTCATATATGATTATATAAAACAATCATTTATAATATAATTTAAATAATAATGCTAACCAAAAATTTTATTAAGCATAGCCTTCATTCAAGTTATTTGATTAATTAAAAAAGTCTTTCTTTTAAAGTGGCTCTTAAGGCATCATTTCGAGTTAGTTACAGAATTGCAAGATCTGGACAAGAAAATTTGATTCGAACGTGTGTCAAAGACATCACGAATTGTATGCTTGGAGAAAAAGCAGCAAAGAAAATTGACCTTGTTCCCTTATCAAACAACACAGTGTCGCGGATAATAAATGATTTGGCCAAAGACTTGGAACGTGAATTAAAAAATAATAATAATAAAATTGAATTATTTCGCTATTCATCTTGACGAGTTGACCGATGTAGAAAACGCTGCAGTATTAGTTGTCTATGTTAGATATATTTTTAGAAATTCCATTCAAGAATATATGTTATTTGTGACGCCACTGAAAATCTATACTACCAGTGCAGCAATTTGCGATATGAATTTTTTGTTTTCTGGGTGCATTGATAATCAATGACAATCTATGGCCCTAACATTTTTGGTCTTGTGGTGTGGATATAGAAGATCAACGAAAATAATGAATAGACTTATTGCAATATTCATAGTCAAGCACTGGCATGTAAGCACATTCCTGTAGAGTACTTTAAGTGACGCTGTAAAAATTGTAAATTTTATAAAATCGCGTGCTACAAAATCTCGTCTAATCCGTGCCCTTCGTGGGGATTTTGGAGACCTCCACGTTTCTTTACTACTTCATACTGAAGTAGGGTCACAAAATTTTGATCCGCTCGTTTGATTGTAATTCTAATGTTCAAGAATTTTTTCGTGTCCATTCTTTTTTGTATCCGATATTCTTTGACTGCAAAAACTAAATTTATTTTTACAAGGCCCATATATCACTATTTTTAATGTGCATGAGAGAAGAGCAGTTTTTGGATTTATTGTCCGCAGGTGAATGAGTGCCAATGTTTCGGTTATTTCAGCACAATTTTATTAGAAAATCAAATTCAACTTCACTAAAATATTAAAAGAGATATTACTGAATATCTAAAATACCTTCAATTAACGATCTAGGACTATATTTTCAACATACATTTACCTGAAAGATAAGTATAGAAACTGGTTAAATGCAGAACATAGTCTAAGACTCAAGACATCGAACCAAATTTTGAAATATTTTGTTCCACCAAACAGGCAAAAATATTTCATTCTAGATATTTTTTAAATTATGTATTATTGTATTGATTTTACATTAATTCTTTTTTGTAGGTTAAGCTATCACTTTAGTTTATATGTTTTATGATTAAGTTTTAATTCTTGGTTATGAACTGTTATTTAATATAAATTTTAAAAATCCAATTTTACTGTTTCATTTACTCTTCTTAATGCCTACACATGGGGTTCACCAATTTATTCCGGTTTTTAGAAGGGGTTCGAAAGAAGAAAAAGGTTGAGAACCGCTGCTATAAGGTAAAGAGTAACAAACAACCACAAAGGGGAGACATTTATGTTAGCACAAAGGTTTTAATTTATGAATGTAATTCTTGAAACTTCAGAAATTGCTTCCTTGTCAATAGGAAAATAAAGTACATTTTAACTTAACTCATTTAGGAAATTAATTTCCTTTATAATTATTATGACGATGATTTTTAAGATTTCAGATTCAAAACTATTTTTTAGCAGTATTTGTGTTCTAGATATTTGGATCCGGCATATAAAAATTCTAAATACGTCTCTGATTGTACGTTATTTATTATTAAACAAATAAAACCATTGTTTTTAGTAAATATTCTTTGTTTAGATGCCGGATATAAATACTAAAAATGGTAATTTTCTGACTAGTTACCTTTTTTATTTGGCACATTCGATATATTTTAGAAAATGACATTGGTATGTATTAATTTTTTTTTGATTAAATAATTAATTTTGCTAATAAATCGGTGAGGCAGAATGATAGTGGATTTTGTTATTCAATTCTTTAAGGCATTTAACACCACAGAAAGTATGTTTTTATATAAGAGTAATTTCTACCCATAAAGATCTTCTTAATACTCTAATTTAGGTTTGATTTAACCAATTCAACAAGGTATCTATATAATATGTGACGAAACCAAGACTATTTTAGATCTTCACTTTCTTTTTATTCAAAATTATATTTCAAATAGACATAACGTATTTCGTAGCAACGCTATTTAATTAGATATCGAATTGGTAATAACAAATGAAGTTAATAAATGAAAAGTATTGAAAATTCCAGAATATTATATTTTTATAGTTGTACCATATTAAAGAAAATCACCAGCAATTAGTATGATTAATTAAATTTAACAATGGTGAATGGTTAACATCTATTGGTTATCCAAAATATTGTATGTACTTTAATGATTCCAATAAAGTGAATATTTAGTTTTTATTTTTGGTATGTAATGTTTCAAAGTTTTCATAAAAGCTCAAATTATGTCGCGTACGTTTCATAACAACAGCTTTTATGAAATCTTCAAAATAGTACATACCGAAGACAAAAGCAAAATGTTGACTTTATTGGAAAAATTAACAAACTTAAGAATAGAGATAATATGTTGAATGGCCCTTTAGATGTTAACAGTTTACCTTTGTTTTAATTTGTTTAATAATACGAATAAAAAAGTTTGAGATCCCAGTAAAAGATCGCGATAAAGGCTGATTACAATAATTTTATTCGGTTTACAGAAAATGGTATCTTAAAGCTTTCTGGTCTAATATTAAATCTCAACGATGCAACAACAGGATCCCCAACAATAATAAGGCTTAATAACGTGGAATCAAGTAATCCCAAAATAATATTTAACATATTTGCTGTTTTTTTTTAATCAGTTTTCACTTGTCTTGATGCTATAATAAATAAATGTCCATGTTCTCCATCTATCACTAACTCAAATATCTCAAACATAAATATTGATAGCTCCGTGGTGTTTAAAAAACTGGTTGAGCTCGACGAGAGTACGACTGCTGGACCCGATGAAATTCCACCAGTTCTGTAGCCTAACTTTAGCGTTGCCGCTTAGTTATCTTTATCAGCTCTCATCGAATTCAGACCAGTTTCCTAACATGGAAAACCGCCTATCTGAAAGCAATTCATAAGAGTGGTAACATATAAGATATCGGTAACTATCGCCCGATATCGGGTCTTGACTGTATGGGTAAGGCTCTTGAATCCATAATCGTTGATCAATTGTTATTAAATTTCTATAGAATTTTAACAGAATATCAACATGGCTTTTTGCCAGGACGCTCGTGCCATTCTGTCTCTTATACTCTATCTAACTACAGCTGTGGACTCGGGCGTTCAGGTCGGCTTAATTTACTTTGATTTTAAAAAAGCATTCGACAAAGTAGATCACTCTATATTGCTTAACAAACTATATTCACTCGGTGTTACAGACGCTCTACTATCGTGGATTTCTAGTTATCTCACAAATCGAACACAAGTAGTTAAATTCAATAATACTTTATCTGAACTGATAAATATAACATCGGGTGTACCTCAAGGGGCCTATCTTCTTTCTTATCATTATAAATGATCTTAGCAGTGTATTTGAAAATTGCCAATTTCTCTGACGACCTAAAGGTATTTAAGAAAGTAAACAATACTGATGATTGCCTGCTTCTATAATCTGAAATTAACAAATTAATGGAATGGTGTGAGGCAAACCAGAAGCAACTCAACCACTTAAAATATAAGATCATTTCATTTTCTAAGAAGAAATCTCCAATTTTACATCCTTACATCATCTCTGATGCCCTCGTGATCAGAGTTTCCTTAATTGATAACCTAAGCGTTATTTTTGACACCGAATTACCATTTAATTATTACATAAATTATATTTTAGCAAAGTCTTATAAAATGGCAGGATTTATAATGAGGCGCTGCAGGGATTTTTGAAGTATCGAAGTTTTGAAATCTTTATATTATTCACTTGTGCGTAGCCACCTAGAATATTGCTGCGTTGTTCGGAGCCCTTGTTACATAACGCATATTAAGCGTCTTGAACGCATACAGTTAAAGTTTGTGAATTTTATGCTCTATTAGCTTGGTGTCGAGAGAAATCTTCTTTCCCATTCTTAGAGATTGCAGCAAATAGATATGGAAAGTCTGGAATTGCGTAGAACTTATTTAACTATCCTTTTTGGATTTAATATAATTAGGAATAACATTGACTGTTCTGGCCTTCTTGAACTGATTAACTTTCGCGTTCCTTCATGCGACACTCTCCATTTCCAAATGTTCTCGGTTAAGAGAACCGGACTGATGTTGGTACAAATAATATAATAAATCGTATTATGCAACATTTCACTACATATATTCTCCTTAATTTTGATCTTGAATGCTCCCTACCGAGGTTCGAAAAGAAACTAAAATCACTCTACCAGAATATTCGTGTGTTGCAACTTCAACGGTTCATTTCATCTGCTGTTCCTGTATTCTTTGTTAAAGGTTTGCATCACCGTTAAGCATTAGATAAGCTATTTTATTTTCTTTGTGTAACATACAATAAGGACTGTATTATTTAGATTTACTCTGTGATGTATTGTTTAAGATAAATAAATAAATTAACTGCTCTGGTCTTTCAACAACTATAAAATTATGTAAACCAGGAATTATTTAAATGGATACCTGAACACCTTCAACTTTTTTTTTTTTAACTTTTTTGTCATTATTAATTCGACATCAGGCGAAGTGGCAACGCTACCAAATAGGCTATGTTTGTTAGAAATATAATTTTGAATAAAAAAAAAAACAAAAATTGAAGACATAATTTTATTATAACTTATTTGAAAATTAGTTTCTATGATCAGAAATAGAAGGAGATATTTTTATTTACAATGAATATTAAAGTATAGCCTTTTTTTATTTCTGTTGATTAACCTTAGATTGGGAAAACTAAACTAAATATCAGAGGTTGGTTTACTTTCTATTTTCGAATTATTTTCAAAATTCTAGAGGAGTGTTATATATTTCATTTGTATTTAATTTCAATTTGTACTCTAAACAAATCATAAATGTTACGATTTCAAATCGGATTATTTGTTTATGGGCCGATTTCAATAAGACGTTTGACAAGATTAGCCATTACCGGTTGATCAAGAGGCTCACTAAGGCAGGGGCGGATCCAGCCTTTCTCCTTGGGGGGGGGGGGGGGGCGGTGATATCACAAAAGTACAGTATGGCAAGCGAAAGCAAGTTGTCCTCGGGGAGGGGAACACCAGCACATTCCCATTTCTAGTGTAAAAGGCAGGGACGGGGCTATTTTTTGAATTTGAAGCTCTTGGAAAGGGGGGGGGCGATCACAAGAAAAAACAAGTTTCCGACAGTGGGTGGGAAGATGCGATCAACATACACATTCCTTGTATAAGAGGCAGAATCGGGTCTATTTTCCTGAGTTCAAAGCTCTTGGAGGAGGGGGGTGTTTTCGCAAAAAAACAAGTTTTCAACGGGGGGGGGGGTTGCCAGCAGCATACACATTCCTAATATAAAAGGCAGAATCGGTTCTATGTTATTCACATTCTTATACTCTATTCAAGAATTAGAGCGAGTAATAAAACTGTACCAAAACCTCCAACGTACCTGCTTCAGTGCCCCCGGTAACTAAGAACTGCCGTAAATCTAATTATATTTAAATATAATAAGCTTTTATAAATTTACTGCAACAATAAAATTTCTGATAATTTAATTTAATTTCTGCCAGGGAGCAAAGTACACCTTACAGTTTGTCCTTAGTTATTTATTTTGTTTGTGTTTGTTTTTATATATTATTTGAGATTAGTGAGATACCCAAAAGATGGAGGGCATTTTTTCCTCAACGAAAAACTTATTACGATGAATATTTATGATGCCTTAAGATATTAATATCTAGATAATAATGTTAAAAGCTCTGTTGAGATGTGTTCCAATCTAACAAGAGTTCGAAAATCTATCATGTACCGAACACTGACGGAGAAAAATACGACTGGAATTGTTAGTAATTCCAAGCTATATTCCATCACAGGCAGACGAAAAACCTCGTTGGAAGAAGAGATGTAAACTGTAATAAAAGGGGTTGTACATACATTTTATTATGAGAAGTAGATCTCAACCGTCGACAAAATTCTAACTAAAATCAATGAAGATCGGGATTTGCTTGAAATTAAAAAAACTGAGCTCTGGAAATTGCTCAGAGAACTTAATTTTTGTCGGGAAAAACCAGATAGGAAATCTGTTCTTATAGATCATCCGGAAAATGTCCGTTGGTGAAGGAAATATCTCTCTCAAATAAAAGGTAGAGTTGCTGGAAATAACACAACTTACAAAATTAATAATTTAACTGGACTTTTGAAAGATTATTTTGAATAAAATTACTGCAGATAATTGCGAAAAATCTATGTAATAAAAGAATAAAAGAAGATGTGAAAACTCGATCTCATAATTGGTGAGAGAGGAATCAATTATAATTAATTTGAGCGAAGATAGCTTCACTGACTTTGATGACGAATAAGATACGTAATGTTTACCAGCGTTACCACAATTTAATTATTTAAATTTTCTGTAACATATAAAAATTAATGACATTTGAATCCCTTTTTAGTGTTCAATTGTAATTCTGCAGATGGTTTAAGAAATAAATAAACCAGAACGTCAAATATTCCAAAAATCTTTTTAATTAATAATAAAATGACCGATAGCCCCAAAAAAAATTTAATATTATATTGACGAATTTTTTTTTATATATGTTTAACTTCTTGTATTTTTGATAATGGGTATTTTGTAAGTATTTAAATTATAACTTAAATTTTTTTTAGAGAAAAAGGCTACGTTTTAGTTTGAATGTGCCTAAAACGGTTTCTACGCCCAAATTAAAAATAATAAAACTACATTTGTGATTTGTGTTAAATATGTCAAAATTATCTATATTTTTTAATATATGTGAATTATTAAAAAATCATAAGAAATAAAATAATATTATGAAAATTTTTTATTTTAAGTTTATTACTGAAATAATACTCTATGCCATAAATATTTAGTGATAAAATAGACCTCCTTTTTACGCCTTCCGATGCCTATGACAAGGATTAAAATCCTTTTTAACACTTCAAACATCCAAATATCTATTGCTATCCAACCCAAGTAGTCCAATATTCTAATCCATTCCTATAAAAAATATATGTGTCTAACAGATTTTGCCAAAGACACCGGGCTAAAGAACATAGGTAGTTTGCGAAGAAAAAAAGGTAAAAAATGAAAAACTCTCCCTAGTTCTTGAATAAACTATAGTATAAAAGGCAAAATCGGGTCAATTTTCCTGAACTCTAAGGTCTTGGGGGGGGGCGATCGCCCCCACCACCCCCTTCCTTGGATCCGCGCCTACACTAAGGTAGGCGTCTGCAAGGGATTTTTGAGGTAGGTTTGATTCTACATTTGCCGCCCGGTGCAGGTGAATGATTATCACTCTATTCTTTCCTAGGCTACGTCTGAAAAACTTCGAGAAAGTCATCAAGGTTTTTTTTTTCCTTTTTATTGTATATAGTAGCAACATAAAACTTACTTTCAAACCAGTTGATCTCTTTTATGCTCAGACGTCTTAAAGACTTACCGCACCATTAACAAAGAAAGATAATTGCAATAAGCTTCAACAGGACCTTAATAATTTGTTTTACTATTGCCAGAAAAATACCGTATAAAACTTACCCATAGTATAACACCATGATTTTTTTTTTAAAGAAAAATTGTTGGATCCTTTCGCATGATTTTTGTAAGTATTGTTGCCCAATATCTGATTTATTTTTTCAGTACATTTGTCCATGACAACAGTTACTTTTCCTTTGCCAGATGGGAGAACTAGGATGATGTTGTTCTCGTTCAATTATTTAATAGCGTTCATTTCCGCTGATGTAATATTTGTGGCTTTAATTATTTTATAATCTTTGCTATTTCGTATCGAGTCATGTCTGCTTGCTCTGAAGGTAATTTTCTAATGAAAACTTCGACAGTAGAAATTATTTCTTCCACTGGTATGCGCCTTGGAATCACGGTGAAGTTCTGTTCTTTGGAAAAGATTGTTTTTTCTACTTCGGTAACTTGTATACTTGACAAATTGACGACTGTGTTCATTGGTGTGCTTACTGGATTATTGTTGTTCAAAAGTCCTTCGAATTTTCTTTTTTGCTTCATAATGACTTGTTGATAGATTCTTTCTACTTAGGCGCAGGTGATTTTATCCAGCGTTGCTTCTGATCTATTATGAATAGTCTTAGATGTAGTTCATAGAAATTACGGGCATTTGTATCCAAATCACGACGAATTGCTTTAATATTTTCTCTGACAAGGGCCGTGATTGCATGCTTGTAGGTATTATTTGCACTTCTGGAGGTTATATGGTGTTTTATCTGGAACAATTTTGGTATTTCATTTTCATAACGACATCTTAGAAGAAAAGAATATCTTGCGGCTACGGAGATCGCCAAAGTTTCTGGCAATTTTTGGTAAATGAACCAAATAAAAATAAATGTTTCACCTATGGGCAGTGCTGTCTTGCGTTACATATACGAAACCACTGACAAGATTGCCAAATTGCTCCGAAAATCAAATACTCGAACAACTTTCAACACATGTAAGAAAATTGGACAATGATTGAAGTCACCAAAGGACACAATACCATTACAAACAGAAGGCATTTATAAGACACCGTGCAATTGTGGTAAAGTATTTGTGGGTGAAACAGGGCAGTTTATAGCCACTAGTCTTAAGAAATATGAAAAATGTATTAAAAATAAATAAATTGTACAATCTGAATGCATTGCACAGGTCACATCTTTAGTGTAAAAGAAACTAAGGTATTAGCATCAGTGTCTATTTTCTTTAAACGCAAAATTAGAGAATCAATTAAAATTTGTGAATTTTAAAGTAATATTAACAGAGAGACAGTTTACAGTCTATATCATACGTGGAAATCGACTATAACGCTGGATCACGGTTCCCTGAGCACCAGTCGGGTAATAAGAGCGGGCTGTTGCTCCTTGATGGTCATTGCGTGTTCTAATCTCGTGAAGATGCCTCATGCAATCGGAGGTGAAACGTCAGATAATAATTCCAGTTTAACACGGTTTATACCCAAAAACCATGATTTTCAACTTGACGACAAGGTTTTTAAAATGTTGACCTTCAAGTCAGGTTGCTGAATTGAGCAGGTCATTGGACGACTTTAACTACTGGCTTAAAGAAGAACTAGTTTGAACTTATGTATCATTATCAAACGTGCTAACAACTCGATAGATTCCCCATTCTCCTTTTCCTATTTAAATTTTAATGTACCTGGAAGAAATCTCAGAAACTTCGAGTTATTTACTTTTTTTTTTTCATACCGCAGAACAGGTTTAGGTCAGAACACACCCCTGATTAGAATGCTCAGTCTGAATTTAATCAATTTTGTGCCACCACAGGTGTATTTTTAATAGCTTCAGTCCGTTTAGGAAGAAAACCAGAAACTATTTCAATATTATTACATTTGTAAACCTATGGGTATTGGTGTTTCTCTTTCTCTTATCCATTTATCTATAAATACTGTGTAAGTAATATAAGATGTCAAATTGTCTACTTTATTTTATTGGATAAGCCGTGGAAGTTTATTTGAAACTCCACTTCTGTTGTGACCTTCATTTATGTAAATGAAAAAAATAAGCACGTAAACAAATTACCCCTTTATAATTATTGTTTCAATAATTCATGTGCTTAACATAAAAAACGGCGTATAAATATTAAATATTAAATTTTTGCAAGTAACAATACTTTCGATTAAGTAAACACAATAGAAATATAATTTGCAATAAAGTTTACATCAAGTATTGATTCATTAAGTAGTTATTTTGCTGTTTTTAATTATCATATTTAAATTTATGTTAAGTATTGTTACAGTTATTCCAGGCGTTTTTGAAAAAGCAAAGGAACATTTTTTTAAAGAACCAATTAAAAACTTACCCAGGAAGGGTCTACGATATACCTTTAAATAGGAGTGTACATTTTCGGCACCTCCTTAGTGCCTGTTAAACTGATGTTTAATTTAAAGACAATAATAGTAAATATCCACATTTATAATTTGAAAGGTTCGCCAAACAATGTAAAAAATATACATTTTTCATATAATAAAGATTTTAAAAGTTATTTTACTTATTTTTTTTTTAAATTCTTTTATGTTTGTTGTGATTTTCACATGATATAATGGTGGTAAAATAATTGGCACCATTTTCTTTCGTTACAGAAATTTAATATTGGTTTTAGATCGAGTCGCACATTCTCTTTGTGTTCACTGAAAGAATTGTTTCCGCAATGCTGTTATTATTAATATAACAATTCAGTGATCTGAAGTGTGATATGTTTAAAACTGTCAGTGATCATCGTATTTAAAACAACTGAATTATTGACGTCTCACTTGTTAAACAAAAAGCGTCGGAATCGCTCAACTTTATATCGTCTGCACAGAGACAAACACTGCTAGAGATTCCAACCTTAATATCGTTAACGCAAAGTAAAAATATTAGTGAAACCAGCTTGCTCCCCTATGGAGCCCCACTTGTAGCTTTAAATTTATATATGTAGAAACCCCGAATTTCAACATATTGCATTCTGTCTCGTAGCTATGATTTAAAAAATAATTATAAGCTATTACTTAAACCCGTAGCAGCAAGTTTGTTAAGTAGAATATAGTAATCAACTAGATCAAATGCCTTTGAGGAATCGATGAAGTCCACATCATTTTGATTAGCGATTAATTGGGCAAAGAAAACCAGATTCCTCTTAGAAAATCCAAGCTGTTCTGTTTATGTCTCTAAAATCTTTGCAAATGGGTTCAGTATTGAGACAGACCTTTAACTGGATATCTCGTATATTTATCCTTTTTCAAATATAGGGGTGTGACTTTGAGCCCATATGTAAGAAAAAGCTACGAGTTATATTTTGGGTGCAAAGCTGACAATCAAGGAAAAACTTAACCTGCCAAAATTCGCTCAAATACCTTAATAAGATGGCTACTGGGTACTTATAAATCTATGATGTTTGGAGTACCAATGATTTGGCGGGAACCTTAGAATTATGTTGATGATTGATATTTTTGCTTAATAAAAATCCTATAGTTTTCTGGTAAAAACCAACATAAAATTGAAAATCGCAATATCCCCTCTGCCATGAGAACTATATCCCATGACGCTTCTAGCATGTATCTGTTCCTAAGCTTCCAGGAAAAATCGATTCGACTCCAAATCGGATAAACTAGATAATTTTGAACCAAAAGCAGGTCCAAGTTTCCAAAGAAAGACGATTACGTAGTAATGACAGCCACATTTCATATCTTAATGATCTTATTCGTGATTTGTATCTGCCTAAAACAAAGCCACAGCTGCTTGGATCTCGTTTACAGCCATGGAATCTCTTACAAAAAGGTATACAAATTTCCACGTTTTGGAAAAGGAAGTCTATGCTGGCAGTATTTTTTTCAATGGCATTCTGTTATGATATTTCGGATTTAATCAACCAACTTGGGCTTTTCTATAAACCTACCTAGTGGCGACTGTTCATTAACTCTTTAAAAACTAGTCTACAGGCAGTTTTATTGCTTAATGAAAATGAATAACCATATAGTCCGGTGGTTCATGTTATAAATATGAAAAAAATGTACGAGAACATAACTGCATTAACTAAAATATGGTTGTCGGACTTGCAATGTCTTTATTTTTTTATGTATTTTTACGACGTTTCGATTAAGTTGTATCTCTAATCGTTATCAAACTGAATGTTTTGTCTTAAGACTACGAGATTATATAGGGACTGTGTCTATTGAAGCACAAACTTTCGCTTCACTGTACACACCTCAATGATTTGATGTTACAAAGTAGTGGTTGCCAAAGATTAGGTATCTCAACACTCGGTTTACTAAAGATTCCATTATTGTTTTTATGTGAGCTGCTTCTATAAATTTTGTTTTTTTCATGTTGGGTTCCATATATATTGCCGCGCCTCAGACCATTTTATATGATGTTGTTTATCCCAGGCGTGTTCTGCAATACCTGATCTCGACGTTTCCCCTTTTTGTGTATGAGTTTTATGTTCCTTAATTCTAACTTTTAGTGGTCGTTTGGTTTGTCCAATATACATTTCACCACACTCACATGGAACTTTGTAAACACATTCTTTCTCATCGGTAGTTTTCGGTTTTGTTTTTGTTAAATGAGCTGTGTGTTCCCTGATTTAAAAGCTATTTTTATATTATAACTACGGGCAATTCGTCTTTTTTTCTCTGATGTTTCCTTAATGTACGGAATTGTGAAGAAGGAATCTGTTTCTTGCTGTCCAGTGCTCGTTGTTCTAAATTTATTTATGACATCGTAAATTAGTTTTAAAGGATAACCATTCTGTTGTAAATCGGATTTAATATTTGCCACCTCTTTTTACAGTGAATCGACATTATTGCATATAGATATAGCGCAATTATGGAGGTTGCGTATAATTCCCGTTTTGTTACAACAGAATGATTAGAACTATTATTAAGATATTGTCCGGTTTGTGTTAGCTTTCTGTATACTGAGGTTTTAATAGTTTGGTTTGAACGGTTCACCATGACATCTAAGAAGGGCAATTGATCATTTACTTCTTTTTCCATGGTAAACTTAATTGTGGGTCGAATGATATTTAGATGTTTCAAGAAATCATTAAGTTCTTGATCATTGCCCTTCCATACGATGAAGGTATCATCGACATATCTCAACCAGACTTTCGGTTCTACTGTTGCCGTTTCTATGGCATACGTTTCGAACCATTCCATATAAATATTGGCGATGACTGGAGAGAGTGAAGAACGCATCGGAAGCCTGTCATCCTGAGCGTAGAACTTGTCCTTTACTTGAAAGTAAGCACTACGCAGGCAACACTTCAAAAGGTCCATCACCCCGTCCAGTGTTAATGTGGTTCGATCTGATAAAGTAGTATCATTTGAAAGTCTAGTTTTGATTATGTCTAGTGATTCCCCTAATGGTACATTAGTATACAGACTCTCCACATCAAAGCTTATTAGCCTGTCGTCTTGCTCTAGATTAATGCTACTATACTAGGCTTATAAAAAATTCTAGTAAAGCCTTAAATAGACAAGAAAATAATTTTCTGCAGATGGTTTAAGAAATAAATAAACTGAAACGTCAAATGTTCTAAAATGTTTTTATTTAACAATAAAATGACCGAGAGCCCCAAAAAAGGTTTAATATTACGTGGACGAATTTAATTTTTTTATTTATGTTTAACTTTTTGTATTTTTGACAATGGGTGTTTTGTAACTATTTAAATTACAACTTAGAATTTTTCGAGAAAATAAGGCAACGTTTTAGTCTGAATGTGCTTAAAACGGTTTCTATGCCAAAAATTGAAAATAATAAAAATACAGTTGTGATCTGTGTTAAATATGTCAAAATTATCTATATTTTGTAATCTATGTGAATTATTAAGAAATTATATGAAATAAAATAATATTATAAAAACTTTTTATTTGAAGTTTATTACCGAAATAATATTCTTACTTAGTAATAAAATAAACCTCCTTTCGACGCCGATGACAAGGACTAAAATCCTTTTTAACACTTGACACTTCCAAATATCTATCATTATCCAAACCAAATAATCTATTATTATATACCGGTATTTTTGATTATAAAATTTCTAACCCATTCCTATGAAAAATAAATGGGTTTGACAGATTTTGCCAAAGACACCGGACTAAAGAACACAGGTAGTTTGCGAAGAAAAAAAGGGTAAAAAATGATCTATTACTCTTTCTAGTTCTTGAATAGACTATAGTGTAAGAGGAAAATCGGGTCAATTTTCCTGAACTCAAAGCTTTGTGCGGGGGGGGGGGATCGACCCTCCCCTTGGAGCCGCGCCTGGTTACTTCTTAACTTGAAATGTTAAATGTCAATATTTTACCGATTGAACTAAAATCCTTGAAAGGTCGAAATTGTGAATATCTGAAAATATTCTTGTGGAAAAATAGAATAAATACATACATCATACTTAAAAAAATATAGTATAGGAATGAGTGATTATGATTAAAACAATATAAATCGCCATATATATTTTATTACTTATAAATAAGATATTTAAGCTCAAGTTTTCTATCTCTCCACCGTATATATTTTTTAACTTCGTAAATCGTAAAAAATAAGTTATATTTATGGAGGTAGAAGAATATTGATAAAATGTCATCTCTGACAGTTTGGCGAAGATATTTTAATGTGTATGTTAGGTCATTTAAATGGGAGATTTTGGATAACTAGATTTCCGTATTAAATATAATGTTTAAGAAATAAAGTTCTAAAAGAAACTGTTCTTAAACTAATGCTCAACAAGTTTCATCCGCATATCACTTAACCAATTTGTACCTTAGATTTTTAAGGAGATTAGCCCATTTGTAAATATTGATTTAGTCAGAATCGTTTCTTATTTTAAAATAATTATAACGTAATAAAAATATGACCTACAATATTTTCTATTAAAACAAGAAAACATTTCAATGAATAAAAAATTTGGATAATACAAATTCAACTTTCAATCACACATTTAAATGCTTAGTAATAAATTTCCTTCGCCAAAATGTCGGAGCAAAAATATAAGCAGCCCATATATATATATATATATATATATATATATATATATATATATATATATATATATATATATATATATATATATATATATATATATATAATGTGGATATATCCACTGCTATTTCATCTCACACGGAGGAATCTGTGAAAGCCTATATATATATATATATATATATATATATATATATATATATATATATATATATATATATATATATATATATATATATATATATCCACTGCTATTTCATCTCACAGCCGCATAAACATATATACGCCATGCGGCGGTAGGTTGGCGAAACACGTTCATTGTTGCATGCTTCCTTCCGACGTGCCCTTTGTAAGCCAAATGCATGTCGGTACCCTGATGAGTCTAGTAGAGACGAAACATTTACCTCTGCCGTATCACTGTAGCGGGGAGAGTAAGTTTTGACTTTCTTCTCGATGTGGTGGTACAGGTACGCCATTATCTCGATGGTGGTGGAATAGGATAAATTGTGTTCTTTAGTAATTTGTTCAAACTGTGCAACCTCTAACACGGAAAGGATATGGTTGGAACGAAGTTTGTATTTACTGTTCGCATTATATTTCATATATATATATATATATATATATATATATATATATATATATATATATATATATATATATATATATATATATATATTTATATTTGTATTTTATCCGTCACGTTTTCCTCCACAAAATATTTGTTTTATCGCATCAATAAATGGATTATAGATTGTAGAAAAAGTTTCGCTCATATATTCAGGAATTATGTTTAGAATAATAAAGACATTTAGCCGTCGCGGCTTCGCCTGCAAAATATTTGTCTATAGTATAAATAAATAGATTATAGATTGTAGAAAATTTTCGTTCATATATTCAGGACTTAATTAGGTTTAGCATAATAAAAACATTTAGCTGTCGCGGCTTCGCCTGCAAAATATTTGTTTTGTCGTATAAATAAATGGATTATAGAGTGTATAAATGTTTCGTTCCTATATTCAGGACTTAATTATGTATGGAATAATAAAACAATTACCCGCCGCAGCTTGGCCAGCAAAATATTTGTTTTACAGTATAATTAAATGGAGTATAGATTGCAGAAAAAGTTTCGCAAATATATTCAGGATTTAACTATGTTTAAAATAATAAAAAAAATATTCGACTGCATTAGTTGAGTATTATGTAATACCATCCCGAATATCATGTAATTTTACACATTTTTTATAATTTTCACCCTTTCTAATAAATATATCGTAAAATTCTTCCTTATTATTAACCTATATTATATCACGAAGATGTGTGTGAAATTTCAAGTCAATATCTTTAACCGTTAATTAATAAACAAACATATAAATTTTATAACAACCTAATAATAAGAAACATCGAACATAAACAGCAAAAATATGTAGCATTACCGTACACTAGTGAACTATCATAAAAAATAAAACACATTTTAAAAAAGCATGATATTATAGTATGCCACAGGTCTTATAATAAATTAAATACACTATTCGCTAATTAAAAAGTACTTTGACAAATTGTTCCAAAAATATATAAGCATAGCGAGCCAATTACTAAAGACCAGATTGGATGGCCATAAATATACGAAAAGCGCCTCAACAGCGTTAAACAAACACACACACGCACAGGACGAAAAACATACATTTGATTATAACAGTACCACAATTAAAAACAAAGATATGAATTACTAAAAATTGCAGATAAAGAAATGATATTAATTAAAAAAAATACTGTTAACGATAGAACGGATACAGGAAATTTGAGCCATATTTACACCAGCACAATTTAAACAAAAATATTAAGTATTCAATCCTGTTAATAAACATCGAAAATTGAATATCCTCTTAAATGTAAAATTAAATATATGCGTTTTTCTAAATAGATGATGTAATGTGATAATTTTTTTATTATTCTTTCAGTCCACAGAATCGGTTAACCCGGCAACTTTGCTGGTCCCATCCGTATTAATGATAATTTTATTTGGAATACTCAGTCTTCTGACAGCATACCACTTTTGGACAAAATCACTTCGAGAATTTAAATTGAGTGATAATATTCCTGGACCTCCATCATATCCAGTTGTAGGAAATGCCCTGTTAGCACTTGGCATGTCACCAAATGGTAATAATATACACCGTACATACACTTGCCTTAAATTTGACCTGTATTAAAGGGATGTAAGGTGTGACTTTATTGATGATACTCACCATATATGACTTTTTTTTTGATTCTGGCATTATTTTGAAACTTATATATTTTATCTTTAATTAAACTAAATTTAATAATTTTAATACATAAAACCGCATTTCCTATCATCTACTAAATCCTAAATATCGCCTAAATTTTATAAAAAACCTTTTGCCCGGACACCTTGTATATACTAAGTAAACGTAATTTGGTGAAACCTGTAAAGTGAAATATTATTATTTGAAATTGGAATTACCACAAATTTTTCATGTATTTCAGTGCTTTGTAGCTGAAGTGAAACTGTTAATATGTTACAATATGAATTGAATACATCAGTTGCAAGCTGATTAGTATTTTCACAATGATCTTGAAAAAACGTTATTAAAAAGAAAATTCTTAAAAAAAGAAACTATAAAAGCTGTCTAAGAAATCATGACTACTTTATTTCATTTTAGAAATGTTGAGTAAAGCTCTAAACATTTTCGATCATATGGAGAGTGACATAGGCAAAATAAATGTTGGCCATAAACTGTATATAGGCATAACAGATCCTGCTGATATAGAGGTAATATGAATTTAGTTATTTAAACCAGTAAAAGTAATAATACATATTTCCATATATAATACCTTTAACATATAAAAATAATTACCAATAATACAATCAGCTAATGTATTATCGAGTAAAGCATATGAGTTTGTTTATCCCCTGAAAATTATTTAAAATCTTTGTATTAAAGTATTTACTCTTATGTAAGTACAACATATTATTTAAAAGAAGAAACTAAATTTCCTTCAGGAAATGACCCTAAAAAGTTAAAAAATAATGGGAAACTGTTTTATATTGCTATAAATTTGATAACTTATTAGTATCTTGGTATATGTATGTATGTGCGTAGAGTTGCGGTCTGTACACTGCGACCTGGTAGATCTATTGTGCCCCCTAATGCTGCCCAATCGGCTAAAGCAGACCCTCCAGTCCTAATTCCCTCAGGAACCTTAGGATGTTGGACGGCTTCAAGGTGGATCGCACCTCTTCTTCGATTTGGTGTGTTTCCAAAAATCGAATCCTTGGGTTTCTAGAGTGCTGCACTCTGAGAGGATATGAATAGAGGTTTCGTCCTCCTCCTTACAGAATCTGCACTCCTCTCTTTCTACCAACCCGTGTTTCTTGAGGTGTCCTTTCAGGTGGCAATGCTCCGTCAGGATCCCTGTAAGAATTCTGAGTTCGTTTTTACTTAAGCTCAGAAGTATCTTCGCTTGTTCTAATCCTTGCAGTTGCGTCCAATAATTGGATCTCTTGCTTTCTTGTTCTATCTTTAGTTCTTTCAGTGTTACACTACTACTAATTCCACAGAAAGGCTCTGGCCTCAGAAATGGTCTCTCAGCCCCTTTCCTCGCGAGCCTATCTATTATTTCATTCCCCTCTATTCCGGCGTGTCGCTGTACCCAAATGAGAATGACTTTACTATTCCCACTCCAATCATTTAATTCCTCTAGGTATTCCCAGATCATCTTGGAGCTGATAACTTGAGAGCTCAGCGGACTGACTTGACTATCCGACATGATGATAATCTCTTTACCCTGATAGTTTTTCTCCTTGTTAAATTGAATACATATCCTAATGGCATGTATTTCTGCCTGCCGGGTCCATACACTCGTATTCCAATTTCCTCCGTCGTTTTGGAGCCATCTGTATACCATATAATAGATTTCCTCCGGAGCTTTTCAATGGTGTTTCTGTCTCATTCGCTTTTGCGACGCAACATTGTCCAGAAATTTTCCACAAAGTTGAATTTTTTTTTCATTTCATCTTGGGGCATGTCCCAGATTTGTTAATTTCTGGACAAGAGATTAGACTGTCGTTTTATGACCTTATCTCTCATCATCCTCTAAATCGTCCTCTTCGCCATATTCTCTAAAAGTATATGTAGTGGTGTGAGGTTTAGGATTACTTCCATGGCGACCATTGGCAGGTTATCATTGCTCCGGTTAACATGCACAGGACAATCTTTGAACTTTCGAGAGGTTAGCTCTCCAATTAGCCAAACTGGTTCTTTTGCTCCAGATCACTGCTCCATATGTGCTGATTGGTCTCACTATTGCAGTGTACATTTATTGCAGGATGTGTAGATTTTCGCTCCATCTTTGTCCCGCAAAGTTTCTGCAGACCATGAAGGCTTCTCAAGCCTTGTTAATTACTTTTTTTTCATCTTTATTTCAGAGGAGTTTGTTATCTAGGGTCAGTTCCAGATATTTAACCTCTGACTTCCACTCAATAATATTCCCATCCATTTTTATGATTTTCAGATTGAGGCTTCTTTTCCTTGTGAAGGCTACTAGGAGATTTAGGTGGGGTTTATATTTAATCTGATCATCTGGCACTATTTGCTAGTGTATTCAAGCCCTCTTTGAACTGTGTCACAGAGAGTATTCTCGAATTTGCCTCTTGCTATCACGATCACGTCATCGTCGTAACCCTGACAAGATATGCCGCGATCAGTCAGATCACAGAGGATTTGGTCTATAATTAGGCTCCACTTAAGTGGAGAGACTACTCCCCTCTGAGGGCATCCTCTGGTGTTACAGAGGGCGATAGTGTCTTATCTCTGTTCCTGCTATTCTGGTGGAGAGAAGTTGTGCTATTCATTTGGATGTTGTTTCGTCCACTCCCCTGTCGTCGAGTGCCCTTTTGACCGCCTCATGTGGAGTGTTGTCAAAAGTCCCTTCTATATCAAGGAAGGCACATATTACAGTTTCCTTCCTATTCAGTGATTCTTGAATCTTATCTGTTAATTGTATCAGTGCGGTTTCCGTAGGCCTACTCGCTTGATAAGTATGTTAATGAAGATGCAGTGGCGCCTGTTCAAGAATGTATGTTTTGATATAATTATCTACTGCTTTCTCCATCGTTTTTAAAATAAACGAGATGGGTTGCAGGAATTTAGGGTGTTTAGTGTCCTTTTCTTCCGCTTTCGGACTACTCGTACTGATGCGTTCTATGTATGGTAAAATTTCTTCCTGCCATTGTTGGAGCAGGTTCGGGGTTATTCCGTCAACTCCTGGAGTTTTAAATGTTGGAAAATATTCATAGTCCATGTGTAATGACCGCAACCGTATGTGTCTGGCCATTGCTGGGCGAGGATAGATTTCTAAACTGAATGTGATTATTCTATGATCTGAAAGAGAAGGTTCATTCGATACCCTTAAGTTTCCTACTAGCTTGGTGTAACTTGCAAGCATTTTCTATAAATAAAATTTTTAGTAAATAAGCAAATTTACAAATATTACATTGGTTGCGATATAAAAGAGTTTCTAATTTATATTTTTTTACTAAAGTTTTAAAACAGATAACTCTAAGAAAACAAACTGTCTTCGTTTCTTCAGCTTTTAATCTCTTGGGAATAAACCTAATATAGAAAATATTTTGAGGACACCTTGTGACTTTATAACATTATAAACCGAATCAAAATATCTCACTCCTGTCAAAAGGTATGGTAGGCTATTGACTATGAAGTTGAGCAAGGAACTAAAACGTTAAAGTGTTTTCATTATTTTATACATTCAATTAACTTCCAAATATGACAAAATGATCAAGTGCTATAAAATAAGGGGTGCATTTTGAGATTAAAGTAGATTTGTCCACTTTTGAGTTTTTCGAGTTTTACTCGAAAACTATCTATTTTTCGTAGATAAATGTCTACAGAAAAGTTCTAGGTAGTAAATTTCCTTTTAAAATGTAATTTTTCAAAAAAATAGGCCCATAAATACAGGACTTTTTTTCCAAGTGAAGTTAGGTATAGGCTTTGCTTCATGAAAGGGAAAGCTGACATTATGGCCGTTAAACTGAGCTTTTGCAGAAACATCCGTCTTCTTCTGCCCAGTTCCCTAATGGACTCTCCGCTAAGCCAGAGTGAGATCGAGCAAACCCCAAGTATAAATTCAAGGATCTGAAAACCTTGAGGTAGAAATGATCAGGATTTATTGAAAGGTTTTTTCTCAGTTACCCCGGAAACCTATACATGATTTTTTTTAGAGATTTCCGGCGAAATGACCTTAAAATTACATCTAAATGACCTTTTAGGGACAAGAAAATGACATAATTAGATCCAGTGACTCAACGGTTCCGCTTGATTTGACCTTCAAATAACCTTGATTTTGACTTTATGGATGTTAACCGACCTAGGGTTCGGAATCAGCGACTCCAAAAATTTTAGTATACCCTAGTAAGACTCATTGATACTTCATAGATAAAATGTCTAAATATTATTTTTAGTTTATGAGGGAGCAGATATTCGGAAAATCTGAGGTTTTCGGGCTTCATGCCCATTGAGACTTTTAAATAGGGGACGAATATACACAATATACTGCAATGCCAGATATTTTAATATAAATCGGATTTGCATAAGCTCTAGGTGGGGTCCTTTATCTCATAATTTTTGTATTTTTCATGTTGAACCAGAAACTTCTGACCATACTCTCGATTAAATAAAAATATTTTCTAAATATAAAAAGCCTTGACGCACTCTGAAATAAACTGTTTGATTTATTTTTACTGATTATGAGTAGATAAGTTTTATTAATGTATTAGTTCTGATTTATTAATTTTAAATTTAAGCTAGTATTAGGCAGCAATGTTCATTTGGAAAAATCAGCGGAATACGATTTTTTCAAACCATGGTTAGGAGAAGGACTTCTTATTAACAAAGGCAAGTATACTTTTATTATTAAATTTTAAGATCACGATGCAGCAATCTAATAGAAGTGTATCTATTAGCATTACATATAATTCTTAGGGCTATAGGACTTTTCAGTTTTTAATCAGTTGGCTATGATAGCGAAGCGCGATATAAGAAAACAATAGATCACTAGAGACATGTCACTATTTCCTGCCATTTGACAATTATTTATAAAAATCATATGGGGTGATTATGTGACAGCATTTAATCATAGACTCCTGCAAAGAGAATATCTTGGGTAACGTTGGCCGTTCCGTCTACAATCATTTTGCTACCCCATATACATTTTTAGCTATTTTAAAAAAACCTATAATTAAATAACAGACACTCTGGAAATCTGGGCGTTCTTCTTCTCTCTTAAGCTTTAGTTCCAAACAGCTGCTAATCAGCTGACAGCTTACTAAAACATTAAACAGAAAAAAGGTTAAAAAGCGAAAAAACAGCTATTTATATTTCTTAATCAAACAATATTAAAATCGCTAAATTCTTGAGCAAAATAACACACGATATTCCCTTAAATTTCCATATTAAATAAAAAACAAAACAAAACAAAGAAAACCTTCATTCCCGCCAAATATACACGTCACATAATTTTCTACGACACTTCTCTCAAAACTGTACCGACCTTAATGAATTCCAAGTTGTTACTGAAGTTTAGTATTTCTTAAAAGAGCGTCCTCGAACCTTACATACCGTACCCCTCTTTTTAATGCCTTTTTCGGCCGTACTCCCTGTAACCGTCAATTTTATTCCCTTAAAGTTCGAAGGTTTCGATCCTCTCATGTCGAGGGCGTTAGCTATTCTATACCGGATGCTTGATTCCCGAAATGGCCTCGAAGCGTCCTAATCATATTTTTTATATAAATGCAGATAATCAAACTATTGTAGGCCTTTCTATAAATAAAAGGGATCGATAATAATGCCCGTGTAAAAAATAGTATTTACCCTTTTAGTAGACTAGAAGTACTTAACTCTTTCTTTCTTGTGAATAGAAAAAAAAACAGACATTATACAAACTTCCTTTACATTCAAACGATATATTTCTATTATAATGAGTTATTCGAATAGTCATTTGTTTCCTAATAATGGGAAAATCCTTCAATATTTTAATACATTTTAATGGTATTTTCATTAACGCATGTTTAAGACCTCTCTCCGGTTTCATTTACATTACCAGGGTAGGATTTCTTCGACAGATTTATTTGTAAATCTCAAAGAAGGTCTTTCAGTTCATCGTCATAAATTGACTGAGTTTATATATTTTTAAGAAAACATTTAAACGATTATGCTTAATTACGATAACTGATTCATTTTTCCTTTAAACTTTCTTGGGTGATAATAAAAAATATATATATTGTCCTGTCCACAGAGTGATCACTTCACGTTAACAGTATAAAATAATTCATATTTGTTCCATTACATTTAAATTATACGCACGAAGATTATTTAAATTTGTTTATTATCTATGGGGGATATAACTAAGTTTTATCAAGAATATGCTTGACTTTTGCTAATAAATATCCAGATAAACAGAACCGGCCACGGAACATTGTTAAACGAATATTGGGAAATTTCAAGAATTTTGGCTCCGTTAATGCAAAATGTATAAAAGAAAACCTATTCTCAGTGATGAAAAAGTCAAAATTACAATTTTCGCATATTTTGCGACATATTCTATGACATCGTTAAGACAAGTGGCTTTACAAAGAGGAATTTTGAACAGCTCAATACATACAATTCTGTAGGAACAAAACTTCCGTTCTTATGATTGGTTCTACACCCAAGCGATACTGATTTACCGAAAAGAATGAAATTTTGCGAATTTATATTAAAGAATGACACAAAACGACTCCCGATTTTTGGATAACATAATTTGGACTAATGAAGCAAAATTTAAAAAAAAATGATCTTTTTAACAGACACAATTCCCATTTTTGTGGTGATTCAAATTTCCATGCAGTAAGATTGAGGAATTTTCAAGAAACCTGTCAATTTAACGTATTTTGTGCTATAAGAAATGATGAAATAGTAGAACTAAAATTACATAAACAAAACTTAAATGGCAATTGATTAATAATACAAAGCAAAAATTATGTTTTAACATTTGCAGGAGAAAGATATTTAAATACTTTAGAAGAGTTAGAAAATCAATTTCTGAGCAATTTACCTCTGGCGGAACATAGGCAAATATTTTGCCAACACGATGGCGACACACCACAGAGAAGCGTTTCAGTTACCAACTTCTTACAATCAATATTTTATGCCAACAATGGAACTTTTCTGTAACCTCGGTCTCTTGATTTGAGTATCTTAGATTATATTATATAGAGAACGATAAAACATACAGTTTATTGTAATCCTGTGACAAAGATGGAGGAATGTGTAGCAAGGGTAAGGGACGCGATCGAAACTCCAGATTATTTACTAACTGCAAATTTTTGGAATAGACAATGTTATACAAAGTTAACCTTGTTTTTAATGCTTCTGTTCTGTTTTTTTACTAATAAGCAAATGAAGATAAAAATGTCTTAAAACTGTCTTAGGTAGACTCGTAGATTGATGACGAACGGGTATTCTTTTATTGGACCACCTGTATATATAGAAATTGTCTGCTTTGTCATCAGTGCGAGTTCACGTTGAGATATAGACTTGGGGTCACATACACTACTCGAGTTGAAATACTTTGGTGATAAATTCTGGGTCTACATGTTGGGCAAGGGAAGTTGCCATTTTGACTGGTATTGATTGTCTTACTCTTTTACCCCCTACTTATATGTTTTTCTATACCTTTCAAGCATATAAAATATTACTATAAAGTTTATTCAGTTTTTTTCTGAAATTGTTTTTTATTATGGCATAAATAGTGCTGGTATTTAAATTGCTACCATAACTAGCGATAAATTATTTAAGATCATCAACTGGAAATCGAATAAATCACTTATTGCATAACTATTTTTTTTTGGTCTAAATCAAGTAAATTTTGAAACAAGGAAATTTGATTATGTTCATTGAAGCCTTGATAGTTTTTCCCTAAGGAAAGTTTTTATATGCTTTTTGTAATATTAATTGAAACATGTTTTATTTTCTCTCTAAAACGTCTATAAAAAAAACCTTGATATTTACGATATGTTCTTGAATTAGGTGAAAAATGGAGATCACATAGAAAAATGATTGCGCCAACATTCCATTCTTCGATATTAAAATCATTTATACCCATCTTTAATAAGAATGCAATAAATCTTTTAAAACAGTTAGAAAAAGAACAACATAACATTTTTGATATACACGATTATATGAGCAGAACAACGGTAGACATTTTATTAGGTAAGTCTTTACATTAATAAATTTAAATACGTTAACGATTTTGAATGTGTTACAAAACTTTTATACAATACACGGTGTCACATAAGCTACCGTAGATTTTTCAGATAAAAATATGGAAATACAAGCAAATTTATCTTAATTAAAAACATAATAGTAACTAAGCTATGGGCTACTAAAAGCTAAAAATTAGTTTTCTAAAAACTTTTCATAATTTTCAAACATTAGAACAAAGTTTGATGACCGGGACTTTCTTGTCAAGAAAAATTCAATTTTATTTCTAATTTTCAAGTAAAAGTTAGGGATTTTAAAACTTTTCACAGTAGCCAATTATTAAAACAAGAACACTAAAAGAAGTTTTCAAGTTAAATGTCTATTGAGGTTACCTTTTCTTTGTTTGCACTGACAGTTTCACCAAATTTTATCGTCATAGCTTGACATTTCTAAAGGTTACGGAATCTACCTCTGTACATGTTTTTGGTTTTTTACACATTTAATAAAATTTTTATAAAAAAATTTAACCGACTTCTAAAAGTGCGCTAAAAAGTGAAAAATAACTATAAATTTTTATATGAAATTGAACTTTTTGAAGTCGGCGCCAAACTAATATCTGACAAAATGTGATTTGCATCAACAAATTAAAAAAAAATTATTTGTAACTGCTTTCTTACCATAATTTGTATATATTAGTAATTATTTATTTCATTTACAAATAATTTGGCGCCGATTACAAAAAGTTCAATTTCATATAAAAATTTATAGGTATTTTTCACTTTTTAGCGCACTGTTAGAAGTCGGTTCAATTTTTTTAAAAAAATTTTATTTTTCTATTTTTAGTTTTAGAATTCATTATGATATTCATAAATTATTTGAACTAAGTACTAACGAGATTAGTGATATTTAAAGAATTTGAGACGTAAATTTCTTAGCCCGATATATTTTAAATTGTATATTGAGTTTGTATACGTCCCAAAAACTCCTCAATATCAATTTTAAATACAACCGGAAATGTAAAATTTTTAGTCCCACATATTGTATCTTATTAACCTAATAGCTGTAAAAATTAACTTCATATTCGTAATACTCCACCCCCCAACTCCCTAATACCAAATTTGAAAAAATGCGAATAAGATAAAATTTTCTTCCTACGATATTGGATCCGCCATATTGAATTTCGAAAAAATAATTTTAACGTCTTAATCTAACCTAAATCTACACCCTTCAAAGCCCCCTAGTACCAATTTTAGCTGAAATCCAGAAATTTAAAATTTCTAAATGGTCATATTGCATATGACGTATTAGATTTTCTTAAAATAATTTTATATTCGCTATTTACATTCTCAAAAACGATTCAGTTCCACATTTGAACAAAATCGAAGAATGTAAAATCTTTAGTCAGTTATATTCGCCATATTGAATCCTGAAAAATACTATTAAACTTATAATTTACATCCTCAAAAACCCTCTATTTTAATTTTGGAGAAAGTCGAAAAATGTAAAATTTTTAGAACACCATATTGAATCCGCCAGATTGAGTTTTTCAAAAAATATTTTAATTTCGTAATTAACACTTACAAAAATCTCTCCATACTGACTCTAAACAAAATCGAGAGATGTAGAATCTTTAATCCGCCATATTTAATTTTTTTTTAAATATCAGATTCGTAATGTGCTATCCCAAAAACTTCCTCATCAATTTTGAAAAAAATCGAACAAAATTAATTTTTTATCCACCATATTGGATCCGCCATATTGAATTTTTTAAAAATGTTTTGAATTCGTAATGTGTGATCTCGAAAACTCCCCCATACCAATTTTTGAGAAAATCGGATAAAATTAAATTTTCTTGTCCGCCATATTGAATCCGCCATTTTGAATTTTTTTAAAATAATTTCAGATTCGTTAGATACAACCCCGAAAATTCCTCCTTACCAATTTTGGAGAAAATCGAACAAAATTATTTTTTTTGGCCGTCATATTGTAAACGCCATCTTGGATAATACTGCACCAATTTCATCCAAAAAAATATGGGACCACCGCAGCCACTTCCTGAACATAACGTAAAAAATTTCATTCAAATCAGTGAAGCCGTTCCAGAGTAAATAGTGTACATACATAAAAAAAAATTTATATATACGCGACGAACTGAGAACCTCCATCTTTTAGAAGTCGGTTAAAAAATAGTATTGAATTTGCAATGAGTTTATACTAAATTTTGCGCTAAAAATGGATTCAATGGTGCGAAAACCTTGAAAATATTGGGAAACTGTTCGGCAGTTATACTCTAAGGAAAAAAGTCGTTTACCAATGATGTGATTGCTTCAAAAGTGGTCGTGAGTCTGTCGAGGATGATGAACGCAGTAGCAGGAAGACGAAAACATTAAGCAAGTGAGAGAAATGTTGGTCAAAATAGCAAATTAACCATCAGAAAGCTGACAGAGGACTTGAACATTGCTTATAAATCTATTCAGAACATGAATAAATGAATGAATGAAACAAAGGGTGATGATACTGGATTATCGATGTCTAGGCCTCTATTGGGCCCTTTATATCCCACCATAGCTGCAGGTCATACACTTTTGCGAATCTAAGTAGCCTCGTTAGTTGAACTTGTAGAACTGCTTTCGGTAACAAAATTTTTCTGTCTCAGTCCGTTCAGTACTGGGCACTCCTTGAGGACATGGTCAACAGTTTTATCCTCCTCTAAACACCAGCTGCATGTCGGGTCGTTTTCGACACCGATCTTATGAAGATGGCCTCTCAGGCGACAATATACTGTCAACATTCCCACTACAATTCGTAGCTCTGTCCTTCGTAAGGAGAGAAGCTACTTAGTACGCCGTGCACTAGGTCCAATTATATGTTCCTTAGCACACGTCATTCCAGGAGCTCCCCTCCACAATTCAATAAATTTACTTTCCAACAACGATTTTAGTTCCCTTTTGCCAATGGAAATTGGGACAAATAGAACTGGTTGTGGTTCATATGGTTTAGTTGCGGAACCCAACTTTGCCAGACGGTCTGCTTTCTCATATCCGTGTATGCCCGAGTAGCCCAGGATTTACACGTGTCTGATTGTTCAACCGATTCTTGTCATATAACTCAGTACGTCCTTAAACTCTGTCACGAATCGAGAAGATACGGCACTGAACTTCAATGCCATTATCGCAGCCTTACTGTCTGAGCATATATTTATTACCCTATCTCTCTCACAGAGATGGGCACATTGCAGAATACCATAAATTTCCGTTGTGAAGATCGTCGTACTTTGCCCGAGAGGGTAGTACTCTCTGGCTCCTGTGCTCCTGCCGAATACTCCGGCTTCAGCTCTTTTATCTTATCGAGATCCATCTGTATACAACCAAGATCCATTTCTCTGAAGATTTTGCTCTCCCTCTCAATCCTCTCTACTTGGCAAAAATATCTCCAGAGAGAAGTTGTGTTTTAAAATTGACGTCATGTAATCTGTCTGTATGGGGAGTGAGGACACCCCTCCACTGTGCTTTTCCAGAAACCTGAGTAGCCGTCCGTTCAAATTTCGAGATACACTAGGCAGCTGATAAACAGCCTTCAGGTGCTCGTTTTCTATGTATAAGCGAAAAGGAGACAGGTTCGCCAGGACTGTACAAACTCTAGTGGGAGTAGTCTTTATAGTACTCAATATTCCCACACAAATCATGCTTTGAACTTTGTTCAGGACATTATAGTTAATGATTTGGGTTTCCGCCGTGTTGCTGCATAGTTGGTCCGGGAGGACCTGAATGTCATGCAAAACAGACTTATGTTGACATCGCCGATGACATAATTTCCAAGACCGAATCCGACCCAACATTCAACAAATGCATCATTACTGGATATGAGATGTGAGTTTATGGTACGACATCTAATCCAGACATCAGGTGAGTGAATGGAGAGCTTCGAATGAGACGAAAACACGTCATTTGAAGCCGAAAAAGACAGTAATACTCACAGTTTTCATGGATTACAACTGTATTATTATATTATGCATCACGAATTTCTGCCAGAAAGTCAGACAGTTAATGAGGAGTATTATTTGTGTGTTAAGACGTTTGCTTGAAGCAGTTCTTCGAAAAGGAAAGGATTTGTGGGCAAACGTTCATGGAGATGAAATAAACCTCTACACAGATCAATAAAAAAGGTGTAACAGGATGTCTAAATTCCCTGTCATGAATATTAGTTGAGCAATGAATAATTACACCAGTGCCACTCAAACAGAACTAACCGGCATTACCATAGCAGCAAACAATATTATGAATATAAATATAGCGAGAAAGAAGATAATCATATTTATATATATATATATATATATATATATATATATATATATATATATATATATATACACAGTAGACAGGCATTACTAACTTTAAACACGCCACGAATTACCTCTAGCATAGTGCTGAAGTGCCATGAGGTCCTTGTCTTGACTGCTGCTCAAAATGGAGTCACTTTAAACTGAATTAAAGTACACAATTCATCCGGTGAAAACCATATTGATGAGTCGTGAGCCAAACAGACAGCTGAGATGAAAATGCTGGAACCAGATCCAGTAGCAGCTCTTAGTAAATCAGCAATGATAAAACTAATCAGAGATTGCTCTCATCATCTCTTTGAAATTTTAATGGGATGAAATCATGAACTGCGAATTCTCCTGCTACCTAAAAGTGGAAATAAACAAAATATATCTGGTGATGTCCAGAGAAAAATTGCGGTTAAGCACTAGAATTTTCAAAAGGAAACACATATGATATGAAAGTATTTGATATTTCAATATGTCGGGATTGTGAAACGGAGAATAAAACTATAGAACATGTTTTTTGTGACTGTCTCGCCCTTTCACTAAAAAGACAACCCATGTTAGGCAAGTATTGGCTCACTTAGGCCGACATAAGGGCAATGCCGCTTGGCAACGTCATCGCTTACTTTAATTCCGTAGGCTGGATGACGGACCGAGTCATGCAGAACCCTATGAGAGGATGCACCACCAGTCTAATGAGGCCCAAGTGCTGTGGAGACTAGCCCACCTTTCTTATTTTCCAGATACAGATCCAGAGATTCAGGATATCGTTCCAGCTGGTTTTGTAAGAATTCGCCTTAATATTTATCTTCTTAATTATTTGATAAGTCGTAAGGGTCAAATTTCTGGGCCTTCTTGGAGCCCTAATTTGTACCCGATACATTTTGGCTTATAGTATTCTATTTAATTGATTCTGTACGAAGAATGGAAAATTATATATGCCTCGGAATTATTTCTAAACAAATAGTTTTTAAACAGGCGCTAGTCCAGTAAACATGCCAAATCAATGATACAGAAAAACGGTCATTCATGGTGAAGTATACTTTTTTATGTTGAATAAATAGGAAAATTTTTTTACTAAAAAGGAAGATATACTAAGGCGTATTTTGAAGACATGTCCAATACCATAGGAAATGCCATAGCAAAATTATAAATTAAATTGGGTCAAGAAACCCCCAGTGATTTAACATTGTTTAAATATTTAAATTTTGCATTGTTCCTTATTTGATCACAATGAAACGTGATTCTGCGTAGAAGTTCCTTCCTACTATCAACCGGAGAGGAATACACCAAGGGTTTGAGTGTCCCAACAGGTAAAAATCCAACGGCATTAGGTCATGAGATTGGGGAGGTCAGGCAATAGATCCTTATCTACCTATCCAACGGTCTGGATAGATATTATTTAGGTGCTCCCGCACAGCAACACTGAAATGAGGTAGTGCCCCATTGTGCATGTAGTAGATGTTTTGGCGGGTTTTAAGTGGTACTATCTACGAAATCGTGAAAAACATTCTGGAGAAACTCCAAATAAAGTTCTCTATTCAGTCTTTCCGGCAATATGAATGTCAATGATTCCTAACTAGACATTAATTGATTGAAACTGATGTTGATGATGCTAAACAATAGTTGCATGAGGATTTTCATCAGCTTATACATGTGAGTTGTGTAAATTTATGATACAATTTTTGGTAAACCCTGCTTCATCCGGAAAGAGAATAGTGCTAATGAAGGTTACATTATTTCGCTGCGGATCCAATAGCCATTTTGCAAACTGCATTCTAGGGGAAAATCTTTAGGAATCAGTTCATGCACTTTTTTCAAATGATATGGAAATAACAGATGTTCTTGAAGAAACTTATGTACTATTGTTGTCGACGTATTAAACTACGCTGATAATTTTCGAACGCTCGTTGAAGGAGTGTTATCCACAACATTTAAAATATTTTCCTCTAATTGCAGTTTACGTACTGTAGCCAACCGCATCAGTACTTCTTTTCACAAAATTTCATAAAATCTGACTCCCTAAGCATTGCAAGATGCAAGACCATCTATCAGATACATATCTGCATACTCAATAAACAAATATTCCATAGTCCGTCCCTGCAGCTGTGAATAATTCACAACATTTTCTTGAATAGTAATTTGAAGGGTTTTACGTGGTATACATCATATTAAAAAAAAATTAAATATACCTAGTGGTTCAATAATTATGTGTAAAAAACCATATCTCAGGAGAGGAAGCCAATAGGAAAAAAGTTTATACGAACTTGGACTACTCCTTTCACGTATCTTTTTCATATCCGGGAGATTTTCCACATTTTCTCAGATACCCTGTATCCCATTATTTATAGGACACCTTCTTTAAAGGTAATATTAGAGTAAAATTAATACCAATATCTCAATGTAGACTCTTTTTCCGAAAAATATGTAGTAAATTTTTTTATCCCTTACACACATAACGCCACTCAGCATTTTTACTTAGACATCCTTGCATAAGATAAAATTCTACATGTAATTTCGATTCAAAATTTTTTCAGAAACTGCTATGGGTGTCCAAAAAACGGAAGAAGGTAATGCAGGATTTGAATATGCCAAGGCAGTAATGGAGTAAGTAGACTTTATGCTAGGTGGAAATTGAATTTTATTAATTTACAGAAAAATCTCATAATTTATGACTTTAATTTGGATTACTTATGATGCATTTTTATCGGTGTTTTTAAAGATTAAAAATATAATTTAAATTCAAAACTAAATTAATAAGTTATCAAGGAAAAGATAAATTGTGCATCTATTTTCATTCATAATTTTCTCTTCTAAATTTTATTTTCATTAATCATTCATTTGGTTTAGTTTAGTCTAGAATAAACGACACATTTCCTGGCAATACTCTATTTAATAAAATCTATAATGTATTCCAAAAAATTCATCGTTTAAGACTGCATAGGTACCAGAATAATGACGGTCCTAAGAAACGTGTTAAATTTAATATAAGGTTAATAATGCCGGAAATGGTATATTATGTAAAAGATCAATCTAATTTCCTTTTAAGGTTTTGCCTGGAAAAAATATTGAATATTTCAAAATTATCCAAATATAGAAAATAACCATAAAAGGGTCTGTATTTGATAGGCGTTGAAAATTAATTTTAATGGCGGGTAAAATACGATGCCACAAAATATAATATTCCATCTAAGAAAACAGGAGAGGTTGGTTTTTATTTCTAATGGTGTGACATTCATAAAATCATAGCGGACATGTGCCCAAATACAAATTCAAACTCAGTGTTTTAGATTTTTCTTATAAAATAATTCACCTTTTTGTTTTCGAATTTATTCCAGTTAAATTTTTTACCTTGCAAATAAAGCGAACGCACAATCTTTTATAGCTTATAACGTAAGGAATGCAGATAAAATTTTTCATTTTAGGAATTATGCGAAAAATCATTTTTCCCATCAAATTGCCAGTTAGGTAATTCAAGAAAACTATTTTCTTATTCTCGTAATTTTAAAGTTCAAAACTTAAATGACTTATTGTTGCAGTTATTAATTTAAACCACCTATTGTTGATTTAGATCCGTTTTAAACTTATATATTGTTAACAAATTCGGGGTTCTTTATTTAAGCCGTGGTCATTTTTTTTAGCATGTGCAAGATTATCCATATAAGACATTATAAAATATGGTTAAGGCCAGATTTTATTTTTAAATTGACCAAAATGGCTACGATACAAAAAGAACTATTGGAAATAATTCATAATCTAACAAGAAAGGTAATGTATGAGTATATATGTCAAAAATTTTTGAACACGAAATTTTCTTTGAAAAACCAAAGGTTATGGAGAAAAAATGTTCTTACAAGACATTTATGAAATTAAACAGTATAGTGATTCTGAAGTTGACCTTGAGCTTAACTTTAGCGGATAATTGAAAATTCCATTTGTTTTTTTTTAAAGAAAAACTCCTCTTTTTTTGCAAAACGAAAGTTTCTATGTATAGGGAGTATAACCACATTCTGAGGTCATTTGATGATTAAATGTCCCTATGCCATAAATTGGTGTTAATCAGCTTCAGAAATAAGGGTGCTGGAGAAAAACCTGTCATATAAAAATTTCAGAACTTTTCGCTCAAGGAGATCTGATTATCAATAGGTACTTCATATTGTCGTATGATTCTTTCATGTGAACTGCATATCCAACAGAAATAGACGGTAAAATATTTCCCATATTTAATAGTTCTGCTTTTAAACTCAATGTTGAACTGTATATAAACAATCCACAATAAACCGCTAATGTTTTTGCAGAAAACCAAGTTCTTTTCCACGTTAAAAATTATGCTAGGCCTTTATGGCGTTTATGAAAAACACATAGTGAAACATCGTCTTCTAATAAGTTCTACTGCTGCAATCTTGATCCTAGTAACTCTGCTTTACTTTTTGGAAGTTCTTAGTCTCCTCCGCTTATAGCTGCTTGTATATCCAAATACGGCTTCTACATTTTAAGAGAATATTCGAGAATTTTCTATTCAATTTCATAATATTTGCAATAGTGGTGTTTGTCATTTATCTACATACAGAAGCTGTTCAGCACGAAGCAAATATAAAGGTCGATTTACATGGAGTTAAAAGGCTATCTCCATTATTTCACGCCCTGGGGTGTTGAGACTTCGTATATGCGGAGTCATCCCTGGAGATCCCCCATGTGGTGTTTTCAAGTTGTGTAAAATTTCCTTAACTTTGGGAAAACGTATATTTCGCAACGTCGCACTCCTCCATTGTTAAAACTAAACAAATATTCTACGTACGTTGTTACATCGTTAATATATAGAAAGTCATGACATTTTCTATTTTTAGATTATTCCTTTCTACAAAGATTAATTAACTGTCTATCGGTACCGTTTATTATATCTTCTTCATATCTACCCACTGCTTCGTTAACATTTTAATCGCAATTTCCAAAAAATTTTTCTCTAATTATAGTATATTTCTCATTATATTTTATACATTTAAGTACGGGAGTGTTAGATTTAACAGTGTATCTCATCGTTTGGTAACAATACGTTTTTATATATAATCTTACCTATAACTTTATTTTAAAAAAATAGACAAAATTGGCTTATTTTTACTGAAGCACCAAGAAATATTTTTGGATAATTTTTTGAAAACTTTAAACTGCGAGTTTTGGCTTAAAAGCATCATGAAAAGAGTTTAGTCATATAAGTTATATCTAGAGATCAGCTTCTATGATCTTCACCAAAAAAGGGGCAGGTTTTAAATGATTAAATTAATTTCTACCTCCGAATATAGATAAAGCAATCAAACTTTCACAAACATATTCTAACACATTCAAACTCTTTTATGAATTTCTAAAAAGTTTCAGCATGACAATTTTAAATGATTTACCATTTTATAGAGCTGCGCCATTTATATCAGAATTAAGTTATTCTCACACATAAAAGTCAGCGAATGACGTATTATTTTTGAAAAAAAAAACAGATGAACTTAATAAATATATTAATTAGCTACACCCAAAAAAATTATGAATTTTTTACCTAGGTAGTTAAGAGAAAGAAAGAAGAATATTTTTTGCGAGTATCTCAAGCCTCAAGTAGTTTATATAAGCAAGCTGTTGATTCTGTAGATACAGATTTAGTTCCGGAACATAACATAAAAACGGAGAATTATAATTATTTCCATGATGATCTAGAAGATATTGAAGAAGGCGATGTTGGTAAGCACACATTTCAAAATAAAAGAATTTAAACAAATAGGAATATTTAAAAATAATCACCAAATATATTAGTGCATACTATTTTTAATATGATTACTGATAATTTTAGGAGAGAAGAAAAGACTGGCTTTTCTTGACTTCATGATTGAAGCAAGTCAGATGGCAGGAAACAAGTTGACTGACGAAGAAATTAAGGAAGAAGTAGATACAATTATGTTTGAGGTACGCTGCATTATTAGGCACCTGATGATGAACTAGAATACACAGAATTTAAAAGGGTAGTGTAGTACAATTTCTTGGGATTTTTTTTAGGTACAGTGCCTTCCTCTCCTTTAGTGTGATCATGGATATTTGCACTTAAAATAACTTGAAAATATTTACTAAGATTTAGTTGCAAATTCATTCTTTTTGAATTTCGATTCACGAAATAAAATAAATATGGTATATGCATTTTGGAATAATCAAATTATTTACTTATTCTACATTGTAGATCGTGAGTCGTTACGACCTTTCTTACCTCTCTCTTGTAATTAGGCCTTTAAAAATTTAGATGCCTTACCCGAATGTAATATTAAACAGGGATATTAACACTTTTCACTAAATTTATTATTTTGCTGAACGGTGAGGGGCGGGGTAAGTGCACAATTTCTTTGGGCGTCAAGGTAGTGCCTTCCAAAAATTTAAGTCTCTTGTCGAAAAGTGCCAGACATTCACATACCGGGTGGTCCACTGTTTGGGTTGTATGGTTGCAGACACGGCAAATTGGGTCAACAGGTTTTTGTTCATTTTTTTTTAAATATCATCTCAGAAGGCGGTTACCTCTGAAGATATTCGTTATTTATTTTAATTTGATTTCATTTTAATTTATTCATTCACTACGATGTTGTACAACATTTACATTCGTCAGTAAATAAAATAAAAAAAAAACGCTACAAATATATTTACATTTAAAATCTTAATTAATTACATTACACATGAAGCATAGATCAGGTTTAGGTTAAAATTGTGATTAAGATTTGTAACGAATAAATTCGTCAAAATTATAAAATGCATTTTGGAATAAAATTTGTTCTATTCTACATTTAAAAAGATTATCCGGAAGCTCTCTCAATGACAGAGGCAAAACATTAAAGAATTGTGTTGCAAGACAACCAGGATCGTTCCAACACCTTTCCAAACGAAAATATGCGGGCACCAAGTTGTCCCTGTGCCTTGTGTCCCAGCTGTGGGTATCACTGTGTGTTCTGAAACTGTCTCTGTATTTTTTGACATACAGTAAGTTATCCAGTATATATTGCGAAGGCAATGTTAAAACTTTTAATTCCAAGAATGTTGCTCTACAGTCCTCCCTGAAGCTCAAACCCCGCACTACTCTCACAGCCTTAAGCTGAATCCCAAACACGCGAAACGCCCGCGATGCGTTGCCCCAGACAAGCAGTGCATATAACATCACCGAATAGAACAGCGCAAAGTATGAAGCTCTCAGATCCGACATGCCCACACAGAGCGCCAGACGTCTCAAAGCAAGCAGATTGCTACGGAGCCTCCTTGAAAGCTGCTTTATCTAAGCTTCCCAAGTAAGGCCAGGATTGATCTGGACTCCCAAGAATTTAGCACTCAGCAAACCCCCATTTATATCTCCCAAGTTGCGTGGGAAAATACCACTTCCTTAGTTTTATTTTCATTCAGGTGCAGTCCATTTGCATCAAACTACTCCCTGGCACCAGATCCTATCGCTCCTAATCTACTCAAAGCCCCTTTTAGAAATATATCTGAAACCGAGAGAGTGGTGTCATCGGCAAAGAGTGTAGGTAGGTCATTTATATAGACTAAAAAGTTATTACTGGAATATTTCTTTTTGGGAGACAGTCTCGCATTTTTTGGCGATATATTTTTAAATTTCTTCACATGTCTGAGCCCAAGCGTATTGTTCCATTTTAATTTTATCAGATTTTTTTCAGCTCCTATGACTTTTTGTTAATTCGTAGAAGGTCTCGGATTCAGAAAAAGGATTTTTGCTTTTTTTTGCTTTCTTATTTTCACTAATTCGCTTGTGCCCCGGTACCCACATCAGGGTTACCCTGTTCTTCCTTGCCAATTGCTTTAGAGATTACCTACAGTCTCAAGTCAACTTAGATTCGTCTATCTGGGATATATTTTGATGTCTGAGTTTTTCAATTTGAATTCTGTTGGAATAATATCCAGAAAATTCATATACCCAACAATGTTTCCAGGTTTGAGATTTTATATTTAGAATAGCTTAGAAATAATTGTTGCTATTACCGTCGTCACAGTTATGTGCAATGCAATGCAATAATGGGGTTAGTGAAGTCATTAAGAAACGTAAAACAAAAATTAAGAACCATCTTCAAAGATGGGTAAAGGTACTGAAATTACTAACTGACAATTGTGGAAATGAAGATTTGTTTAAGGTGACTTCCTATTCGAGTAAAACTACTTATTTCTTGTATTTAATGCCGAACTGAAATACCACCCATTTATGAAGCTCAGCAGAAAATTCAGCTTAAGTGTCAATTTATTACCCGATAATATATTATTTCTCATCATTAATAATATTAGGTAATTTTTGAAATGTAATTTTTGTTTAAGGGACACGATACAACTGCTGCAGGCTCTAGTTTTGCTCTTTGCCTCCTTGGAGTTCACCAAGACATTCAAGAAAAATGCATCGCAGAGCTTAAAGAAATTTTCTATGATGATTGGAACCGAACAGTCACCTTTGCGGATACTCTTCAGATGAAATATTTGGAACGTGTTATTATGGAAACATTGAGACTCTATCCACCAGTGCCTCTAATTACCAGAAAGGTTAATGAGGATATTAAATTAGGTATTATCGTTATTTTCTAACTGCTTAAATATTATTTTTCTTTCTTTATTTATATTATGTCAATATCGATCCAAATGCAAGGGTACAACTTGAAGAAACAGTAATGTGAAGGCTACTTTGGGTTATTTTTTGAAATACCAATTGGTATATTACTCTATCGAAAGACGCTTCTTATATCCAACCCGGAAAACAAGCAGATAAAGTTATATAAAATATAAAACTTTAAACTGATAGACTATATTTTGTAAGTTAAAAATTTTCTCATAAACTACACTGTAAAGAGAAAATGCCTTAAATTTTATGTATATGTGCTAGAAGCAAATTTCTCAAAGGTTTATTACATTTATTTAATATAATGCATTAAATTTAATACTATACATTAATCTAAATTAATTTATTCCAATAAATTTATTGTAATCATACATCAAATTTAAAGTTTGATCATTACTTTTTAAGGTGACTATGTACATTAAATATATAATCAGTGTTCATTGAATTTGAAATATGGGTAGTGTCCGCCATATAGACCGGTTTTAAACTCATTGATTCCCTTCAGTACGGCATGTACACCTCACCATAAGAAAATTGAGTTCTTTAAGTAAATTATTTCATATTAAACAAAAAGTTCAATACAAGTTGCTCCATCTTCCGGACTCTCATGAAATGTATATTGAATAATAATGTAAATTCCTTTAGTGTTTGGGTATATGTGAATTAATTTTAATATACAGAATTTGAAATATCTTTTCAGTTACTTTATTGTTTAAGATACCATTTAATTGTAACACTTAACAATTTAAATGTACAACGAACTGATATATAAATAAAATTATTCACGGTTTTTGGAACAAAATCAATAAATTCAGTGTAGAATGGACAATAAATTTGCATTAAATTTAAGATTATTTTTAACAGTGAATAAAAAAGAACTATTTTATAGTTTATTTTATAATCTGGCCTGTGTCTGTTGTACAGTAATTAAAGTACAAAGATTTAATAATTAAAAAAATATTAATTTCAAATCGAAAATGTGAAATCAATATATCTTAATAATTTCAATTTTCACATCCTATAATGGTAATGAATTTAAAAATATATTTTTTAAACATAAGAAGCTGGCTATATGGCGGAGAACACTGCCGAAAATTTTAGAATTCGGTTACCAAATCCTTTTTCTACTTTAAATTCGTCCAGATTGATCACTGATAATAAGATAATAATAATACATGGGCCAGAAAGGCCGATGTATTCTCGACGCTCGACATCTCAAGTTTGAAACGGTTCGACGGACAGAGCTTTGAAATTTTCGGTTCCCCCAAATTAGAATATTTCCTCCTTTCGGATTTTTCCCCATACAATGCTGTTTTATAACTCATATTGTTTATATTATTAACCTCAAAACATCGTAACGCGTATGCACGGCGTCGCCTGGCAGCTGTGCTAAGCCTCGCATACACGTTTGTTACATCATTATCGCACCCTAGTGGACTTCTTGGAAAACCTAATGCTCTTTTGCTTTGCAGGTAATAGGTAAAAGCAGTACAAAAGCGATTATTTCGATCGCCACGTGAGAGAGACTCATCGAACCTTTTAAAATTATTTTTTCGCTATAGGACCCACTGGATATTGTTTTTGATGATCTTATAGTACTTTCTCAGCTAAAAAAATCGATTTCCCCAACCCCGTAAATTAAAGTAGACACTAGGGTTTAAGTAAAAGGTGTCACTGTTTTTGTGATTTCGGTTAATAATAAAATATAATCACAGTGTTAATGTTATCCTTTTGGATTTATATTTGGCGGAAACTGCACTGTAACTTTATACTAATTTCATTTCATTTTAGTAGCTAAGAATTATATAATTCCCGCTGGAACCACTGTTGCAATCTCACCGCTTAAGACCCATAAACATACAAAATATTGGAAAAATCCAGATGTCTTTGATCCAGACAATTTCTTGCCAGAAAGATCCCAAGAGAGACATTATTACGCATATATACCATTCAGTGCAGGCCCAAGAAGTTGTGTAGGTCAGTATTAAAATTTAATTTTTTAAATTTAAAAAGACTCCAAAAGTTTACATTTACTTTTATCTTGCCTATATAGAATATTTAAAATTTTTTTTTTATTATTTAGTTTTTTACCCAGAATTTTAGGGAAAATTTGCTCTTGGTAACGAAACTTTGACTCCTACTTACCATGTAGAGGGTCAATATGAAAATCTTAGTAAGAGCAACGAATGCGGATCTAGCTAAAGAGGAAAAATGTACAATAAACTTAAAAATCACTTTATCGATTTGTCTTTATTTGGGGTTTCGTTTTTGAGCAATGATCATCAACTTCATATTTTTAAAAATGGTACTGATTTTCATTATCAAATTTTGAAATCTTTTTCATTCTGAATTCAAAAATGTATCGCAAGTTACAATATTTTAAATATTTTAAAAATTTATTAATAAATTTGTAAAGTATAGACTTGAAATTTCTTTAATTTTGTGGGTTAGTTACTCTAATAAGAACAAAAAATTTAAATGAATTTTATAATAATCATAAAACACCAGTTTCTATATATACCAATAACTAGTAACAATCAGCTACAAATAAATAATAAAAATACAGAAATATAGATAATAATAACGATGTGAACATGAAAACAGTAGAAATTTAAATTTCAGGGGTTCAAGAAGATTGCCGTTATTCTTTAAAGTAAATGGCAAATCAAGACTCTAGAATCTTAATAAATTACTTAGGATTAATGGCGTTATAGTTTGGAATACTTCAAGAGTCTTCTATTTTTTGCTTACAGATATAATTTTCAACAATTTTATAAAGTATAAATAAATAAATAAATGCTTTATTAACGGTTAAACCAATTTAACAATTTACAGCACGTACCAACTATCAAACAGTAAACAAGCAGATCTAAAATGTGCTTTCGGCGGCTCATGTAAAAGAGATTTTTAAAAACTTTTTGGTGGTGTAAACCAACAAAAAGTAGAAATAAATAAAAATATGTGTTTTGTATCACGAATATTCAAATATGTTATCCAGCGAGTACCGTAATAGATTTTTTCAAAAAATTTTGGTAAAGAATATGACCAAGTGTAAAGTTATATATATTTTTTAAAACGGACTTATTGGTTACGAGGAACAATAGACAGCCTTGTTTCGGTTGAAGTGGAGCAAACCATGCTAATTTTAGTTAATACAAAGCGAGCGGAGAAGCTATACCTTCCCTGCCATGTCTGACGACGAATAATAAACGACGGCTCTGTAAGTTTTTGTAATGGAATTTTACTGGTAAAAAGTTTGTTAAATAATGAAAATTCGGCGATAAAAGTTGCACTACCTTGAATAATAAAAGGTTAGGATTTAAAATTTTAGCAAATTTATAGTTCCGACATATTAGAAATTTCACCAAGATCTATCCGCAAGATTTTAAATATTTGTTGAACAAAATAGAAACAGTCATTTCCAAAAAAAAGTATATTCTAAGCAGTCCATTTTCATTTAACAGACACTCGAAATTTTTTTTTGTTGGTTTCTGCAAAATTTCTGATACAACTTAATTTCACACTTTTTCCTTTTTTAAAATTCTTGTTCATAACTAACAAATTATGGAATTATTTGCAGGAACTCTATAAATTCAACATATTTTTTTAGGACCACTCCCTATTCACTTATGAACAATTTTTAATCCATATCAAGTGCTAAATAAGTTTCATTTTATTAACAAAAAATAAGAAAATCTCGTGTCGTCAGTATCGCTGCAAAGTAAATTTTTTCGAAAGAGCCTGTCGTAAACCCGTCCCACTAGATAAAAAAATCTTTGAGTTCGCACCAAAAAACCGACAGAAAGTGGACCACTGCGAGTCTCGGTCGAGCTACTTGCAAACAATAAAACTATAAGAAGATTGACTTCTTGTAACCCAAATGCATTTATTACCTCCTATGAGACCTGCCTCTCAAGGCCCTCGATATCAGTAGAAATCGGCAAAATTCAAAGGAGTCTCGCTGTAAGTTCAAAGCATACACGTCACGGGCGCGTTACGCGTTCAGCTAGCCATATTTACATGCACCATAGAGTATCCATTTAACTACAGTAAATCCACAATTTAAGATCACACGAAAAATACCGAGAAGTTAAAATTTACACTACCGATATCGATTTAAAAAATTTTTAAAACTATTTAAGGACATATTAAAGATGTCCTGATCAACAAGATCATGGGGTAACTTGTTAGCTTAAATGCTTTTTGTTGAGTGGGGCATAAGTGGAGTACTTGATTCTATGAGTATCCACAGAAAATAAGCCAACCCTTCCTTTGAGGTACATTGAAGCTATTATACTTTAGCAATTCTGGAGAATCTATTATATTATTAATGATTTTAAATAGATAAAGTAAGTCAAAGTATTCTCTGTGATGTTAAAGATACTTTAAATTTAATTAGAGTAGTAAGTGAGGGTAGTTGACATTTTCTTTAGGAATACCTAATTTATAGGCTACAAATCCTAAAAAGCATTTTTGTACCTTTTTCAGCTCCAATTTGTACACATTGTAGAAAAGAGACCTTACGGGTGAGGCATATTCCAATACAGAACGCACAATGCTGCAATAAATATCTTTAGGACAAATTACATCGTTCAAATCAGATAAATTCGGTGTAACAAACGCTACAAATTTTATTTCCTTATTTGCGATATTATGTGTATGCTCTTTAAGAGTTAACTGACTATTTAATATTACACTAAGATCAGATATGACATACTGTCAATCTTACAATTGTACTCATTTAAAGTTTTTTTTTTCTACAGGACGGTATTACCTTACATTTTCTTTTGTTAAGGTGTCACCTCTTAATATTGAACCGTATACTAAATGCATCCAAATCAGACGGCATACCAATGCAATCCTGATGAGATCTAATGCACCAAAAAAATTTAATCCGTTAGCAAAATGCAATACCGTTCCCTGCGAAAACGACTCGACAACATTTTTCAAAAACAAGTCAAATAGAAGAGAGGCCAAATGCGCTCCATGAAGGACCCCAAATTGCATCCTGATTTCACGTGACAAGTTCTTATATAGTACAATTTGTATTCTCTCCGTGAGGTAGCTTCGCATCCGTGAGAGGGGCGGATCTTGATAGATTCAATTTAGTTGAGAGACAAGTATGATTCACCCTTTCAAACGCTCTCGAAAAATCATTATATATAACATCGACCTGGCAACGATCCCCCAAAGCACACAACAAAAGTCAACATGAACCACAAGATTTGTATCTGTGGACTTCCCCTTATAGAAACCAGGTTTTTCCGGAACTATATGATTTAAAAGAGCAGTTGAAAGAGAATCGGGTATTTTTGAAAATATGTAACATTTGGAAATTGGCATATAACTTTCTTTACTCGTTCTATTTGAATTTTTATAAACAGGGCATACATAATTCCTCTTCCACTCATTAGAAAAAATCCCACTTTGAAGGCACAAACTATATAATTTGCCCAAGTAAAATAAACAGATAAATTTTACTGTATTTCAAAAAAAGTTAAGTTGATGGTAATTGTGGGAAAAAAACCTCTACTACAAACATCGATACTGTAATCTTTAAGCAAATTAAAAGTTGCTGCAAAGAATTTAATGCGAAAAATTTGATATTAACCCCAGAAAAAAATGAAACTCAAAATAGGAAAATTAATTTTTTTTTACATAGCTCAATATTAAAGGTCATATCAAAAATTTCTGACCATTATGCATTAAATTATGCAACTTTTTTCCTGTTCCAAATTCGTATGTTACATAGACTTCCATTCTAGTTCTCCTTATCTTGAGCGCCCTTGCTATTATATTATCGAAACAAAATGTTTAAGTTTATTTTTCATATTCAAGATTTTTTAAATTAATTTAAGTATTCATTATTGATTAAAGAATGTCTATGAATCACGATGCTGCGACTTAAAAATTTCACCACAATAGGTCACCGGGGGTGAGAAAAGCTACACAATTGGTTCACTAGTTGGTTTATCTTAGAGAAAAAAATCGATTTTCTTTAAAATGCTTAAATATCTAAATTAATTTACCTCTTAGATTAATTTTGTTTTAATTTTTAGGTCGTAAATATGCAATATTAAAACTGAAAGTAATTCTTGCAAGTGTATTAAGGAAGTACAAGATAAAGTCATTAAAGAAAGAAGCAGATTTTAAACTTCAAGCAGATATAATACTAAAACGAAGCGATGGGTTTTCGGTCACGATTTCAGAACGAATTATGGAAAAAAGATAATTTGTTAATCTCATTATACCCAGCCTTAAATACTAAAAAATATTTTTGTTTACTTAAAATGTTATAATATGTAGGTATTTATAAAAGTAATTTATTGGTCAGAACTGAAAACCTAATATTTATTCATATATAATTTTAACTTATAATTACATATCACCTGATTGTAACTTTAAGTATAATTTAAGCATAATATAATATAGAGTCTATCAAATTGGCAGATGTTTAATAAAAATTTTTTGTATTATTATTGCTTGAAAAAAACTTTATTTTAGTCCCGTAATCTTATATATGCGCTAATGTTCTTCATCTAATATTTGTATATACAAGTGTGGAAAATCCAAACCGGAAACTGGACGTTTGTTAAGTCAGATAAAGAAAATACTATATTATTCATCAAATTAGAATGAGACAGTCGTAAGCATCGACATACGTACGATCACCAGTTTGCCCCTATGGTGAGGGGTAATACAATGCTGGCGCGGTGAGAGCGGGCGGCAGCATACGCCACGCCTTAGCAAAACAAGAGGATTCCAAGTTATTTGCTTTCATTCAGGCTGTCGAAGTGTAAGTACCGAGTATTGGTATTTCCGTGTTTCGCGCCAAATTTTTTTGTATTTGAAATGGTACTTTATTCTACGAAACAAAAAGAACAGATTATTAAGTAGTACTATTCGGGTAAATAATCGGCATATTTGCATTTACGTGCGAAAATCATCCTCTTCCTTGAAAATTTAGAATTTCGGAAATTATTAAAAAATTTGAGACAACCTGTTGTCTAAAAATTTTTAAAAAATACACTGATAATGAGGAGCAACCGGTTCCTCAAATTACTGCAGAACGAGCAAATCGGGAGACTGACGTTTGTAGTTTGGGAGAAATGAATTTTCCTTGCAATAGTACCGTAATTGCTAAAAAACTTGATATGAACGCTTGAACAGTTCGGAATATTTTGAAGCGGAACAAATATCGCTGTTACAAATTGCAAATAACTCAAGAAATTTTTCCGAAAGACCAGGAAACACGTATGATGTTTTGTGAGGACATGATAGAAAGGACTAATAAGGATATAACCCCTGAACTTTTGGCAAATACGCGAACCGTATTTTACAATAGACTGGGTTATTTTCTCGCTCAAAGTGGAGGCCTGTTTGAACACCTCTTGCAAACTTTTTTGTGTTTTTGTCGATTTAAATTGAATTTAATTATTTATTTATTTATTAACAATTACTGAACGTGTTATTTTTGTTTTTTACCAGAATAAAACTTTATTTTTAAGAATGATTTTTAATTTTAAAGTGGTCTATTAGCTTATTTACTTAGAAATTACCGTTGCGTTTCACTAGTATTCTTGCTAGATTAAATGTTTATCAATTTTCTTCACGCTCAATGCCCAACTAAAACTATTTTTTTTTGTATTTCGACTATTTGATGTAATTAAAACAATTAATGTATCAAAGAGTCATTAAATATTCCAAATTCCGTCGATTACGTTATAAGTTTAGACGAAAAGTAAATACACTCTCTCATTAGTTTCGAGGTACTGCTCGTCTTCGTCTCGCATGGCAATTAGCGGGGGTAATATTGCGGTAGGCGTTCCCTACGATCTTCTGTCCCGAACTAACCTGAAAGAAGTTAGACGTGCTTAGTGGGTTAGAATTTGAGGAACGGCCTAAATAATTTCTAGTTAAGATATTCAAAATAGAAGGTTGGCTATAGTAACGTTTCTATTAAACCTCGGTAATATGAAGGGCCAGTCTTTTCTTTCTAAAGTTTCGTCTCAGGTCAAAGGCAACAATGTTGTGGTTGCGTTGCGCCCAGTTACATTTGTGCGCTGCTCTTCTATTTGACATTGGATTGTCGAGAAACAAATATAAACAATTACAAAATTGAGTTAAACAGAAAGGCAGTGATATAATTTCGCCGTACTCTCGTGTGTAAAATACAAAAAAAGCATGTTATCCACATGACGAATATCTAACTTTTACTAAATCAAAAGCCGAGGCTAAATTCCAAGGCTTACTGGATCATACAGTGGATCGAATTATATTGCTTCAATTAAACGCCCTTGAACAAATCGATACATTAGATTTGTAGATGTGAGTTTCATTTGCAAAGGGGGCTTCGATGGGACGTCAAGTCAGATCCAGTACAAAACAAAAATTCACTGATCCGAATATTTCTGATACAAACTTATTCCTAACCTTTCTTATTCCACTTCAATTAGCAGGTATTAACACGCAAACTTAACAAGAACAGATTGTGTTGTACAATTCCAAACCCTCCTCTACTATGAATTGCGGGCCTCTGAAATTTGAATTTATTAAGAAAACCGAACAAAAGTCTTTAACGAAAATAGAAAATTATGAACTCGAACCAAACAACTTGCACCATATAAAAGAGTTATCTTTGCCACCCGAGCTACAGTTCAGTACAACTTATCTATGACGATGATAGACGGCTAGGTAAAGGCTTTCGCTAGAGCGAAATCAGTTCAGCGTTATTACGTCTGCCAAACAACATCTCAGTTCAACAACATTGATACTGTGTCTACGGACAAGTTGATAAGAAATTATCGCCTAGACTTTTCCCGAAAAGTTTCTCGAGAAAAAATATGGAGGATGTGTTTCAAAACCTCTGGCGTCGATGGATCCTTATACTGTTTTTGACTAGTAAGTTCTTTTTATTATTTTTATTACAGTCTTATTATTTATTCATTTATGTAAATCAATAAATATTATATTACTTACAAATTATTTGCATTGGTATTTATTAAGAAGTATTAAGCATAGAGGAAAAAGTACTTTCACATTTTTAACGATTATCGATATCCATGTATTTATTATTATAGTATTATATTTACAATGTACCTTGAAGTCAAGCGCAATATTTTATTCATGGAAATACAATTATTCTTTTTATTTTATTTTTAAAGCGTTGAACCACATTACTGCTTTCGACCCACTGTACTTTGACGACCCGAAACCAGCGAAGAGTCTTTGCCCGACACCATTTTTGCTGGAAACCAGGAAGCAAGCTACGATACAACAATATGCTTTATTTCACTTCGTCAATATGGCTAAACGGGTTGTCTATCGCTTTCTGTTACATTCCCTTTTTTTAGAGGTTCTGTTTTGGATTTTCCACACCGGTATATATATATATATATATATATATATATATATATATATATATATATATATATATATAAATATATATATATATATATATATATATATATAAATATATATATATATATATATATATATATATATATATATATATATATATATATATAGATAGTATAGTATAATTTAAAGTGTTTTGTTCCGCCTCCGTTTTGTTTTATTTTGATGTTGTGAGAGTTCAAATGAAGTATTTGAATGTACAATGCTGGGAAAGTTCCAGTCGAAACGTTACATTGACGTGTGAATATATGTTGAAAATTAAGAGGACTTAGTTCTATTTTGGTTAAAAAAAAAAGGACTGAAAACCCCCAAGAAAACTCTCTAAATAAAAATATATAAGCTTACAGTGCAATAAATTAATATATATATATATATATATATATATATATATATATATATATATATATATATATATATATATATATATATATATCCACAAAAGGAGGTGGTTCCCAGCCCTGAGTTATGGGCTTCGGTGCAAACTTAAGAATGCTTTAACGGTGATTGTTGCTACAAAAGTGCTTCACAGCATAGCTCTAGATATACATGAAGATATTCCACCTCCTATTATGGGCATAAATATTGAAGAATTAGATTACTTAATAGATCAAGGAAGAATTCCCGCTGTGGATTTACATCAAAATGCAACGTATGATTTTAGAAGTGACATTGTGAATAACCGTTTCGCATATTTATAAAAAAAAGTATTGAAATTGAATTATGATTATTTACCTTGTCTATTTTATATTGAAAATTCGAAAACAAGGGTTATTTATTGCTGCATTAACTGAGTATTTATTATCTCTTAAAATCAAAATTATCCTAAGCCACTTTCTAAAATATTGTAGTTCTTTTGAAAATATTTAAAGGTAATAATTTGGATCAGAGTAAATTCAGAAAAACGATTCTTTCAAAAAATTTCAATACTTACCCCCTATTTCGAGGTTGTATAACACAATTCTGACTTCGGTTTTCCATAATTTCTCTTCAGTTTTGCAGAAAAAAGGAATAATCATTTAGGTTCAATTTTTTTCACTAAATTGCAAAATTTTGTTACAACCACTAATTCCACACTAATAGGAGCCTCCGTATTATATAAAAATTTATAAATTTTCACTTTTTCTTTATCAGAAAAAAGATCAAGGAACAAAATGCTTGTCGCCATTTTATAGATATACTTTAATCAAAATAATTACCTATTAAAAATATTTTGAGCAACTTTAGTAAACATTCAGTCGAAGCATATTAGAAAGAAATTGTTTGTTGAAGGAGAACATGTATCTATCATGTCCGAAAACGGGCATTATCAAGCAATGCGGCCCTACTTTCATGGACATTTTGTTTATTTATCTTTACTAATACCTAAGTTAATAGTGCATATCATAACTTTTTATACAAAAACTATGTATAATTTATTTGTATTACATATTTTTCTAATAAATACAACTTATAAAAAACACTTTTTATTCTAATATAAAAAATATAACAAAAGTTTCTGTAGCCTGAGTATATTGTTTAGCAGCATTACAAGCAAATTATTTTTCCTGAATTCTAAATAAAAAGACAAACTTCTTTAAAGGTTTTGTTTCTTTCTTGATAATCCAATTTCAAGTAACTCAATTTCTAATTTGTGTTTTTTAACTATAAGATCATTTTCCATTTCCATGTGTTTAATTTGCACATCGATGAGCTGTTGTCTCTTATCCATCAATAAATCATATTTTTGGCACTATTAGATGAGGTTAATGGTTTAAAAACTGTTAATGGACGTCTTCTTGATGTACTATTTTTTGGTGTCTAAGAATCAAAGATGATACTGTGTATACATAAGTGCAAGGAAAAAATGCTTAAATATTATTAAACTTCCTTGCTTCCAAAATTCCTATATTTTGTGTTTTTTATAAATGCCCGAGTAAAATCTCTGCAAACTGTTTTAAAAATGTAAATATATATATATATATATATAGACAGTCTATATAAAATTTTGAAACAAGAAGTTTTATCAGAAAATGCTTTGTAAATAATTGCATAAATCTAGCAATTCTACTCCAAAACAAGTTGACGCTTTAGGTAATTTTTTTTGTTTTCATTATTATACATATATAACTTAAGGTTATACTTATATTAAAGTAAAATAGAAAAAGCTGGAACACAAAATACCTGAGAGTGTTCATGAGACACGATTTTTCCTAATTCAGATTCTCTAAAAAGTAATGGGGCACTGGCCGTTTTTTGTAATTTTTTTTTGGAGTGTATTTTTTTCCAGTTATTTCCCTTTAAATTTTCTTCTAGATAAGTGTCTTCATTAGCAATTCCAGCTTGTTCTACTGTTTCAGGTCCAGTAATAATTGTGCCGGTTAAACAAACCCCCTAAATTTTTTTTATTTGTAACTGTCATAGAATGATATGTTTAACTATGCAATTCGCAAATAAAATGGAATAAAAACTAACCTGCAATACTTGGAAGTTTGTTTCTTCTTCTGGGTCAAAATCATATTTAACTGCTACATCTCTATCTTTCTTGGTGAATTCAATTGATTTAATTGATTTATCTGCATCATCATCAAAGGGATTATGCAGTCCTGTTAACGTTTCATAATTCAAAATTGATATAATAATATCATCTCTCTCATCTTTTTTTTTAATTTTTATATAAGGTCCTCTACCAGCAAGAATAGTTTGTTTCTTTTCTTCCACAAAAATTTTTCTTAACTTTTTCTTCCGATTTTCATAGCATTTTTTTAAAGAAGTAGAATTCCTAAACTTGTTGTTGTTAGATGATGCGTTAAATTCATTTTCAATTTTCTACCAGGCTTTTTGTTTTTCGATTGAGGAAATCCGGTCCGTTTTTTTAACTTCTAATATAGCTGCATAATTACTTGCAATTATATGCAACAAATGTGCTTTTTCCGACCTTGTAAAGTTAGAGACTCTCTGACTTTTCGTAAACTCATATTTTTTAGTACAAAGCCTAAAACAAAACTGTTTCAAAACCTTCTGAGAAGCAAAAAAGCACTCAAATTCTATTTGTTTTGTAGACATAACCTTTTTGATCCGTCACGTATTTATACCGGTCTGCCGCATTCTTCAGGTGTTGCCAAATTTTTTTAGAGTTAGCAAGGCCTAGTTTATTTTGGTACGCTTCAAGGTAATGAAATATAGGCGAAGCTTAAAATGTCAGTCAAGCTTTACTAAGCGCCGCCAAAGCACAAAACGGTGAATATGGGCATCAGTTTATAAATCCTAATGTCTGAAGATTTAGTTGTTACTATGAAATGGCAGTGATGCGAGAAATAACTCAGTATGTATCTTGCTTATATTACATCTTTAAAATACAATATTGCGACAAACTCACAAAAAAATCCGTAATTTTTTAATTTATTGCTAGTAAAAAACCCGACATTAAGTTCAATTTTTAAAACGTAGGAAATATAAGCTGGATACACGTTAAAAATAGAAAGGTCGTAGTGTGATACGTAAATAATGATGAATTTATAATATATCAATTTTTTTCTCCAATAGGTAGGAAAGTAATTGAAAGTTGGATTTATATTAGGTCAAATAAACAATAAAAATCACTTAAAATTTTTGATATTGTTGCCTATTTAACACATGGAAATGTTTTCATTTATGAATAAAATATTAACTTAGAAGAATTGATTTTACTATTTTTATCCCGTGATCAAAAATGCTAAAAGGTTTTATAATTTCTTTATCTAAAAAGCAGGATAGAAGTAGTGTTTTATATATGATACAAGTTTCTCGAAAGAAGAACATATATATATATATATATATATATATATATATATATATATATATATATATATATATATATATATATATATAATATTAATATATATACATATATATATATATATATATATATATATATATATATATATATATATATATATATGAAATAAAATTCGAAACAGTGAATGCAAACCTCGCTCCATCATATCCTTTCTGTGTTTGCACAGTTAGAATAAATTGTAATAAAACACAATTCATCCTATTCCACCACCATTGAGATGGTGGCCTACCTGTACCACCATACTGAGAAGAAAGTCAAAGCTTACCCTCCCCGCCACAGTGATACGGCAGAGATACATGTTTCGTCTCTCACTAGACTCGTCAGGGTACCGACATGCACCTGGCTGTGCAAAGGACAGATTGGAAGGAAGCATGCAACATTGAACACGGCTTTGCCGACCTCTCGTCGGATGGCTTATATATGTTTATACGGCTTTCACGGATTCCTCCGTGTGAGGTGCATTAGCAGTGGTTATATCCACATTATGCTGTTGTAGAGCTGAAATCACATTCAGCAAACGTACAACTATATGCAACTCCATATATAAGTGAAATAATACACAGCATAATGTGGATGTAACCACTGCTAATGCACCTCACACGGAGGAATCCGTGAAAGCCGTATAAACATATATAAGCCATCCGACGAGAGGTCGGCGAAGCCGTATTCAGTGTTGCATGCTTCCTTCCAATCTGTCCTTTGCACAGCCAGGTGCATGTCGGTACCCTGATGAGTCTAGTGAGAGACGAAACATGTATCTCTGCCGTATCACTGTGGCGAGGAGGGTAAGCTTTGACTTTCTTCTCAGTATGGTGGTACAGGTAGGCCACCATCTCAATGGTGGTGGAATAGGATAAATTGTGTTTTATTACAATTTATTCTAGCTGTACAACCTCTAACACAGAAAGGATATGATGGAGCGAGGTTTGCATTCACTGTTTCGAATTTTATTTCACTTATATACGGAGTTGCATATAGTTGTACGTTTGCTGAATGTGATTTCAGCTCTACAACAGCATAATGTGGATATAACCACTGCTAATGTACCTCACACGGAGGAATCCGTGAAAGCCGTATAAACATATATATATATACATATATATATATATATATATATATATATATATATATATATATATATATATATATATATATTGTAACGAAGTTACGGGATTTAATTAATTTATTTTACATCCGAAAAATCTGATTCTTGCGGGAAAAGATTGCTTAAAGTTTCAATATTACCGGAATATAGTTAGATTTACCGCGCTATGCCGGGAAATATATTTTTCCGAGATTTTCAGAGCGTCTGACCATAGTAATCGCGCGCCGTATACAGCAGTATTGTATGCGCGATCACCGCACGCCATCACACGTCAGCGTAGTGGGAGCTCGGGCCGTCTATTTAAGCCTGAGCAGACCATTATTTCGCTGAGAACTACACGTTCTCCACCCGGGTCAACAGTCCAAACGGACCTTACGTCCTACCCCTCTAATGGTCAGCATTGCCGAGGACCCTTATAAGAACGGGCAGTGTCGGTTCATTTCCTAATTTCCTACCGCTATTGGTCGGCATTGTCAAGGACCCTTATAAGAACGGGCAATGTCGTTCCATCCTGCTGACGTTGTCGAGGACCCTTATAAGAACGGGCAGCGTCAGTTCCTTTCATTCCTTCCTATCGTCACCGATACACACACGCACTGATGCCGTAAGTTTGTTGTTGTTTCCGTAATGACCAGGAATGTGTTTTACCGCCAGGTGCCCGCCGATGTCCGTTGACAAGGGCGCTAAACAACTGCCGCCCCGACGTTTGTCGCCGTCGCCGCGTATAGAGAAGACCGTCGCCGTGTAGAGACGCCGCCTATCGCCGAACGATGCCGAGTTATTGTTACATACCGTGTATACCGCCGTCGATCGAATTTTAATACAAAGCGCTGTGAACCGTGAAGGCAGATTTTAGATACGAGGCGCGATAATTTGCGTACGAGCCGTCGTGAATAGCGTCGCAACCGTATAGTACGAGCTACGTGAATGATACCACCGGGTTACCGTCTTTAGCGCAACCAACCAGTATGAGCTACCGTAAACAGCTCTCAAAACATACTCTTGCCCTCCAGTCCGTTTATTTGTTTACAGCATTGTCCATCTTAGATTGTAAATTGGTTTTAGGCAATGTCTTTGTATAAAGGAATGGAATACAGGATACAGGATGTTTTATAACCGTTTGTTTGTTACCTAGTCCCATTTTTTAACATTACATATAACAATTGGCAGCCGGCAGTCAGCACTAATATGCACAATTGACCAATGGCTTGCCGTTTCTCCACTGTAACAAGCTGCCCGGTGCGTAAGTGGACCCTTGACCACATGAATCCCGAGAGTGGCGTCCGAGAACCGACCACCGAGTGGATGTTTTGACCTTCAAGCAGTCAAACCGTTGATGAGTTGAGAGAGCAGGGATATCCCGAATATACGTAGATACCGCCGACCCGATTTGACCGATGACTGTCTGCACGAGAAATATCCACTGACCGATATTCCGCTGCCGTGAACGAAGAAGTGCCGTAGAGCACGACCTGCTCCCCGCCTATGTAAAAACGCGTCACAATATATATATATATATATATATATATATATATATATATATATATATATATATATATATATATATATATATATTCGATAAGATTTTAATTTTTATCTACTTTATTGAGCATGTATAGTGTGATCCAGTAATTCTAGGCTGAAAGTAAAAAGAAAAAGATATTATTTTTCATCAAACGTTCTTCATTTATATCCTGGGTGTCTTTGAAACCTACCATAAGCTAGAATATAAGGATCTAGTCCAATTTACCTGATTCCAACAGTTGCGTTTCCCAAATACAGGATGTCAAGGTTAGAAATTTTGTAAACTTTGTAAATATTTACCCAACTAATAGCTTGATTTACAATGAATTTGATACCTTGGGATTTTCAGGATGAGAAAGCAAGATCAAATTACAGTTTTGATGTACAATGTACAATGCAGAGGGCGCATCCAGCAGCACTAGAAGTTCACAACTTTTTGTACGTCAGTACATTTCCAATTAAAAATTCTTATTCCTTGATATCTTTTATCTAAAAAGGTTGTATCTATAGGCAACGCTTTACATAGTCAACATGTTTATGCTGACGAAAATCGATATGCAATAAAAGCTGCGGATTATCAATATGAACTGATATATATATATATATATATATATATATATATATATATATATATATATATATATATATATATATATATATATATATATATATATATATATATATATATATATTTACGGGCGCCCTCCTAGGTGGTTTAGTAGTATGATAGTCGTGTTGTACCACTAAGGCGTCGTAAGAAATGTATAACGAGAAAAGTAATTTTTATAGTTTTTCCGATTTTTAGACTCTTTTCTCCATTATACTATACCAATATTTTTATATTTATTGAAAGTAGAAGTGAAAATGAAAAATCCAGTCCAAACCAAACTTTGCTAAACCATTACACTACGCAACAAATTTTAGTTTATTAGTTTTTATGTTGTATCTTGTATGGAAACTGCATTTTTTTGTTACTTTTGGGACACGAAAATGACAATGAAATTAACCACTTAGTTGTGATTTTCTAAACATTTTTTTTTTATTTTTAACAAAATACATACTTTTATACACTTGTAAAGACACTAAATATTATGTCCTTTTGCTTTTCTTTTGTGAATTGTTTCTGGAGCATCTCTAAGAAGAATCTAACAGTAGTCGACAAGTATGAAAACGTTCTACTTTCCCTGGTACCATTTCTCCATTGTTGATACAATTTGGTGGAAGCGTTTGCCGTGCTCATCACTTACAACTCTGTAGTTGTCAGGAAAAAAGTCCAAATGTGGACGTAGGAAATGGATCTTTACAGACATATTGCAATTCAATTTTTTATAAGATGAGACCATATTTTCAACAAGAGTAATGTAATTGTCAGCTTTTCCATTTCCGAAAAAATTAGTGACTACGAGGCGACAGGCGAAAATACAAAGCATTTTTTCAATATCTGATAGAGTGCTGTCAAAATGTTTGTCTTTCAGAATATTTTGTGTGGCCCAACAAAAATACCTTTTTTGATTTTTGCTTCACTTAGCCTTGAGAATTTCTGACGCAGGTACTAAAAAGCTGGCCCATCTCTATTCAGTGCCTGAACAAAGTTTTTCACTAGGCCCAATTTGATATGCCGTGGTGGCAACAAAATCTTTTTGAGGTCTACCAGTGGCATATGTTATACATTTTTTTCACCTGGTTCTAATGATTGTAGAACGGACCAGTCATTTTTCTTGTAGTGAAGTGCGTTTTCCCGACTCTCCCATTCACACAAAAAAGAGCAAAACTTGGTGTAGCCTAGTTGTAAACCAAGTAAAAGTGCAATCACCTTTAAGTCACCACAGATCTGCGTTTCATACTTGTCAATAGGTATTTCATATTATTGTATGATTCTTTCAGGTGAACTGCATATCCAACAAGAATAGACTATAAAATATTTCCCATTTGCAATAGTACTGCTTTTAAACTCAACGTTGAACTATCTATAAATAATCTCCAATCCTATGGCTTGTAGTTTATATTTAAAGCCGCCAATAAATCGTTAATTTTATTGCAGAGAACCAGCTTCTTTTCAATGTTAAAAAATTATGCTAAGCCTCTATGGCGTTTACGAAGAACACATACTGAAACATCGTCTTCTAATAAGTTCCACTGTTGCAATCTTGAACCTAGTAACTTTGCTTTACCTTTTGGAAGTTTCAAGACTCTTACAATATTGTTTATTTCTGATTGGGTTCTCTCGTGCGGATGGCGGTACAACGTGCTGGGTGTGAAATAAAGGTCTCTTGATGTTGATGGTATATCTTATTCTTGAGCAGCTGTTAAATAGCAGGTGGTATATTTGAATAGTTGATAACCGATTTGTTCTTCTTGGATATACGTGTGCATTGCCCAACACGAGATATGATGAAGGCTCTCTCCAGATCATTGGGACAGCAAACTGCATGGATCGTCTTTTACTATTTAACCAGTTTATTAAACTTGAAGCGCATGCTTTACAGCAGATACATGGCGTCCACTGTTTGTCTTGATCACCAATATCGAAACCAAAATAAAATTGATATATCTTTTTTATCAGTGGCTTAATAGACCATTTCAGAGACACGACAAATACAACAAAAGTTATCAGGATTGTTTACATACTTTCGAGACGTCTTTCAATCTCAACTATTCGATTCGACTTACTAACTTTGACTGACTAACCCCTCTGCTTTGTAGCTGCTTATATACGCAAATACGGCTTCTACATTTATAGACATTTTCGAGAATTTTCTATTCAATTCCATAATATTTGTAATAGTAGCGTTTTTCATTTGTTTATATACAGAGGCTATTAAGTACAAAGCAAGTATAAAAGCCGATTTACATGGGTTTAAATGGCTATCTCCCTTATTTCAAGCTCTGGGTATTAGGACTTCGTATATGGCAGGTCATCCCTGGAGATCCCACATGCAATGTTGCCGAACTGTACATTTTTTTACTTGGAGATAACGTATATTTGGCAACGTTGCACCCTTCTATTGTTATACAAATACACCATGTGCATTCTTTCAGTTACATTGTAAATATATCGGGAGATATGACATCACGTATCGCTAAAACTTGAACCAATAATAAAAAGGTAAATTTAATTTCGGTTCTAGCATACCAAGAATAGTAAGATTTAGTCGATTTTATTGTAAATACCTTTTTAGCTGTTGTCCAGTGTTATTTTTCAGATAAATAGCATTTAAAAATTTAAAATTTATCTTAATAAATTCAATAAAAATCCAAATATTAATCAAAAAAAAAAAAAATCAGCTCATTTGGGACATCAAAAAGTACATTATCTTTGAATTTCAGCCAAATCGAATATTTTTTTTGAAAGAAAAAAAAAATTATGGTTTTTCGCGTTTTCCTCCGAAAATTTTCAGGTTGTATTAGAAATGGTAAATACAAGAGTTGAAATTTTTTTTATTATGTACAACTTTTTTATTTCATTGTTTCGATAAGTAGACAGTTTTGTCAGAAATCTCAAAAAAATTCTCCATCCCTAAATTTTTACACCCTTTCACTTTTAACTCACTAGTGATTCAAATTATTTTTCCCTGATTTTTCCTAATATTTTTTTTTATTTTTCCGTTATAAGAATGCTGTAGCGAATTTTTTTTAAATACTATCTCGACTATGCATTCACTGAAAAATTCAGTATCAGTGACTCGAATCCTAAGCAGAATCTTTTTTGAGTTATTAACCTACCTATGCAGCTGAGGCAAGAAACATAGAAACATGCGCACATGTAATATCTATTCTTTAGTATATGTGATAGCCACGGCATGAAGAAAATGTTAAATATCCTTCACTCAAAATGTTCATGATGCTGCTATGCATATTAATGATATTAAGATATAGACTCTTTTCTTAAATATGGACAATACTCCTGCACATAAGCATAAACACGAGTGCTTAAATACACACGCTACGCGCACAAGCACGCGCAGGGCCACGCGCACGCGCACACACAGACACACACACACACACACACCTAATTCTTATTGGAAGAAAAATAGCCGCCGTGAACTTCCTTAGCAACAACAAGTAAGTATTTGAAGTATATAAATTGGTTTTAAATAAAGACTATCTTCGTTTTAAATATTTGGTTTGTAATGGTTGTAGTTGCGTCTTTGATCTTTGCTGAGTGGTCATATTTGGGTTATTAGCACGAGACTTTTTTTTTCAGTTTGGAGAGGATGAAAGAAAACACTTACTCTACTTTTTTCTGATTTGTTAAACGAGGGCGTTCTTATTAAATTCAGCTCTTTATTTTTTTTCCCAGTATTTTTTTCTTCTCGTCGACCATACTGCTCTCTCCTCTCTATCTGTCGCTCTCTGCTATACCGACCGAACTAGGTTTATTCCGTCGATATTTATCCCGTTAACATTTATTCCGTTAATATTTATTCCGTTAACACCCCCCGGTTTTGGAGAGCTGAATTTAAGAAGTTTTAACCCTGCCATTTATTTAAATAACAACAGAACATCTTACAAATAAATAACAAAATTAAACAAAGAATCTTAACAATAATTAACCTGTACCAAGTTCTTAACTTTAAGAAAATTTAAAATTAAAATACTTTAAAGTATAAGAGAAACATATAAAATGTATTATATGTAAAGAAACAGTAATGATTAATTAAAAAGATAAACAAGTCATATAGAGAGCTACAAAAATATAAAATACCATTAACCATACATTTACTACAAAAATAAAGCAAGTATAGCCTATATATTTATTATACTTGAACCTATAATGATATATCAGTCTTGTTTTGTCTTTTTTGGCTTTTTCTGGGTATTGTCGCAGTCACAGTCAAATAATGTACGTCGATATTTATCCCGTTAACATTTATTCCGTTAATATTTATTCCGTTAACAAGACATCGGTTCTTTTATATAGTTGTTTCTGAATTTTAAATCTTCTTATCAGGTTTGTGTTTGATAAATGTTACATTGTATTTTCTTTTGGTGTATCTCACCTATCCTGATCAACTACAAGCCCACACTTATATTTTATTTTAATTACGAGTAAACTTATTGGAAAATCTACTATTTTTATGTAATCAGCAAAATATATTTTAATTAAGATTATTGTATTATCTAAATCGTTCTTAATGAAATAAATTTATTTACATAAATTTTAGGTTTACTCATAAAACATTCTGAAATAATCCATTTATAGGAATACAATGGATATTATGATTGTCAAAAAACAACCGTAACGCAGGAAGGTATCGATTTTCTTTCTAATTAAACCGATACTCTACAATTATAGTTGGTCTTTAAAATTAGAAAAAAAATAGCCTTCAGTAGTCCTGGTCTAGTAACAGAATGAGTCCATTTTATACACTATTACCAGATTTCTCCCTCAGGAAAAAAATTGTCGTTTCTAAGTCATATATTTTAAAGAGACCCACGCAGAATTCCTATGCAAAATGACAAAACGACAGATTTCCTAATACTTAGGAATCTTATAGTTTTTGAGAAGTGGACCAAAAATCTCAATGAGCGCAGAGCTGGAAAAGTTTTTGAGATATTTCACTTTCAATTTAAGATTTTTATCGTGACGTAGATTGGTAAATAAGCAATTTCAACTCTCTGTGGAATGGCAAGTTTCAAAACTTTTTAGGCTTGGCCAAAAAGCTTCTAATGCGTCTTTGAAAGATATTTATTCCAGCATTTTCGAAAAATCCTCGAAACACGTGAATCTGCAATTAGTTGAAATCTAAAAAATCAAAAAAAAAAAAAGAAATGCCTTTGAACAAACGTAATTCCGTTTTCAATACTTCTAAAAAACTGCAAAATTTGCATTTAGACAAACAGTTAAATTTTCAGACATAGAAAAAATTTCGTTCTTTGCAAATTTTAATGCTTGTGGAAATGCGAGCTTTAAAGTTTTCCAGATGTGTCAAAAATTAAGAGAAACGTCTTTTAAGACACTTTATTCTATCTTTGACCCGTCGTAAATCTTGTTACATCATCATTACACAAAACAAATTCAATATATTCGCTTTTTCAAAAGAAAACTGCTTTAATAATGTTTACATTGTGTTCAGTTATAATTTTAAGGGGAAAATTTTCAAGGTGATTTGCGCCGTATTTTCATACTGGACCAAAAATTCGATATTTTTGAAACGTTTAAACAAAAAGAAAAACGATTTTGACCTAAAACTTTCAAAAAATGCTTACGAAAGGCATAGCGAAGGGTAGACTTACATAATATCCACAGAAAAACGTTAAAAAATAGCATTTTTTATTACTTTAATGCACACAAGTTTTTATCCTTCAAAAAGTGCAATGGTTTTTAAAATCATTTACAATCAAGAGAAAATTTCACAAATTTTATTGAAGTGGAACCTTGCATTTTTGCAAACACTGTTCCATGTAAAAAATCACAACTAACAAACATTTATTTTTAAAGTATTAGTGTTTATAAAAAAAAACAAGTAAAATGTAAGAAATCATAATTCGCGGGTCGGCGAATGATCTAATCAAAAACTGTAATTATTGTGATCTGCAGCAGCTGATATTGATGTTCTCTTTCTAATTGCACTCGACAGAAGAAGATATTCGACCATCAACTGATAGTCGGCGTAAAACGATACTGTTAGGATACCGGCAGTTGATTTAGTTCAGCATTATTGACACAGTTGTCTGCTGAAATATTTCAAATGGGAATGATTTCTCTAGACTCTAGATTAGGATTCTTCAAAAATAAATTAAAATACAATGTCATAGAAAAGATCTTGCATCTTCGTTGCCTTTGTGGTAATGCATAAATATGTCACTGTCTTGAATAGATAAGGAAAGGAAATTTAAAAAATATGCTACATAGTCGTTCTAAACCAATCGATAATATAGGAACGGATATAAGAGGTTTTTAATTTCTTATTTATTGTTAATTTCATTACAAAAAACCCTTATTTAAAGTTTGAAAAATTTGTAGATATCTTCCATTTCAGGGGATTTATTCATAAAATACTGTCAAAAGGTAAGTATTTTACTTGTAATCTTGTAACCGTAAGTTTGAAGATATTGAGTATTTTATATTGTTTTTATTTTATTTGTATGTTCAAACTTTCAAGCATCAACGAGATATTTGGAAACGATAATAAGGTCACTAAAAAAGGCGAAAATGCATTGGAGTCCAAACACATAAGAAAATGCAGTTTAATTGTTATTGAAAAGAAATCCCTTGCTATTATGAAAGAAAAATCATACAGCGTTGAGGTAAATTATAAATTATTGTTCATCGTTATTAATTTTGAATTATAATTTTTTTTTTATAGATTTCATTAAACAAATCTGAAAATCTTTAAATTGCAACTTATGCTTGTCCAAAGGGGTTTAAATGTTACCGTATTGGTACTTTGGCACTATTTGAATATTAAAACAGATTTGTTACAAAAGACAGGAAAAGTGTCAGTAAAAATGACTGAAAAAATGTATCTAGGTGAAAATGAACCAGAAAAACTAAATAAAATAAAAAAACAAATTAAGTTTAGTACTGTAGAATTTATTTGGTTGCGTCAAACAGATACTACAGCAGGGGTTAGATTTAAATTTACCCATTATTGAGGAAAATCTTTATCTTATGGTTTTGTCAACTCATATGACAAAATTAAATATTTGCCATTAACTATAATATCATTAAAAAAATTGCAAAAGTTACCACCCGACAAATTTCTAAGAAAAAGTTTCACTTAACTGTGAGCAATTTAGTCACCATTTTATCAGCTTGTCTAGGGAATCGATATCCTGACGATCTGCTTAAAAATCTTATTGGTATATAAGTAAGTATTTATTTAGAAATTATTAAACACAAAACCTTTTTGTTGTTTTCTATACTACTGACATTTAATACTTTTTATTAATTCAGTTTAATTATATTTTAGGTTTCTACAATCTTTGTGGTATGAAATACATTCAGTGGAGAAGGACCTATAATAAAAATGCCATATATTTTAATAAAAAAGAGTTATATTTGGATGTCAGGCAAACGGATATTTGGTTCTTAATTCATGAATTTTAAGAGTGGGTCCAATTGGATTAGTTAATGATGATGCAATTGTCAAGGTGAAATATTCATATTCTTTTAGAAATTTCTGCATCTCAGAAAACTTTAAAAACAAAGAGAAATACCTTGTACAATGATAATGGGACATAGTTGCAAATACAAATCATAATTATTATCAACAGACATAAGAAAGTCTTCATGTTTTAAAAAAATTGAAGTGTTACCTCAGTAACTGAACATTAAGAGAAGTAACGGTACAGATAAGAATATGATCCTTCATGGAGAGAAAGGTTAGTAATGTAGAATTTTTGTATTCAGTTAGTATAAGATAACTCAAAAACTATTTGTTTCAAAATTTGAGAATGTTCTATTACTTTTTTATCTGACACTGATTGTGGATATGCCTTGTTCACAAAAATAATGACATCATTTGAAGCTACACCTTCGAAATATTTCTGCATTTATAGTAACTCTAAGTCTTCCTTGGACTTTCTGGGTTTGTTAGAAACAATCAATAAATTTGTGTGCAATGTAATATTCTACAATTTCTAATTGAATAAAATGCTGTTGGAAAACAAGCTTGGTATTCTTGTCTTCATTAATTAGTTTAAAAGAACTTAATGAACTGCTTTATTGTTACTGTAGTACTTTATTTTTGTTATCAAAATCTGATTAATATTTGATAGCAGTTCAACTTGTCATGCTGCATAATACTTTATAATAAAAGTGTCCATAATTTTGAACAGTGTTAATGGCACTTAATATTCCAGTGTACATAAGCACATGTGAATCACATGGACAGATTTTTTAATTTCTACATGGTTTCTTCAAATTCCTGCTTTAAAAAGTAATTTACAGTTTTTAAAGATGCTCCCAAAATTCTGCTTAAACTTCTGGATGTTAATGAAAAAAAAATACTATTTTTTAAAATTCGTTTCTAAATATTTTCTGTTATAAAATTTGTAGATTTTAGCCAAAAAAAAATTATATTTTTTTATAGATACATACCGCTTCTCTGGAGAAGAAAATTAAAATTTTCTTTGAATGTTAAATTTAAATATTATTGATCCAATTTTTTGATCCATATTTACACAGAATTATGACACTTGCATAGTAATCAATGTTTTGAGGGTTCTCTGTCTTCTGTCCTACAAATTTGAATATTTCCTTATTTTTTATTCTGCAACATTTTAGATTTTGTGCTAGAAAATGATCAAAAAATCATTAAATTTAGGTAAAGTATTGTAAGATGTAACGTTTGACAACACCGTTTTCAACAATGGAGATTTCTTAAATTTAGGATTTACTCTATTTTAAGCTAAGAAAATTGTTTCTTCTATCATGTATAGGGGTTAAGTCTAGTATAAAACACCGGAATTAGTTGTGAATGACAGATAAATGGTCAAAAATGGTGGACTTAATCATGCCAAATGATTTCAATATTTTGTAAAAATTACTTATATACTTATGGCCTCGACGTTGTGTGTATAGTGCAGTACTTAATAACATTAGATAGTGTTGTGGAACATAACATCTCACCACCTCTTTCCGGAAAAACTGGACTTAAATAGAGGTCCAAATTTGTGGAAAGCACAAGGATGTCTGGGAAAGATACCTGTGGATCCCACTGATGAGTCCACCACTGGTATCGGGACGAAACATCCATACATTTACTACGGTGGTCGAAAATAAATGGCTAGCTACATGCCCTTACTACCAGGGGTATTGCTAATTGCGACTTATACCCGGTATACAAAGATATCAAAAGTATGAAGCTCTGTGAGAACCCTTTCCATGTTATCTGGTCCGAGGTGATGTGGTCTGCTGTATTTCCTACGAAACTTCGGACAGTACGTGCGGTTGCAAAGGGAACTACTTTCTGAATCGGTTTATACCGATGCTCACTAAAACCTAGTCCCTTGATGATCTGCAGAAGGTTCTTTGGTATCACTTCAGTTGTTGATAAAATTATGGGAATCGTTTAGACGCTATTCATTGCCCATTGTCTTCGGATTTGCATCTCCAGATTTCTGTATTTGGCGGACTTCTCGTTATATTTTGGCCTTTGATTGTTGCTGTTGTTAGGTAGAGTAATATCGATTAGTGCAGTTGGCCCAGAAATTTTATCTGCTAGTATAACGTCTGGTCTATTATGAGCAACTGTCTGATCCGCCTGAACTGTTCAGTCTCAATTTAACTTGAACTGGTTGTTCTCAAGAATAGGCTCCGGATTGCATTTGTAATAAGGCATTTTTCATACCTGCAATAGTTTAAACTTATCTGCTAACTCTTAGTGGAGTATCTTAGCAGCTGAGTCGTGTCTTTTCTTATATTCGGTTTGTTGCTGATGTTCGACAGCCATATCTACATTGGTCATTTTATATTGAAGAATCTCTGATGATGAACTCCCGATAGTTCTTTGTCGGAATAACCTGGTCTTGGATAGCTAACAAGAAGCCTTCCGTTTCCGGAAACATCTATCTCGAAGTCAACCAGTGGTGCGACGCTGAGTTGTCGACATTTTCCCAATTGACCTCATTTGAATGCCTTCCATGGAGTGGTTTCTATAGCCAGGTTTGTAACTTCTCTTGGTCTGTTTGGTGATGAGCAGCAATATCCTATTCCCTCAGCTGTGCCGGCGTTGAGTCGTCAGCATCGCGTATTGCTCGATGTAGTGTGGAAGAGTCTGCCAACCTGTGGAAATATGAACGTAAGTTTATTATTTGTTGGTCGAGTTGTTTACCAATATCCACCAATCCTCTTCCTCCTTGATGTCTTGGAAGCATTGTACGTTCAATAGCACGCCGAGGGTGTTGTTTTTGTGCTTTTGTTAGGAGCTCTTATTTTTCTTTGCAGGTACTGGATGTTTTTCCTGTTCGATTCTATTATTCCAAAAGCGTAGCTAAGTGCAAAGCAAGCATACGTGTTGAGCGCCTTAAACAAATTTCTACTATTTAGGTTAGTTTGTCATACTCGCTTTACCCTCCTGACAAATTTGGTTGTCAATTCGGCTTTCACAGAGCGATGGTCAATTCTTTTAGCTTGTTTCATAACTAGATATTTGTATGTTTGTTCTGCTTCCATTGCAGCTATAGTTTCACTGTTCTGCATTTCAGATGCTTCTGGTTCTATCTTACCTTTAACGATGTTCAATGTACGGTACTTCTCACGTTTAAATGCATTTCGATATCTCCAGAGAACTATTCTACAATTCTAAGCATTTATTCCAACTAGTTACTGGTAGCAGCCATCAGTTTAAGATCATCCATGTATAGAAGATGATTCAATCTTACTACCTCTTCATTATTATTTCCAATATTGAAGCCGTATCTGGTTAAATTCAAACGGCGTGACAATGAGTTCATTTCAAGACAGAATCACAATTGACTAAATAAATTGCCCTAAAATATTCCTCTTCGTAAAGGAATTGTGTAAGTTTCAATAGTTTCGCTGGATGACACTTGCAATTGAATTATAGTCCTTTAGGTAAACATTTTGAGTTCTAAAAGAAAACAAAATGATTGTCAACCCTTTACATTCTCAATATAGTTGTGAGCCACTCATGTAAGACTGAGTCGAAGGCCTTCTTATAATCCACGTAGGCAGCAAAGAGATTTCTTCGGTTGGTATAGGTTTGGTTACATATGACGTGCATCCTTTCTGTTGAGTTATGTAGTGTCGGGAGGCAGGTGATTGGCCTATACTTAGCTGGGTCATGTGTATTGTGTTGGTCATTTGGCAAGAGGTACGTAATACCTTCGGTCAACAATAATGACATTTTTGCTGGGTTAAGAAACAAACATCATTAATAAGATTAGCCAGTTGATGCTGCATACATCAAAACTTTTTGAGCCAGTAGTTCTGGACCCCGTGGAGACCTGGAGCATTCCAGTTATGGGATTCCTTGATTAGTCTCGAAATTTCCTCGCTGGTAAATGGCTCAAACTACATCTGGCTGTAGTCTTGGTAAATTTGATGTTCTTCATTGATCCAGCTTGCTGCGATGTTACAACTGGCGGGTGTGGAAAGTGGAAAGTATGTTTTAAGTACATCATTTAGGAAATAAACTTCCTCTATTAATATTATGACGATGATTTCAAATTCAAAACTATTTTTCAGCAATATTTGTGTTTAAAATATTTAGATCTGAATACGTCTCTGATTGTACGTTCTTTATTATTGAACAAATAAAAACCATTGTTTTTAGTAAATATTTTTTTTGTTAGGAGCTGAATATAAATACTAAAAATGGTAATTTTCTGACTAGTTACCTATTTTTATTTGGCACATCAATATATATTTTTAAAAATGACATTGGTATGTATTATTTTTTTTTTTTAATTAAATAATATATTTTGCTAATAAATTGGTGAGGCAGAATGATAGTGGATTTTGTTATTCAATTCTGTAGGGCATTTAACACCACAGGAAGTATGTTTTTATATAAGAGTAATTTCTACCCATAAGAATAGCTGAATACTGTAACTTGGATTTGATTTAACCAATTTTAGCAAGCGATCTAAATAATACGTGACGAAACCAGGAATATTTTAGATCCTCACTTTGTCTTTTATTTAAAATTGTATTCCAAATAGATATAACATATTTCGCAACACAGCTATTTAGTTAGATGTCGAATTGGTAATGACAAATGAAGTTAATAAATCAAAAATATTAAAAATTCCAGGTTAATATATCTTTATAGTTGACCATATTAAAGAAAATCAGAAACAATCAATATGATTAATTAAATTTAACAATGATGAATGGTTAACATTTATTGGTTATCTGAAATGTTTTCTGTATTCTCAAGTTTGCTAACTTTTAATGATTCCAATAAGGTGAATATTGAGGTTTTATTTTTGGTATATAATGTTTCAAAGTTTTCATGTAAGTTCAAATTTTCAGACGAAAGTGTGTTGCATACGTTTCATAACAGCAGTTTTGATGAAAACTGCAAATTATTACATACCGAGGAGAAAAGCAAAATGTTGACTTTATTCGAAAAATTAACAAATTTAAGCATACAGATAATATTTTGAATTGCCCTTTAGATGTTAACAGTTCACCTTTGTTTTAATTTATTTAATAATACAAAAACAAAAGTTTGAGATCCCAGTCAAAAATCGCGATAAAGACTGACTACAATAATTTTATTCGGTTCATAGAAAATGGTGTCATGAAAATGTTAAATCTTTCTGGTCTTATATTAAATTTTACCGATGTACAACAGGATCTTCAACAATAATGAGGCTTAATAATGTGGAATCAAGTAATCCAAAAATAATCGCTAACATGTTTGCTGACTTATTTCAATCAGTTTTCACTTGTACTGATGCTATAATAATTAAATACCCATATTATCCGTCTATCACTAACTCAAATCTCTAAAATCTCAAAAACTGGTTGAGCTCGACGAGAGTAAGAGTGCTGGACCCGATAAACTTCCACCTGTTCTCATAAAAAATTGTTACCCAACTTTAGCGTTGTCACTTGGCTATCTTTATCAGCTTTAATTGAATTGGGGCCAGTTTCCTAGCATATGGCAAACCGCCTATGTCACAGCAATTCATAAGGGTGGTAATAGATAAGATATTGGTAACTATCGCCCGATATCTGGTCTTGACTGTATGGGCAAGGTTCTTGAATCCATAATCGTTGATCAATTGTTATTAAATTTCCACAGAATTTTACCAACATATCAACATGGCTTTCTACCAGAATGCTCGTGCCAAACCAATCTGTCTCTATAGTTTAACTATCTAACTACAGCTGTGGACTAGAGCGTTCATGTTGATTCAGCTTTCTTTGATATTAAAAAAGCATTCGACAGAGCATGATCACTTTATATTGCTCAACAAACTATACTTACTCGGTATTACAGACCCTTCACTATTGTGGATTTCCAGTTATCTCACCAATCGAATACAAGTAGTTAAATTCAGTAATACTGTATCTAAACGCTGACGACTTGAAGGTATTTAAGAGAATAAACAATACTGATGATTGCCTGCTCCTACAATCTGAAATTATCAAATTAATGGATAGGTGTGAGGTAAACCAAATGCAACTCAACAACTCAAAATGTAAGATTATATCATTTCTAAGAAGAAATATCCAATTTTACATGCTTACATCATCTCTGATGCCCTCCTGACCAGAGTTTCCTTAATCAATGACTTAGGCGTTATGTTTGCGGGGATTTTTCAAGTATCGAAGTTTTAAAATCTTTATATTATTCACTTGTGCGTAGCCATCTAGACCATTGCTGCGTTGTTCGGAGCCCTTGTTACATAACGCATATTAAGCGGATTGAACGCATACAGTTAAAGTTTGTGAATTTTATGCTCTATAAGCTCGGCGTCGACAGAAATCTTCTTTCTCATTCTCAAAGATTGCAGCTAATAAGTATGGAAAACCTGAAATTGCGTACAACTTATTCTTTTTGAATTTACTATAACCAGGAATAACATTCACTGTTCTGGCCTTCTTGAACTGATTAACTTCCGCGTTCCTGCACGCGACACGCTTTTTCCAAATGTTCTCGATTAAGAGAAGCCGGTCTAATATAATGAATCGTATTATGCAACATTTCAACATATATATTTCCCCTAATTTCGATCTTGAATGCTCCCTACCGACTTTCAAAAAGAAACTAAAATCACTCATATATAATACTGTAATATTCGTGTGTTGCAACTTTGATGGTTCATTTCATCTGCTGTTCCTGTATTCTGTGTAACATCAAATCATTGAGCTGTGTACAGTGAAGCGAAACTTTGCGCTTCAGTGGACACAGTCTTAAGACAAAACATTCAATTTATATTTGATAATGATTAGAGGTACAACCTAATCGAAACGTCGTAAAAATAAATAAAAATAAAGACAATACAAGTCCGACAACCACATTTTAGTCAATATTCAACATTGTCTACAACCTTCAAACAAACGTTAAATAGTCTTAGATGTTGCTCATAGAGATTACGGGCATTTGTATTCAAGTCATTACAAATTACCTTAATCTATTCTCTAACGAGGGCCATGTTTACATGTTCGTAGATATCCTTGGCACCTTTGGAGCTTATGTAGTGTTTTATCTGCAACGGTTTTGGTCTTACATTTTCGTCACGACATTTTAAAAGAAAGGCATATCATGTTCATCTTACTGCTAGGGAAACTGCCAAAGGTTTTGGCAACTTTTTGTAAATAAAACAATATAAATAAATATACTACCTATGAACAGTATTGTTTTGTCTTATATGCACGGAACCATCGACAAAATTGCCAAATTACTCCAAAAATTAAACATTCGATTAATTTTCAATAAATGAAAGAAATTGGACAATGGTTGAAGTCGCCAAAGGACGCTATACCATTACAAACAGAAGGCGTTTATAAGATTCTGTGCTCTTGTAGTAAAGTGTATGTGGATAGGACTATCTATATCCACTAGGCTTAAGGAACATGAAACAAACTGTACAATCAGCAGTAGCTGAAAACTAGCGTTGCACAGTACACACCATTAATATAAAAGAAACTAAAATGCTAACATCATCTATTATAACGCTAGATGACGGTTCCCTGAGTACCAGTCTAGTATAAATACCAGACTGTCGCTCTTCGATAGTAATTCACTGTCCTAATCTCGTGGAGTAAAGATCCCTGAAGATGTCTCGGACAATCGTGGGCGAAACGTCTGATAATAATTTCAATTTGACATGGTCTATATTCAAGAACCAAGGTTTTCAACTTGAAGACAAGGTTTTTTAACATGTTGGCCCTCAAGTCAGGTTGCTCAGTTGAGCGGGTCATTAGAAAATTTAATGTACTGGCTCAAAAAGAACTATTTTGGATTTATGAATCATTATCAAACTTGTTAACAATTCAGTAGATACCCCATTTGCATTTTTTTTTGTATAAATTTTAATGTACCTGGAAGAAATTTTCAGTTATTTAATATTCCAATTCGTTGAACAGATTTAGGTCAGAACACATCCCTGACTAGAATTCCCAGGATCAGTTTAATCAATTTTGTACCACCACAGAAGCATTTTTGTAGTCTTGGTTTGTTTAAGAGGGAAATCAGAAACTGTGTTCATAATATTACATTTGTAAACTTACATGGTATTGATGCTCCTCTTTTTCTTTTCTGTTTTGTTATAAATATTGTATAAGTAATGTAGGATGTCAAATTGTCGATTTTATTTTATTTGATAAACAGTGGAAGTTTATTCAAAAATTCAATTCTATTGTGACCTTAATTTATGTAAATAAAAAAATAAATGCGTAAATAAATTACTTATTTATAAAATGTTATATATTTCTGTATTAAGCCCTTTTACATTTTGATATAGACAGAATAGGACAAGATTTCATGGTGATGATACACTGTTAGACAAAACTATTTATCACATGATTTAAACTTATCGGAAATTTAACTGGGGTTCAAAAGATACCAAGATTTGTATTAGTATAATAGAAAGTGATCGTTCGATTTTTAGCAAATTCATAAAAATCATTTTTTTTTAGTAAGAGTCATGTGATAGGGACAAAAATAATTTTCTAGGCTTGAAGTCGCCGTCTCCGTTCTTAAGCAGCTAACTCGCGGTTTCCCCACCGCAGCGCAGATAAGCAAATTCATAAAAATCATTTTTTTTTAGTAAGAGTCATGTGATAGGGACAAAAATAATTTTCTAGGCTTGAAGTCGCCGTCTCCGTTCTTAAGCAGCTAACTCGCGGTTTCCCCACCGCAGCGCAGATAAGCTATGGCCGCTGGTCTATTTTTACATTTGCTCATAAGATATTTAAATAACTGTTTTACAAAATCATTGACAGTAAAAAAAATGCAACCTTTTCAGTTATTTATTAAAACCGAAAAGGTTTCTTAATAGATGTAAACAAAGCCACAGTAATTTTTTTGAAAAAATAGAAAGTTAGTTTTGTCTAGGTCTGCGGAAAATCCCTAACTTTCCGAAAATCGAAACTAAGATGTTGCACATGTGATAGTTGAGCTAGAGCTTTATTTGTTTATTTCTGAGTAAAATATAAGATCTTAATGCTAAAGAGCTGTTTAGTTTGAGTCAAAGAAATGCGGCATTTTCCCCACAATAAATTAATAAAAAAAATCGCTGCATGAGCAAATTAACGTATCCCAGCAACAAAAAAAAATTATCACTACATAAATACTATTTTGTATACATGATAAGGGTTTTTTTTAAAGGAGTAAAACTAATGAAAAGGTAATTTTGGAATAACTATTGCATAAACAATAAACCGTTAGTTTTAGCGTTTTTTTTTGCATATTTGTAGTAACTAATTCGGAAAGTAAATCGCGCCATAGTTCAAATCTTCGAACGTACCCCTATAGAATTAGCATAACGTCAGCACTAGGGCCCGGTTGTTTCAACGCTGAATAACGTAATAATATTTTTATTTATATTTGAAAAAGCGCTGATAAACAGTAGATGCTTCATCTCTTGTTACACACATATGCTATCCTTTTCTAATTGCATTATTTAAAAGGGCATCATATGATAATCGGTACGTCAATTCTAGAAATGAATTTATGGTAGCCTAAATTATTATTATCCTTATTTTCAATATGTAAACAATATCTAACAATATTTACCATTAAAAATAAGTTTTTAAATCATCTTTTTGGTTAATATTACTTGCCAATTTCGCATTTATAGTAATTTCTAACACTTAAAAACACTGAAAAGAGCCACGATAAGCAATTAAACTGAAAAAAAAGGTAAGTAAACATGTTTATGCCTGTCAAACATCAAAAAAGCCTCTTTCCTACCGACCATAAACAGCCTTTTAACAAATCTGTTGTTGTTTAAATCTATAAGGTATGATCGAAGGTTCAAATTATTTATTTTATTATCAATAAATAAAATATAATATAATAAAAAAAAATGATAAAATTCTATTCTTGACAGCTTGGCGAAGATGTTGTAAAATGTACATAAGATCATTTAAATGGCAGATTTTCGACAACTAGATTTCGGTATTAAATTTAATGTTTAAAAAATAAAGTTCTAAAAGAAACTGCTCTTAAATTAATGCTGAACAAGTTTCATCATCATATCTCTTAACCAATTTGTAGCTTAAACTTTTTTAGGAAATTAGCCCATTTCCAAATTCAACTTTCAATCACACATTTAAATTTATAATAATAAATTTCCTTCGCCGAAGTGTCGGAGTAAAAATAAACAGCAGACGATTATATATATATATATATATATATATATATATATATATATATATATATACATATATATATATATATATATATATATATATAACCTTTTTCTAATATACTGTCTATTTTTTTCTTGGGAATAAGGTTCTTTTTAAGAAAAGATACTTTTTTTTTGTCTAAATCATATATTCGATATTTTGACATTGCTTCGCATCTTTTTTAGGAAGTCTATGATGGCAAAAGAGTAATATTTAAAATATTTTTCCGTTAAAACAGTTTACGTCAGACTTACCAAACAAAATATATTTCAATTAAGGGACACACAACACGTTCAATTTTTCACGTCAGAATTACATTTTGGTCAATAAAATAATTTACAATTAAAATAATTATAACAATACATACATATGTGCCTCTTGCCAGAGGTATATTAACTGAAAACCTTGAATTTTTTTCCTTCTTGATATCATGGTTTTAATTAATTTGTAAGAATAAATTATATAATACATTACAAGTTTTTTACAATACGTTGAAATAAATTTTATTAACTAGGCTTATGTCTTTGTTATAATTTATAGAATGTTTTTTTTTTTAATTTCGATGGCCTCGTTTTTTTTTATGAGGCTGAATCTTTAGGATTTTTGTTTCTTAGTAATTAAACTTGTTGTTGTGTTTTGAGAGCATACTCTGTAATTTTTCAGGTAACCCGTTTATATACAGTAGTGTTAAGTAAATTTGTATTTAGACTATATTGTTTTTCCATTTATGTTAAATTTTGTTATAAATTTGAATATTCACATTTTAAAAACAGAACTGACTAAAGCTCGAGGATAATTGTTTTTTATTAGTACATCTTTGGCCTTTGTTATTTATTCCTCCCTAAATTCAGGACCTGATAACTGCACTGTGCGGTCCGCTAACCCTATAGTGACAGATTTTTTTGGGATAGTAGGTGATTAGTATATATAGATGACTATATATATATATATATATATATATATATATATATATATATATATATATGTAAATAGATAAGTTTTTTCCTTGTAATTTAAAATAAAATAGAATAAAATCTTGGCTCAGCGGACGTAAAATTTATCAATCCACATCATTCTCGTGCAGGCACGGATCCAAGGGCGGGAGCGGTGGGGGCGATCGCTCCCCCCCCCCTAGAGCTTTGAGTTCAGGAAAATAGACCCGATTTTGCCTCTCATACTATAGTTTATTCAAGAACTAGAGAGAGTAAGAAATCATTTTTTACCCTGTTAGACACACATATTTTTCATAAGAACGGGTTAGAAATTTTATAATCAAAAATACCGGTCTATAATAATGGACTATTTGGGTTGGATAAAAATAGATATTTGGATGTGTGAAGTGTTAAAAAGGATTTTAATCCTTGTCATAGGAGTCGCAAGGAGGTTTATTTTATCACGAAGTATTTATGGCATAGAATATAATTTCGGTAATAAACTTAAAATAAAAAGTTTTTATATTATTATTTTATTTCTTATGATTTCTTAATAATTCACATATATTAGAAAATATAGATCATTTTGACATATTTAACACAAATCACAGCTGTATTTTTATTATTTTTAATTTTGGCATACAAACCGTTCTAGGCACATTCAGACTAAAACGTAGCCTTTTTATCTCAAAAAAGTCTAAGTTATAATTTAAATACTTACAAAATACCCATTGTCAGAAACACTAGTTAAACATATATAAAAAAATAAATTCGTCCATATAATATTAAAATTTTTTTGGGGCTATCGGTCCTTTTATTATTGATTAAAACATTTTTAGGACCTTTGAGGTTTCAGTTTATTTATTTCTTAAACCATCTGCAGAATTACAATTAAACACTAAAAATGGATTCAAATTTAATTAATTTTGATGTTACAGAAAATTTAAATAATAAATTGTCTTTACGCTGGTAAACAATACGTATCTAATTCGTAATCAGAGGCAGCGAAGCGACCTTCGTTCAAATTAATTATAATTGGTTCTCCTATCTCACCGATCATGAGATCGAGTTTCCACATTTTCTTTTATTCTTTAATTACCTATATGGATTTTTCTGAATTTTCTGCAGTACCTTTATTCAAAAAAATCTTTCAAAAGTTCAGTTAAATTACTAATTTTGAAGGTTGTGTTGGTTCTTACTACTCTACCTTTTACTTGAGAGAGATATTTTCTTCTCCAACTGACATTTTCCGGACGATCTATAAGAACAGATTTCCTATCTGGTTTTTCCAAGCAAAAATTAAGTTCTTTGAGCAATTTCCAGATCTCAGTTCTTTTAGTTTCAGATAAATCCCGATCTTCATTGATTTTAGTTAGAATTTTGTCGACGGTTGGGATCTGCTTCTCATAATAAAATGTATGTACAACTCCTTTTACTACAGTTTAAATCTCTTTTTCTAATAAGGTTTTTCATCTTCCTGTGATCGAATGTGGCTTGAGAATACAACAATTCCAGTCGTTTTTTTCTCCCCTGGTATTCGGTACATAGTAGATTTTCCAACTACTGTCATGTTGGAACAAATCTAAATAGAGCTTTTAACATTATTATCTAGAAATTGATATCTTAAGGCATCATAAAAATTCATCGTAATAAGTTTTTCGTTGAGAAAAAAATGCCCTGGTTTAACGATTTTGGAATAAATATAGATGTGGAAGCCAATCTTTGGGTATCTCATTAATCTGAAATAATATATAAAACCAAGCACAAACAAGATAAATTACTAAGGACACACTGTAAGGTGTACTTTGCTCCCTGACAGAAATTCAATTGAACTATCAGAAATTTTATTGTTGCAGTAAATTAATAAAACCTTTATATTTATATATAATTAAATATAATTAGATTTACGGCAGTTCTCAGTTATCTGCGGCATTGGAGCAGGTACGTTGGAGGTCTCGGTAACAGTTTTATTACTCTCTCTAGTTCTTGAATAGAGTATAGAAACGTGTATGCTAGCGATCGCCCCTCCCTTTCCCAAGAGCATTGAGATCAGGAAAATAGATCCGATTCTGCCTTTAATATTAGGAATGTGTGTGCTGCTAGAGCTATCTCCCCCCTGTAGACAACTTGTTTTTTTACGATAGCCCCCCATCCCCCTAAGAACTTTGAGTTCAAGAAAATAGACCTGGTTCTGCCTCTTATACTAGGATTGTGTATGCTGCTCGCACCCCCCCCCCCCCCGGACGTAAATTGTTTTTTCTTGTGATCGCCATCCCCTCTCCAAGAGCTTCAAATTCAGAAAAATAGACCCGACCCTGCCTTTTACACCAGAAATGGGAATGTTGCTGGTGTCTCCCCCCCCCCTCCGTCGACAATTTACATTCGGTTGCCTCACTGTACTTTTCTGATATCACCGCCCCCTGCAAAGAAAGAGGCTGGATCCGCCCCTGTTCTCATGTTAAATAGTGCGGAGCACTCCAAAGTATGGAAAAAGTCCGAAAAATGGCGACTGCGCTGTTTCGTCCTAATATGGGACGCGTGAGGCCACCGCATCATCTCGCCTTTGCATCCTATAAAGCTGAATTTAAAATGAAAAACAGCAAACAAGACGTCAAAGGCGACATCTCGATGGTTCATTTGATAACACAAGAACCTTACAAGTTAATAGAGTTTGTAAAAACCGCCATGTGGTGGCGCGACGGTGAATTAAAACAGAAATATATACAATCGAGTACACAAAATGCGCTACCCAAAGAATAGGGGTCGCATTATTAGGTACTGGCAATCACGCTTACTGCTAATTTTTGCAGCCAAAGCCACATGTCGCACCAAACGATCCCCCCATGAGAGCACCGTTTAGCGTGTTTCAAAGCCAAGCAAGTAAATAACTAAATAGATAAGTTTCTGTGTAATTTAAAATAAAATATAATAAAATCTTGGCAAAGCGGACGTGAAATTTGTCAATCCACATCATTCTCGTGTTAAAAAATGCAGGTCCGGGTCCGTTGTAGTTGTAAGGTTACTTACAATTATTAGTAAATTCACTGAAACAAAAAGGACTCTTTAACATAAAAATTATTATCTGTATTGTATGCTGAAGTTAGTATCTTGGTGATGTAAGTAACTAAGGGGCCATTGGGGAAATTTAATTTAGAGACAGTGGACTTGACAGGACAGGCTTATGAATTTTGGGTAAAGAGTAAAACCTTTGAGCAATAGAATTATATTTATACATTTTTTAACCTGCAATGAAACCACCATCCCGTGCCAGTTGTTAGCTGTCGTTCTCATTTTTGAATGGCGGTTTGACGGCGTCCACGTGTTATCCTCTGAAATTAATTAAGTTTAATTTTTATTTTTCTCTTAATATGTAATACAAGTTCATAGTGTAAAATATCTGCTGTTAGGTAAAACCTGACTGTTCGCACACAATCTCTTTGGTAGTTTTTTTTAATTTTAATTTTATGATAAAATGATTTAATTTAGTAAGAGGGAAACAATTAGGCTGATTTTTCGGTAGTGTCTAAGGAGTGCCTGACAATGTACTTTTTTCTCTTTTGTAAAAGTTTTGATGATAAGAATAAGATTTCTCGAAAGATATAAAAGCTAGAATAACAAAACCGAGTTTTTCTTTCTGGTTAACCATCCTTTTGACTGCAGTCCCACAAGACTGTCTTAAACTTTTCCGTTTATTCATATAATGTGACCAGTGAAGTCAGCATCATATGAGATTTTTTTTATTAATAGCTTTATTCGAAACTTGACCTTGGTAACACTTTCTTCTTCGATCGAGATGAAAACTAACCAAAAAATAGTAGTCACGTGATTAGCGATGATATCAAATTTTAATTTTTTTCATAAAAAATGTGAATTTCTTTATCTTAATTATAACGTGTGTTACTTTTAGACACAAACTATGTTTTTAAAAATACTTATTTTATGAAATTACCTTATACAGGGTCAAAAACAAATAAACTTTGCATCACATGTGACCAAATTTTAATAGCCTTATTTGGTTTTTGTAGATAAACACATATTTAATACGGCGTAACTTTAAACAATATATGTCTGGGATGAAGCGTTGTCAAAACTAAGAAGTTTTATGTTGGTTGCGTTGAGTCTTATTTTGGAACAGTGGTGCAATTCACAAAAAATTGGCAAAAAATCTAAATTATCGTATACAGCTGAAATTTTGCAAATAGGCTAAAAATTCCATTTAAAAAAAGTTTTTCCATTAACTTTTTTCGATATCTTGAGATATAACCCTACTTTTGAATTTTTCTTGAAAAAAATTAAAATATGACGGAATAATGCTTATCATGTGATTACTATTTTTTTTGAGTAATTTTTATCTCGATCGAAACAGAAATTGATGCCAAAGTCAAATTTTGAATAAAGCTATTAATAAAAAGAAATCCCTTATGACATGGACTTTGCTGGTCACACTGTATATATACATGTATAAAACATTTTTAATAATTTCTTTAATATTTTTTTAGCCCACAGAATCAGTAAACCAGGCAACTTCGCTGGTCCCATCCTTATTAATGATAATTTTATTTGGAATACTCAGCCTCCTGACCGCATACCACTTTTGGACAAAATCACTTCGAGAATTTAAATTGAGTGACAATATTCCGGGACCTCCACCATATCCAGTTATAGGAAATGCACTGTTAGCACTTGGCATGTCACCAAATGGTAATAATACAAACCATTATTTTCCACATGCTTCGATTTTACCGTCCGTATACTTGTCTTAAATTCGACCTGTTTTAAAATGATGTAAGGGGTGAATTTATAGATTATACTCACTCTGTATTATCACACATTATTCTGAAACTTATATATTTTATCTTTAATTAAATTAAGTTTAATAATTTCAATAAAAAATACATTTTCTATCATTTACTTTGTTATAAATATCGCCCTAGATAAAATGAAAAAACTTTAATATTTGGTACGAAGTTTGGTAAATACTTCTCTCAAAAGCTCGCATAAATTATCTGCATATGTCACTTTCATATTTTGCATTAAAAGGCTCTCCTGTAGTCCAAAAATTAAAATAGTCACACCGACTTCTGTTTTCTTGTAAAATGCAATTTTCAAATGACTGTTAAATGATATATATATTGTTGAATTTCATTTAATTCACTTTATCTGCCTATTAATATTCGGAAAATAGTATTTGTAAAGTAGCTAATTTTTGCTAAAAACTGTTTATATTTGTTTTTTTTTTAAAACAACAGATAATTTTAAGTTTAATATTGATGAAAATTCTTATCTATATAAATTATTTTGACATTTGTGCAAACAATACTCATTCATCGGTTCTGTCTTTTTTAGTCTCCATCATTCACCAATGTATTTCTATTTGTTCATACGACGTTTTAAATACTGAAGTTTTAATAATTTTGTTTGAACGATTCACCATGACATCTAGGTAAATGATCAATTGGCCTTCCTAGTAAAGTATTATTTTTTAACATCAACTTGAAATTTCCTGCAAACTATTTGTAAAAGACTGTCGAGTTGATTAAGGATAAGAATAGGGTCCTTAGTAAACTGAGAAAAAGTAATATTTGTCAAACCAATCTAGAGACTCTTTTAAATACTTGAGGGCACAAAATAAGATTTCTATTAATAATGACTATCCAGCCTCTATTACGTCTTCGCAATGGAACATTCGGCAAAATGTGAAATCATTTAGGAGGTATTAAAACTTACTGCAATTCGCTATACAAAATATATGAGCTACTTAAGTTATCGGGACCCAAAGGAGATTGCTGATGTCTTTGTGTGATTTTTCCAGTCCGTATATGTAGGGGACAATGGTGATTTTCGGAGTGCGAACTATATACATTACTTGCCTTTAAACTATATAAATGTGTGCACTGTGCTGGTAGACAGCGATACTGTATTCAAAAAGCAAGTAGACCTTGATGTTGGCGTGGGTGCTGGCCCTGATGGGATTCATCCAGTATTCGTGAGGAACTGTTTTGTAATACTGGCTGTACCACCGAGTGCAATATTCGATTTAGAAGTATTTCCTTCGGTGTGGAAGTCCGCTTGTGAAACACCTTTATTCAAAGGTAGAGATCGTTCTAACATACTTAACTACCACCTTATATCCGGCTTGTCGTACTTTGGCAAGGTCTTGAAGTCGCCGGTTATAGATTTCTTTCACGTTCCGTGGAGTCATTTCGGAACATTTAGCCTAGTAAGTCACGTCAGACTAATTTGGCAGTTTATTCTAACTTTCTGAGTGCCGCCCTTGATCTTTCATTACAGGTCAACTTGATTTACTTCGACTTCAGAAAGGCATTTGATTCGGTATATCATCGCATTTTGTCGAATATATTACAGCAATATGGAGTCAAACCACCGTTAATTTTCTGGATTTCCAGCTATTTAACTGGTCGAACGCAAGTGGTCAAGTTCTGTGGTAGATTATCGCGAGAAATAAGGGTGCAATCTAGAGTACCGCAGGGGTCCCATCTGGGCCCTGTCCTATTCTTACTTTTTAGTGTTCTGAGTGGCGTGTTTCGGGGATGGCTCTGTATTGCAGAATGAAATCTCCAAATTTGTTTCCTGGTACAGAGACAATGAAGTATTTCTCAATATATCGAAATGCAATATAATTTTCTTTCCTAGAAAATCCATCCTTTCAGCTTATCGATTTGGTGATACTGAACTCAATAGATAACTCTTATTAACGATTTGACAGTGAATTGCGTTTTACTGCAAACATCGACAGCATGATCGCAAAATCTTTTAGGATGTGCAGATTTGTCAGGAGGCAATGTCGTGATTTTTATGACATTGAAATTCTTAAGGCTGTTTATGTTGGCCTAGATAGAAGTAACTTGGAGTATTGTTGAATGATCTGGTTACGTCTATATAAGGTCCATGTTGAACAGATTGAGCGGGTGCAAAGCAAGTCTGTTGAAGTTTAATGTCAGTTTTTTTTTAGCTTTGTTGATATTATCTACTATGCTATCATCCTCTTTTAGTGTTCTATTTCATTTAATTTCCTTGAGTGCATATTTAATTTCCTTCACTTTAATTCGGGAATATCTTCCGAGTTGATATTTATTATATTCCTTTCAAGATTTCTTTGAAAACTTTTGTCGGTTCTCGTTTGATATCATATAATGTCTTGCACTTCAGTCCTTTATTTCGTTATATAACCCTCTCTATTTGCTGTTTTTGTTTTGTTTTTTTCAAATTTATTTTTATTAGTTTTCGGATAGTTTTATTTGAATCAGTGAACCGAACGGTGTTTCTTTCGTTACCATTAATAAGGCTCCTTCTATTGTTAAAGCAGATTTTGTGAAAGCTAACTGATGTTACTATTTTTGAATTTGATGCAGTTTCTACCCCTGCTTTAAGTACTATTTCTGTAATTGCTGCGTTAAGCTCATGCCGTATAAAAGTCGAAATTTTTGGTCTGTGGATATTAAACTTAATTACCTCGTTTACCAGCATCATTCTATGATCATTTTTTGTTGTTATGCTGTTAAGAACTTTACATCCTATATACATGTACATTATTTAGTACGCCATTTTCTTGCATAAATATAGTTCGTTCTATATGCAGAACATTTAAACTTTTATAAATCATTTTATGCTAAAAAAAATTATTTTACAATACAAAAGTGTCTACATTCAACATGTGTGTAAATTATTTCAACGCAAACACGCAGTGAACTGAAGAGCGGCCATATGCAGATCATTTATCACTCCCATTGTTTTTTAATTTTGACGAATTGTTAATAAAAAATCACTAACAGATAAACCACTGACCAGCAATTTGTAAAATTTGACGACAAAAACTCCACAATAAACTGCATAAGTACAATATTCTGATTATATGCAAATTTCTGCCAACAGCTCTCTCATTAAAAGACTTAACTTATAAAAGATTGTGGTCTTTATTTTCGTGACGCATGACAACCCACAATTTCTTTTATTTTAGTTTATTTCCTAACTAAATTAAATATTATTTATCCAAGGGCAAAATTTATTATTGGAATATACAGGGTGTTTGAGAAAATGTAGAAAATCTCCTGCATATGAAAAAAACACATGAAAGAAATATTACAAATTCATATAAACTTTTTTCGTATAGACCTTCACTTCGGAGACTTGAAATGGAATCAAGCTTGTTACACATAATTATTGAACCACCAGGTATGTTTCAATTTTTTTTAATATGATCTATACCAGGTAAGACCCTTTAATTGACTATCCAAGGAAGTGTTGTGAATTAATCACAGGTGCAGGGTAGGACTAGCTGTGACCTCACGACCACATTTTTTTACGCCCTGTGTAATAAGAACTTTTAACAATATTTTTTTACTTATCTTTCATTATTGACTGAAATTAAGTACTCTTCATTCATGTCCGTTTTCGGAAAAACGTCATTTTATTTACACTGTTAGAGTCTCTTTAATTCTGTCGGGTTGAATATGAAAAAGAAGAATTTTCCCTTATCACCATAGTTCCAATAAAAAGTTAAAATAACTCCTTAGTTAAAAACTTCGTAAGACGATACATGGGCTTCGTAAAATCCGATACACTCGCGGGCACAATAAGTTGAGGACTGTTGTACCCGCCACAATAACTCAGCATTGTTCCTTATTTGATCACAATGAAACGTAATTCTCCATACAAGTTCCTCCATACTATCGACTGGAGTAGAATACACCAAGGTTTTGAAGTATCCCTACAGGTAAAACTCCAACGGCGCTAGGTTGGGAGATCGATAGGGCTAGGGAATAAGTCTTCCTCTACCTATCCACCGGTTTGGATATACGTTATTCAGTTGCTCCCGCACCGCAAAGCTTAAATGAGGTGGTGCCTCATCGTGCATGAAGTATATGTTGTGGTGGGTTTCAAGTGGTAAGTTTTCTACTAAATCGTGAAAAGCATTCTGGAGAAACTCTAAATAAAGTTCCCCATTCAGTCGTACCGGCAATACGAATGGTCCAATTAAAAAATGGTCAATTATTTCTATCCAGACAATAATTGACTGGAACAGATGTTGATGATACGAAACAATAGTTGCATGAGGATTCTCATAAGCTTATACATGTGAGTTGTGTAAATTTATGATGTCATTTTTGTTAAATCTTGTTTCATCCGTAAAGAAATTAGTGCCAATAAAGTTTATAATATTTCACTGCTGATTCAATAGCCAGTTCGTAAACTGCATTCAGCGGGAAACATCTTCAGGAATCAGTTCATGCACTGTTTTCAAATGATATGGATATAGCAGCTGCGCTTGACTTCATGTACTATCATTTTCGACGTATTAAGCTGCGCTGATAATTTTCGAGTACTCGTTGAAGGGGTGTCATCTACAGCATTTAAAATATTTTCTTCCTATTGCGGCGTACGTACTGTTCTTTTTCGACCAGCATCAGTACTTGTTTTTCCAAAATTTCCTAAAATTATGAGGAAACTTAATGACATTACTTTATTAAATGAATTCGCCTACCATTCTCCCTTAGATGTTGGTCAAGTCGTTGATATGTTTTCTGATTTGGAAGAGTACGATTAGGATATGTCTCCTGATATAACCTGCTGGCTTTCAAGATGCGAGACCATACATCAGATACATATCTGCATACTCGCTAAGCTTGTATTCCATATTTCGAATTATTTCACAATTCACTTTACTACAAAAACCAAAAATCAGTAAATTTATATCCAAAAAAACGACCCTACCGATAAAATAAATCGTACATTTTTAGGGAACCTAGGTCGAACTGCAGTTCACAGAATTAGACGTTTTTAACTAAAGACATAAATTTTAATTTCGGATCGAATATTTTTTTGCATATAGTGGATCATTTCATAAAAATAATTATGTATTTTTTATCCAAATACGCCAAATACATGATGCAAATAAAATTACGTTTTTTCAAAAACGGTTAGGATTAGCGAAAAGTACTTAATTTTTAGCCAAGAGTTAACGGTATATAAAAAAGGTTGTCCAAAGCTCTTATTATACCGGGCTTAAGAAAATGGGATCATGAGGATCACAGCTAGTCCGTCCTTGCAGCTATGAGTAATTCACAACACTTTTTTGGATAGTAATTTGAAGGATTTTACCTGATATACATCATATTAAAAAAAACTAAATATACCTGGTGGTTCAATAATTATGTGTAAATAACTTGATTCCATTGCAGCTTTCTCCAAAGAGAAGGCCTATACGAAAAAATTTATATGAACTTGTACTGTTCTTTTCATATCCGAGAGATTTTCCACATTTGCCCGGACACCTGGTATATATTAAGTAAACGTAATTAGGTGAAACCTGTAAAGTGAAACATTACAGTTTGACATTGGAATTACCAAACATTTTTCATGTATTTCAGTGCTTTGTAGCTGAAGTGAAACTGTTAATTTTTTACATTATGACTTGAATACATCAGTTGCAAGCTGATTAGTAGTTTCACAATGATGTTGAAAAAACCTTACTAAAAAGAAAATTCTTAAAAAAAGAAACTACAAAAGCTGTCTAAGAAATAATGACTACTTTATTTCATTTTAGAAATGTTGAGCAAAGCTCTAAACATTTTCGATCATATTGAGGGTGACGTAGCCAAAATAAATATTGGCCATAAACTGTATATAGGCATAGCAGATCCTGCCGATATAGAGGTAATATGAATTTAGTTATTTAAACCAGTAAAGGTAATAATACATATTTCCATATATAATACCTTTAACCTATAAAAATAATTACCAATAATAAAATCAGCTAATATATTATCGAGTAAAACACATGAGTGTGTTTATCTCCTGAAAATTATTTAAAATCTTTGTATTAAAGTATTTACCCTTATGTAGGTACAACATATTATTTAAAAGAAGAAACTAAACCGCCTTCAGGAAATAGCCCTAAAAAGTAAAAAAATAATGGGAAACTGTTTCATATTGCTATAAATTTGATAACTGATTAGTATCTTGGTATATGTTTGTATGTGCGTAGAGTTGCGGTCTGTACACTGCAGCCTGGTAGATCTATTGTGCCCCTACTGCTGCGCAGTCGTAAGAGTTACCTTATCGGCTAAAGCAGGTCTTCCAGTCCTATTTCCCTCAGGAACCTTAGGATGTTGGACGGCTTCAAGGTAGACCGCACCTCTTCTTCGATTTGGTGTGTTCCCAAAAATCGAATCCTAGGGTTTCTAGAGCGCTGCACTCTGAAAGGATATGAATAGAGGTTTCGTCTTCTTCCTTACAGGCTCTGCACTCCTCTCTTTCTACCAACCCAAGTTTCTTGAGGTCTCCCTTCAGGTGGCAATGCCCTGTTAAAATTCTGAGTTCGTTTTTACTTAAGCTTATGCATTCTTTGAATTTCTTCTGGTCTCAGTTCCTCAGAAGTATCTTCGCTTGTTTCAATCCTTGTAGTTACGTCCAATGATTGGATCTTGCTTTCTTGTTCTATCTTTAGTTCTTTCAGTGTTACACTGCTACTGATTCCACAGGAAGGCTCTGGCCTCAGAAATGGTCTTTCAGCCCCTTTCCTCGCGAGCCTGTCTATTATTTATGTGTCGTGTCGCTGTACCCAATTCTTGTAGGTATTCTCAGATCATTTTGGAGCTAATAATTGGAGAGCTCAGCGGACTGATGCCTGCTTGACTATCCGACATGATGATAATCTCTTGACCGTGATAGTTTTTCTCCTTGTTAAATTAAATACATATCCTAATGGCATGTATTTCTGCCTGCTGAGTCCATACACTCCTATTCCAATTCCCTCCGTTGTTTTGAAGCCATCTGTATACCATATAATGAATTTCTTCCTGAGCTTTTCAATGGTGTTTCTGTCTATTCGCTCTTGCGACTCAATATTGTCCTGAAGTTTTCCACAAAGTTGAATTTCTTTTTCATTTCATCTTGGGGCATGTCCCAGATTTGCTAATTTCTGGACAAGAGATTAGACCGTCGTTTTATGACCTCATCTCTCATCATCGACTAAATCGTCCTCTTCGCCATGTTCTCTAGATGTATATGTAGTGGTGTGAGGTTTAGGATTACTTCCATTACGACCATTGGACAGGTTATCATTGCCCCGGCTAACATCCACAGGACAATATTCGAACTTTCGAGAGGTTAGCTCTCGAATTAGCTAAACTTGTTCTTAAGCTCCAGATCGCTGCCCCATATGTGCTGATTGGTCTCACTGTTGCAGTGTACATTCACTGCAGGATTTTTAGATTTTCGCTCCATCTTTGTCCCGCAAAGTTTCTGCAGATCATCAAGGCTTCTCAATCCTTGTTAATTATTTCTTTTTCATCTTTATTTCAGAGGAGTTTGTTATCTAGGGTCAGTTCCAGATATTTAACCTCTGACTTCCACTCAATAATATTCCCATCCATTTTTATGATTTTCAGATTGAGGTTTCTTTTCCTTGTGAAGGTTACTAGGGGGCTTTGGTGGGATTTATATTTAGTCTGATCATCTGGCACCATTTGCTAGTGTATTCAAGCCCTCTTTGAACTGTGTCACAGAGGGGTTCTCGAATTTGCCTCTTGCTATCAGGATCACATCATCGTCGTAACCCTGACAAGATATGCCGCGGTCAGTTAGAGGATTTGGTCTATAATTAAGCGCCACATAAGTGAAGAGATTACTCCCCTCTGAGGGCATCCTCTGGTGTTACAGAGGGCGATAGTGTCCTGTCCTATCTCTGTCTCTATTATTCTAGTGGAGTGAAGTCGCGCTATCCAGCATTTAATCATGTCCACTCCCCTGTCGTCACCTCATGTGAAGTGTTGTCAAAAGCCTCTTCTATATCAAGGAAGGCACATATTACAGTTTCTTTCCTATTCAGTGCTCCTTGAATCTCATCTGTTAATTGTATCAGTGCGGTTTCCGTAGACCTACTCACTTGATATGTATGTTAATGAAGATGCAGTGGCACCTGTTCAAGAATTTCTGTTCTGATATAATTATCTACTGCTTTCTCCATTGTTTTTAAAATAAACGATGTATGAGTGATGGGTCGCAAGAATTTAGGGTGTGTAGTGTCCTTTTTCCCCGCTTTCGGACTATTCTGACTGATGCGTACTTACCACACATGGTAAAATCTTTTCCTGTCCTCGTTGGAGCAGGTTCGGGATTATTCCGTCAACTCCTGGAGTTTTAAATGGTTGGAAAATATTCATTGTCCATTTTAAACGACCGCTACCGCATATGTGTCTGGCCATTGCTGGGCCCTTCGCGATGTTCTATTACATCATTCGCGATATTAGGCTTGCTCCCCGGAAATTGATTATTGAGTAAGAGTAATGCTCTTTTCTCCTCGCTCTCCGTGAAGCTGTCGTCTGGCTTTCTGAGTGTCGTTGCTGTGTCGATCCTACCCCTCGCCATGACTTTGTGAGGTCTAGCTGCGACAGATGTAGTTTGAATGTCTTCCCAGAATTTCTTAAAGCTGATTCTTTCAGCTTTCCTAATTTCCTTGTTGTAGATTGCAAGTTTCTCTGTGTAGTTCTGCCAGAACCCACCGTCACGCTTAGCTCTATTAAAAACTCTGCGCCTTTCGGATCTTAGTTCTGATAGATGGTCATTATACCAAGGTACATCCCTACAGTTTTTGCTTATTTGTAAGGGGCAGCTCGATTCATAAGCTCCTAGTATTGCCTCATTTACTTCATTCAAGTCACTTTCCTGCTCCAAATGGTACTTAGAGAGTCCTTTAGTCCGAATGCGTGCTAAGTTTGCCTTCAGATTGGTGTTGTATTTTCCCAATCTGGTTTCCTGAGATTCCTTCTGAGGACTGGCTCAGGAGGATAGGTTTCTAAGCTGAATCTGATTATTTCATGATCTGAAAGAGAAGGTTCATTAAACACCCTCCAGTTTCCTACTAGCATGGTGTAACTTGCAAGCATTTTCGATAAATAAAATTTTTAATAAATAAGCAAATTTACAAATATTACATTGGTTGCGATATAAAAGAGTTTCTAATTTATATTTTTTTACTAAAATTTTGAAACAGATAACTCTAAGAAAACAATCTTTCTTCGTTTCTTCAGCTTCTAATCTCTTTGTAATAAACCTAATATAGAAAATATTTTGAGGACAATTCCTTGTGACTTTATGATATTATAAACCGAATCAAAACATCTAGCTCCTATCAAAAGGGATGATAGGCTATTGACTATAAACTTGAGCAAGAAACTAAAACGCTAAAGTGTTTTCATTATTTTATACATTGAATTAACGTCCAAATATGACAAAATATGAGATTAAAGGTGATTTGTCCACTTTTGAGTATTTCGAGTTTTACTCGAAAACTATCTATTTTTCGTAGGTAAATGTCTACAGAAAAGTTCTAGGTAGTGAAATTTCCTTTCGAAATGTAATTTTCTAAAAAACATAGGCCCATAAATACAGAACTTTTTTTCCAAGTGAAGTTAGGTATAGGCTTTGCTTCATGAAAGGGAATGCTGACATTCTGGCCGTTAAACTGAGCTTTTGCAGAAAGATTCGTCTTCTTTCGCCAAGTTCTCTAATGGACTCTCCGCTAAGCCAGGGTGAGATCGAGTAAACCCCAGATATAAATTCAAGGACCTGAAAACCTTGAGGTACAAGTGATTAGTATTTGTCGAAAGGTTTTTTTCTCAGTGACCCCGGAAATCTATACATGATTTTTTTTTAGAATTTTCCAGCGAATTGACCTTAAAATTACTTCTAAATGACCTTGTAGGGAGAAGAGAATGACATAATTAGATTCAGTGAATTAAACGTTCCGCTTGGTTTGACCTTCAAATAACCTTGATTTTGACTTTATGGATGTTAACCGACCTAGGATTCGGAATCAGCGACTCTACCCTAGTAAGACTTGTTGATACTTCATAGATAAAATGTCCTCTTAAATATTATTTTTAGTCTATGAGGAAAACTTGGGGTTTTCATTCTTCATGCCCATTGAGACTTTTAATTAGGGGAAGAAAATACACAGTATACTGCGATGCCAGACATTTTAACATAAATCGGATTTCCATAAGCTATGAGTGGGGTCCTTTATCTCATAATTTTTGTATTTTCCATGTTAAACCAGAAACCTATGACCCTATTTTCGATTAAGTAAAAATATTTTCTAAATATAAAGCCTTGACGCACTCTGAAATAAACTGTTTGATTTATTTTTATTGACTATGAGTAGATAAGTTTTATTAATTTATTAGTTCTTATTTATTAATTTCAAATTTAAGCTAGTATTAGGCAGCAATGTTCATTTGGAAAAATCAGCGGATTACGATTTTTTCAAACCATGGTTAGGAGAAGGACTTCTTATTAACAAAGGCAAGTATACTTTTATTATTAAATTTTTAGCTGTAGCTATTTTTAATATATTTTTAAGACAGGGGATGCCCTATAAGTTCTTTTTGTTTTTAGGTTTTGGTGTTTACTGTGAAATTACAGTTTTTATTTTAGCAAATCTTGCTAGTATTATGATCTTGTTAGTTAGTTCAGGTCCAATCATTTGGAATTCTGTAAGATCTAGGGTGGACGGGCGACGTGTCAATTAAGTCGTTGTTAGCTAAATTTGCTTTAAGATGGTATTTAACAATTATTTTATTCAAGTATTCTTACAGTGATTGAATTTTAAGATCACGATGCAGCAATCTAATAGAAGTGTATCTATGAGCATTACACATAATTCTTAGGGCTATAGGGTTTTTCAGTTTTTAATTAGTTAGCTATGATAGCTAAACGCGATATAAGAAAACAACAGATCACTAGAGAAATGTCACTATTTCTTGCCATTTGACAAATATTTATAAAAATCATGTGGGGTGATTATGTGACAGCATTTAATCATAGACTCCTGCAAAGAGAATATCTTGGGTAGCGTTGGCCGTTCCGTCTACAATCATTTTGCTACCCCATATAAATTTTTAGCTATTTAAAAAAAAACCTATAATTAAATTTTACTATAACAAAGACACTCTGGAAGTTTGGGCGTTCTTCTTCTCTCTTACAGCTTTAGTTCCAAACAGCTACGGTTATTTAAGCTTACCACAACCATAATTCGGAACTTCAGGACTCAGGCAAGGCTGCTAATCAGCTGATCAGATGAGAGCTTATTAAAATATTAAACAGAAAAAAGATTAAAAAGCGAAAAAATAGCTATTTATATTTCCTAATCAAACAGTATTAAAATCGCTAAATTCTTGAGCAAAATAACACACGATATTTCCCTAACTTACCAAATTAAATGAAAAACAAAGATCACTAGAAAAATGTCACTATTTCTTGCCATTTGACAAATATTTATAAAAATCATGTGGGGTGATTATGGGACAGCATTTAATCATAGACTCCTGCAAAGAGAATATCTTGGGTAGCGTTTGCCGTTCCATCTACAATCATTTTGCTAACCCATATAAATTTTTAGCTATTTTAAAAAAACCTATAATTAAATTTTACAATAACAAAGACACTCTGGAAGTTTGGGCGTTTTTCTTCTCTCTTACAGCTTTAGTTCGAAAAAGCTACGTTTATTTAAGCTTACCACAACCATAATTCGGAACTTCATGACTCAGGCAAGGCTGGTAATCAGCTGGTCAGATGAGAGCTTTTTAAACATTAAACAGAAAAAAGATTAAAAGGCGAAAAAATAGCTATATATATTTCCTAATTAAACAGTATTAAAATCGCTAAATTCTTGAGCAAAATAACACACGATATTTCCCTAACTTACCAAATTAAATGAAAAACAAAACAAAACAAAGAAAACCTTCATTCCCGCCAAATATACACGTCACATAATTTTCTACGACACTACTCTCAAAACTGTACCGACCTTAATGAATGCCAAGTTGTTACTGAAGTTTAGTATTTCTTAAAAGAGCGTCCTCGAACCTTACACACCGTACCCCTCTTTTTAATGCCTTTTTCGGTCGTACTCTTTGTAACCGTCAATTTCATTCACTTAAAGTTCGAAGGTTTCGATCTTCTCATGCCGAGGGCGTTAGCTATTCTATACCAAATGCTTGATTCCAGAAATGACCTCTGAGCAGCCTAATCATAATTTTTATATAAAAACAGTTAATCAAACTCTTCTAGCTCTCTCTTAAATATAAGGGATCGATAATAATGCCCGTGTAAAAAATACTATTTACCCTTTTAGTAGTCTAGAAGTATTTAACTCTTTCTTTCTTATGAATAAAAAAAAACAGACATTATACAAACTCCCTTTATATTCGGTCAAACCATATATTTCCATTATAATGAGGAATTCGATTATTCATTTGTTTTCTAATGATGGGAACATCTTTCAATATTTTAATACATTTTAACGGTATTTTCATTAACGTATGTTTAAGACCTCTCCTGGCCCTTATCTCTCCGGTTTCATTTACATTACCAGGGTAGGATTTCTTCGACAAATTTATTTATAAATCTTAAAGAGGGTCTTTCAGTTGATCGTCATAAATTTACTGAGTTTATATATTTTTAAGAAAACATTTAAACGATTATGCTTAATAACGATAACTGATTCATTTTTCCTTTAAACTTTCTTGGGTGATAATAAAAAAATATATACTGTCCTGTCCACAGAGTGATCACTTAATTACTCACTCCAGCAGAATACACTTCACGTTAAACAGTATAAAAAAATTAATATTTATGCCAGTACATTTAAATTATGCGTACGAAGATTATTTAAATTTGTTTATTATCTATGGGGGATATAAAAGGTTTTATCAAGAATATGCTAGACTTTTGCTGACCGATATCCAGATAAACAGAACCGGCCACGGAACATTGTTAAACGAATATTGGGAAATTTCAAAAATTTTGGCTCCGTTAATGCAAAATGTATAAAAGAAAACCTATTCTCAATAACGAAAATGTCGAAATTACAATTTTCGTATATTTTGCGGCATATTTTATGACATCGTTAAGACAAGTGGCTTTACAAATAGGAATCTTGAACAGCTCAATACATACAATTCTGTAGGAACAAAACTTCCGAAAAGAATGAAATTTTGCGAATTTATATTAAAGAATGAAACAAGACAACTCCCGATTTTTGGATGACATAATTTGGACTTATGAAGTAAAATTTTAAAAAAATGGTCTTTTTAACAGACACAATTCCCATTTTTGTGGTGATTCAAATTTTCATGCAGTAAGATTGAGGAATTTTAAAGAAACCTGTCAATTTAACATATTTTGTGCTACAAGAAATAATGAAATAGTAGAACTAAAATTACATGAACAAAACTTAAATGGCAATTGATTAATAATATAAAGCAAAAATTATGTTTTAACTTTTACAGAAGAAAGATATTTAAATACTTTAGAAGAGTTAGAAAATTTCTGAACAATCTACCTCTTGCCGAACATAGGCAAATTTTTTTCCAACAGGATGGCGACTCACCACAGAGAAGCGTTTCAGTTACCAACTTCTTACAATCAATATTTTATGCCAACAATGGAACTTTTCTGTGACCTCGTTCTCTTGATTTGACTGTCTTAGATTATTTTATGTGAGAAACGATATATAGTTTATTGCAGTCCTGTGACAACGATGGAGGAATGTGTACCAAGGGTAAGGGACGTGCTCGAAAGTTTATCTCCAGATTCAGTATAAACGGACATCTATTGCGAACTAACTCGGAAATGCGAAAAACGGAGATGGAGAACGATAAAACATATAGTTTGTTGTAATCCTGTGACAAGGATGGAGGAATGTGTAGCAAGGGTAAGGGACGCGTTCGAAACTCCAGATTATTTATTAACTGCAAATTTTTGGAATAGACAATGTTGTACAAAGTTAACCTTGTTCTTAAAGCTTTTGTTCTGTTTTTTTTTTACCAATAGGCAAATAAAGACACACATATCCTAAAACTGTCTTAGGTAGACTCCTAGATTGATGACGAACGGGTATTCTTTTACTGGACCATCTGTATATATAGAAATTGTCTGCTTTGTCATCAGTGATAGTTCATGTTAGGGTGTAGACTTACGGTCACATACACTATTCGAGTTGGAATACTTTGGTGGTACATTCTGGGTTTACCTGTTGTTTAACAATTGGGCATAGACCAGGGCTTATCTGTTTTTAGGTGGATGTGAAATGGAACATGGAGATTTTTGCATGAGAGCCTTCAGAATAACATGAATTACGATATTTTAATATGCGTCAGTTCAAAAAGTTGGACAACATTGTTTTGATTGATCAAAATATAAAATTAATGGAAAAAAAACGTTTTTTTTCCACTTTTCTCTCGTGCAACTTTGAAGTGGAAAGTTGAAGAGGAAAAAAAGTTTCGCAATTAAATTTTCCATAAGATAGGGTTGGTTGAAAATCTCAAAATATATTTTCCTTATTGCAAAATAGCAATAATTAAGAAAAAAAGGTAAAAAAAGCAGCTTTTTAATCAATTTTTTTCGGATGTTTAAATTTTGTTGAGGGCCTTTATATTAGAGCAAAAAAAAGCTTTATGCCATGATAAAATAATACGCTAAAATTTATTAGGATCGAATTGATAGTTTTTGCACAATAATTTTGCAATCCGATTTCGTTTACAAAAATTGACCATTTTTCAAGTTTGTCTGAGTCCAAAATATCACGTTAACGTATTTAAACTTACTTTCGACATATAGTAGCGAACTCAAATTTTTCAATGCTTTTTTCAGAATCGAAATCGAATGATTTGGATGCCCTCGGGAATTGTTTAAAGACTTTGTTGATATTTTTACTTATAAACAAATAGATTATCTCGGCGGATTTTTTTTGGATTTTTTTTATAATACATGATTTGAAAGTACCTGGAAGGACGCTTCTTTTCGTGAAAAAAAAATTCAAATCCGTTAATTGGTTTCCGAGATACAAACTCTCAAATTTGACAGCCAGTTACGGTGAATCCATAAACAATACAGGCCTGATTCTTGAACCAAAAACTTTGTCTTGCTGAGTTCTTTTTTGATATAAATATTTAAATGTTTATGTTATCAAAAACTTCAATAAAAAAAATGAAAAGAATATCGCCCACGCGCGAGAAAAATGAAAAAAAGAGCGGTGGGCAGCTCTCATTTTAAAATCGAATTCGATGATTCAAAATAAATATCTGAAAAAATTTTCTTTTTCTCGGCTTCTAATGGAGTGATTTTGATCATTTTTTTAAACCGATCTACCGCGAATAATGGAGCTCAAATATCATAATGCCATGTGTCCATCATGCATTAATTTTGTTATAAACAAATGATGTTATTAAAAAATATTTAAAAATGTTTTATCAAACGTTTGCGAAAATAGCTTGAAGCATCGGGTATTCATACCGAGCAAGCTTATGAAGATGCAGATATCCTTATTGTAGAAACAGCGATAAATGTTGCTTCTGATGGTAAACCTGCTATTATAGTAGCAGAAGACATCGACGTTCTAGTAATACTGACATTACGAGCAAGTGGAAAGAAAAACATTTATTTCTGGAAGCCGAGTAAAGGCAAACAATGTGAAGCAGTTTATGATTGCGTCATTTTATCATTTTTTCCCTTTAGAAGTATATGTCGGAAGAGTTTTCGTTTCTTTAGTAGGTTTTATTCATGCCTTTTCTGGCTGCGATACAAAATCTGCATTTTATAACCAAGGAAGAGAAAATTTGCAAACTTTTATTAATTCACGCAGAATTTAGGAAGGAAGCTTTAATTTTCAACCAAACTAATTCTTCCCAATACAAAATAAAAAATACGGGCTTAAAAATCATAGCTCTAATGTATAGTGGGAAAAGAACCATTAATATAAATATAAATGAGCTGCGATGCTTGGTTTTATGAAGGAAAGTAGAAAAAGAATGTTCCAAATTATGTGGCTTTATTATGCATGGATTAAAATGTACTGATTACTGCTCAAGCTGCAACGGACAAACTTGCAAAAATGCCCAAAACCAATCTTCCAAACCAAAATTTCTGAAAATGTAATTGATTTTGAAGAAGTTGACAGAGAAATAGAAAATGACTGTTTCGATATCGATATATGATTAGATGACGAAGATTTCAATGAAAATGATGATAGGGACATTTCACAGCCCAAGAGAGTCTGATTCGAATGAAAAAAAAAATTAAATATAAAAAAAGACGTTTTTCTGCACTCTGTAAAGTTTATAATATAATATTTAGGGTTAAGAGTGCTTTATTGAAATTTTTGAATTTAATTTGCCAATAATAACTATTATATTTTTATTTGTATTTTACGAATAAAATAATTTAAAACCAAAATTTTTTCAATTTGTTTAAACAATTTTGATAACTAAAATAAATATATATATCGTTATAGTATGCTTAATTATATTAATAAACAAAGATTCGTTTGGAAAGTCCAATACTATAGGGTGTAGTATGCTGTAACTGTGTTGCATAAATAACGTCATTTGTTTATAACAAAATGAATGCATAATGGGCACATGACATTATATTTGAGCTTCATTATTCGCGGTACATCGGTTTATTTAAAAAAATGATCAAAGTCATTAGAAGCCGAGAAAATGAAAATTTTTTCAGTTATGTATTTTGAATCTTCGAATTCAATTTTAAAATGAGAACTCCCCATCTCTCTTTTCTTCATTTTTCAGGTGCGTGAGCGATATTCTTTTCATATTTTATTAAAATTTCCGATAATATAAACATTTAAATATTTAAATCAAAAAAGAACTCGGCAAGACAAAGATTTTGGTTCAAAAATCAGGTCAGCATTATTTATCGATCCACCGTAACAGACTGTCATATTTGACAGTTTGTATCTCAGAAACCAATTGACGGATTTGATTTTTTTTCATGAAAAGAAGCGTCTTTCCAAGTACTTTCAAACCATCTATTGCAAAAAAAATCCAATGAAAATCCGCTGAAATAATCTATTTGTTTATAAGCAAAAATATCAACAATGTCTTTAAACAATTCCTGAGGGCGTCCAAGTCATCCGATTTTGATTCTGAAAAAAGCGTTGGAAAACTTGAATTCCCTATTTTTCTTAATTATTGCTATTTTGCAATAAGGGAAATATATTTTGAGATTTTGGATCAACTCTTTTTTATGGCAAATTTAATTACAAAACTTTTTTTCCTTTTCAACTTTTCTCTAAAATGAATACCTTCAAAGTTACACAAGAGAAAAGTTGAAAAAAAAACGTTTTTTTTTTTTCGTTAATTTTATATTTTTCTTAATAAAAAACAATGTTGCTCAACTTTTTGAATTAACACATATCAATTTTACCGTTACTCAGGTTATTTTAAAGGCTCTCATGCAATACTCTCCATGTTCCATTTCACATCCACGAAACCCCGATATTTTACAGATAAGACCTGGTCTAGTAAGGGAGGTTGATATTTCGACTAGTATTGATCACCCTCTACTTATATCTTTTTCTATAACTTTGTTTTCTTATTATGGCATAAATAGTGCTGGTATTTAAATTTCTTCCATAACTAGCGATAAATTATTTAAGATTACCAACTGGAAATCGAATAAATCGCTTATTCCGTAACTGTTTTTTTTTTGGTCCAAAACAAGTAAATTTTGAAACAAGAAAATTCGGCCATGTTTATTGAAGCCTCGATAGTTTTTCCCTAAGGAAAGTTTTTATATTCTTTTTGTAATATTAATTAAAACATGTTTCATTTTCTCTCTAAAACGTCCATAATAAAAAACCTTTATATTAACAATATGTTTTTGAATTAGGTGAAAAATGGAGATCACATAGAAAAATGATTGCACCAACGTTCCATTCTTCGATATTAAAATCATTTATGCCCATCTTTAATAAGAATGCAATAAATCTTTTAAAACAGTTAGAAAAAGAACAGCACAACATTTTTGATATACACGATTATATGAGCAGAACAACGGTGGACATTTTATTAGGTAAGTCACTATATATTAAATTTAAATACGTTAATGATTTTGAATGTGTTACAAAACTTTTATACTATTCAGGGTTTCCCATAAGCTACCGCAGATTTTTTAGGTAAAAATATGGAAATTAAACCAAATTTACCTTAATTAAAAACATAATAGTAACTAAGCTATGGGCTATTAAAAGCTAAAAATAAGTTTTCTAAAAACTTTTCATAATTCTCAAACATTAGAACAAAGTTTGATGGACGGGATTTTCTTGTCAAGAAAAATTCAATTTCATTTCTAATTTTCAAGTAGAAGTTAGGGATTTTAAAACTTTTCACAGTAGTTATTAAAACAAGAACACTAAAAGAAGTTTTCAAGATAAATTTCTATTGAAGTTACCTTTCCTTTGTTTGCACTGACAGTTCCACCAAATTTTATCGTCATAGCTTGACATTTCTAAAACTTACGGAGTCTACCTCTATACGTGTTTTTTTATTTTTTACACATTTAATAAAATATTTATAAAAAAATTTAACCGACTTCTAAAAGTGCGCTAAAAAGTAAAGATAACTATAAATTTTTATATGAAATTGAACTTTTTGAAGTCGGCGCCAAACTAATACCTGACAAAATGTGATTTGCATAAACTGATTAAAAATACTTTATTTGTAATTGCTTTCTTACCATAATTTGTATATATTAGTAGTTATTTATTTCGTTTACAAATAATTTGGGGCCGACTACAAAAAGTTCAATTTCATATAAAAATTTATAGTTATTTTTCACTTTTTAGCGCACTTTTAGAAGTCGGTTCAATTTTTTTATAAAAATTTTATTTCTCTATTTTTAGTTTTAGAATTCATTATGATATCCATAAATTATTCGAACTAAGTACTAATCGAGATTAGTGATATTTAAAGAATTTGAAACGTTAGCTCGATATATTTGAAATTGTATATTGTTTGTATACGCCCCAAAAACTCCGCAATATCAATTTCATATAAAACCGGAAAATGTAAAATTTTCAGTCCCTCATATTGTATCTTATTAACCTAATAGCTGTACTTCCTTTATCTCCTCTTTTAGCAGACATCTCTGAGAGCAAAATAATTAAGTGGCTTCGTTATGTGGATGACTGTTTACAATTATTCTGGGCAGTGAACAGCGGGCTATTGATGTTCTAAATAGTTTTAATTCTCTGCATCCTGCTCTAAAATTTACCTTAGAAATTGAAACCGAAAACAAACTTAATTTCTTAGATTTAACTATCAAAAAAACCAATAATTCTCTCAGTTTCAAAATCTTTCGGAAACCCATCCAAACAGACCACATAATTCCTTCTGATTCTAACCACCCTTTACAACATAAAATGGCCTCATTAAACTGCTATGTTAATAGATTGCTCAACATTCCCATGTCAGCGGAGGATTACAACAACGAGGTCAATATTCTGAAGCAAATAGCCGTAAACAATGGGTAGGAGCACACAGTCATCGACAAATATATAAAGAAACATAAAAACAAGAAAAAATCCCAAGAAGCTTACAGCTCGACTAATTACAATGAAAGTCAGCAAGGGAAATTTTTCTCACTCTCTTACTTAGGTCACTTTTCTAATAAAATAGCACGGACTCTAACAAACCACACTCAAAACGTGAAGATTTTATTTAAGAGTGTAAATCAACTCAGTTCCCATCTAGTCAATAACAAACAATTGATATCTCATATCCAAAAAAGTGGGGTCTATCAACTTTCTTGCCCAGACTGCCCTTCAACGTATATAGGAAAAACTATTAAACCATTAGTAGTCCAAATTAGAGAACATATTAACAAACCTCAGGCCTCTGTGTTTGGTCACCATATTAGTTTTACCAAACACAGTTTCTCTCCAACTCATAACAGTAAAATCTTATATCATTCCAGGGGTAATAACTCTAAAATCTTGGATTACAGAGAGGATCTTGAGATATACAAGGAGATAAAAAAACCCCAACCATTGCCTCAATGTAAGAATGAAAAACGTAAATGACCACAACCCCATTTTCAAACTTCTTCCTTAAATCATTAAACAATTTAAATGTCTGAGAGCTTTGATTGCGTGGGGTGCAAATTTTGATCACCTTTTTCAGTTTCAGACACTTCATTCTAAATATATTAATATTTAACACATTTCAACAAATTTCAACTACGCCTATGTTCGATTATTTTATTGCTTTTTTACAAAAATGGAAATTATTTCACGCCACTGAACCCAAGTGTTCAAAATATATCACAAAATGGCCGAGAACAGTAAGACTGTAGATTAATAAACTTTTACTGTCCTTTCTTTCTGCCCTTTTTCTCTTTTTGATCATTACCGATGAATTATTGATATGAAATACAATAAACAAGAAATTTAAAAAACTCATACAGTGATTTTCTACTCAGGCTTACACATACTTGTATTTATTTTTAATTTTTGGACAATTTTTATTGCTATACTATGCTATGACTGTGTATGGCATAACTTCACTGTCTTTTGGAGTTGTTATTGTAATGGTTTACTATTTTAATAATATTAATGTTAACCGTGTTTTGAATGTTTTAATTTTAATTTGAGACAGATTTTTTATTTTTTATTTTTTGTTTTTTTAATTGTATGTGACTTGTTTTGTGTGAAGGCTACGCTGGTGTTGTGGGAGACTGTTCTCAAAACGGCAGGGTTAAGGTGTGCCCTTTGACGAGTGAGTGTGGTTGGTGAGTACTGAGTAAGCTTATTTGCTGAACATATTCTCCTTTTTCTAGGGTCTGAGCCCTAAGGATGGTCTAATTTAGACCGAAAGCGCTTGGCCGATAATAATAATTTTAAAAAATATACACTGAAATACACAATCCATCTAATTCTTGATTTCTTCGATGTACAACCTGTTAATAATTTAGGAACTACTAACTTTAAACAGGCCACGAATTACCTCTAGCATAGTGTCGGAGTATTATGAGGTCCTTGTCTTGACTGCTGCTGAAAATGGAGTCACTTTAAACTGGATTAAAGTGCACAATTCATCCGGTGAAAATCAGCAATGACAAAACTAATCAGAGATGACTCTTATCATCTCTTCGAAATTTCAATGGGATGAAATCACGTGAATTCTCTTACTACCTAAAAGTGGAAATAAACAAAATATATCTGGTGATATCCAGAGAAAAATTGCTATTAGGCACTAGAATTTTCAAAAGGAAACACATATAATATGAAAGAATTTGATATTTCAATATGTCGGGATTGTGTAACGGAGGATGGAAGTATAGAACATGTTATTGTGACTGTTTTGCCCTTTCACTAAAAAGAGAATCCATGTTAAGCAAGTATTGGCCCACTTAGGCCGACATAAGGGCAATGCCTCTTGGCAACGTCATAGCTTACTTTAATCCTGTAGGCTGGATGATGACGGACAGAGTCATGCAGAACCCTATGAGAGGATGCACTACCAGCCAAATGAGGAGCCCGTGCTGTAGAGACTAGCCTACCTTTCTTACTTTCCAGATCCAGATCCAGAGATTCAGGATATCGCTGCAGCGGGTTTTGTTAGAAATATTAAAATATTTGATAAGTCGTAAGGGTCAAATTTCTTGGCTTTCGCGAAGCCCTAATTTGTACCCGATACATTTTGGCTTATAGTACTGTATAAAGAAAGAAAAATTGTGTATGCCTCGGAATTATTTCTAAACAAATAGTTGTTTTTAAACAGGCGTTAGTCTAGTAAACTTGCCAAACCACTGATACACAAAGTAATGTTATTTATTTTTAAAATAATATTTAATTTTAAATAAGTCATAATTCATCTTTAATATTTCAAAGAAAATATCTCTAAAATGACCATTCATGGTAAAGTATACTTTTTGATGTTGAATAAATAGGAAAATTTCTTTACTAAAAAGGAAGATATACTAAGGCGTATTTTAAAGACATGTCCAATACCGTAGGTCATGCCATAGCAAAAGTATAAATTAAATTGTGTTAAGAAACTCCCAGTGGTTTAACTTTGTTTAAATATTTAAATTTTGTATTTTGCAGGTGCTCTGTACAGGGTGTCGGAAAAAATGTGGAAAATTTCCCGGATGTGAAAAAAACGCGTGAAAGGAATACTAAAATGAGATATGGGCTCCCAAAGTGCTGCAATGGAATCAAGGATTTTACACATAATTGTTGAACCAGCAGGTATATTTCAATTGTTCTTTAATATGATATATACCAGGTAAAACCCTTCAAATTACTATCCAAAAAAGTGTTGTAAATTACTTACAGCTGCAGGGACGGACTAACGGTGATACTCATAACCCCATTTTTTTACGTCCTGTATGATAAGAATTTTCGACAACGTTTTTTACATACCTTTAACTATTTACTAACAATTATGTTTGCTAATTCGAAACGTTTACGAAAAAACGTCATTTTATCTACACTGTTAGTCCCCTAACTTCTGTCAGGTCGAATATGAAAAAGAGAAATTTTCCCCTGTCACTATAGTTTCAATAAAAAGTTAAACTAACCGCTTATTTAAGTATTTCTTAAGAGGGTTCAACATGGGCTCCGTGAAGTCTGATACTCTCGCGGGTACGATGAATTGTGGACTGCTGTACCCGATACATTAACTCAGCATTGTTCCTTATTTGATCACAATGAAACGTGATTCTCCCTTGAAGTAAGTTCCTCCCTACAATCGATCGGAGTAGAACACACCAAGGATTTGAGATGTCCCTACAGGTAAAAATCTAACGGCATTAGGTCTTGAGATTGGGGAGGCCAGGCAATAAGTCCTCCTCTACCTAACCAACGGTTTGGATAGGCGCTATTCAGGTGATCACAACACTGAAATGAGGTAGTGCTCCATTTTGCAAGTAATACATGTTACGGCGGGTTTCAAGTGGTTAATGTACTACTAAATCGTGAAAAGCATTCAGGAGGATCTTTAAATAAAGTTCTCTATTTAGTCGTGCCGGCAATACGAATGACCCAATCAAAAAATTCTCAGGGAGTCCTGACCAGACATTTATTGATTGAAACTGATGCTAAACAATGCATGCATGAGGATTTTCATCAGCCCATACATATAAGTTGTGTAAATTTATGATAAAATTTTTTTTAACCCTGCTTCATCCGGGAAGGGAATAGTTCTAATGAAAGTTATGTTATTTCGTTGCTGATTCAATAGCCAGTTTACAAACTACGGGAAAATCTTCAGTAATCAGTTCATGCACTTTTTCAAATGATATGGCTGCAACAGCTGTTCTTGAAGAACTTCATGTACTATTGTTGTTAACGTATTAAACTGCGCTGATAATTTTCGAGTGTTCATTGAAGGAGCGCCATCTACAGCATTTAAAATATACCATATATCAGATACATATCTGCGTACTTAATAAACGTGTATTTCATATTTGAATTATTTTACAAATAATTTCCCCGCGAAATCCAAAAATCGATAAATTAATATCCAAGTAAAGAATCAATGTGTCAGCGATGTGAAAGTTGAGAAGTTCTAAAACGTAGAATATTTATTTCTTACGTACCTAGCAACGTTGGCAAAAACAATACTTTAGTTTTGGTGCCGATAAAATAAAACATTTTTTGCTGACCTAGTTCGAATTGTAATTCACAGAACTTGACGTTTTTTACTAAAGTGGTAAATTTTAATTTTGGATTGAATTTTTTTATCACAAGTTTGAACGTTTGGTAGGAACAAAAATGTATCTTGCATTGAAATACGCCTAATACATAATGTAAATAAAATGACGTTTGTTCGAAAACGGTTAGGATTAGCAGCATGATTAAAAAGTACTTAATATTTAGTCTATAGTTAAAGGTATGTAAAAACGTTGTCCAAGATTCTTATCATTCAAAGCGTAAAAAAATGAGATCATGAGTGCCACAGCTAGTCCGTCCCTGCAGCTGTCAGTAATTCACAACACTTTCTTGGATAGTAATTTGAAGGGTCTTACCTGGTATACAATATATTAAAAAAAATTGAAGTATACCTGGCAATTTAATAATTACGTGTAAAAAAACTTAAATCCATTGCAGCTCTTTAGAAACCCATAGCCTAGAAGAGAAAGCCTTTAAGAAAAAGATTTATACGAACTTACAGTACTCCTTTCACGTGTCTTTTTTATATCCGGGAGATTTTCTGCGTTTTCCCATACACCCTGTATACCATCATTTATAGGACACCTTGTTTACAGGTAACGTTAAAATAGAATTATTGTTAATATATCAATGTAGACTCTTTTTCCGAAAAATATATACCAAATTTTTTTTATCCCTTACACAGGTAACGCCACTCAGCATTTTTACATAGACATCCTTGCATAAGATAAAATTCTACATGTTCATAGCTTCCTAATTCTGATTTAAAATTTTTTCAGAAACTGCTATGGGTGTCCAAAAAACAGAAGAAGGTGATGCAGGATTTGAATATGCCAAGGCAGTAATGGAGTAAGTAGACTTTATACTAGGTGGAAATTGAATCTTATTAATATACAGAAAAATCGAAAATCTCATAATTTATAACTTTTATTTTGATTACTTATGATGACCTTTATCAGTGTCTTTAAAGATTAAAAATACAATTTATTCAAAAATAAATTAATAAATTATCAAAGAAAAGATAAAATGTGCATTGTTTTCATTCACAATTGTCTCTTCTAATTTTTTTTTCATTAATCATTCGTTTGGTTTAGTTTAGTCTAAAATAAACGACACATTTCCTAGCAAAATACACTATTTAATAAAATTTATAATGTATTTCAAAAAATCCAATGTTTGAGACTGCATAGGTAATAGAATTTTTTTCTAGAATACATAATTTTAGCTTTACATACCTTGTTTCCTACGATTTCAATAAGATGGAAGATCACCATATTCCTCTTTACATGGTCTGTAAAACTTGTACAAGATTTTCCCTAATATATGAGCTAGAAGACGCGGTGCGATTGAATTGCTGGCAGTATCACCAGATCTTGATCCATTAGACTTTTTCATTAGGGAATTTTTTTAATGATAAAGCCAGTTAATAATGACGGTCCTAAGAAACGTATTAAATTTAAGATAAGGTTAATAGTACAGGAAATGGAACATTATGTAAAAGATCAATCTAATTTCCTTTTAAGGTTTTGCCTGGAAAAAATATTGGATATTTCAAAATTATCCAAATATAGAAAATAATCATAAAGAGTCCTGTATTTGATAGGCGTTGAATATTAATTTCAATGGCGGGTAAAATACGGTACCACAAAATATAATATTCCATCTAGAAAAACAGGAGAGCTTGGTTTTTATTTCTAGTGGTGTTTTAGATTTTTTGTTATAAAATAATTCACCTTTTTGTTTTCCAATTTATTCCAGTTACATTTATTACCTTGCAAATAAAGCGAACGCACAATCTTTCATAGCTTATCACATAAGGAATGCACATAATATTTTTCAGTTTAGGGATACTTCGAAAAATCATTTTTCCCATCAAAGTGCCAATTATCAAGAAAACTATTTTCTTATTCTCGTAGTTTTAAAGTTCAAAACTTAAATGACTTATTGTTGCAGTTATCAATTTTAACCACCTGTGGTTAATTTAGATCCATTTTAAACTTATATATTGTTAATGAATTTGGGGTTCTATATTTAAGCCGTGTTCATATTTTTTAGCATGTGCGAGATTATCCATATAAGGCATTATAAAATATGGTTAAGGCCAGATTTTATTTTTAAATTGACCAAAATGGCTACGATACAAAAAAAACTATTGGAGATAATTCACAATCTAACAAGAAAGGTAATGTATGAGTATATATGCCAAAAATTTTTGAACACGAAAAATATATATTTTCTTTGAAAATTTTGAAAACCAAAGGTTATGGAGAAAAACTGTTCTTACAAGATATTTACGAAATCAAACAACATAGTGATCCTGAAGTTGACCTTGAGCTTTACTTTAGCGGATGTTTGAAAATCCAACTGATTTTTTTAAATAAAAACTCCCCTTTTTTGCAGCACGTAACTTTCTATGTATAGGGAATATAATCACATTGTGAGGTCATTTGATGACTAAATATCTCCATGCCATAAATTGGTGTTAATCAGCTGATGACTTCAGAAATAGGGGGTGCTGGAGAAAAACCTGTCATATAAAAATTTCAGAACCTTTCGCTCAAGGAGATCTGATTATCAATAGGTACTTCATATTGTCGTATGATTATTTCATGTGAACTGTATATTCAACAGAAATAGACGGTAAAATATTTCCCATATTTAATTGTTCTGCTTTTAAACTCAATGTTAAACTGTCTATCAACAATCTCCAATAAACCGCTAATGTTTTTGCAGAAACCCAAGTTCTTTTCCACGTTAAAAAATTATGCTTGGCCTTTATGGCGTTTACGAAAAACACATAGTGAAACATCGTCTTCTAATAAGTTCTACTGCTGCAATCTGGATCCTAGTAACTCTGCTTTACTTTTTGAAAATTCTAAGTCTCCTCCGCTTATAGCTGCTTATATATCCAAATACGGTTTCTACATTTTTAGAGAATATTCGAAAATTTTCTATTCAATTCCGTAATATTTGTAATACTGGCGTTTGTCATTTATGCATACAGAAGCTGTTCAGCACGAAGCAAACATAAAGGTCGATTTACATGGAGTTAAATGGTTATCTCCATTATTTTACGCCCTGGGGTGTTGGGACTTCGTATATGCGGGGTCATCCTTGGAGATCCCCTATGTGGTGTTTCCAAGTTGTGTAAAATTTCCTTAACTTTGGGAAAACGCACATTTCGCAACGTCGCACTCCTCCATTGTTATAACTATACAAATATACCACGCACGTTGTTACATCATTAATATATAGGAAGTTATGACATTTTCTATTTTTAGATTATTTCTATCTACAAAGATTAATTAATTGTCTATCGGTACCATTTATTATATCTTCTTCATATCTACCCATTGCTTCGTTAATATTTTAATCGCAATTTTCAAAAAAAATTTTTTGTAATTATAGTATATTTCTCATTATATTTTATACATTTAAGCACCGAGCTTCACCCATAAAAAATCATTAATATTCTAGATCTAACAGTGTATCTCATCGTTTGGTAACAGTATGTTTTTATATATAATCTTACCTATAACTTTACTTTAAAAAATAAACAAAATTGACTTATTATGACTGAAGTAACAAAAAATATTTTTGGATATTTTTTTGTGAAAACTTTAAACTGCGAGTTTTGGTTCAAAAGTCTCATGAAAAGAGTTTGGTCATATAAGTTATATCTAGAGATCAGCTTCTATGATCTTCACCAAAAGAGGAGCAGGTTTTAAATGATTAAATTAATTTCTACCTCCGAATATAAATAAAGCAATGAAACTTTCACAAACATATTCTAATACATTCAAACTCTTTCATGAATATCTAAAAAGTTCCAGAATGACAATTTTATATAATTTACCATTTTATAGAACTGCGCCATTTATATCAGAATTAAGTTATTCACGCACATAAAAGTCAGCGAATGATGGATTATTTGAAAAAAAAAACAGAGGAACTTAATAACCATATTAATTAGCTGCACTCAAAAAAAATATAAGTTTTTTACCTAGGTAATTAAGAGAAAGAAAGAAGAATATTTTTCCAGAGTATCTCAAGCCTCAAGTAGTTTATATAAGCAAGCTGTTGATTCTATAGATACAGATTTAGATCCTGAACATAACATAAAAACTGAGAATTATAATTATCTCCGCGATGATCTAGAAGATATTGAAGAAAACGATGTTGGTAAGCACACATTTCAAAATAGAAGAATTTAGGCAAATAAGAATATTTAGAAATAATCACCAAATTTATTAGTGCATACTATTTTAATATGATTACTGATAATTTTAGGAGAGAAGAAAAGACTGGCTTTTCTTGACTTCATGATTGAAGCAAGTCAGATGGCAGGAAATAAGTTGACTGACGAGGAAATTAAGGAAGAAGTAGATACAATTATGTTTGAGGTACGCTACATTATTAGGCACCTGATGATGAACTAGAGTACACAGTGTTTAAAAGGGTAGTGTAGAACAATTTTTTGGGATATTTTTTTAGATACAGTGCGTTCCTCTCCTTTAGTGTGATCATGGATATTTGCACTTAAAATAACTTGAAAATATTTACTAAGATTTAGTTGCAAATTCATTTTTTTGAATTTTGATTCACGAAATAAAATAAATATCGTATATGTATTTTGGAATAATCAAATTACTTACTTATTCTAGATTGTAGATCGTTAGTTGGTCGTTACGACCTTTCTTACCTCTCTCTAGTAATTTGACCTTTAAAAGTTTAGATGCCTTACCCGAATACAATATTAAACAGGGATATTAACACTTTTCACTAAATTTATTATTTTGCTGAACGGTGAGGGGCGGGGTAAATGCTCAATTTCTTTTTGCGTCAAGGTAGTGCCTTCCAAAAATATAAGTCTCTTGTCGAAAAGTGCCAGACATTCACATACCGGGTGTTCCACTGTTTGGGTTGTATGGTCGCAGACACGGCATTGGGTCATCAAGTTTTTGTTCATTTTTTTAAAGATATCATCTCAGAAGGCAGTTCTCCCTGAAGATATTCGTTATTTATTTTAATTTGATTTCAATTTAATTTATTCAGTCACTACCATGTTTTACAACACTTACATTCGTCAGCAAATAAAATAAAATAAAAAGCTACAAATACATTTACATTTAAAATCTTACTTAATTACATTACATATGAAGCATAGATCAGGTTTAGGTTAAAATTTGTAACGAACAAATTCGTCAAAATTATAAAATGGATTTTGAATTAAAATGTATTCTATTCTATATTTAAAAAGATTATCTGGAAGCTCTCTCAATGACAGAGGCAAAACATTAAAAAATTGTATTGCTAGACAACCAGGCTCATCCCGACACCTTTCGGAACGAAAATATGCGGGCACCAAGTTGTCCTTGTGCCTTGTGTCCAGCTGTAGACACCACTGTGTGTTTTGAAAGTGCCTTTGTATTTTTTGACATACAGTAAGTTATCCAGTATATATTGTGAAGGCAATGTTAAAAGGTTTAATTCCAAGAATGCTGCTCTACAGTCCTCTCTGAAGCTCAAACCCCGCACTACTCTCACTGCCTTAAGCTGAATCCCAAACACGCGAAACTCTCGTGATGCGTGGCCCCAGACAAGCAGAGCGTATGATATCACCGAATGGAACAGTGCAAAGTATGAAGCTCTCATGACCAGACTTCTCAAAGCAAGCAGACCGCTACGGAGCCTCCCTGAACCCTGCTCTATATGAGCTTCCCAAGTAAGGCCAGGATCAATCTGGACTCCCAAGAATTTAGCACTCAATCTTCCCAATCTACCCAAAGCCCCTTCTAGAGATATATCTGAAACCGAGAGAGTGGTGTCATCAGCAAAGAGTTTAAAATCTCCAGCTTCTCTGCCCATAGGTAGGTCATTTATATAGATTAAAAAGTTATTACTGTTACTATTTCTTCATATGTCTGAGCCCAGGCATATTGTTCTATTTTAATTTTATCTAATTTTTCCCATCTCCTATGAATTTTTGTTAATTCGTAGAAGGTTTCGGACTAAGAAAAATGGTTTTTGCCCCGGTACCCACATCAGGATTACCCTGTTCTTCCTTGCCAATTGCTTTAGAGATTACCTATAGTTTCAAGTCAATTTAGATTCGTAAGTCTTTGACCTGTGAGTTTTTTTATTATCACTTGGCTATCTGAGATATAATTTGATGTCTGAATTTTTCAATTTGAATTATGTTGGAATGAGGCAGAAAATTCATATACCCAACAATGTTTCCAGGTCTAAGCTTTTATTTTTGTAATAGCTTAAAAACATTTATTGCTATTACCGTCATCACAGTTATGTGCAATGCAGGGTAGACCAGAACTGGGTTTGTGAAGTCATTACGAGGTGACTTCATATTCGAATAAAACTACTTATTTCTTGTATTTACTGCAGAACTGACGCACCATCCATTTATGAAGCTTAGCAGAAAATTAAGCTTGGATGTCAATTTATTACCCGATAATATATTATTTCTCATCATTGTAATTATAAGGTAATTTTCGAAATGGAATTTTTGTTTAAGGGACACGATACAACTGCTGCAGGCTCTAGTTTTGTTCTCTGCGTCCTTGGAGTTCACCAAGACATTCAAGAAAAATGCATCGCAGAACTTAAAGAAATTTTCCATGATGACTGGAGCCGACCAGTCACCTTTGCGGATACTCTTCAGATGAAATATTTGGAACGTGTTATTATGGAAACATTGAGACTCTATCCACCAGTGCCTCTAATTACCAGAAAGATTAATGAGGATATTAAATTAGGTATTACCTCTATTTTCTAACTGCTTAAATAATATTTTTCTTTCTTTATTTATATTATGTCAATATCTATCCAAATAGAAGGGTACCACTTGAAGAAACAGTAAGTGAAGGCTACTTTGGGTTATTTTTTGAAATACCAATTGGTCTATTATTCTATCAAAAGACGCTTCTTATATTCAACCCGGAAAACAAGCGGATAAAGTTATATAAAATATAAAACTTTAAACTGATAGACTTTATTTTGTAAGTTAAAAATTTTCTCATAATCTATACAGTAAAACGGAAATGCCTTAGATTTAATGTAAATGTGCTGGAAGCAAATTTCACAATCGTTGTATATAATGTAATGCATTAAATTTAATAATATACATTAATCTAAATTAATTTATTCCAATAAATTTATTGTAATCATACATCAAATTTAATGTTTGATCATTACTTTTTAAGGTGACTATGTACATTAAATATATAGTCAGTGTTCATTGAATGTGAAATATGTTATCACATATTTAATGCACCAATATTAATATGAGTTCAAAAAATTCTTAAACTACCAGAAAAATGCGAACATTTTTCCTATGGGTAGTTTACGCCGTATAGACCGGTTTTAATCTCATTGGTTCCCATCGGTACGGCATGTGCACCTCACCATAAGAAAATTGAGTCTTCTAAGTAATTTATATCATATTAAACAAAAAGTTCGATACAAGTTGCGCCATCTTCCGGAATCTCATGAAATGTATATTGAATAATAATGTAAATTCCTTTAATATTAGGGTATATGTGAATTAATTTTAATAAATCTAATATACTGATATACTGATACTGAACTGATATATATATATATATATATATATATATATATATATATATATATATATATATATATATATATACATACATATATATATATATATATATATATACATATATATATATATATATATATATATATATATATATATATATATGTATATGCATATATATATGTATATATATATATATATATATATATATATATATATATATATATATATATATATATAGACTGTATTCTCGACGCTTGACGTCTCAAGTTTAACATTTCCTCCTTTCGGATTTTTTTCACTCTATACTGCTTCAAAACAACATAATATATAATGCGTATTTAAAAAAAAAAATTAACGGAAGAGGCAAAAAGATGTGTATGCACGGCGTCGCTTGGCAGCTGTCTAGTCACGCAAACACTTTTGTTACATCATTATCGCACCCTAGTGGACTTCTTGGAAAACCTAATGCTGTTTTGCTTTGGCGGTAACAGGTAAAAGCAGTACAAAAGCGATTATTTCGATCGCCACGTGAGAGAGACTCATCGAAGATTTTAAAATTATTTTTCCCATTGGGAGCCACTGGTTATTGTTTTTGATGATCTTATAGTACTTTCTCAGCCAAAAAAATCGATTTCCCCAACCTGCTACAGTGGTGTTACCACTTAGATTAGAGTACATACCAGGGTTAGTAAAAGGAGTCACTGTTTTTGTGATTTCTGTTAATAATAAAGTATATTCACAGTGTTCATGTTATCCTTTTGGATTCATATTTGCCGGAAATTGCACTGTAACTTTATTCTAATTTCATGTCATTTTAGTAACCAAGAATTATATAATTCCCGCTGGAGCCACTGTTGTAATCTCACCACTTGAGACCCATAAACATTTAAAATATTGGAAAAATCCAAATGTCTTTGATCCAGACAATTTTTTGCCAGAAAGATCCCAAGAGAGACATTATTACGCATATATACCATTTAGTGCAGGCCCAAGAAGTTGTGTAGGTCAGTATCAAAATTTAATTTTTCAAATTTAAAAAGGCTCCAAAAGTTTACATTTACTTTTATCTTGCCTATATAGAATATTTAAAATTTTTTCTTTATTATTTAGTTGTATACCCAGAATTTTAGGGAAAATTTGCTCTTGGTCACGAAACTTTGACTCCTACTTACCATGTAGAGGGCCAATATGAAAATCTAAGTAAGAACGAATGCGGATCTAGTTAAAGAGGAAAAATGTACAATAAACTTAAAAATTACTTTATCGATTTGTCTTTATTTGACGTTTCGTCTTTGAGCAATGATCATCAACTTCATATTTTTAAAAATGGTCCTGATTTTTAATATCAAATTTTGAAATCTTTTTTATTCTGAATTCAAAAATGTATCACAAGTTACGATATTTTAAATATTTTAAACATTTATTAATAAATTTGTAAAGTATGGACTTGAAATTTCTTCAATTTTGTGAGTTAATTACTATAACATGAAGAAAATATTTAAACGAATTTTATAATAATTATAAAACATCCGTTTCTATATCTACCAATAACTATTAACAAACAGCCACATATAAATAATAAAAATTCAGGAATATGGATAACAATAATGAAGTGAACATGAAAACAGTATAAATTAAAATTTCAGGGGTTCAAGAAGATTGCCGTTATTCTTTAAAATAAAGGGAAAATCAAGACTCTAGAATCTTAATAAATTACTTAGGATTAATGGCGTTATACTTTGGAATACTTCAAGAATCTTCTGTTTTAAAGTTTTGCTTTCAGATATAATTTTCAACAATTTGATAAAGTATAAATAAATAAATGCTTTATTAATAATTAAACTAATTTAAAAATGAACAGCACGTACCAACTATCAAACAATAAACAAGCAGATCTAAAATGTGCATTCGGCGGCTCATGTAAAAGAGATTTTTAAAAACTTTTTGGTGGTGTAAACCAACAAAAAGTAGAAATAAATAAAAATATGTGTTTTGTATCACGGATATTCAAATTTGTTATCCAGCGAGTACCGTAGTAGATTTTTCAAAGAATTTTGGTAAAGAATATAACCAAGTGTAAAGTTATATCTTTTTTTAAAATGGACTTATTGGTGATGAAGAACAATAGACAGCCTTGTTTCGGTTGAAGTGGAGCAAACCATGCTAATTTTAGTTAATACAAAGCGAGCGGAGAAGATATACCTGCCCTGCCATGTCTAACGACGAATAATAAACGACGGCTTTATTAGTTTTTGTAATGGGATTTTACTGTTAAAAAGTTTATTAAAAAATGAAAATTCGGCGATAAAAGTGAACTACCTTGAATAATAAAAGCTTAGGATTTAAAATTTTAGCAAATTTATAGTTCCAACATATTAGCTGTCAATACATAAATTTCACCAAGATCTCTCCGTAAGACTTTGCATATTTGTTGAACAAAATAGAAACTGTCGTTTCCAAAAAGAAAAAGTATATTTTGAGCAGCCTATTTTCTTTTTGCTGGTCTCTGCAAAATTTCTGATTCAATTTAATTTCACACTTCCACTTCTTTTCTTTTTTAAAATTTTTGTCCATAACTTACAAATTTTGGAATTATTTGCAGGTTCCCTATAAATTCAACATATTTGTTTAGGAAAACTCCCTATTCACTTATGAAAAAATTTTAATCCATTCCAAGTGCTAAATAAATTTAATTTTATTAACAAAAAAATAAGAAAATCTCGTTTCGTCAGTGTCGCTGCAAAGTAAATTTTTTCGAAAGAGCCTGTCATAAACCGGTCCCACTAGTTAAAAATATCTTTGAGTTCTCACCAAAAAACCAATAGAAAATGGACCACTGCGAGTTTAGGTCGAGCTACTCGCATACAATAAAACTATAAGAAGATTGACTTCTTGTAACCCAAATGGATTTATTAACTCCTTTGAGACCTGCCTCCCAAGGTTCTCGATATCAATCGAAATCGGCAAAATTCAAAGGAGTCTCGCTGTAAGTTCAAAGCCTACTCATCACGCCATATTTATACGCACCATAAAGTATCCATTTAACTACAGTAAACCTACAATTTAAGACCACACGAAGAATACTGAAAAGTTACACTTCAGATATCGATTTAAAAAATTTTAAAACTATTTAAGGACATGTTAAAGATGTCCTGATCAACAAGATCATGGGACAACTTTTTAGCTTAAATGCATTCTATTGAGTAGGGCATAAGTGGAGTACTTGATTCTATGAGTATCTACAGAAAATAATTCAACCTTTCCTTTGAGGTACATTGAAGGTATTATACTTTAGCAACTCTGGAGAATCTATTATACTATTAATGATTTTAAATAGATAAAGTAAGTCAAAGTAATCTCTGCGATGTTAAAGAGACTTTAAATTTAATTGGAGTAGTAAGGGAGGGTAGTTGATATTTTCTTTAGGAATACCTAATTTATAGCCTACAAGTCCAAAAAACCGTTTTTGGACCTTTTCCAGCTCCAATTTTTACACATTGTAGAATAGTAACCTTACGTGTGAGGCATATTCCAACACTGCAAAAAAACATTTTTAGGAAAAATTGTATCGTTGAAGTCAGATAAATTCCATGTAACAAACGCTACGAATTTCATTTCCTTATTTGCGATATTATGTGTATGCTCTTTAAGAGTTAACTGACAATTTAATATTACACTAAGATCAGATATGTCATACTGTCAATCTTAAAATCGTACTCAATTAAAGTTTTTTTTTCTACAGGACGGTATTACCTTACGTTTTCTTTTGTTAAGATGTCACCTGTTAATATTGAACCGTATACTAAATGCATCCAAATCAGACGGCATATCAATGCAATCCTGATGAGATATAATGCACCAAAAAAATTTAATCCGTTAGCAAAAAGCAGTACCGTTCCATGCGAAAACGACTCGATAACATTATTCAAAAACAAGCCAAGTAAAAGAGAGGCCAAATGCGCTCCTAGAAGAACCCCAAATTACATCCTGAATTCAAGTGACAAGTTCTTATATAGTACAATTTGTATTCTCTCCGTGAGGTAGCTTCACATCCGTGATAGGAGCGGATCTCGATAGATTCAGTTGAGTTGAAAGACAAGTATGATTCACCCTTTCAAACGCTCTCGAAAAATCATTATATATAACATCGACCTGGCAACGATCCTCCAAAGCATACAACAAAAGTCAACATAAACCGCAAGTTTTGTATCTGTGGGCTTCCCCTTATAGAAACCAAGTATTTCCAGAACTATATGAAATAAAATTTTAATAAAAAAATTGAACCGACTTTTGAAAGTGCGCTAAAAAGTGAAAAATAACTAGAAATTTTTATATTAAATTGAAATTTTTGAAGTCGGCGCCAAACTAATACCTGACAAAATGTGATTCGCATAAACAGATAAAAATACTCCATAATTGCTTTCTTACCATAATTTGTATATATTAATAGTTATTTATTTCATTTAGAAATAATTTGGTACCAACCTCAAAAATTTCAATTTCATATAAAAATTTCTAGTTATTTTTCACTTTTTAGCGCACGTTTAGAATTCGGTTCAATTTTATTATAAAAATTTTATTTTTCGATCTTTAGTTTTGAATTAATTTTAATATTCATAAATTATTTCAAGTAAGTACTAATCGAGATTAGTGTACCTCGCAATGACTCCAAGGTGGCAAAAAAGTACCCATTTTATATATAAATGTAAATCACCCTAAAATGAACCACTAAAAATTTCTTGATTCTTAGAGATCTCCAATGAAATTGTGCCAAACAAATATTTAGTCTGTCATAGTAAATCCACTATCTTAAATTTAAAATTAATTTTAGATTGATAATATAGGCTCCAAAACCTTCCAATATCGATATAAAAAGAATCTGAGACGTAAATTTCTTAGCCCGCAATATCAATTTTAGATAAAACCGGAAAATGTAAAATTTTTAGTCCCTCATATTGTATTTTATCAACCAAATAGCTGTAAAAAATTACCGTCATATTCGTAATACACCATCTCCCAACCAATACCAAATCTGAAAAAATGCGAATAAGGTAAAATTTTCAATCCACCATATTGGATCCGTCATATTGAACATCAAAAAAATGATTTTAGCGTCTTAATCTAATTTAAATCTAAACCCCTCAAAGCCCCCTAGTACCAATTTTAGATGAAATCCAGAAATTTAAAATTTCTACACGTTCATGTTCCATATGACTTATTAGATGTTTTTAAAATAATTTTATATTCGCTATTTACATCCTCAAAAACAATTTGGTTCCAAAATCGAAAAATGTAATATTTTTAGTCAGCTATATTGCGTTCGCCATATTGAATTCAGAAAAAAGTACTATTAAATTCATAATTTATACCCTCAAGAACCCTCTATATCAGTTTTGGAGAAAGTCGAAAGGACACCATATTGAATCCGGCAGATTGTGTTTTTCAAGAAATATTTTAATTTCGTAATTAACACTAACAAAAATCCCCCAATACTGACTTTAGAGAAAATCGAGAGAGATAGAATCTTTAATCCTCCATCTTATATCCGCCATATTTAATTTTTTTTTTAAATAATATCAAATTAATAATGTGCTATCATATCAATTTTGAAAAAAATCGGACAAAATTAATTTTTTATCCACCATATTGGATACGCCATATTGAATTTTTTTAAAAATAATTTTAGATTCGTCATGTGTGAATCCGAAAACTCTCCCGAACTAATTTTGGTGAAAATGGGACAAAATTTCTTTTTTTTGTTCTCCATATTGGATCCATCATATGGAATTTTTTAAAAATTATTTTAGGTTCATCATGTGCGACCCCGAAAACTCCCTCGTATCAATTTTGGAGAAAATCGAACAAAATAGATTTTTTTGTCCGCCATATTGGATCCGCGATATTGAATTTTATAAAAATATTTTGAATTCGTTATGTGCCTTCGAAAACTTCCCCATACCAATTTTGGAGAAAATCGGACAAAAATATATTTTTTGTCCGCCATATTGGATCCGCCATTTTGAATTTTTTAAAAATAATTTCAGATTCGTTGGGTACAATCCCGAAAATTCCTCCATACCACTTTTGGAGAAAATCGGACAAAATTAATTTTTTTGGCCGCCATATTGTAAGCCCCATCTTGGATTTTACTGCACCAATTTCATCTAAAAAAATATAGAACCACCGCAGCAACTTCCTGAATATAACGTGAAAAATTTCATTCAAATCGGTGCAGCCGTTCCGGAGTAATCGGTGTACATACATAAAAAAAGAAACATACATACGCGGCGAATTGAGAACCTCCTTCTTTTAGAAGTTGGTCAAAAAGCAATTGAAAGAGAATCGAATATTTTTGAAAATATGTAATATTTGGAAATTGGCATATAATTTTCCTTATGTGTTCTATTTGAATTTTTATAAACAGGACATACATAACTCCTCTTCCACTCATTAGGAAAAATCCCCCTTTGAAGGCACAAATTATATAATTTGCTCAAATAAAATAAACAGATACATTTTACCGTATTTCAAAAAAAGTAAAGTTGGTGGTAATTGTGGGAAAACAAAACCTCTATTAAGAACATCGATGCTATAATCTTTAAGCAAATTAAAAGTTGCTGCAAAGAAGTTGTATTAGTTTCGCATTAAATTTGAAATTAACGCCAGAAAAAAATAAAACTTAAAATCGGAAAATTCATTTTTTACATAACTCAACATTAAAGGTCATATCAAAAATTTTTGACCATTATGCATTAAATTATGTAACTTTTTTCCTATTCCAGATTCGTATGTTACTTAGACTTCCATTCTCGTTTTCCTTATCTTGAGCGCCCTTGCTATCATATTATCGAAACAAAAAGTTTAAGTTTATATTTCATATTCAAGATTTGAGTATATAAGTATTCAGTTATCGATTAAAGAATGTCTATGAATCGCGATGTTGCGACTTAAAAATTTCACCGCAATAGGTCAACGGGGTCAGAAAAGTTAAACAATTGGTTCACTAGTTGGTTTATCTTAGAGAAAAAAATCGCAAGTCAAAAATATATGATTTTCTTTAAAATTCTTAAATATCTAAATTAATTTACCTCTTAGATTAATATTGTTCTCAATTTTTAGGTCGTAAATATGCAATGTTAAAACTGAAAGTAATTCTAGCAAGTGTGTTAAGGAAGTACAAGATAAAGTCGTTAAAGAAAGAAGCAGATTTTAAACTTCAAGCAGATATAATACTAAAACGAAGCGATGGGTTTTCGGTCATGATTTCAGAACGCATTATGGAAAAAAGATAATTTGTTAATCTCATTTTACCCAGCCTTAAATACCAAAAAATATTTTTGTTTACTTAAAATGTCATAGTATGTAGGTATTTTTAGAAGTAATGTTTTGGTCACAACTGAAAACCTAATATTTATTCATATATAATTTTAACTTATAATTACATATCACCTGTTTGTAACTTTAAGAATAATTTAAGCATAATATAATATACAGTCTATCAAATTGGCAGATGTTTAATAAAAATTTCTTTGTATTACTATTGCTTGAAAAAAACTTTATGTTTGGCCCGTAAAAATTTAGGCGTTTTCCAAAAAGTGCTAAAAAGCAAAAAAAAAACAACATAAATTTATATATAAAATTGAAATTTTTGAAGTCGGTGCCATATTAATGTGATTCGCGTAAAAAGAGTGAGATTACTTTATTTTGAATTACTTTCTTACTATAGGTCGTTTGGATCTCACGATAGCAGTTATTTGTTTCATTCAGTGTTCGTTTGTTTTCTTATAGAAATCTGCAGACGTTTCGCCAAATTTTTTTTAGATATCTTCTGTACTTGCCAGTTGTAGATTAACGTAATTTGTATATATATATATATATATATATATATATATATATATATATATATATACATATATATATATATATATATATATATATATATATATATAATATAAAATAGAATTAAATATTGGCGAAGCGGACGTGAAAATTTGTCAATCTACATGATTCTCGTATTAAAAAGTGCGGAGCACTCCAAAGTATGGAATAACTCCGGGTCCGACAGATGGCGACAGCGCTGTTTCGTCCTAATATGGGACTCGTCAGGCCACCGCAGTCGGTACAAACCATTATCTCGCCTTTGCATCGTATAAGCCATACTTATAATCAAAATACGGCAAATAAGACGACAAAGGCGACATCTCGATGGTCCACTTGATAATACAAGAACCATACAGATTAACAAAGTTTGTAAGAGAACGGTCATATGGTGGCGCGACGGTGAATTAAAACAGAAATATGTAAAATCGAGTACACGAAACGCGCTGCCCAAAAGATAGGGGTCGCATTTTTCGGTACTGGCAAGCAAGCATACCGCTATTTAAGCAGCCAAAGCCACGTGCCGCACCAAACGATCCCACCATGAGAGCATCGTTTAGCGTGTTTCAAAGCCAAACAAGTAAATAAATATGTAGATAAGTTTTTGTCCGTGTAATTTAAAATAAAATAGAATAAAATATTGGCGAAGCGGACGTGAAAATTTGTCAATCTACATGATTCTCGTATTAAAAAGTGCGGAGCACTCCAAAGTATGGAATAACTCCGGGTCCGACAGATGGCGACAGCGCTGTTTCGTCCTAATATGGGACTCGTCAGGCCACCGCAGTCGGTACAAACCATCATCTCGCCTTTGCATCGTATAAGCCATACTTATAATCAAAATACGGCAAATAAGACGACAAAGGCGACATCTAGATGGTCCACTTGATAATACAAGAACCATACAGATTAACAAAGTTTGTAAGAGAACCGTCATATGGTGGCGCGACGGTGAATTAAAACAGAAATATGTAAAATCGAGTACAGGCAGCGCGTTTCGCATATATATATATATATATATATATATATATATATATATATATATATATATATATATATATATATATATATATATATATATATATATATATGTTCAGGAATCTATGTTATTTTATTTTTTGGGCAATAAATTATTTAATTATTCTAATTAGGGACCATGTGACATAATAATGTACTCTAAAATTACACTTCAATTTATGTCGCCTTTATCATAAACACTCTTATTTTCAATATATTTTCTTATTATATTTTTTCTTAACTTTTTTGCTGCGCACAAGTCGCATAGCCAATCCAAGCGAATTGGTCATATACAATCAACTCACGCTCTAAGTAGGGTCGAGTACGGTATCGTTCTTCCGGTCGGCATCGTGACAAAATAAGCAATTACTTTTAGAGACAATTTCTGCGAACCTTAAAGTGCGGGAAGAAACTAGGTGAATTGAGTAGCCTTGCGAACACCAGCAAGAGGGTACCCTCAGGATCAAGATTGTGCCCTATTGACCGTACGGAAAGGTAAGCGATTTGTGCAAGTTTTTCATTTCTTTTTTCTACCAATTCAAAATACAGTCCACTACATTTTCATATTTTCCGCGTCATTTATGGTCCTTCGAGCCGGATGAAAAACCGTTTTTTAGTTTTTTTACTAAAAGTTTCAAAATTTAATATCTGTAATTACATTGCATTATTTTGTCACAAACCACCATTTTCTTTTTTATATACTTAAGGTCACTTGCATATAATAGGTATAAACCCCAGAGTAATTTAACTTTGAGTTTATTATTAGGCATCCAGGTTTGGCTGCAAAACTGGAACCTTCAGTACCTATAAATCTGTACCTTAAAAATTATATTCTCGCGCACAAGATTTCAGCGAGCATTTAAACCGCTGTGCGCAATTTAACACGTGGATCGTACTACCGTACCACACTATCTTTCTTTCTCTCTTTTTCATATTAAATAAAATTTCAGCTTTATTGAAATATTTCTCTGCTCCATTTTGTGATATCTACGGTATAAAAAACGTTTGTACCTTTTTATCAAATTACTTTCATTTATTAGTGTTGGATGGTGCATATTTTGCGAATTTTTATAAACAATTTTTTACTTAGCCAGTTCGCTTAACATTGTATCGTTCAATATATATTTATCAATTTTTCCTTTTGTCTTTCATAAGTCTATCAAACGTATTTCAGCATTGTCTGATGCATATTTCGCGAATTCTATATAAACAATATTTTTTACTTCTGCAATTCGCTTAACATTGTATCATTCAATCAATTTTTTTTGTCGTTCTGCTTTCCATAAGCGTGCAAAATACATTTATTTACATTAATTTTCTTCATATTTTTCTGATTTTTTATAATGGCGGATAAATTAACTAAAGCTAATTTAAAACGTACTACGGCTTTTAAACGCCTACAAGAGACTCACGAAGCCGGAATCAAAGCTTCTAATGACGACTCTTTAAAATCTACCTTTTTAGCTCGAGCGGATGCTATTGACAACATATATAATGAATTTCAATCGGCTCATAATACTATAATTTCTTTATAATCGACGATAGAGATTTTGCAAATTACGATGGGATGCGTATTGCTGCAGATGAGGCCTACTATGGTATTAAATCATTTAAACATGATTTCTTATTAAGCGATTCCGCTTCTCAAATAGCTAATATTTCAATTAGTCCTAATTTTAATACGCCTACAGTTTCCAAAATTGTAGCTAAACTTCCAAAACTTAAGTTACCAACTTTCAATGGTAATTACAAAGATTGGCCAAGTTTTTTTGATTTATTTAAAAGTCTCATCCACAATAACGCAGACTTATCTAATGTTGAGAAATTTCAATACTTACTCACTTCTTTAGATAAAGAGCCTTTAGCTTTAGTTAAGGGTATCCCTCTTACAGAAGCAAATTATATTATTGCCTTTGAAACGCTTGAAAAACGGTACCAAAATAAGCGCATTTTGGCTACACAATATTATAATGAAATATTTTATGCAGCATCTATTCAAAAGGCTACTTCTAAGGATCTTAGACATCTTTTAAATGTTTTTTCTGAAAACGTAGCAGCCTTAAGAGCTTTAAAACTTCCTGTAGATCAATGGGATTTCTTGTTGTTTAATATGTTACTAAATAAACTTGATTCTAAAACCAGAACCAGTTTTGAGCTTGAAAATAGTCTAAATCAAGAATTACCTACCTACAGACAATTAATTACTTTCTTAGAAAGACAATGTATAGCTTTAGAGTCTGTTCAATATACTTCTTCAGTGAGTTGTGATAAGTCAAATTTTAAATCTTCTACTTATCATGCATTAAACAACAAGCGATCTACATCCAATTTTGTTACGAATCCGCTTTTACAAAAAAGCGAACCTACGTGTACTCTATGTTCTGCCTCTCATGCATTATTTAAATGTAAATTATTCTTGGCTAAAACGCCACAAGAAAGATTTTCTTATGCTAAACAGCACAAATTATGCGTCAACTGTTTAGTATCTCCCCACTCTATTAAAAATTGTGGTTCTTCTCACAGATGTAAAATCTGCAAATTTCCACATCATACAACTCTACATTTTAACAAAAATTCTTCTTCTTTCGTGCCTTCTAATGAAAATAACTTACCTAAGTCTAATTCAGACACTGTTACGGCTGTCGAACATTATACTAATGATGATCAGTCTAATTTTACCGTCACGGATACTCACTGTATTGCAAACACTTTGTCTGTTCCGCAACATACTATTCTATTATCCACTTGTGAAATAGACATCAAGGACATTCGAGGACATTTTCAGAAAATCCGTGTACTTTTGGATACCGGCTCTATGGCAAATTTTATGTCTGAGTCGTGCGCCAGACGACTGGGTCTCCATCGTAAAAAATTCTATATTCCAATTGAGGGTTTAAATGGAATGTCAACTTCCACCAACAGCGGTCTTGTTCAATGCGTCATCAAACCCTGTGGTCAATTGGATCCGGTTTTTTCTTTTGAAGCTATTATCATGCCCAAAGTTTGTTCTAATCAACCAAAAATTCACATTAATATTTCCGAAATGGAACATATTCGAAATTTGAAGCTTGCAGACAGTCGGTTTCATATACCAGGACCAATAGACATGCTTATTGGAGCTGAATTGGTACCTTTATTTTTAAAATCAGGCCGTATTGTCGGCAATTCCGATCAACCTGTAGCTTTAGAGACTATTTTTGGTTATGTTTTACAGGGTAAAACTAGCTGTTCAGTTCCTTTCAGGAATCCTGACTCTTTCTTAAATTGTCTCGCTTCTTTGGATGACTGTATCGATATTCAGTTACGTAAATTCTGGGAGGTCGAACAAATTACTAAAATCCCTTCTTGGTCCACTGAAGACAAGAAGTGCGAGGAAATATTTAAAAATTTAGTCTTCAGAGAAACTTCTGGACGGTTCTCGGTACCTTTAACTTTTCGTCAATCAAAACCAAATTTTGTTGATACTTACTCTCAAGCATATCGTCGCTTTTGTATGTTGGAACGACGTTTTTCCAAAAATTCTGAATTATCTAGAAAATATACGGATTTCATGCAAGATTATCTCGACAGTGGTCACATGTCCTTAGTGCCACAAAATCGATACAGATGTCCGTCTGCTTATTACATCCCACATCATGCTGTTTTTAAACAGGAGATGTCGGGCTCAAAAATAAGAGTTGTATTTGATGCTAGTCTTCGTGATATACAGGGTGTCTCTCTTAATGATACTCTTCTCGTCGTTAAATTTTCGATTTTTTCCTTTTTTTTTTTGCGACATAAAACAAATGTACAGACAAATAAATGTTCAGCCCGAATTCTGAGATTATCAACGCATTTTATGGCGTTTCTCACCTTCTGAACCTCTTCAGGAATATTTTCTACGTACTGTTGTTTACGGAGTTTCATCTTCGCCATACTTGGCCTTACGTACTCTGCAAGAGCTAGCGGTTCAAGAGGAATCTTCATTCCCTAGGGCAGCTCAAGTTCTTCGTCGCCAGTTTTATATAGATGACGGATTAATCGGTAGCCACGATTTTAAATCTGCGTTGTCACTTCAGCTTGAGCTCATTGAACTTATGAAGAAAGGAGGATTTGAATTAAGTAAATGGGCAAGTAACGATCCTGCTCTTTTAGCTCATATATCTCCTTCAAATATCCAGGAGTCTTGCAGTTTTGATAAAGATGATCCTTCTTTTATTAAAATATTAGGTTTAAAGTGGGATCCCAATTCAGACATTTTTTCCTATTATTATGTTCCCATGGAACGCCCCTGTACTAAACGCAATATTCTATCTGAAATTAGTAGAATATTTGATCCACTTGGATTTGTTTCTTCTTGCTTGTTACTTGCAAAACGTCTTTTGCAACGTTTATGGGAATCCAAAGTTTCTTGGAATGAGTTTCCGTCCGACGATATTCTCGAAACTTGGACCAAATTCAAAGCCGAATTGCCCAAGCTAGCTGATATCAAAATATCTCGCTATGTAGGCTCTAATTCGATATCTCGAATTGAACTACATGGATTCTGCGATGCTTCGCAAGTCGGATACGCTGGTGTTGTTTACTTTCGTGTAGAAGACACATTAAACAATGTCAAAACTTTCCTTATCTGCGCTAAGTGTCGGGTTGCGCCATTAAAAACTGTATCAATAGCAAGACTTAAGCTTCTTGCAGCAGTTTTGCTCGCGGATCTAGTGGCATTTGTCAAGGAAAGTTATGCTGATCTTGTTATTTTTGACGCCATACATGCTTGGACAGATTCCATGGTCACACTTGCTTGGTTGTCTTCTTCTCCTCATAAATGGAAGACATTTGTTGCCAATCGAGTAAGCCACATTCAGGAAATTTTTCCTATTTCATCTTGGCACCACGTCCCCTCCAAGCATAATCCAGCAGATTGTGCTAGTCGTGGTCAAACTCCTCAGCAACTTTTGGATACTCCCATCTGGTGGTCTGGCCCAGAATTCTTATCTAAGAATCGAGTTTTCTGGCCGACACAACCCAATTTTTGGGGTCAATCTGGTTTAGAGATATCCAAGGAAGAAAAACAAATAGTTTTGAACGTTTCGCTTCCTTGCGATGATTTTCTTATTTTACTAGATCGATTTTCTTCATTACCTAAGATACAACGGATCATTGCATATACTCTTCGCTTTATTTCTAATTCAAGGTCAAAACCTAAAGTTAAAGGTCGTTTGTCATCTTTCGAGATTGAAGCTTCCCTGCGAGTTATTATTTCGTGGAACTTCAATCCTCCGGGCTCTCCACATTTCAATGGACTAGTAAAGGCCGGCGTTAAATCTTTCAAGAGTCATTTTTACCGTGTCTTAGGAACTCAAATATTGTCTTGTGAAGAATTCTACGCATTATTAACCCAGATTGAATCTTTATTAAATTCACGTCCTTTATGCGCAATTAGTGCCGATCCAAATGACTTTCAGCCTGTTACTCCCGGTCATTTTTTGATTCAAGAGCCTTTAAGCAGTTCTATCCCTGATCCAGATCTAAGCTCTATAAATTTAAATAGGCTTAATCGTTGGCAGCTTATTCAGCGCCTCCAGGGTGATTTTTGGAAACGGTGGTCTCAAGAGTATATCCATTCTCTCCAAGAGAGGCACAAATGGACTCAGCCATCTCCTCCTATTAATGAGGGCGCTCTTGTCCTAATCAAAAATGAGCAAAACCCACCCCTTCGATGGGAAATGGGTAGAATACTTAAATTACATCCGGGACAAGACGGTGTGGTTCGCGTAGTTACGCTTAAAACGATCCACGGTGTTATGCAACGACCTGTGGTCAAAATTTGCCCATTACCTGGCAACTAAAATCTTATTTTTGCAACGCAACCTTATTTTTATTTTCTTTTTTCTTTAAGTTATATTAAAATTATTTTTTCATAACTGTTTTATTTTTCTCTATTTTTACTAGGTTTAAAAACATTCGTTTTTGGTGGGGTGAATGTTCAGGAATCTATGTTATTTTATTTTTTGGGCAATAAATTATTTAATTATTCTAATTAGGGACCATGTGACATAATAATGTACTCTAAAATTACACTTCAATTTATGTCGCCTTTATCATAAACACTCTTATTTTCAATATATTTTCTTATTATATTTTTTCTTAACTTTTTTGCTGCGCACAAGTCGCATAGCCAATCCAAGCGAATTGGTCATATACAATCAACTCACGCTCTAAGTAGGGTCGAGTACGGTATCGTTCTTCCGGTCGGCATCGTGACAAAATAAGCAATTACTTTTAGAGACAATTTCTGCGAACCTTAAAGTGCGGGAAGAAACTAGGTGAATTGAGTAGCCTTGCGAACACCAGCAAGAGGGTACCCTCAGGATCAAGATTGTGCCCTATTGACCGTACGGAAAGGTAAGCGATTTGTGCAAGTTTTTCATTTCTTTTTTCTACCAATTCAAAATACAGTCCACTACAAACTATATATATATATATATATATATATATATATATATATATATATATATATATATATATATATATATTTATAGCCCCACTTTTGATTTTTTTTTGGAAAAAAATTAAAATTTGACAGATAATGCTAATCACGTGACGACTATTTTTTTTGATTAGTTTGCATCTTGATCTAAGCAGAAATTGATGCCAAAGTTAAATTTCAAATAAAGCTGTTAATAAAAAAAATTCTGGTCACACCGTATAAATGTATATATATATATATATATATATATATATATATATATATATATATATATATATATATATATATATATACAGGTCTGGAAAATCCAGAACAGAAACACTACGTTTCTTAAGTATGATAAAGAAAATACTATATTATTCATCAAATCAGAATAAGACAGAAGATAATCATCGTAAGCATCGACATACGTGTAAATTACCAGTTTGGCCCTAGGATGAGGGGTAATATAGTGCTGGCGCGGTGAGAGCGGGCGGCAGCATACCTCATGCCTTAGCACAACAAAAGGATTCCAAGTTATTTGCTTTCATTCAGGCCGTCGAAGTGTAAATACCGAATATTGGTATTTCCGGGTTTCGAGTCAAATTTTTTTATTTACAATGGTAGTTTATTCCACGGAACAAAAAGTACAGGTTATTAAGTGGTATTATTCTGATAAAAGTATACATGAGATAATCGGCAGATTTACATTTACGTATGAAAATCATCATATTCCTTGAAAATCTAGAATTTCAGAAATTAATAAAAAATTTGAGACAACCGGTTGTCCAAAAATTTGTAAAAAATTCACTGATAATAATGAGGAGCAACCGGCTCCTCAAATTACTGAAGAACGAGCAAATCGGGAGACTGACATATGTAGTTTAGCGGAAATTAATTTTCCTTGCAGTAGTACCGCAATTGCAGAAGAACTTGATATGAATGCTCGAACGGTTCGAAATATTTTAACGTGTAACAAATGTCGCTGTTACAAATTGCGAACAACTTAGGAAATTTTTCCGGAAGACCAGGAAAAACGTATGGTGTTTTGTGAGGACATGATGAAAAGGGCTAATAGGGACGACAGATTCATCAGAAACATTTTGTTTACGGATGAATCTTCATTCTCCTTGCACGGCTGTCACAATCCTTCTATTGCCGTAGGATACTCTAGAGAGAATCAACATCTCAATATTCCTCAGAGAACACAATACCCGCAAAAAGTTAATGTATGGGCTGGTATGTTAGCAAATTTTATCATTAGACCCTTTTATGTTAATAGGAACCAAACTGTCAATAAATACTTGGACCTTTTGCGAAATCACGTCATTCCAGCTGTTCGAGCATTGAATATTAATTTTGAGGAAATTTGGTTTCAGCCGGATGGTTGCTCTGCTCATAATGCTAGAGAAGTGCAACAGTTTTTGCAAACTATATTTCCTGAGCGCCTCATAAGCACAAGGGGAACCATTCAAATGTCACTCAGGTCTCCCGATTTGGCCCCAAATGATTTTTTTCTTTGGGGTCATGTTTCCCAAAAAATTTATCGGCACATATATGATCGTGCTATGAATTTGGATAAATTGAGACAAAAAATTAATGAAGTTATTATAAATATAACTCCTGAAGTTTTGGCAAATACGCGAACCGGATTTTACAATAGATTGGGTTATTGTCTCGCTCAAAGTGGAGGCCTGTTTGAACACCTCTTGTAGAATTTTAGATGTTTTTATTTACTTAAATAGAATTTAATTATTTGTTTATTTATTTATAACTACTGAATATGTTACTTTTATTTTTTACCCGAATCAAAGTTTATTTTTGAGAATGATTTTTTTAATGTGGTTTATTAATTACTTAGAAACTACCGTTATTTTTATTAGAATCAATGTTTATGTTGTAACAGAAATACCAGTTTTCTTTACGCCCAACGGCCAGGAAAAATTATTTTTTTTTTGTATTTCGACTATTTGATGCATTTAAAACAATAAATGTATCAAATAGTCATTAAATGTTCCAAATTCCGTCGATTACGTTATAAGTTTAGACAAAAGCAATACACCCTCCCGTTCGTTTCTAGCTACTGATGGTTGGCTGTTCGTTTTTCGTGACGCACAGAAGTTAGGGGGGTTATATGTCGTGTGGGCGTTCCCCAACAACGTCTGTCCTGAACTAACCCGAAAAACTTGGGTCACAATTAAGAAAACATGGTCAAAATAAAAAAAATTTCTAGTTAAGAAATTTAAGCAAGAAGTTTGGCTATAGTACTGTTTCTATTAAATTTTGGTAATATGAGCGGCCAAGCTCCTGCAGGAAGTAGGCACTTAATTAAAAATAGCTATTTAATTATTTTTTTTACTTTTATATGAAAAATTAAGCAAATTATCCTAAAATGTAATGACAATTGAAGTATAGGTTAGGACTTCTACACAATTCCGCAGAATATCCAGTTTTTTCCGAACTTGCTTAATGCCAATGAAGGTGCCGCTCTTCTATTTGACATTGGATTGACAGGAGACAAATATCGTGTGTAAAATACAAAAAAAAAGCATGGTAATCAATGACAATTATCGAACCTCTACTAAATCAAAAGCCGAGGATAAATTCCAAGGCTTAGTGGATCACACAGTAGATCGAATTATATTGCTTCAATTAGACGCCCTTGAACAAATCGATAAATCAGATTTGTAAATATGAGTTTCATTTGCAAATGGGCTTCGATGGAACGTCAGATCAGAGCCAGTATAAAATTAAATTTACTGATCCGATTATTTCTGTACTTGCCAGTTGTAGATTAACGTAATCTGTATATATATATATATATATATATATATATATATATATATATATATATATATATGTATATATGTATATGTGTGTGTGTGTGTCAGATATACAGATTACGTTAATGGAATGAAGCATTGTCAAAACCGAGAAGTTTTATATAGGTTGCGTTGAGGCTTATTTTGCAACAATGGTGCAATTTACAAACAATGGGCTAAAAATCTTTATTATCTTAAATAACTGCATATGAGCTAAAAATTGCATTTAGAAAATCTTATTCTAGTAACTTTTTTCGACATTTGTAGCCCCACTTTTGATTTTTTTTTGAAAAAAAATTAAAATTTTACAGATAATGCTAATCACGTGAGGACTATTTTTTTGATTAGTTTGCATCTCGATCTAAGCAGAAATTGTTGCCAAAGTCAAATTTCGAATAAAGCTGTTAATAAAAAAAATTCTGGTCACACTGTATATATATATATATATATATATATATATATATCGAACCTCTACTAAATCAAAAGCCGAGGATAAATTCCAAGGTTCTGGATCACACAGTAGATCGAATTATATTGCTTCAATTAGACGCTCTTGAACAAATCGATAAATTAGATTTGTAAATATGAGTTTCATTTGCAAATGGGACTTCGATGGAAAGTCAAATCAGAGCCAGTATAAAATGAAATTTACTGATCCAATTATTTCTGATACAAACTTATTCCTCACCTCTCTTGTTCCACTTCAATTAGCAGGTGTTAACACAGAAACTCAACAGAAACCGAACAAGTCTTTAAAGAAAAAAGAAAATTATGAACTAAACAACTTGCAACAAGAGTTCCCTTTGCCACCCCACCTTCAATACAGTACATCTTATCTTTGACGATAATAGACGGCTAGGTAAATGCTGTGGCAGGAACGAAATCGGTCCAACGTTGTTACCTCTGCCAAACACACACAGGACGAAAAACACACTTTTGATTATAACAGTACCATTATAAAAAACAAAGATATGAATTACCAAAAATTACAGATAAAAGAAATGATTGAAATTAAAAAAGATAAAAACACTGTTAACGACAGAACAGATATGGGAAATTTGAGCCACATTTACGCAAACCTAATTTAAACATTAAGTATTCGATCCAGTCAAATAAGAATCAAAAATGGAATATCCTCTTAAACATAAAACCAAACATATACCTTATTTGTTTTTTTATGCATTGTAAAATATAAAAAATATTAAAAAACACATTAGCATTCCACGTATCCTCAGTAAACGATGTAAAATTAAAATTTTGTTCAGAAACAAAACAGCAAAATGTCAAGGTGCGTACCGGTAAAATTAAGTATTTTTAAAATATTTTAAAGTTTTGACTATTGTTTAAGTGTCTTGTTAGTTTTTCGAAAATGTTAAATATGTTTTTTATGTGGTGTAATTTAATTATATATTTTTAGTAGGCAAAAAATTTTGAAAATGCCTTGAATAAAGGGCGAAACGTCAATAATTTTATGTATTTATTAAATATAGAACCTAAACCCAAGAAAAGACAAAATAAAAGAAAAATGATATAATCTATGGTTCAAGAATCAAGAAAATAAATAAATAAATATATATATATATATATATATATATATATATATATATATATATATATATATATATATATATATATATATGTCATGTCGGATATTTTCATGGGTGTGATGTACAATCGAAGGTTTTCGGGCATCCCGTGTATGTGCTGAGTCCCTCTCAGGACTGTAAGGCAGCTGACGTTTCGGTGATATCTAATTCACCATTTTCAAAGCTCACTGTATGGAGTCTACGAGCGAACTGATGCCTGCGTCTCGGGTGCTATCGGTCCCGTGTGTACGTCGGACGCGTTCGTTTTCCGAATGATTCTGGCCAATCAGGATGCGAAACTTGCTGCGCGTCATCGGCCCTGATGCCAATGTTTGGAGTTGCGTTGCCGAGTTGTAATCTGTTGTGTTACTAAAAAGTACTGGCTGAAGTTTTATAAGCAGATTTTTCCAAGTATTAGGTACTCGCTGCTATTGTTCATTATGTAAGAGGCACCACAGACAATGTCGCAAAAATTTTTAGGAGACACAACATAGAAATAATTTTCACCACAGATCGTAAACTGAAAGATCTCTTGCCAACACCTATTTTTAAATATACAGATATCAAAATAGATAAAAGACAAATTTTAATTTATTCTAAAACCGAAAAACATCTTTACAGCTGAATGAGACGTCTTGTATCGTGTTTAAAGTTCCTTGTACCAACTGTCAGTTAATCTTTTTAACACAAATTATATCACTGAAGTCAGATAAATTCTGTTTAACAAACCCTACTAATTCTATTTCCTTATTTGCGATATTATTTGTATACTTTTTAAAAGTTAACTGAATATTAATATTACACTAAGACCAGATATAGAATCTTTCAATTCCACAAACATACTGCCAGTCTTATAATCGTACCCGATTATGGTCGTTTTTTATACAGAACGGCATTTCCTTACATTTTCTTATGTTAGGGTATCACCTGTTAATAGTGTTCACTAAATGCAGCCAAATCAGACTGCATACCAATGCAATCCTGTTGAAATCAAAGACATCAAAAAATTTTAAATCGTCAGCAAAAAGCAATAAGGCTCCATGCGAAAACAACTCGACAGCATCAATCACAAACAAGCCAAAGAGAAGAAAGGTCAAATGCGCTCCATGAGGGACCCCAAATTGCATCTTGAATTCAAGTGAGAAGTTCTTATATCGTACAATTGTACTCTCTCCGTGAGGTAGCTTCGCATCCGTGAAAGGTGCGGATCTTGGATATCTATAGATTCTAATTGAGTTGAGAGGTAAGTATGATTCACACTGTCAAACGCCCTGGGAAAATCAGTATATATAGCACCTACTTGACAACGATCCCCCAAAGCACACAACAAAACGACAATGTAAATCAAAAAAATTTAAACTGTGGACTTCCCCTTATTAAGACCATATTTTCCCGGAACTATATAATTTAAAAAAGCAGTTGTTAATCTATCAGTTAAAAGAGAATCGAATATTTTTAAAAATATGGAACATTTGAAAATTGGCATATAATTTTCTAGACGTGTTCCATTTGAATTTTTACGAACAAGGCATACATAACTCCTTTTTCACTCATTAGGAAAAATCCCACTTTGAAGGCACAAATTTTATAATTTGCCCAAATAAAGTGAAAAGATACATATTACCTTATTTCAAAAAAAAGTTAATTTGATGGTAATTGCGGGAAAACAAAACCTCTACTAAAAACACCGATACTGTAATCTTTAAGAAAATTAAAAGCTGCTGCAGAGAATTTATATCAGTTTCGCATTAACTTTGATATTAACTCCAGAAAAAAACGAAACTCAAAATCGAAAAATTATTTTTTTAAAAATACCTCAACATTAAAGGTCATATCAAAAATTCCTGACTATTATGCATTGAATTATGCAACTTTTTTCCTATTCTAAATTCGTATATTACTTAGACTGGTTGTCCTTATCTTGAGCGCCTTAGCTATTACAATCTCGAAACAAAAAGTTTAAGTTTATTTTTCATATTCAAGATTTCTAAAATTAATTCAAGTATTCAATTATTGATTAAAAAATGTTTGTGAATCAAGATGTTGCGACTAAAAAACTTCACCACAATAGGTCATTGGGGTAGGAAAAGTTATTGAATTGGTTCACTAGTTTTTTTTTTGGAGAAAAAAGTTGCAAGTCAAAAATATAAAATTTTCTTTAAAATGCTTAAATATATAAATGAATTTACGTCTTACATTGATTTTGTTCTCAATTTTTAAGTCGTAAATATGCAATGTTAAAACTGAAAGTAATTCTTGCAAGTGGGTTAAGGAAATATAAAATAAAGTCATTAAAGAAAGGAAATATTGTACTAAAACGAAGCAATAGGTTTTCTGTCATGATTTTAGAACGAGTTATTGAAAAAAAGATAATTTGTTAATTTCATTATACCCAGCCTTAAATATCACAAAATCTTTTTGTTTACTTACCATGTTATAATTTATTAAAGTAATGTGTTGGTCAGAACTGAAAACCTAATATTTATTGATATATAATTTTAACTTATAATTACATATCACCTGTTTATCACTTTAAGTATAATTTAAACATAATAAATATACAGTTCATGAAATTGGTAAATGTTTATTAATTTTTTTGTACTATTGCTTGAAAATAACTTTATGTTAGCCTCGGAATCTTATATAAGTGCTAATGTTCTTCATCTACTATTTGTATATATTCAACTGTTTCAAAAATGTTGATATTTAATTCATATTAATGACAGTTATTGCTTTTCATTCGTTATATCATCAAAAGTTCTTCAAATATTTAATAAAATTAAAAAAAAAAATAATGGACTTCCAAGAAAGTACTAAAAAGCGAAAAGAAAAACAATATATATTTATATGTGAAATTGAAATTTTGAAGTCGCCGCCATATTAATGTGATTCACATAAAAATATTCTCACTGTAGGTCGTATGGATCTCGCGATAGAAGTTATTTGTTTCATTTATTGTTCGTTTGGTTTCTTCTATAAATTTGTAGACTTCTCGCCAAAATTTCTTTAGGTATCTTCTGTATATATATATATATATATATATATATATATATATATATATATATATATATATATATATATATATATATATTTATATATATATATATATATATATATATATATTCAGAGCTAGGGTTATTGAAGATGCAAGCTGTTCAAAATTGTAGGCCTTGGTAAGTAAAAGCCCTTGTTTGGTTCTGTCATGCTTTCGAGAATTTATTTTTCTTATCTTTAGGACATCTCTACCATATTAACTAGAAAGTTAGAGAAAGAATTTGATTAGCTTTGAAAAATTCACAACAGCAAACATCTCACTTCAATATTTCGCCATTTTGTAGTGATAGATGTCAGGTGTCAACTGGAACGTGGCGTGGGTGGCCTAAGAAATAAAAGAAATAAAACTCCGTAAACAGTGGCATAGCCAAGTGTGTGGTTTAGCAAAACTTACTTTTTACAAGATGTAAGAGCAACAATGGAAAATGCTTATTCATCTAAAGATGGACGGTCTTTCTCCAACTTTAAAAAGTCTAAATGGTGGGCTTTTCCCTCTGTTTTTCACATATTTACTTGTTTTATATTCAAACCACATTTATTTTAGTTTGTTAATAATTATAGGTTAGGTTAAACTTTAACTTTGTAAATAATATTGTAGAGATGTCTTGCAGAACATAAGCTTGATTCCAAGGGCATTTTGCGGGACGAAGTCTAGTGTAGCGGGGTTGATATACTATGCAAAGGCAATACTCAACGTGCATAACCAGAGTTACTTTTCTTGAGATATGGGGATTAGTTGCTTGCCCTTACAAAGACATTAAGAGCATTCACTTGCCGGCAACGAGCTTACCAATTCTAGGGGGATTGAGAGTTTTTATTGATTAGCCTTTTCCATTGATTTTGTGCGGGATCCTTTCAAGTTGATCTATAAACTCGTTCAAGAAATTCGTAAAAAATGAAGAAAAATCTCATTTCAGAACCATTGCAAATTTTTTCAGCGGTTCTACAGAAAAGTGCATATGCACTTCACGAAGTTTTTTCCTCATAGAAGAAATTGCTAAAAAAATGTTGATACATGATAATTAAATTCTTTTCCATGAGTTGCAAAGAGATTAAAATTGAACGTATTTTAAAAGTTAAAACTTTTCTTGTCTGAACTAACCTGAACTGATAAAAACAGTAGAAACGTAACGATGGTCATAACGATTTTTTATGCTAATTGGTATTAAAATAAATGACCAAGACATGAACACGGTCAAACAAACAATAAAGGTCATGGTACCTAGAGAGTTACGTAATTAAAATAATTAAATGCGCGGATTTATGAATGCAATGCAATGCAAAGGATATTATAATGAAATGTTTTGTGAAAAAATAACAGCAACGGCTTAGTATATCATAGGAATTAATTTTTATTATCTTTAATCCATAATTATAAGAAATGCCTTACCAAAGAATATAAAAGTCATATTTTATACATATCACACCGGTTATAAAGGGGCACAATTTTGGAAGACAGAAAAAGCAATAGAACACAAATTATTTTATGGTTCGTTATAAATTCCTCATTATTTAGTCTACTTTAAAATAAAGTATAATAAAAAATACTACTTCATTTCAGGTTTTTAAGAAAGGCTGATAAATCTGTTGAAAACGGTTAAACTTTCATAAGTAATGCAATTCCTAACTTATTAACTTAATATGGAACGAAAGTTCAAAAATAATAAGTACGTTATATTAATTTTCACTTTTATCCAGCTTTTACAAGATTTAATTTAAATCTCTATAATACTATAAGAGTACTTTAAATTTCTAGTATCTAAATGTTTAGCTACCGAATTTGGTCCTCATTGAAGTTCTTTTCAACTTAAGTCTGACCCACTAATATTTTTAAAATATATGGACTGATCACGTCACAAACTGAAAATAACTGGAACGCGTTATCCGCCATGTTGGATGCTGTTATTTAGGGCAATAGAGTTTTCTGATTTATAATTAAAATATCATTAGAAAGTTGCACGTGCCTCTCAAATTCGAAGTAAATTTGTGATTACAGATATACAAAATAATAATAATAGTAGGGTCCATAACAACCTGCCCCAAAACAGAATTTTTGCTGGCAATTACGGTTGTTTTGCAAAGGTCGAAATTAAAGACTGAAACTGAAGTACATTTTTTGGGATTTTACACGTATAATTCGATTTTTAACATCACCGTCACTCTAGGGAGCTATTTGATAATACTCTACATAGACTTGACATATTTTGAAGGAACGAAGATAATCATAAAATTTGAAGGAAAAAATATAATTATGGCAATGAAATGCTACAAAAAGGACTTTTTAACTCCTCGACCCATATAAACAAGATATTTTAGAGAGCGCAAGCAGTGTGATCTCTAGAAAACTACATTTTAATTGCTTTATGGATTTCGCCAAAGATTACACGAAGGATATTTTCAACTTGAAGCGCAATAACAAAATCGAATGAAAAATTTGCCATTTTATTCGATCGAGAAAAATAAAAAATATTTCACCGTCTTGGTCAAGTTGGGTTTAGATCGTGTCAAATTAGAATTATTATTCGACGTTTCGGCTACGATTTAACGAGGCATCTTCAGGGATCTTTACTTTACGAGATTAGAACAATGAATTACCATCGAGGAGCAATAGCCTGGTATTTATACCCGGCTGGTGCTCAGCGAAACATGATCCAGCATTACAAACCATTTTCATGTGTGATGTAGATTGTAACCTATATCTGTATCAATATTATTTGGATATTTACAAATTTCTATCGATTCTCTAATTTTACGTTTAAAGAGACTAGACACTGATGCTAGCACCTTAGTTTCTTTTACATTAAAGGTGTAACCTGAACAATGCTGGTGTTTAGGTACTGCAGATTATACACTTTACTACAAGAACAAGGTATCTTATAAACGCCTTCTGGTTGAAATGGTATTGCCTCCTTTGGTGACTTCAAATATTGTCCAACATTCTTACATGTGTTCAAAATTGTCGAAATATTTGATTTTCGGAGCAATTTGGCAATTTTGTCGGTGGTTCCGTCTATGTAAAGCAAGACAGTACTGTCCATAGGTGGTACATTTTGTTGGAGTTAGGTTTTTATATTTATTAATATAACGTCTAATATCTTCAGAGCAATATCTGCTGCCTTTCAGAGCACTAGTCAGTTTTTCTGTTTCTGATATCAGTGATTATTCGTCACATATTGAAAAAGCTTTATGTACCAAAGAGTGACGTTGCATTGAAATATCGATTTGTATGTGTTGGTTTTCTCTACACAGAAGGTCCTAATTTGCCATTATTTTTTCTTTCTACCAGTACATCAAGAAAGAGAAGGGAACTTGTACATGCAAAAATTATGGTTTTCGATGTTATCATATATTAACAAAGGTGGAACTAATGCGAGCATGAAAATGGTTTCTCTTAAATGGGATCTTTGGGAACTGCCAACACTGCGTCAAACTTCGTCAAACCTCTGAGCATTATGAACAATTACAACTCTGGAAAAGCCACGTTATTTGATAATGGGGTTTCAAAACAGTAAGATGTTTGACAAAAAAAAAAGGAAATTACACAATTTATTACTCCTGATTTAACAGATATTAGATTTATCTCAATTCCACCATATTTCCGCAAGAACGTTTCAAATTTTTCAAAGAAACTATATGCTGCAGCTTACTCTGGTTACGAAAATTCCCAGATTGCAACTTGAAATAAAAGAGCCCATGCAGGATTTGACAGCATACCTCGACAATCCAGTTTTAATCAGATTTCTCAAGAATACTAAAGTGTCGCATTAGTTATTTACGACTTATATTTTAATTATAACAAATTCAATGGTTCTGTAACCAACGAAATCCTTGTTTTAGACTTAAAAAATTATACTATATAGTATGATAACCAAAAATTAGGAGGATATAATATATTTAACTCGGAACAAAGATAGATATATAGTAATTTTTAATATTTCATAACTTCCTAGCTTTTAAGTAAAATAATATAGTAGTAAACTTGGTTATTTAGAAGCCAAATATCATATGTAAAAATAACAAGGCGGCATTTTCGATCACACATAAAATGTAACTTAATGCACCTTGGTGAATATTAAAGAATTGGTTGCTGAACATTCAATTGTCTCTCACTAAATAACATATGAAGTTGAAACGGGAAAAAAGAAAGAATTAAAACCAGATATCGCGTAAACAAAACTTGAAGTTTGATACTTGGAAGCACCACATGAGCCGTAGTCTGATGAGCTTGACAAACCTGATTCTTCAAGTGACTGGACAGTCATAATTAAATTGTTATTGACAACGGATGTCCCGTAAGGACCTGCGTATTGATCTAAGTCTATATGAGACCACTCCCGTTCTTCTCAGGATAACAAAAATTCGTTTTTTTTTAGGGCACCAAAATATTTTGATCCTTGTTTTATGGTCTTGGAATCCGCCCACATATAAGACGAATCATTAATATAATTTTTTAACATCGTGTGTGGCTTAATTATGAGTAGACCGACAACTTCTTCCTCTGCGAAAACTCTCATAATCGGTTTATTTGCTTTCCAATTTTTTTTGTAACATGTCGATTTCCCGACGTAGGAATATTTATTAACATATTTTTTTCCAATTGTGTTCGATTATTGAACAAAAAGAGTAAAGAAAAATTGTCTGACAAAAATTGTGGTTTATAAAAGGTATCCACCACTCTGAACATGACGATATGATGAATTTTGGAGATTTCTTGATAAGTTAATATTTTCAGAATTGTTTGATAAAAATACATTAAAGTCACCAATGACATTGTCCGACAAAACATATTTTCTGTTTTTCCAGCCCGACGCATTGAAATCGTCGCTTTCATGACAGCACGGTATTTATTAATATTTTTGTGAGCTTATTACCTATCTGTGATCGAAATGACCGACAAAAACATTTGTTTAAATATTTCTGTCCCTCAAAAATCATTTATTTTTTGGCGTGCCCGATAGCGCACATCTGTCATGTAAGTAATTATTTTATTTGCAGTGTACATATATAAATATATATATATATATATATATATATATATATATATTTTATGATATAACAATTATATATAGTTGAATAAAATAATTGTCCATTAGTCGAACAATCTTTGTGTAAAAAAATAACTTACAGTTGTAACTTTTAGAATACATTTGAATTTCGATGCACTCAAAAAGTTTCAACTGTAGGTCATTCTTTTACACAAAAATTATTTGAATAATGGAACTTTATTTAATTAAACTATTTATAATTTTTATATCATTATAATTATTTTTCTGTGTCAATAACTTTTTCTGAATGTATTTGAATTTCGCGCTTTTTAGATGTATTCTTGTGAAAACACAGCTGGTAACTAGTACAATATATATGTGCGCGCGCGATGTGGCATGTATGTTAAATTTATAACTTCGATTTTTTCTTTTTAACAAAAAAAAGTACCGTTGTTTTGTCGAACAACTCGTTAATCATATTCTTTTGTCTTTTCCAAAATCAAATCTACAAAAAAAATGCTATTAATAAATACCGTGCTGTCATGAAAGCAACGATTTCAATGCGTTGGACTGGAAAATAGGAAACTGTATTTTGTCGGACAATCTGTTAAAATTAGCCTGTTATCAGTAAATTTCCAACACATTTAAAAATATTTTTTCTGATTTTATGGTTAATATAGTTTGAAATAAAATCTCTGTGGCCTTGGATGAGCAATTTACTGTGCATTTAATTTGATCCCTTAATATTTCTATGTTTTATTTTTTAAAATAAAAAAAAATCTAATTGACTTTTGCAATGCCTTCCTATTTAAAAGTTATATTGGTGGTTAAGGTACTCAATAACTGGCATCAAATTGTGCGGCGATCTTGTTGCCAAATTAGATTATTGTATGGCTGAACTGGGATATTCTCTAAATGTTTAGTTTAGGTCCCTGTATATTATGGTATTTCTTACAAAGCATGGGCCCCACAATTATACACAGCACCTTATTTTGGAACCTCTCTAGTAGTTTAAATCTAGTTCTATCCGTGGTGAACCATATCGGAGCACCAAAGGACAGAATAGATCGTAAAAATAGCTTGTAAATGACAAGCTTGTTTTTAAGATTTAATTTGCTGTTTTTGTGCGGCAATGACTAAAAAGCGATTAAAAAAGTCTTCGCTTTTGCCTGGATGTAATCGATATTTTTTGATCAATTAAGTCTCCTATTGAAGACTAGCCCAAGTGTTTAGCGCTATCTCATCAGGGAATGCGAATAATAGAGATGGATCGCCGATCATGTGGTGTTGGAGACCTTGATTTGGAGAATATAACTGTTTGAGTTTTGTCAGTTTTTAAATTGATTTTCCAATAAGCAATCCATCTTTCTAATTTATTTATGTGTCTTTGTAGTCTCAGTATTATGAGACTATAAGAACCCGATAAAGTCGCAAATGCGGTGACATCGCAGATTAGTTACAGTTTGCTTCTATCGTCAACAACTTTGTACAGATTAAACAATGTTAGAGATAGGGAGAGCTTTGAGGCACCCTAGCCCTTATTTGTTTAAAATCGGACATTGCACTGTCTGTTGATACCACAAATGACCTGCCTTCTAGGAAACTTGAGACTAGTCTAATGAGATGGAATTTCCAGCCTTATAAGTTTAACTACAAGACCATTATGCCACAATTTGTCAAAGGCCTTGCTTATATCAAAGAAGATTGCGCCTGTATGGAATCTTTTGTTAAATCCCTGAACGCTGCTATGGCCGTTCCTGAAGCCAAACTGCTCCGGCGGCAAGATATTCCTCTCAGTTATGAAATTAGTCAGTTTGTTAAGGATAATGCGTTCTGTTATTTTCCCTAGATTGGAAAGCAGACTAATAGGCCTGTAGCTGTTAATACTGATATTTGGATAAGACATAAAAAATTCTAAATACGTCTCTGATTGAACATTCGTGATTATTGAACAAATAAAAACTATTGTTTTCAGTAAATATTTATTGTTTGGGTGCCGGATATAAATACTAAAACGGTAGTTTTCTGCATATTTGTTTATTTCTTTTTGGTACCTTTAATACATAGAAAATGACATTGGTACGTATTAATTTTTTTAAAATTAAATAATAGTGTTTGCTAATAAATTGGTGAGACATGAGGACTGAGGATTTTGTTATGCAATTCCGTAGGCTGTAAAGCATTCAACCCCACAGGGATAAATACGTTTTTATGTAATATAACTTCTTTATGCCGTAACTTGGGTTTGGCTTAACCAGTTTTAACAAGCGATAGCTCATGTAAATTATATGTGATGAAACCAAGATTGTTTCAGATCTTTACTTTGTTTTTTATTCAAAATTATATTTCAAATTGACATGACATGTTTCGTGGAACTGCTACTTCGTCAGATGTAAAATTGGTAATAAAAAAATTTAAGGAGTAAATATTATTAACATTACCTATTTTTATATTTGTACCACAATTTTTCATCAAAGCTGCAGTCTTGAGATAAAAGATGTATTGCATACGTCCCAAAACAGCTTTTATGAAAAATTCCAAATTTTACATGACGAAAATAAAAGCAGAAAGTTGACTATGTTGAATTCGTTAGGAATTAATAACCTTAGGAATATACGTAACATTTAGAATAACCAATTAGATGTTAACAATTCACCTTTGTTCCATTTATTTAATAATAGAAATTGGTCTGGTATTTCCTTATTACGGTACAACTAAAAAATTATGTTAACTTGGAGTTTTTGAAATAGATGCCTGAACACCTTCAATAATATTTCTTTTCCTTGTCACTACCATTTCGACATCAGACAAAGAGTAGTGTTACGACATTTGTCATGCATATTGGACTTATAATTCTGACTAAAAACCAAAAGTGAAAATCCGAAATAGTCTTGGTTCATGAGATATTGTTTACATAATATGGATCTTTATCAAGTAACTATCACCCCAATAAAGCGATGGCTTATTTTTAAGTAGTCTCTGGTCCGATTTAACTTTATTACAACTTATTTGCAAATTAATTTGTTTGATCAAGGAAAGGGGAAGATATTTTTAATTTATTCTTCTTCAAGTGCCATATCAGGTCCCCCTGACGTTGGCAATTACATTGGCAAGTCTTTTACGGTCCTGCGCCAGCTGGAACAGTTCCCCCGCGATACGTACACCTGTCCATTCACGAATATTCCTCAACTAGGAAGCCTGTCTCCTTCCTACCCCTCTACGTCCCTCTACTTTACCCATCATGATTAGCTGAAGAATTCTATATCGCTCCCCTCTGAATATATGTCCAAGATATGAAATTTTTCTACACTTCACAGTGTTTAATAGTAAACGAGTTGTGTCGGCCCTATTGAGTACCATTTCGTTGGTCTGCCTAGCTGTCCAAGGTATTCTCAACATTCGCCGGTGTAACCACATTTCGAGAGCCTCCAACCGATTAATCGTGGCAGCCTTAATTGTCCAGATCTCTGCCCCATATAGTAACACTGGCCAGATGTATGATCTAATCATTCTCTGTCGTAGTTTTAGGTTTTGAAAAGTTGTTCTAGCAGTCTCTGTTCTACACCTTATCTCTTTATCTGGGTTTAGATTTTCGGTGATATAACATCCAAGATATTTAAAATGAGTCACCCTGTCTATAAGACTATAAATTTTGTCTTTTTGATATTCATGTTGAGTCCCATTTCTTGACCCTCAATGTTAACACAGTTTAATAGATGTTGCAGGTCTTATAGTTTGTCGCTTGGATAACAGTGTCGTTGGCATATCGTATTGTATTTATATATTCTCCATTGATTTGTACTCCCATTCGTTGTCCTTGAGTAGCCCGTTTAAAGATTTTATCTGAATATATATTAAAAAACAGTGGAGATAGTATGCAGCCCTGTCTGACGCCTCGCAGAATTTTACTTTCTTCTGTGAGTTTTCTATTTAACCTTACTGTTGCTTTCTGCCGCCAATATAGATTTTTAATAATTCTCACGTCTCTGCTGTCTACCCTTATTACAAAAATTAAATTTAATTCCTTTTCAATTCTATTGATTTACCTTAAGGTGGGGAAATTAATATGAAAACTAAGGGTTGATATATTCTTTAAGTTCGAATTATTTTCAAAATGGAAGGGAAGTGTCATATAATTCATTTGTATTTAATTTCTATATAGAATCGATTTAATCTAAATCAATCATACATATAACGAGTTTAGATCAGACCGATAATATATATACTAACTTCAGCAAGACGATTGACCAGATAAGCTACTACCGGTTGATCAAAAAGCTTGACGAGCTAGGTGTTTGCATGGGGTTTTGAGGTAGGTTGGCTCCTACATTGGTTATCGGCTGCAGGTTGGTACAATGAATGATTTTCGCTCTACTCCTTTCCAGACTGCATCTAAAGTATCTCAAGGAAGTCGTCTAGTGCCTCTTTTTTATAAAAATTTGGTCTTTTACAAATACACTATAAATTATTTTGTCTTGGAGTTATGAAAATTAAGGATCTCGATAATCAGTAGACTTTTGGTTTTCTCTGCGGCCACTGAGGCAAAAAATTTCCTTGCTGTCAGGCATTTTTCAAACCTATTTAATTTACACTCTCATAATTTTTTGTAATTTTATTTAGTTTTCTTTACTATAGGCATATATTAAAATATTTATAATAATATTTTTATTATGCTTTCAGTTAACAGACCTGGTAAACCAGGCAACTTTGCTGGTGCCACCCGTATTAATGGCAATTTTATTTGTAATATTCAGCCTCCTGACAGCATACTACTTTTGGATAAAATCACTTCGAAAATTTAAATTGAGTAAAAATATTCCTGGACCTCCAGCATATCCAATTATAGGAAATGCACTGTTAGGAATGGGCATGTCACCAAAAGGTATTAATATGAACCATTATATTCCAAAAGCTTCATTCTCGCCATAAATTTGACACATTAAAATGACATTGAGTGTGAATCAACTATTGGAAGAAGTTTATAGATTTTAGGTAAAATGAATCAATAAACTATATTCACTATGATCTATAGTTACTTTAAAAATATGGCACTAAACAGAGGGCATCAATTAATATTATTTTAATAGAATACACTCTATATGAATTATTTTTCTGTTGATTATTCGCAGAATCTTTCTGGTTCTGTTGTAATACGTAGAAACTAATATGTTATAAATAAATATTGATGAATAGTGTCTATATTTCATAAAATATTTATTATTTGACGCTTATTTTCACTAATGTTATCTTTACTCGTACTGTTTATAAAATGGGTGATTAAGATTTTCATTTTTGTGCATTTCACTATATTGTTTTAAAATTCCTTTTTCAGTCACCATTCCTGGACAATAACACTTCGCTTCTTATTCAACATATCACTTATTTATTGGTTTTTAAGATTCATGTCAATATGTTTATAATTCTTAATTTATATGCATTATTGTCCAACCTTTCACACTAATTTTTATACATTTTATCATGTTATTACACAATTATTGGCATTTTATGTCCTTTAAAAACATGATTCAAATATAAATTCTTACATACTACTAACTAATATCTATTCTACTATCTGCAATTACTACATAAATGCATTAATTAATTATTTATGTCCATTTTTGTTTGACTTTTTCATAATCAAAAACATATCAGACCTGAGAAATATATATATACAGGGTGAGTCAACGATTGGATGAAGTAGGTTTGTGCCTTTTCGGTGAAATTAACAAAGAAACTATATTTATTGTTTGATACAGTTTATTTTTACGCAGATTTTAAAAATATTTAGGACTCTACAGGGTGAGCCAAAAAACTAGGACAGCATAAAGTTGTATTTTTTTAAATAGAACACCCTATATACGAATCGTCTTTTCGATTTAGCGTATAATTTTAAATCTTTTTTATTAAGGGTTTACTATAACAAAACTTTATAGTTTCTGAGATAATTAAGTTTAAAGAAAAAAAGTCACATTTTCAAGCATCAGTTCAATCCTAAATAACGTTTTCAATTTTGTGACAAATATATTCAAATTTGCAATTTAGCAAGGCCAAGGACAAGTTAACATAATTTTTACCTAATATTTGCAATAAAAGCTACAGAGTGTTGAACACATCGGCTCAAATTTGAACAAGTTTAAATGAATAAATATCCTTATATTGGTAGCCGTCAGTTAGCAGCATTATGTGAAACATCACAATCCACCGCTAATCGTAGTACCAAGAAATATAGGTATCATCCATATCACATGGAATTACACCAAGAATTGCATGGACAGGATTTTGAAAGTCGTGTAAACTTTTGTCGTACAATAAATGCGGAGATTCAATTAAATCCAAATTTATTTTGCAAGGTAATGTTTAGTGATGAAGCTACTTTTAGAAGTAACGGTGCCGTAAATAGACGCAACATGCATTATTATGCCACAGAAAACCCATTTTGGATTAGAGAGGTGCAACATCAAAACCACTGGTCATTAAATGTTTGGTGTGGTATTCATCATAATCGAATTAATGGACCTCACTTTTTTAATGAACCACTAAATGGCCATAGGTACCTGAACTTTCTACAAGAAGAACTACCCCAACTGCTTCAAGGTCTCGATAGGGATGAGCTCGACAGTATGTGGTTCCAGCACGATGGTGCGCCTCCACATTACCATCGTGAAGTTCGTGCGTTTTTGGACCAACGATATCCGCAAAAATGCATTGGACGTAGGGGTTTCATTGAGTGGCCACCAAGGTCTTGCGACATCACCCCATTAGATTTCTTCCTATGGGGTTATATTAAAAATAAGGTGTATGTTAATCCACTAACAACAGTGGAAAATATGCGAAACAGGATTAGGGATACCTGTAGAACAATAACGCCACTAATTTTGTCCAGGGTCCGAGAAAATCTGCAAAAAAGACTAAATTTGTGCATTGCAGAAGAGGGTCGTTTATTCGAACACTTATTAAAAAGAAATAATTAATCTCAGTATTTAATAGGTAATTTTTTTGTTTCAATTTAGTATAAAAGTAAATATGTATTTGCCTTGTCGTTATTGTTGTGTTAATTTTTTCACATTATGTTTAATTAAACTATTGCCGTTGTAACATAACGAATAATGTATTTCATCATATTTAACCACATTCTGTTTGTTTCTGTAGTTTCTTTTTATTATTTTACATGGCTACTATGATAATGAAGACTATTTCTGTAAAAAAGTATGGAAAATAAGAAAAACTGAAATATCTCAAAAACTATTATAAATAGGTATAGGATATATTGGATAAAACTTTTAGGGTTTTTCTTACTCTATTAAATAACATGAAAATATACAGGGTGTACCATTTAAAAAAAAAAGGTATTTATTCATTTAAACTTGTTCAAATTTGAGCCGATGTGTTCAACACCCTGTAGCTTTTATTGCAAATATTAGGTAAAAATTATGTTAACTTGTCCTTGGCCTTGCTAAGTTCCAAATTTAAATATATTTATCACAAAATTGAAAACGTTATTTAGGATTGAATTGATGCTTGAAAATGTGACTTTTTTTCTTTAAACTTAATTATCTCAGAAACTATAAAGTTTTGTTATAGTAAACCCTTAATAAAAAAGATTTAAAATTATAAGCTAAATCGAAAATACGATTCGTATATAGGGTATTCTATTTAAAAAAATACAACTTTATGCTGTCTTAGTTTTTTGGCTCACCCTGTAGAGTCCTAAATATTTTTAAAATCTGCGTAAAAATAAACTGTATCAAACAATAAATATAGTTTCTTTGTTAATTTCACCGAAAAGGCACAAACCTACTTCATCCAATCGTTGACTCACCCTGTACATATATCTATTATATAAATATAAATATAAATATATATATATATATATATATATATATATATATATATATATATATGTAGAATATTTATACTTTCATAAATTATATTATTCTAAAAATAAAATAAATTATTAAATAATACTGGAGAGAGGTCATATGCGGATAATTTATCATTAATAATTTTTAAGTTTAGAGGATTGTTAAAAAAAATCATTAACAGCAAAGCAACTGATGCGCAGTTTGTGGAGTTTGAGGACACAACCTCAATAATAAATAGCCTTAGCACCATATGCTGACCATTTTCAAATTTTTGCTACCAGCTCCCGTACTAAAAGACTTAGTTTAAAAAATAGTATAGTCTATGTTTTCGTGACCCATGAAAACGCATATCTTTTATTTTAGTTTGTTTCCTGATTAATTTAAATAATATTTATCGACGGACAAAATTTATTGCTGCAGTATGTATACTAAGGAAACATAATCCGGTGAAACCTGTAAAATGAAACATTATAATTGGACATGGGAGTTACTAAAAAATTTTCCAGTATTTCAGTGCTCTGGAGCTGAAGTCTAAATGTCAATATTTCATATTATTGGACTGATTACATTAGTAATAACAAGCAGATTAATGATTTCCCAACGATCTTGAAAAATTATTACTAAAAAGAAAATTATTTATAAGAGAAACTATAAAAGTTCTTTTAAAAATAGTGAATACTATCTTCCATTTTAGAAATGATGACTCAAGTTCTAAATATTGCTGATCATATGAAGACTGATATAGTCAGAATACATTTTGGTCATAAACTTTATATAGGAATAGCAGATGCTGAGGATATAGAGGTAGTGTAAAGCTAGTTAAATTATATCAGTAATAGTAATAACACATATCTGCAGGTGTAATACCTTAAAGCTATTGTTTTTTTATATGTAATACCTTTAAGCTATAAAAATATTGTTCTGTATGGATTACCTGCCTGTCAGATCACTCTGCATAAATAATGAGTTTTCATATTAAAAACGAAACTCTAAATAATATTAAGTTCAAAAGAATTTACACCCTAAATAATATTAAAACTTCTATAGGATACTTGGGCGGAGAGACCTGGCAGGACATCCTACAGGCAACAGACATCAATCGGGGATTTGATTAATTTTTAATTGTCTCCAGAATTATATTGATTTACAGGTAGCACTTCCATTGCAAAAAGTTGAAGAGTATAGGCAAAATGTATCAAAGGCCTGGATAAAATCGGGTAATAGAAATCTTCAAAAATGTTAAAAGTGTTATTTCACCGCAAAAATCATGATTAAAATTGAATATGGTAGAAACTATTACAATAAATACAAAAATTAAGGAAGCAAAACAATTTTATAATAACAGTCTTCCCTTCCAATTAGATAATAAATCAAAAACATCGATGCAAGCGCGGATCCAAGGGGGGGGGCGATGGGGGCCATCGCCCCTTCCCCAATAGCTTTGAGTTCAGAAAAATAGACCCGATTTTGCCTCATATACTATAGTTTATTCAAGAACTAGAGAGAATAATAAATCATTTTTTACCATTTTTTTCCTTCGCAAACTACCTATGTTCTTTAGTCCGGTGTCTGGCAAAATCTGTTAGACACATATATTTTTCATAGGAAGGGGTTAGAAATTTTATAATCAAAAATACCGATCTTTAATAACTAGACTCCCATATATCCCAAAACATTTTTGAAAGTCACGTATTTTGGTCGCAGTATTCCGTGCTGTGAATAACCCTGTATTTATATATATATATATATATATATATATATATATATATATATATATATATATATATATATATATAATATATTTATATATATATATATATATATATATATATATATAATATATTTATATATATATATATATATATATATATATATATATATATATATATATATATATATATATATATATATATATATATATATATGTATATGTACTTTTTGGTTTATTTTGAGAGATTATGAGTAAATTAATTTTACTATACATTTTTTATCAGTTTTGATTTATTTTAAATTTAAGGTAATATTAGGAAGCAATGTTCATTTGGAAAAATCTCCGGAGTATGATCTTTTCAAACCCTGGCTAGGAAATGGACTTCTTATTAGCAAAGGCAAGTATACTTGTATTATGTTTCAAATTCTTAATTTCTTAGAAACACTAAGTAAATAAACCCTGAAGAATAGCTGTCAGTGAAATATTATGTGAACCGAAGAATCAAAATATCGTTTGTAATCATACAACGATATGACTCATTTACCTCGGTTGTCTCTTTCTATCTTCTTTCAGTCCTAATGTCGGCGTTTTCGCGACGTATAGCTTGGATGAAAAGAACTATATTTTGTTTTCTGCCCTTATTTTTATTTGTACACAATAAAACTATCTTTAGTGTGTTCGTAGATTGATGACTCATAGGTATTTTTCACTGGACCTACTGTATATGTAGAAATTGCCTGCTTCGTCTTCAGTGCTAGTTCACATTGGGGTGTAGACTTTCTTAGTTTTTATTTATAGCTCTTTTCTCTCCATTTAGGGTCACATATATTGTCACATAGGGAAAAACATAAAAACATAATATTTCATAAATTGGCATTTTCCAATTTTACAAATCTTTTATTTTAAATTTAAACAATAACAATCACGTTACCTCTTATAATTTAATAACCTTTTAATTATGAAATGTTATGTTTATTTACTGGCCGTCGATCGTGCAAATTCACCAAGTCAGCAAGATCGGTTTCCGGGTCATGATATACCGAGGTTGTAAGAAGGCGATTCGTTGACTTGATGAAAAAAAACAAAACAGGTTAAAAAGGACGGACATGCTTGAGACAGGGTTCAATCGGTTGAATCGGTTCAATCAGTTTAAGGGTCAGTTGATCTGATGTAGAGCAGCTAGTCTATCGCGACTTAGTTAATTGTTAGTGAAGCGAAAATCCCAAGCGTGTCCCAGTCCTGAGCAGGTCGACAAATAGAGTATTCTACTGACAACCCCCGTGAAGAGTGCCAGGATGAAGATAACCTTAATTTAAATCAAAAATTTAGTCATAATTATCTACAGTCCAAAATGTTAATGTCGTTTATTTTTAATTAAACTATTTCTTTTGTATATAATCCGAAGTAAAGAGTTTATTTTGAGTGTAACCTCTGAAGACCAAATTCCTAAATGCTACGTCCCTAGTCACACCTCAAAACTTGGCGTGACAATGTGGTGGAGGCGCCGTGCTTTAATAAACTGATGCAAGGTTCTTCTGAAATTTTAACTAGCCTTTTTGAAAAACTCCGCACACCATGACAATGTTTTGGAGGCGTCTTTCTAAATTATAAGTAACTTTTTTGTAAAGGTCCTTACACCATGACAATGTGGTGGAGGCGCCATATTTTCTATGATTTATTACCAATTTACTCAATTTTTATATACCATTTATATGTGAAATTAGAAAGAAACAAAAGTAAGAATCTGGTCTAAGTGAGATTACCGATTTCTAAAATATGCTCTTCATTACTATTATTATTATTTTAACTATAACATTTTGGGCTGTTCATTCAGATATATTTTTATTTTAGTTAGTTTTTACCTTGGTTTTTTCCAGTTGAAATGTTAAAATTCGCTAAAGATAGGTCCTAGGACAGTACCAAAATAAGGTACCCATTTGTAAATGCATATGTAAATGCATACAAAATATTTGTTGTATAGTAAATATTAAATACGTTAATAATACGTAAATATATGTAATAATAAATTAGGTAATTAAATATAGTACTTTGTAATACGTATCTAAAAATGATACATTTTTTTTATGGCGTAATTAGGAGATAGGGGCATACAACCGATAGATGGTTTTTCAAGTGCATCTCAAAATCCTACGCAGATAATTAATAACTTTAAACTGGTATAAAAAATACCACATTACGTATAAATCAAACAGGTCCCTTAGAACCACTAAGGAATTGTAAATTTATTATGTGACAAAATTGTTGAAAGTTAGAAAATAATATTTTTTCCTTTATAAACTAAATTTGTACTTAGTGACGTTTCACCTTAGCTGCCCAATATAAACAATTTAATAATTAAAATAAGTTTAAAGCATCTCTACATTTAAAATCCTTTGCCTTTTGCATTGAAAACAATGCTTAAATTAAGTTATCATTCATTTTTATTGCAACCATTCATATCATAAAAATACTTTGTAAACTGTTAAAAATGTTCCTGTATTAATAATCGTGATTCAGTATAGAAATTTAGGTATAAGACAAACATATTACGATGATACGTAATCTCACCACCACTGTCTGCACGTATGAAGCAAACTGGAGGCATGTCGAGTCCAATAAATGGTTCACGAGTTCTATTGACGCACGCAGCTCTATACCAGCGCAGTTGGCAGACCTCGCTGCGACTTCATCTGTGCCTGCACATCCATGAACACTCATCTTTTACAGCTACAGTATCTTCTACTGCCAGATCAGAAGTCAACAGAATAAGAAAAGTTTAAATCAGGAGTAACATGCTACATGTAATCTTACTATCTTAGCTACTGGAATTCAGCAGAGAATGGAGTGCATTGTAGGTATGAGCAGTCAACGCAGGGGCTTATACACGTCAAGAGTCATTCGACGCGTTGCCGATCTCGGCTGGACAAATGATGTGTGACGTCAGAGGGTTCCGACCAATGGTAGGAGTAAGGAGTACTACAACATCAGCATGAATGGTATCCACTCTTTCGACTCACCGGACAAGGCGACACGACAGCATCCTTCAGACAGACTCTTAAAAAGTGATTTAGTGCAGTGGTGCGAAGCTTTAAAAAACTTTTAAAAGACTTTTTTTTTGTATTATTAAGTTCGTTTTTTTCTTAGTTTAGTAAACAGTCATGAAATAGGAAAAAAGTAGAATTTTTTGTTTCCGTTCAATTTTAAGTCATATTTTTTTTTTCCAATTTCTACTTTTTTTCTATTCATCGCTGGGGTCCAGCTTTCTAAGACCGGGGGATGTGTCACATAAGGAAAAACATAAAAACATAATATTTCATAAATTGGCATTTTCCAATTTTACAAATCTTTTATTTTAAATTTAAACAATAACAAACACGTTACCTCTTATAATTTAATAACCTTTTAATTATGAAATGTTATGTTTATTTACTGGCCGTCGATCGTGCAAATTCACCAAGTCAGCAAAGTCGGTTTCCGGGTCATGATATACCGAGGTTGTAAGAAGGCGATTCGTTGACTTGATGAAAAAAAAACAAAACAGGTTAAAAAGGACGGACAAGCTTGAGACAGGGTTCAATCTGTTCAATCGGTTGAATCGGTTCAATCAGTTTAAGGGTCAGTTGATCTGATGTAGAGCAGCTAGTCTATCGCGACTTAGTTAATTGTTAGTGAAGCGAAAATCCCAAGCGTGTCCCAGTCCTGAGCAGGTCGACAAATAGAGTATTCTAGTGACAACCCCCGTGAAGAGTGCCAGGATGAAGATAACCTTAATGTAAATCAAACATTTAGTCATAATTATCTACAGTCCAAAATGTTAATGTCGTTTATTTTTAATTAAACTATTTCTTTTGTATATAATCCGAAGTAAAGAGTTTATTTTGAGTGTAACCTCTGAAGACCAAATTCCTAAATGCTACGTCCCTAGTCACACCTCAAAACTGGGCGTGACAATATTACTCGAGTTGAACTACTTTGATGATACATTCTGTCTTCCTTTTGTTTAACACTGGGGCAAGTGAAGTTGGCATACCCTAAATCAAATAAAATATTGGTAGAAAATTTACTTTCTTTTCTAAACTTGAGAAATTATTATATGTAAATATGTAATCTGGAATAAGTTGTTCGAGGTTACCAACTAGAAATCAAATAATTCACTTGTTGTCGCACGACAAGTCAATTTTGAAATATGGAATAAACCTGGTACAATTAAGCTTTCGTAATCTCTAGCTTAAGAAAGCTATCTATATATTTTTTGTAATGTTATTTGAAACAAAAATTCAATTTTTTCTCTAGAACTTTCCTAATAAGAAACCTTCATACTTACAATATGTTTTTGAATCAGGTGAAAAATGGAGGTCACATAGAAAAATGATTGCACCAACATTCCATTCATCAATTTTAAAATCATTTATGCCAATTTTTATTAAAAATGCAAGTAATCTTTTGAAACAATTAGAGAAAGAAGAACAAAACATTTTTGATATACATGATTATATGAGCGGAACAACGGTAGACATTTTATTAGGTAAGTCTGTATGAAATTATATTTATATATTTAAAAGTTTTTGAATATGTTACAAAATCATTATAACATACAGGGTGTCTCATAAGCTACCGTAGATGCCTTATGTATGAGTATTGAAATTAAACCAAACTTACCCTATAGTACGGCTTCCACTCAAGTAATCTCTTCGTCCACCTTCCATCACTGATTGGGGCGACATGTTCGGCCCAGTTCCATTTGAGTGTGGCAATTCGGAAAATCACGTCGGTAACTCCTGTCTTTCGTCTCAGGTCTTCATTTCTAACTCGGTCACGCAGCGATGTACCTAGAATTGACCTTTCCTTCTTTCTCTGAGCTATTTGTAGCGTTTTAGAAGTTGCAGTTGTCAATGTCAAAGTTTCGGCATCATAGATCATAACCGCTAACACACATTGGCCAAATGTTTTACGTTTTAAAAAAATTGGTACATCGCTTTTAAAGATGTATTCTTTATTTCGTGTCCAAGATTTTTCCACAAGCTCCACTTCGTTGTCTCCAATATTGATAATTCCACCTAGGTACTAGATTGGTCATAAATTTTGTTTTCGATATTTTTATTTTAAGATCCACATTGGCGCACACTAGGTGAAGTTCATGTAACATTGTACATATCTCCTTGAGATTATCGGGAAACAAAACTCTGTCGTTCGCGAACCTCAAATTTATTAATCTTTGGCCGTCTACATTCGGGCCTCTTTTTCCCAGTTAAGTTTTTTACAGGTGCATTCTAATACTGCAGTAAACAGTTTAGGCGATAAGGTATCACCCTATTGGAATCCTCTGCCGACAAGGTTGCATGCCTGTATATATTGTAAGTTAACTTTGTGTATCGATAGTGAATACTTGTAATGCTTCCATAATTTTGTCAAGCTCTACCGTATCAAAGGCCTTATAGAAATCTACAAAAGCCAGAACAAGTGGTCGATTGTATTCGATGGTTTTTTCTATTAGCGTTTTGATACTCTGTATGTGATCGTTTGTTCCAAACCCCTTACGAAACCCCGCTTGCTCTATTTGTTGGTAGAAATCAAGTTTTTCTCAAGTCGATTCGTTACTATTCTTATTAGGAGTTTATATAGGTGACTAAGAAAGCTGATTGGTCTGTAGTTTTCCAAATCATGGGGATCTCCTTTTTTGTAAATCAAAATTACCTCAGCATTGTGCCAATTGTCGGGTATTGTACTGTACAAAGGCACATATTAAAAAGATCTTTTATTTTTATAAGTAGACAAACACCTCCGATTTTGATTGCATCAGTAACTACACCATCTTCGCTCGGAAATATGTTATTCTTAGTTTTTCTTAGAGCTAGTTTTATTTCGTCTATTGTGATTTCCGGCATTTGTTCTGATCCTTGGTTGACAATGCCCTTTTTCCTTGTCAATATTTCTGGTACTTGATCTTTGCTATTCTCTTTGTTTTGGCTTCTGTACAATAATTTGTAAAAATCTTCGACTACTTTAAGGATTTGCTCTCTGTCTGTTGAAAACTGACAATTCTTATCTTTCACTTTGATTATTTGTCTTGTTCCCGTTCTTAGTTTTCTTCTCAATACTTTCATACTTTTATTGTTCTCAGTGGTATGTTCGATCTGTTCTTGATTGTATTTTTGAGTGTCTTGTCTAACAGCTTTGGATATTTCTTTATTTATTCTTTGTAGTTCGTCAGCTTTAGTGTCCGTTTCGCTTCTCATTCCATTAACTACGAGTATTTAAATATTAAAAACTAAAGTATTAATTATAGACAAAAAAGTATAAATAACAGGATGTTCATGGTGGCAAAGGTCTACAATTTAAGCCATGACGGTACTTATTTTGTTAATCAGTTACTGGAAAAAGGCGAAAAGCCCGTTAAAATAATTGCAAAAATAACTTTTTTGTTGAGTTTATTTCGTTACAAGAAAGACCGTCCTGAAAATGAAAAGAAATGAGTTAATAAAGGTTATTTTACTGATGAGATACTTTAGTTTCCTTATGTAGGGATTTTTTTACTACCATATTGTAAGAAAGCAACGAATTTATTTGACCAAAGTCAGTTTGCATTTTAATCACACCACGATATGCTTTTTGTATAAAAATAAACTTGTTGATGACTTAAAAAAATTGGAAATATATTCCTCATAAACAAATAAATTTGTAGCCTCAATTATTGCTTGTGTGCCATTTAAGTTTCAATATACCGAAAGCTGAGGGCTTTTCGCAGATTTGAAAAACGTTTTATTTTCAACAACCAGTAGGAGAAGAGTTGTTTATTCTTTTCAAAAATCACTGTGACTTTATTTATAGCAATTAAGAACCCGTTCTGGAGGAACTGAATTGTCAAAAGGATATATTTTCATTACTGTTGATGTTCTAAAACAATTATTTAAATAGATAGAAAACAAATGCAAAAAAGAGTGCTAGCGCTGTGGTGATTATAATCGCGTGCTAGCTGCTTAAAAACGGAGATGGGTCAAAAAGTAATAGTAGTGTTTTAATTTCAACATTTTACATTTTCTATGATTGACATTTCGGTAATTTATCTTACCAGAATCACAAACTATATTGTGTGTAGCTTGACCAAAAACTCAAGATTAACACTGAACCTTATATTGTGTTTTGATTAGTATTCGTAAAACAACAGTATAATATTGATCACGTGTATCATTTGGAAGTTAGACCTACACACTGCGTTTTCATTTACATGTTTAAAATGTGAATTTTTTTAGAAACGGCTATGGGTATCCAAAAGACAACAGAAAATAATACAGGATTTGAATACGCCAAAGCGGTAATGGAGTAAGTAAACTTTATAGTAGTAGTAGCTTATAAGATTGAAAATTAATAATTGAAACTAAAATTTTCAATTAAAATAAATTATTAAAAAAAGCTAAGTTTTTGTATTTGGTAATTTTTTTTCTCGAAAAATTTGACTAATATTGTCATTGATTTGGATAGTTTGATCTAAAATAAACTCAATATTTCCTATGAATACGCTCTTTAATGAAATCTTATAATAGAGTAAAAAAAAAGGTAATGTTTGAGTACGCATAATTTAAAAGCAAGTTATTGGAGCCAACATTTTTCGAACGTAACCTTAACGAGATTCTGTAGGTGGATTTTCTCAAAAATACCTAATTCTAGCATTGGAGGATCTGTTTCTTATGATGGACCAACACATTAATATTTACACGATCTTTATTACTTGAGTAAGGTTTTCCCAAATATATGAATTAGAAGTCGCGGTTCGATAAAGTCTTCGATCATACAATACAATAGATTTGCTTGAAGGTTGGTTATGGTCGGTGGGGGAGAGGTTTTTTTGATATTTGAGAGACATAAACATGTTAACTTATCTTTTCTTTCAGTTTAATTGCTTGTCGTGACCCTTTTCAGTATCTTTACATGTTAGAAATTACTATAAATGCCAAGTTTGCAATTAATATTAACAAAAAGAGGATTTAAAACTTATTTTTATTGGTAAATATTGTCAGATATTATTTACATATTGAAAATAACATTAACAATAATTTAGGCAATTATAAATCCAAATTTTTATGTATTCTAGAATTGACGTACCAATTATCATATGATACTCGTTTAAATAATGCAATTAGAAAAGGATAGCATAAAATTAGTATGTGTATATCAAGAAATGAAATATCTACTCTTCATCAACATTTTTTCAAATATAATTAAAGATATTATTAAGTTGTTCAGCGTTCAAACAACTGGCCCTAGTTCTGACGTTATGCTAATTTTACAGAGGTATGTTCGAAGGATTAAGTAAACGGCAGTATCAATCCACGGGCTTCAAAAGCAAATATAGCGACTAATCAGAAATCAAAAAAGAGAGAAAAAAAACTTGAAATGAGACAAATAAAATCAGTAAAGAAACATGAGTTGAATATCTCACAGATCTATATAAAGCAGACATCAATATAATTGAAATGAACATGTCTGAAATAACGACCAACGTGATTATAGAAATAGAAACACTCGACGTCCAGTTGTCACTCTCCAAGCTAAAAAACAGAAAAAGACCTGATCCAGAAGGCATCAAAATGAGCTGCTAAAATATGTTAAACAGAGCCTTACAACACAACAGTTCTAATCTGTAAAATTCCTTTCCATCATAATATCCAAGATGAATGGCGAACCAGTACTGTAACCCCTATGTTTATGAAGGGTGACAAAAAACTGCCAACGAATTACAGAGGAATAATATAACCCCATAACTAACAACGAAGATCATAACAAATAAAATTAATAGATTAATCACTTTATCAGATGAACAACAAGGTTTTAGATCGGGTAGGTCATGCACCGACGCATATTTTGTGTTAAGAAAAATAATGGAAAAATCAATTGAATACAACAAGCCAGCATATATATGTTTTGTAGACTTGCACAGAGCCTTCAACTGCGCCCAGCTTAGAGATATATTATATCTTCTCTATGATAGGGAAATCCCACATAGCCTAATTAAAAATATCAAAAATATATATTCTGTTAATCAAGTTCAAGCCAGAATCAATGGAGAACTTACAGATCAGATTCGAGTTGGTGGAGGAATTGAATAAGAAGACTCCTTAAGCCCGCCTCTCCTTAGTATTATCATGGATCAGATAATAATGAGAGTGTGCAAATGGAGAGAATACAGAATGGGTGACCGCGAGATTAACATCTTATGTTACGTCATTGACGCTGTACTGGTGGCAGAACATGAAGACGGCCTACAAAGATTACTATTAGCATTTAACCGAACATCAAAATCTCTTATTATGAGCATATCTTCTTTTAAGACAAAATGCATAATCACCTCAAAGTCACCGATAAGATGTAAGCTTGTTGTCAACAAGAAAATCATTCAACAGTAGATTAAATGTAGGTATCTGGGAATAGAAATATCCAGCTATGGCAATGTCGAAGCAAAGCCTCAAGAACAAACTAACAAAATAGCTAGGATTGTAGCATGGCAAAATAACACCATTTGGCAAAATAGACATATCATGGAAACGAAGAATGTAATCTATAAGACCACGATTATTGTTAATTAATGATATACACTACAGAAATACGACCCAACACAACAAAAACACATACGATGGAGAAACAGAAATGAAGGTACTACGGACGATAGTTGAACGCTAATTAACAGAGCACATCAGAAAACTGTGTGAAATGGATAATATCAACGACTATATATTGAAAAGAAAGATGAAATGGAACAACCATATCAGTCGCATGGATGACTCGAGTTAGGGTAGGACGTGATAAATCACCCTCAGGTAGCAGAAATGTAAGACGAATCGAAAAAAATGGAACGACAATTTTAGTCCCGAATAAGCGGAGTGAACGAAAAAAAAAAACGGGCATTTTATTCCTAAACAAAAGAAAGAAAGAAAAATAAATATTCTATCTGTCAACCTACAAACCTTGATGTAGAGATATTAAGGATAAAAACCTAGAGATAAAGGCTTAAAATAGTCGTCCTCGGAAAAATTTTCCATATTTTCCGAATAGGTAGTACAAGAAAACCATTTTGTTATTTTCGTAATTTTAAGGTTCAAAACCTAAATGACTTATTGTTTGCCTTGTCAATTTAAACCTCATATTTTTTATTTAGACCTGTCTTAAAGTAAAACCTTTTAAATAAATTGGGGAGATCTATATTTAAATGATGTTTATATTTTTTAGCATGTGTAATATTATCCACGTAAGGCATTATAAAATATGGTTAAGGCCGGATTTTGTTTTTAAATGGACCAAAATGGCTATGTCACAAAATAAATTATTGGATATAATTCACAGTCTAACAAGAAAGGTAATAATATCACTTATGAGAATATCATATTCAATGCGTGATTTTGTTCGCGAAGCAATAGAAATCGAAAAAAGTGGCGAACTAAACAAAAGAGACGACACACTAAATTTGCCAGTCACATGGAAATCCATCATCAAACGAACAGAAAAGACCACATCAACATCGGTAAAACAAGTACCACTGGCAACGTCGGCAAGCACACGCGGCACGAGGGAGGAGTCACCACCGAACAATCTTCGGTACAACCTAAGATCACGAACGATCACTAAAAGTATAAAAAGCCTGCGCAATCTAAGGAACCTCAGTTCACTTTCCAAACTTCGATCAGTAAGCATTGAATATGCCAAGTGCGACCTTGGCGAAACGTCTGCAAGATCCTTCAACAGGAAACAATGACGAACGGATGAACTCCCGGATAAACAATAAAGCATATGTATATATATATATATATATATATATATATATATATATATATATATATATATATGTGTATATAGTGTTTTTCAAAGGGTGTCTTTACCATATTTTAAAACGTATCTATGGTGATTTTTCATTTTTAATCAGCTATGATGATTTTCTTTTGATTCTGGTTTTTCTACAGTTTTTCAGCATTTTTATTTTTACTGGGTTTTTCACATCGTCTTCTTCTAGATGTATTTGGTCTCCTGTTATCATGATCCGACTAGCCTTTCCTTGATTCAGATATTCTCGCCTTAACTCTGTCCAAAATTCCTTGTTGTATTTCTATTTCTCTGCTGAAATAATGTTTAATCTCACTTCTTCTTTTTCTTTTGATTAAATATCTCTTACTAACTTCCAACTTTTGCGAGATATTTTGTCGCCTGCATACCTATCAATTTTTTTCTATTTGTTTCCCAGTTAATGCTTTCTTTGACTTAATTTATTATATTAATAGTTTTTCTTTTATTCTTTTCTTTTAAATCTCAGTCGTACTTTCATTTTAATTTATCTATAATAGCCTTTGTATTCATGATTATTAACTTTTAGTTGGTTTGTTACATTCATGATATTTTTAAATAAATAGTAGTCTGTTCCTTATTTCCGGCCTCTACAACTTCGGATTCTTCCTTATGATCTATGATAGATTCAAATTGTCTTGTTTCTAGTCTCCAAATGAATATGTGAATTTTTTATGTTTGATAGAGCCCCTTTTTATTTTTAGATCATTTGATTCACAAAGATCTATTAATTGTCTACCATTATCCTTTATTATGTATTCTCCATATCTACCCACTGCTGAGTCCTTAACTCTTTTATCAGTCTCTGATAAATTTTATTAATTTTAATTTTATTATATTCCTTATTGTATGCCATACATTTAAGCACTTAACAAAATCTTTGATTATTTTCCGAGCAGTCTTCCAAAAAAAATCATTAATGCGTGCGTTCAAGTAAACGGTTAAAGCGAGACTACCAGATTTAACACAGTATCTTATCATTTGAAAATGTTAAATTTTTATCTATAGGGTGTCCCGTAATTCCTTTTGTATACTTTACACGGAGATTCTGCTTCATATGAACATAGCTTCGCAAACGCGTCATAAGGGAGCTATGGCCATTGAAAAGTGGCCCTCGAATAAGGGTTATTATTTAATATCTTTGGAACTGCTTAAAGCACAGATGTATTTCCTAGTATTCGAACTAACATCAATAACTATTATTTTTTTATAAGAGTGAGAGACAAATTTAGTTAGGGGCGGTCCGGCAGTATGGTTTATTCATCCCTATTTTTTTACATGACTCTTTTTTAAAATTCTACCTAAAAATTATAATTCCTATATACATAAAAAAGATGTTTTTATAAAAAATCTCCACACTAATAGTTTAGGAGAAAACCCACTATATTTAAATCAATGCATAAACTCTGATTCATTTGTGCTTAAACTAAACATGACAGTAGGCTTACGGCGTTTAAAAATCTGAAGCGAGAAACATTTATTAGCATGTGGTCAATGTCAAAATAATAAAGAAATATAATCTACATTAAAAAATTAAATAAAAAATAAATATTAAATAAAAACTCGTTTTCGAGGGTCACCTTTAGACGGCCATTGCTCCCTAATGTTCATATAAAATTTTTCTATATTTTCATATTTAGAATCTCCCTTCAAATTACACGAACGGAATTTCCGGACACACTGTATAAACCCTTCAATAAATTTATTTTTAAAAAATGGATCAAATTGACTTATTATAATTGAAGCGCAAGATAATTTTTTGAAAACTTCAAACTGCGTGTTATGGTTGAAAGGCAGATTTGGATTCACAAATTAATGATGTCAGAAGATCTATTTCTGCGATCTTCACCGAAAAAGGAGTTGGTTATTGTGTAATTGTGAAATTAGTTTATACCTCTGAATATAAATGTAGCAACACACTTTCACAAACATATTATAAGATATTCAAACTCTCTTAATTATGTCTAAACATTTTCAGCATGGTACTTTTGAATACGTTATAATTTTATAGAACTCTACTATTTATATCAGAATTAATATATTTCTATATACAAAAGTCAGCGAGTGAGTTTACAAAAAAATACAAGAAAACAGAGAAACTTATAATAATTAACTACATATTTTTTACCTAGGTAATTAAGAAGAAGAAAGAAGAATACTTTTTGAGAGTATCTTTAGGAGAAAGTAGTTTATATAAGCAAGCTGTTGATTCTTTAGATACAGATCTAGATCATGAAAATAATACAAAAACTGAGAATTACAAATATATCCGTGATGATCTTGAAGACATTGAAGAAAACGACGTTGGTAAGCACAAAGTTGAAATTGAAGAATACAAACAAACAAGAATAATTGAAAATAATTTTCAAATACATCAGTTTTTACTATTTTAACATGATTTTTAATAATTTTAGGAGAGAAAAAACGACTGGCTTTTCTTGACTTCATGATTGAAGCAAGTCAGATGAAAGAAAACAAGTTGACTGACGAAGATATCAAGGAAGAAGTAGATACAATTATGTTTGAGGTATGTTATATTAGGCACCTGAACTACTGTTCGAAGTAACTACTAGGGTACTGTGATATAAAGTGTGGCATTCAGAACAATGCCACACTTTATATCACAGTACCCTAAATAAGAATATTTAGGATGAATTTTACTTAATAAAATTTAACTAATTATTCATTCTACTTGAATTTCGATTCACAAAATATAGTATATATGTTATATGGATGTTGGAATAATCAAATAACTTACTTATTCTAAATTGCAGATTATGTGTGCGTTGTTAAGGCTTTTCTTATCTCTCTCTAGCAATTCCATCTTTAAAAATTTTTGTTGGTTGTTGCGCGAATATGCAATTTTGGGAGATCGAGAAGAATTCTTGCGCTCTTTTGAGATAGATTTTTAAATTTCTCCACGTGTCTGAGATCAAGCGTGTTATTTCATCTTAATTTTATCTGTTTTTTAAGCTTCTGTGGCTTTTTGTTAATCCATAGAAAGGTTCCGGATTGAAAAACGGGTTTTTGTTCATTCTTTTAAGAGACTTCCTAATTTCCTTTAATTCGCTTGTACTCTTACAACCTCATCAGGGTTACTTTATTGTTTCTTGCCAATCGCTTCAGGGATTGCCTGGAATTTCAATCAAACTTAGACTTAGAGGTCCTTGACCTGAAAGTATTTAGCTCTACTTGACTATCTGACAATATTTATATTTGGAAGCTTGTGCGTTTCGATATGGATTTTAATAATATCCAGAATATTCATATACCCAAAAAAGTTACCAGGGTCAAAGTTTCCTGTTTGGGACAGCTTAAAGATACTTGTTGCTATCGCTGTCACCACAGTTATATGCAACGCAAGGACGTTCAGCATTTTCTCTATTGTCGCTGTTGGCATAATAGCAAATCCCCCGTAACTCCTATATAAGCTAGTTTCTGTATTTTATGCAACTGATTCTTGTTGCGTCTGAGATTCTCATACTAAGGAGGCATATATAATCATGGGTTTAATGATCGTCTCATTAACCATAAGATTTTATACTTAGAATGATTGTAAGATTTTAAACCATATCTTGGACTTAACTGGCTTGAGGTAGTTAGAAAAATTGCCAAAACTATTAAAAGTGTTTTATTACAGACTACACTTTTGATTATCTTCACAGACTGGTTTCGATCAGTTAATTGTTTATCAATATGTTTGTAGCTAGCCAAGGAATAAACTCATCAAAGAATTTAAATATCTTATTGATTAGAAACTGTTTACCAGGTATAGATCTAAGATATCTTAAGTAGATTTGGTATAAGTGCCCGAAAGAAGTTATTAAACTGATTATGAAAGGTGACCAGTGGCACAAGGAGTAAGAACCAGCTTCAAAAATGAGTAAAAGTCATCCACAGTACTAAATGACAATTGTGGAAATGAAGGTTTTTTAAAGCTGACTTCATATTCAAGTAACTCTACTGATCCCTCGTATTTACTGCAATATTAAAAAACTAACTATTCATGAAGCAAAGAGGAAAATTCACCTTAGGTGTCAATTTATTACCAGATAATATATTATTTCTCACAACTGTAATTTTTAGGTGTATCGCTCCAAAACGTAGAATAATAAAACCTGACCAACCTATGAACGCTCAAAATCATAAAATTACAGCAAAAGTTATTGAACCAAAATTTTCCTTTAAGGGACATGATACAACAGCTGCAGGCTCGAGTTTTGTTCTTTGTCTTCTTGGAGTTCACCAAGACATTCAAGAAAAATGTATCACAGAACTTAAAGAAATTTTCCATGATGACTGGAATCGACCAATCACCTTTACGGATACTCTTCAAATGAAATATTTGGAACGTGTTATCATGGAAACATTGAGACTATATCCACCAGTGCCTTTAATTACGAGACAGGTTAATGAGGACGTTAAATTAGGTAATATCTCTATTTTCTTACTGCTTAAATATTATAGTTCTTAAGCTATTATTACATTAGATGATACATTCACCAAGAAATAAGGAATACTGTGGATATAAAAACAACACAATTAGTTCAATAGTACAATTTGGAAAAACAGTAATGTAACTATTATTCTGAATTATTTTTTTTAAATACTAAAATATCTATCATTATATCGCGAAGCGTTTCTTACATCTAACTTGGAAAATAAGCAGATTAAGTCATTAAATATTTGAGTTGCTCAGTACTAGCTTTTCCTTGTTTGGTATACTTATACAAATCAAATTATTTAATTCAAATTTTTAATATATATTGGCCCCAAACAACTTTACCCAATACGAATGACGATACGTTAGCAATTGGGCCGGAGATAAGCACTGAAAGTAATAATGATCTCACTGATATTAGGAATGGATAATCTGGCATGAAAGTATGACTTCCTGAAGAAACTGGTTCTTGTCTACTGCTTTTTAACCGACTTCTAAAAGAAGGAGGTTCTCAATTCGTCGATTATGTATTTTTTTTTTTTTTTTATGTATGTACACCGATTACTCCGGAACGGCTGCACCGATTTGAATGAAATTTTTTACGTTATATTTAGGAAGTTGCTGCGGTGGTCCCATATTTTTTTAGGTCAAATTGGTGCAGTAAAATCCAAGATGGCGCTTACAATATGGCGGCCAAAAAAATTAATTTTGTCCGATTTTCTCCAAAATTGGTATGGAGAAATTTCCGGGGTTGTACCCAACGAATCTAAAATTATTTTAAAAAAATTCAAAATGGCGGATCCAATATGGCGGACAAAAAAATTTAATTTGGTCCGATTTTCTCCAAAATTGGTATGGGGGAGTTTTCGAGGTTGCACATAACGAATCTGATATTATTTTAAGAAAATTCAATATGGCGGATCCAATATGGCGGACTAAAAATCAATTTTGTCCGATTTTCACCAAAATTGGTACGGGGAAGTTTTCGGGGTCCCATATGACGAATCTAAAATAATTTTTAAAAAATTCAATATGGCGGATTGAATATGGCGGACGAAAATTCAATTTTGTCCAATTTTCTCCAAAATTGATACGGGGGAGTTTTCGGGGTCGCATATGACGAATCTAAAATATTTTTTAAAAAATTCAATATGGCGGATCCAATATGGCCGACACAAAATCAATTTTGTTCGATTTTCTCCGAAATTGGTAGAGGGGAGTTTTCGGGGTCGCAGATGACGAATCTAAAATAATTTTCAAAAAATTCAATTTGGCGGATCTAATATGGCCGACAAAAAAATTGTTTTTGTCCGATTTTCTCCAAAATTGGTACGGAGGAGTTTTCGGGGCCGCATCTGACGAATATAAAATAATTTCTAAAAAATTCAATATGGCGGATCCAATATGGCGGACGAAAAAATCAATTTTGTCCGATTTTCTCCAAAATTGGTATGGGGAAGTTTTCGGGGCCTCACATAAAGAATCTGAAATTATTTATAAAAAATTCAATATGGCGGACAAAAAATCAATTTTGTCCGAATTTCGCCAAAATTGGTACGGAAGAATTTTTGGGGTCCACACATGACGAATTTAAAATTATTTTTAAAAAATTCAATATGGCGTATCCAATATGGTGGATAAAAAATTAATTTATTTTCTTTAAATATCGATATTGGAAGGTTTTGGGGCCTATATTACCAATCTAAAATTAATTTGAAATTTAAAATACTGGATTTACTATGGCAGACTAAATATTCGTTTGACACAATGTCATTGGTATTTGGAGAACTCTAAGAATCAAAAAATTTTTAGTGTTCATTTTAAGGTGATTTATAATTATGGAAAAAATGAGTACTTTTTTGCCACTTTGGGGTCATTGCGAGGTACACTAATCTCGATTAGTACTTAGTTCAAATAATTTATGATTATCATAATAAATTCAAAACTAAAAATCGAAAAATAAAATTTTTATAAAAAAATTGAACCGACTTCTAAAAGTGTGCTAAAAAGTGAAAAATAACTAGAAATTTTTATATGAAATTGAAATTTTTGAAGTCGGCGCCAAATAATTTCTAAATGAAATAAATAACTACTAATATATACAAATTATGGTAAGAAAGCAATTACAAATAAAATATTTTTAATCTGTTGATGCGAATCACGTTTTGTCAGGTATTAGTTTGGCGCCGACTTCAAAAATTTCAATTTCATATAAAAATTTCTAGTTATTTTTCACTTTTTAGCACACTTTTAGAAGTCGGTTCAATTTTTTTATAAAAATTTTATATATTATTACCTTCGGACTTACTTTAAGGTGATGAATGTGGAGAACAAAAGTGAAACATTAAATTGTAGGTGTCTGAATTTATTTGGTATCATTCTATCTTCCACATCAATAATCATAAATTCCATTCCAAATGCTAATTATAAACTCTTCTCTTTAGCTACTCCTATTTATCTTGTGATATTGGAACAATAAGAAATATAAAATACTCCAAGGGACTTTCCTGCCATCTGAATGAATAAAAACAACTAGATCTGCTAAGAAATCCAGCAAGTTTAAGCCAAAGAAGAAAGAAGGTTTTAGGAGTAGAGCAAATCTGGGAGAACTTATTATTAATAGGAGAAAAAGGGAAAAAGTGACTAAAATAGAATGGCCATGATTCAACGAAGAAATATTCAGCATATTGTTTAAATATTCATAATGAAAGAGGGCTCTTTTACAAAAAAAAATCTAGGAGAAATGGCAATAGATTATGACTGGACTAAAATTATTTGCGTTTGCATGCCCTGTTCCTACTGGCAGCTCAAAAGAAAAAATTAAATTTAAGAATCTGAAAGAACATTTTAGTTTTACAAAACGCCAACGACAACTAATTCTAACTTAACTATTTTGCAATCAGGTGTCTCTAATCCAAAACAGTGTTTTTTTTCACTATGTAATGCTTTTCGTTATGAGATTCCTTTAATTATAATTTTTCGTAGTTTTTAGGTTTACAGTTGATGGATTGCATGACATAGCGGGTCAGGGTTGAAATGCCCTTACATTGCAGCCTTTAGACTTATTTTGTTGTCTGTCATATCCATTCTAGGCAAACAGGTTGGTCTCCTTCATCAGGTTTTACAGCCTGTTCACTAGTTTATCCTGTGGTTATGAGCCTTCCGAATAAATGGATCCCTGAAGGTATCTCCAGTAGGCCAAAGCTTCGCACTCGAAGATGATCTGTGAGGACGTCTCGTCTTCTTCATCAAATAGTCTACGTAATGGTTCTTCTTTGAAGATACCCATTGCATGTAGATGTTTTCTCAAGCTGCAGTAACCAGTTATAAGTTCCGCCACCAACCTGATTTGTTGTCTGCTTCGACGAAGAATTTCATGGCTTAGTTTGCCGGATGGTTTTCTCAGCAATTGCTTTCTGTGCCTGTGGCCCGGATGGTAATTCCAGCAGGTCTAGTATTACTGATTGTCCAACAGGAGTGGCAAACCCTTGTCTTGCAAATTGGTCCACCTTTTCATTGTCTGAGACACCCTTGTGCCCTGGTATCCACGCAAGGGCGACCTTCTTGTGTTTTGCAGATAATCCCAGACCTGTTTTGATGTTATTTGATAACACGCTAGAACCTTCAGCACTATCTGACTGTCAGAGAAGGTAAGAAGGGTTTACGGTGAATGTATTTAATAAAAAAAAGTGTCCAGTAAACCTATTAAACATAGCTGAAAATGCCCCAGTTATCATAAAACTGCATTTTAGCAGATTGATACTCACCTTTTTTTTAATTACTTTTCCGAGATATTATCGCACATATATATATATATATATATACATATATATATATATATATATATATATATATATATATATATATATATATATATTATGCGGCTTACACGGATTCCTCCTTGCATGCTTTCTTCCGATCTGTCCTTTGCACAGACAGGTGCATGTCGGTACCCTGATGAGTCCAGTAGATGCGAAACATGTACCTCTGCCGTATCACTGTGGTGGGGAGGGTAAACTCTGACTTTCTCCTCGGTATGGTGGTACAGGTGGGCCATCATCTCGATGGTGGTGGAATGGGATGGATTGTGAACTGTGCAACCTCTAACACGGAAAGATATGATTGGAATGAAGACCGCATTTACTTCATATATTTTTTTTTATTACTTTTCCGAGATATTATCGCCCTTATATATATATATATATATATATATATATATATATATATATATATATATATATATACCCTATATACTACATGATTACTACAGAAATAATTCTGTAGAACACAATTCTCTAGTATGGCGGATTAGAGGTTGGTATAGGCGTCTCGTAAGAGATAGGTCTTAAGCACAAAAATCCTTATAGTTGCCTACGCCCGAATCAACACTTGAAGATGAAGACAGTCATCTCAGCTTGGTAATTTTAATGTAAATAGGTCTTCGATATATTTTCTGAGTGGCAGTAATTGCATATTAACTTTTAAACTTAAGTTCTACAAGTTTAGTGTTTTATATTTATATAAGTTATTAATTTTTAAATCTTTCTAGGAACATATGCGTCATCTGGTTTTACGCTGACCTTTAAGATTTTTTTTATATCAAGAAAATTGACCTCTAAGTGCATTTATTTTCATATTTGAAAGTAGAGTTAATATTAAAGAGAGTTAAAATAAAAGTGGTTAGCAATTATTCACTTGTTTTAAGTTACTTTTCCTAATAGGTCGGGTTTCACTTGATGTTGGAGTTAATGTTCATAATGAAATATAATCGCTGTGTTAATATGATCCTTTTGCGTTTACATTTGGCAAAAATTACACTGTAACTTTATAATAATTTTATTACATTTTAGTAACTAAGGACTATATAATTCCCGCTGGAACCACTGTAATACTCTCACAGTTTATGGTTCATAGAAATCTAAAATATTGGAAAAACCCCAACGCCTTTGATCCAGACAATTTCTTACCAGAAAGATCTCAAGAGAGACATTATTATGCATATATACCATTTAGTGCAGGCCCAAGAAGTTGTGTAGGTTGGTATTAGAATTTAATTTTTCATATTTAAGAAGGTCCAAAGCGTTTACATATAGTTTTTACTTTTGTTTTTAACTATTTGATTACAAACCAAGGGGATTTTATTCTGGAAAAGTAACTCTTGGTAAGGAAGTTTTGGTTCCATAATATTTTTTTGTCAGACTTTAAATGCACCTGCTGGATTTTTCCCGTGGTATCAGGTATCGTCTGACATCCTGTTTTATGGGTGAGTCCATGATTTTGATCTTAGTTATGTTTTCAAGATATGTGGTAGGATGACACAGGTTCATAATCAGGGTCTTTCAAGTTTGCTTTCATTTTTGTGGTATAATCTTCGGCATCCATGATGATGCTATCATTTTTTTCGGGTCTTTTAAGGCTGTAAATTCTGCTCTGCTCAGGTTCTGTTTCGAAGGATCCGATACTTTGAAAATCATTGACACATCTTGCCGTATTGGTTCAGCCTATCGATTGTCCTTAGAAGAAAGTGTTGACTTGATTTGTGCAATTATTTCCTCTGTATGAATATTTTTTGGAGCTATTGCGTACTTGAAACATTTATTAAATCAGTTTTATCGATTTCAGACAGTAAGTGATTGGATATGTTGTAAACTATTTTATTCTTGGTTGTTGCTCTTTTTTACTCCTGTTCGTCATGGTATTTCATGATATTTTCAAATTTCTTCAAATGGTTCTATTTTTTGTACGAGATATATAGACGGTTAAATAGGGAATGTTTGAGATAATTATGTTAATGTCCGCATACTGATTTATACTGTTGTTGATACATTTTGAATAAAATGACATGGTGTTTTAAAATTAAAAAAAAACACCATAGATCAATTTTACACTTAGAATACACATACTTTTTCAGATTTTAAATACAACGTCTTGGATTTTTGAATCCATCTTCAATTCTTATTTTTTTATAAATATAACGTAACTGAATACATATATATATATATATATATATATATATATATATATATATATATATATATATATATATATATATATATACAAAACTGGTTAACTGGTTGGTTTTCCTTTTAGAAAATAGTCGTAAATTCACAATATATTATCCGTTTGAAAATGCTCAATACTGAAATGAATTTACCTTTTTGACAGTATTTTTTCAATTTTTAGGTCGAAAATATGCAATGTTAAAACTAAAGGTTATGATTGCAAGTGTGTTAAGAAAGTACAAAATAAAGTCCTTGAAAAAAGAAGCAGATTTCAAACTTCAAGCAGATATTATACTTAAACGAAGTGATGGGTTTTCAGTCATGATTACAAAACGAGTTATAGTATAAAAATAATTTATTAATCTTGCTATACTTGATCTTAGATACTAAAATAACTTTTCTTTATTTAAAATATTACGTTATGTATTTATAAGAGTCATATATTTGTCAAAATCAGAAATATTAATATAGACATATCATTATATTTTTATTTGATCACATCTTATTTAGTTTTAACTTATAATTACAAATCACATGTTTAGAACTTTAAACATAATTTGAACTTTGGGGAAATTTTTTAAATTTGGAAGTTTCCTAAAATTGATTGGAAGTTGATGCATTCTTGCTTATTTTTAATAAAATACCCTATACGTTATTTCATTTTTAGATTTTGCGCAAAATGGTCGACATTTTTCATGTATAATGTACTATACCTAAATTTAACTTTGACATACTTTAAATTTTACGTCAAAAATGGCGTTTTCAAGCCAACATACAACAATTTTTCTTATATGAAACCCTTTATTATTTAATTTGATTGGATTTCTTCTGGAAATGGATCTACTTTAATGGACTGTGTTGATATTTCGATAATAAATAAATATAGGGTGAACAAGAACTTACATTAAATACTTTATAATGTTCTCTTATTTAGAGAGCACCTACTTCCTCCGGTGGACCCCAGTTATTACCGGTGGAGTCGGTTTCGAATTGATGGACATAGGTAAGCCAAGGTACTTTGCTGTTGAAGGTAGGTGGCTTAATCACACTAGTTGCGGGAACACCATCTACCTTTATTATACCTATACGGTTACCTTCTCGATTTGCAAATGTAATTGTTGCATCTGTTCCTGGATTCCAGTCCCCTCGTGTTGTACTTCGCCATGTACTCTGAAGTCAAGAACTGAAATCTTGTTTCATCTTCTTGACTTGTCTTAAGTTTCTGTCTCGTATCATCCAGATTTGTTTTTATTTCTTATTTTATACTTCTTTGATTATCTTAATAATTCTCGGTTTATGTTTTCTTGGCTTGTTTTTAGTGGCATAAATTCTTGTCTTGTATCATTTTGGCTTGTCTTTAATTCTTCTTTCATATCGTCTAGATTTTTCGTCATATTTTTTTCAATTCTTGTTTCTTCTCTTCTTGACTTTTCTTCATATCTTCTTGACTTGTTTTCATGTAATTTGAAGTTGCTCTTCCATTTTTGCTCTGTTTTCTAGCTTTCACTGGTATACAATTTCAATTCGCTTTTTTTCTTGTTTTCTTTAATCTCTTCTCAATTTCATTCTACTGCCGACATTAATTGTTCCCGACGGCCGATCTTTATACACACTGTTTTCTTTTATAACCTTTTATTTTCACTATTGTGACAACTTGTCAAACAATTCAACTTATTCAACTTACTTCAACGGCTTCTCAAATTAACTATCCTCGAAAGCAGATCTGAACTCTTTATGTATCCTTTTTGCCTGTACCAGAAGATTCCCGAATCTTCTAGAAGGATTTTCATACTACATGTTGCGATAAAAACAAGAAAAAGAATAATCATCCATTTCTAGATCTTCTGTCATATGCGTTCCATGTTGAAACTAAGGAAATAGAATTTTCTAAAAGGTTCCAGACCTTTATAGACGTCTCATGAGGAAATTAACAAAAAGTAAAATTAATTAAATAAATTATGAACTCATAGAAAATAAACATAAAACCCTACGAGCTAGAAACACACACTAATTCTATGACGTGTACAGTACTATAAAGTCCATTACAATATAGAATACATATATATATATATATATATATATATATATATATATATATATATATATATATATATATATATATATATATATATATATATATATATTGTAACGAACTTTATAGCGGTTTTACATTTCATAGTATTAGCTTCTGTTTGTAGTTTGCAGGGTTTTAGGTTAATTTTCTACTAGTTCATAATTTATTTAGTTAATGTTACCTTTGTTAATTACCTTAGGAGATCTATAAAGGAAGGTCTGCAACTTTTTAGACAATTCTATTTCCTTATTTTTAACATGGAACGCCTATGATAGAAGGTCTAAAAGTCGTTCTTTTTCATATTTTTATTACACCTTGTAGTATGGAAATCCTTCTAGAAAATTAGGGAATCTTCCGGAATCGATCAAAAGGGTATACACAGGGTCCCGATCGGCTTTAGGGGACAGTATAGTTTGAGAGCTTGTCGACGCAACTTGAATTAGTTTGACAAGTGTCAAAAGTAAAGTTGACAATAAAAATTTTTTGAAATAATAAGAAATTTAAAAAATTAAATAAAATATAATGAAATCTTTTATGGTCAGGACCCAATGGATTCTATAAGACCAGCTAAAATTTTAATACATGAACGTTTGACGAATGGAAGTTAAAAAAGACTTCTTTATGTTCCCAAATTCTTTAATAACAAGTAAAATAGCGGTTTTGCAACAACATATGTTACATCATGAGGAAAAAAAGACTAAAGAAAAAAAAAAAGGGCATATGTCAACTCAAACTCAGAGAAAAACATATAGTAAAACATCTTAAAATAAAATTAAAAGTTATTAATTTAATAATTTAATCACGATCTTAATCAAATTATAAAAAATTAAAATTAAAAACTAAAAGGAAAGTTTGTTGAATGAGGTAATAAAATTATTCCAAGGCAACAAACATAAACTACATTAACCAACTTACATAAATGAGATTTGTCTGTTACAAGAGCAACTTTTAAGTTTAAAAATCACAAATGGATAGTAGTTGTAACTTTTATCTTAAAATGTGCTTATATTCGCCTCGTTCTCTAACCTTTCAAGACTTTCATTTTATTATATTTTTTACAATCGAAAAGATCATCATCAAATCCTGAAAAATTAAAGTTAAGAATTCGTATTTTACCGATTTAATTTAACTTCTGAATTACTGGCAACTGGAACAGAAAAACGTCTCGTCAGCAACATAATAGGAAAACTTTACTTTGTTGCCACTACATACGTCTATCGAGATAAGTGGTAAACAACAAATTCAATATCTTATTCCTTATTAGTGACATCTAATAGGGTTTTTTAAAACTGGCAAATTATAAATTAGAGAAATTTCTTGTATATGGAGTGTAGAACACATACCTTCCAAAAGAGGGCACGAGGAGCAGTATTCATTTATTTGATTGAGGGTTTTGGAAAAAGAATAATTTTTAAATTTGTTTTTTTATTGAATTTTAACAGGAAACAGATTGTGTAAAATGGTTATATGTATCTAGATGCGAGACATGATCTCACCTAGTACCTGTAACGTTATTTAGAAAGTGCTCTACTATTTAAAATTGAATTTTGAGAAGCTAGAAACCGTCAAGTTTTCTGTAGTTTTGTCTGGAAAAACTAAGTGAGTGTGTTAATGGAACAACAAATTGTATTTGCTACCTTTATAAAATAAAATAATTGGGTAATGGAGCATATTTTGTTACCATTTGTTGCAGATTCTCCATTAAAAGCAGTAGAGATGGTGTATTAATTTGGCCTAGAATAAAACTAAAGATGTCTCGGTAACTTGAAATTTAACAGGAATAATTTCTTACGGTAATTTAAAAAAAAACATATTGGTGTTAATCTAAGAATTAGTTAAGATATTTAATTAAATATAATTATGAACTTCTGGCGGAAGATAGAGAAAGCGAACAACACACACAAATGTTGAATAACACAGAATCACAAATTTTTTTATTGGCACCCTTAACATAAGGTAATCTATATGAATTTCCCCTAGATATTAATCCGTCGTCCGTTTTGACTCAGTACGTCAACAAGCCGATCAACCAATGTCCGACTTTAAAATATCAACAGTCCTCGTTGCTCTCAAATTTTTTACCTCCGAACCATTTTTTAAGGTCGAGGAAGAGATGATAGTCGCTGGGAGCTAAATCTGGTGAATATGGACGATTGGGGAATAATTTGAACTTCAATTCATTGATTTTAGCCGTCGCAATGACCAATGTGGGCAGATGCATTGTCATGGTGAAACGAGATTTTTTCTTCGCTACGTGAGGTTGTTTATTTTTCACTTCGTCCTTTAAACATTGCAATAACTCTGCATAGTATTGACCCCTGATGGTCTTATCATGAATTTTTTTCAATTATTTCGGGAGTTGTTACCTCAATGGGGCGTTCTGAACGTGGACCATCGTAAGTGTTCATATGACCTTTCTGAAATTTAGGGCTTATTGTTTAACCATAAGAAGAGTCTCTCAGTTCTTCTTTAATTTGAAGTGGTGTTAAGCCTTTTAAATAGAAGTACCTAATGACCGCACGTGTCTCTGATTTTTCCATTTTCATTTAAGCAATCGAGGCGTCTTGTTCCATCGCCTCTCAAATGTACACTAACAGAGTAATCGAGACCTGAAAATTTATATACAAGCTAGTAAGATATAGTACTATAAAATACAAGCAAAAAATTAGATCTGCTGGTATTATATCTAGATCACTTCACCCTCTATAATTATAATAAGAATACACGAGGGGAGCAATCGGATGCAAAGAGCAACTGATTGTTGACTCTGTCATATGTAACCAAGCCTGTGCCAACCGAAGAAATCTCTTTGCTGCCTACGTAGATTATAAGAAGGCTTTCGACTCGGTGCCACATGAGCGACTCCGAACTATATTGAGAATGTATACGGTACAGCGTCGAACTACTGGTTGATTTCAGTCCAGGAGGATGATTAATGTAGATATGGCTGTCGGACATCAGAGACAATCTAGCGCATAAGTGGAGGATGTCAAGCATTTGCCGCAACTGAGTATAAGGAAAGACATGATTCAGCCGCTAAGATACTCCACCAAAAGTTAACAGATAAGTCAAACCTATTGAAGGTAGGAAAAGTGCCTTACAAATACAATCCGGAGCCTATTCTTGAGAATAATCAAATCAAGTTATATTGAGATTGAACGGTTCTGACGGATCAGACACTTGGTCATAATAGGCCAGATATTATACTAACAGATAAAATTTCTAGACGAACTACACTGACTGGCATTGTTATATCTAATAACAACAACCAAAGACCAAAATGCAATGAGAAGATCGCCAAATACAGAGACAGTGTGCAATGAACAGCGTCCACACGATTCCCATAATATTATCAACAATTGAAGTGATATCAAAGAATCTCCTGCAGAACATCGAGGGACTGGGCCTTAGTGAGCATCTGTATAAACCGATTTGGAAAAAAATTATCCTTGCAACCGCGCGGACCGTCCGAAAGTTTATAGGAAGTACAGAAGACCACGCCACCTAGGATCCGATAACATAGAAAGAGTTCCTACAGAGCTTCATACTTTTGGTGTCTTTGTATACCTGGTATGGTATATATCTGATTTTAATGTCGACAATACAAGATATAAATGCAACACAATAAAAATGAATACACAACTATCGACAAGGGCAGAGTTCGTATTCATCTGTGACAACAATGAGCAACGCTCTTACATTCAATCCTAGACAATACTCCGTATATCAACACTTTTAAACAACGTTTCAGATTAATTAATATACATAAACAAAAAAAGGTTCTAAAAATTACTCAAATAACATTTATATGGTACTTACAAAACAAATCTTAGAATAAACGTAAAATATTCATATATTTGAAGCCATTAAATGTACTATTCAAAGATATACCTATAAAATCAGAAAAGTCGAACGTCCATAGTCTGGATATGAAAGCCAGACAAAAAAGTATCTGCATGAGTTGCATATGACCAATATGACCCGAAGATCATTGCATTATGAAATAGTCCTCAAGAAATTATAATATTCACAGGCCGAAAATTCGACTATTCCCTTTCAATAACAGTTGTTTACGTTTAAAAGTTAGTAAGTTCCAGGACTTTAGTGTCTCAGGAATAAAGTTTTTAAGCGTGGTAGCATTATATGTAAAAGATCCACCGAACTGAGTTGTTTTGTGGTGTGGTGGAGTTAACATGTTCTTAAATCTTCCATTTATATTTTGTATGGAAGTTCTAAATCTTAATTTAGGGAACAAATAGGCTGCATTAATTTTATGATATTATATGAAACAATATAGCATACGTATTTTTCCATATTGAGCCAACCCAGATCACCAAGTTGTAAAGAAATACGATCTCTACTTTTTAAACAACATTTGAGCCAAATCCAACAGTTTCATACGAGTTACAATTTACGTGAATCTACGGTAAGTAAATTTGAGCCATACAATACATCATCATAAGTAAGATGCGATAATACCAATGATTCACATAGTACCATGTGACACTTCTTATTTAGAAATTGGCAATTGGGATAGTCAAATTTTAAATTACAGAATACTCTTTTAATTATAGCAGTGACATCACTCGAAAACATTGGAATTGTCTTCGAAGAATTTGACAGCGCTTCACCATAAATTAAATGCATATCAGCATACCCTGAGTCAGAATATTCTTTCATTTTTTAAAATTATTTTTACTTGAAGACGAAAGTTTCGTCAATAGTAATTTATTAAGGTATTAACAATAACAATCTGATTTTTACCTATTTGTGTTTAGCATTAGTAACTTTTGAGTTGTTCGACATGTTTCGACAACCGTCAGTTTTATACAAATAGATTAAGAATACCATTTTTGAAGAGAAATGATAAAAGCATATAAAAAATCAGTTTTCAGCTCTGTTAAATGACACATGTCTAAAATTAGGCCAAACGAGAGCAGCTGCAAGTCCGTCTCTGACTTGTGATGATCTGAAACATCTATTGTAATATGGTTCAATGAGTGCTAATAACCTCTATAAAATATTGAAATTCCATTAAATTACACAAGTCGATTCAAAACTTAGAGCGGATACGGTAAATTGCTGGTTACTCCTCTAGGGCTCTGTATCTCCGTTAAGGGGCACTATAGAAATTTTTTTCTATGTCGAGGTACTTACCGGACACCCTAACTATATATATGTAGGTTACTTTTGTTTGCCTTAGATGTTACTGGAATAAGTTTATGGGTCAGCTGATGTTTAAATTAAAACATTTTATCTCACTTTACTAAAATCCTGACTAAATGAACCAAAACGAACAACGAATTAATAGATAGCAACCCGAAAACCATATAGAATACATTATGTTAATTGGGTCAGAAAAAAAAATTTGGTCCTGTTTTATCCAATATTTGTTTTGGCTAATGCAATGTGCTGTCTCTAACATCTTTCAAGGGTTAGTAATAAAAAGATATCGTAAAAGTATAAAAAAAAACGTTTTCTTAAAATTCCTGTAAGAGTTAAGTCTCAAGATATAAAATCAACACATTTTTAGTTTTAAACTAGGCCAAATTAATAGACAAATCTCTACTGCTTTTATAGAGAATCTGCAACAAATGGAGCAAGGAAATATATTCGTTATCCAATTTGGGTTTATAAAGGTAGCAAATGCAATCTGTTGTTAAGTGCCTAAGTGAGAAACACACTCATTTAGTTTTGCCAGACATAAAACTTCAGATTTATAGATTAGAAGAGTAGCTTCTAAATTATTTTAAAGGGACTAAATGGGGCCATCTCTCCCATAGAGATACATTTAACTATTTTTCACAATCTGTATGTTTCCTGTTAGAAACTAATTCTGCATAATAGGAAAGTTTTTTGCCAGTACGTATGTCGATTCAGTTAAGTGCTAATCAATAAATTCAATATCCTATTCCCTATTAGCGACATCCAACAGGGATTTTTAAATGTGACAAATTATAGATTAGAGTAAATTCATGTAATTGGAGAATAGAACAACTACTTTATAAAAGAGGGCACTAGCAGCAGTATTCATTCAATTGATTGAAGATTTTTAGAAAACGAAAATAGTTTTTTAAAGTTTAAATAACTCTTAACAGAAACTATACAATGTGAAAAATAATTAAATGTATCTTGATGGGAGAGATGACCTTACCTAGTACCTTTTAAGTTATTTAGAAGCTACTCTTCTAATCAATAATAAAATTTAATTATGACCAGCTGAAAACTTTGTTTATTTTCCTGGAGTTTTATGTCTGAGCATTACAGTTGACTTAACAACAAATTACCTTTGCTACTTTTATAGACCCAAATTGGACAATGAGTAAATTTCTTCACCATTTGTTGCAGACTCTCATTAAAAACAGTAAAGATGGTCTATTAATTTGACCTAGATTAAAGTTAATGATGTCCTGGTTGATTTTATAACTTGAGCCTTAACCTAAAGGGTTTCTTAAGGTAATTCTGAGAAAATGTTTTAGTGATATTTTTACATCTTTTTTTTACGAACCTCTGAAAAAAAATTTTTACTCTTTTAACATAAGGTATTCTATATGGATTTTGGGTGGCTAAATGTTAATCTGTTGGCAATTTTGGCATAGCACGTCAGTAATTTTTAGTAGAATGAGATAAAACTTACACATCAGCTCATAAACTTTTCCCGGTAACATCTAAGAAAAACTAAATTATATGATTCTTATATATATAGAATATATATATTCTTGAATCTTGAACCATAGATTATATCATTTTTCTTTATTTTGTCTTTTCTTGGATTTAGGTTCTATATTTAATAAATACACAAAACGATTGACGTTTCGCCCTTTATTCAAGGCATTTTCAAAATTTTTTCCTTGACATTTTGCTGTTCTGTTACTAAATAAATTGTATTTTTTGTTAAATAAAGAATCTGAACCCAAGAAAAGTCAAAATAAAAAGAAAATGATATATATATATATATATATATATATATATATATACATATATACATATATATATATATATATATATATATATACATATATATACATATATATACATATATATATATATATATATATATATATATATATATATATACATATATATATATATATATATATATATATATATATATATATATATATATATATATATATATATATATACCTTCCGATCTGTTCTTTGCACAGCTAGGTGCATGTCGGTACCCTGATGAGTCTAGTGAGAGACGAAACATGTATCTCTGCCGTATCACTGTGGCGGGGAGGGTAAGCTTTGACTTTCTTCTCGGTATGGTGGTACAGGTAGGCCACCATCTCAATGGTGGTGGAATAGGATGAATTGTGTTTTATTACAATTTATTCTAACTGTGCAACCTCTAACACAGAAAGGATATGATGGAGCAAAGTTTGCACTCACTGTTTCGCATTTTATTTCACTTACATACGGAGTTGCATATAGTTGTACGTTTGCTGAATGTGATTTCAGCACTACAACAGCATAATGTGGATATAACCACTGCTAATGCATATCACACGGAGGAATCCGTGAAAGCCGTATAAACATATATATATATATATATATATATATATATATATATATATATATATATATATATATATATATATATATATATAAGGGATTCTCGGGTATGCAAACATAAAGAACGTTTATAAATATTACTCTTATGTTAAAAAGTGCGGGGATCTTCAAGATAATGGACAAGCTTCGGGTCTGAAAAATGACGGCAGCGCTGTTTCGTCCTAGTATGGAAAGTTTCTTTGGTTGCCGATGCCGAATAATGCAACTTTTCTCCTTGGAGTAGCACCTTTCGTGTATCGAGTTTTGAATATTCCTTCCTTAATTTACCGTCGCGCCATCACATGGCAGTTTTATACAACATTGTTAGTTTGTATTGCTCTCGTATTATTGAGTGATCCATCGAGATGTCGCTACTGTGTCTTATTTAGTATTTTTCAACTGTGAACTGGTAAAATTTTATTGAATGGTAGTAAAAGTTTTCTTAATATAAATTGTCTTGTCTACATACATCTGAATTTTATGGGTGATAAAGATTTTGCTAATTCACTCACAAAATATTTGGAACTAGACTTGTTAAGTTAAGTAAATAGTTTTTACTATTGTTGCCGAAATAATTTCAATAATAATCTTGGGAAATAAAAGAGGGTTGAAGATAGAACGCAATTTTTGATAATTTTATCCTGTTTTATCCCGAAATCCTAAAAATTGAGCTAGAATTTGAATTCTGTTGAAAAAATCTCTTTGGAAATAATAAGTGGTATTTAAAATACAAAACCTTGTAGGCCTGTGAAAATTCGATTTAAAGTTCGAACTGAGTGTTCATTAGATATTCCTTTGACATTTAGTTCGTTAGTATAGGTATTGAAAAACTTTAAATAAAAAAGTTGCTTACGGGAGAGGCTCGGACATTCCGTCAGTGATTTCTCTGAAATTAGATAAAAAATTTAGTAGCTTAATGTATGATTAAAATCTTTAACTGTTGCTACACTTTTGTGAAATGACTATTAATTTAGGAACTGAAGAGAGAAAGAAAACAGTTCATTCTCAATTTGAGCTCTCTACAGTGTGAAAATAGAAAAAAAAAATATTTCCATATCGCAATATATTTTTACAGAAAAAAATAACAAATGTTAACTTTTAATGACTGTCTTCAGTATTTTGCTTCCAAAACCTATAATTTAAATTACAAAAACCTGCTATTAATCCAAGCAGGCGCGGATCCAAGGAGGGGGGGGGGGTGGGGGCGATCGCCCCCCCCCACCCCAAGAGCTTTGAGTTCAGGAAAATTTTCTCGATTTTGCCTCTTATAAAGGGTTTTCCAATAAGAGGTGTTATTTTGATATTCAAAGAAAAATGCCATTTTTTAAGATAAATGATCGGATATTTATTACATTATAAAGAGGAAGGTATGCCGTTAATGATGGAAAATAACATCAGCCAAATGACCACCACGACCATGCCTACAGGACCATATCCTTTTCATGAAATTTTCCATAACCAAATCGCAAAGTGGCTGCCCTATGTCCTCGATAGCCTCACGAATTCCATCTTTGAGGTCTTGAATCGACGCTGGGCTGTTGGCGTAGACCTTGTCTTTCACGTGGCCCCAAAGGAAGAAATCGCAAGGTGTCACATCACAAGATCTCGGTGGCCAATTGTGATCACCTCTTCGAGAGATAACACGGCCCGGAAACTTTTCCCGTAAAAGATCAATGGTTTCGTTGCTTGTGTGGCACGTAGCGCCGTCTTGTTGAAAGTAAACGTGGTCCAGATAAATACCATTCAATTCCGGCCATAAAAAATCATTAATCATCTCTCGATAGCGCAATCCATTCACCGTAACTGTTGCTCCAGCCTCATTTTCGAAAAAGTAAGGTCCAATGACCCCGCCGGACCATAAACCGCACCAAACAGTCACACGTTCAGGATAGAGAGGCTTTTCAACAATAACTCTTGGGTTTTCCGAGCCCCAGATGCGACAATTTTGTTTGTTGACGAAGCCACCGAGGTGGAAATGGGCCTCATCACTGAAGATGATTTTTCGATGGAATTCCGGATCATTTTCATGCATTTCAAGAACCCAATCAGCAAAGGCACGACGTTGTTGATGATCGGCCGGCTTGAGTTCTTGCGTTAACTAAACTTTATAAGCCTTAAGACCCAAATCTTTATGCAAAATACGGTGTAATGACGTTTGTGGAATCCCTAATTCCAAAGAACGACGAGGAATGGACAAACCTGGGTTTTCTTCAACACTTTCGGCTACAGCAGCAATATTCTCGGCTGTTCTTGAGCGACGTGCACGGGTTTTCTTCTTCACATAACTAACTTGTCTCAACAGCTCGAATTTTTTCACCAATTTCTTTATTGCGCTCCGACAAGGTGCTTCATGACGACCCAAAAATGTTCGAGTTTTACGAACCGTCTCTGCCAAATTTTCACCATTTTTATAGTGAATTTTAATAATTTCAATGCGTTGTTGAAGCGTGTATCGTTCCATCTTTATTTGTGGTGTAGTTTCTACTTGTCAAACGTCAAAAACTTACAGCTTCAAAAGTGACATCTACCGAAATAGCGGGCTTTTCAAAATGACACCTCTTATTGGAAAACCCTTTACTATAGTTTATTCAAGAACTAGAGAGAGTAATAAATCATTTCAATTTTGAAAATACTGTGGTCATTAAATTTGAAATAAAATGGCATTGATTCGAAATCGATACCTCATTTATTAGCAATGTTACGGCGTTATAAATAATTAAATTTTTAATAAATTCCGAGAGTATGTGACGCCTATATTGCTTACTATACATGTGTATAAAGTTTAAATTTTGTTATTTTGATTTTTAATCACCACATCTGATTAGTGTATAGTCTAGAAGAACTAGAGAGAGTAATAGATCATATTTTACCCTTTTTTTCTTCGTAAATTACCTGTGTTCTTTAGTCCGGTGTCTTTGGCAAAATCTGTTAGACACATATATTTTTCATAGGAATGGGTTAGAAATTTTATAATCAGAAATACCGGTCTATAATAATAGACTATTTCAGTTGGATAACAATAGATATTTGGATGTGTGAAGTGTTAAAAATAATTTTAATCCTTATCATTGGCGTCGGGAGGAGGCTTATTTTATCACTAAGTATTTATGACAGAATATTATTTCGGTAATAAACTTAAAATAAAAATTTATTGTAATATTATTTTATTTCTTCTGATTTCTTAATAATTCACATACATTAGAAAATATAGATAATTTTGACATATTTAACACAAATCACAACTGTATTTTTATTATTTTTAATTTTGGCATAGAAACCGTTTTAGGCATATTCAGACCAAAACGAAGCCTTTTTCTCTCAAAAAATTTATATTTTAGTTATTATTTAAATACTTACAAAATAACTAATGTCAAAAGTACAAGAAGTTAAATAGATATAAAAAAAAATATATTTGTCCCTATAATATTAAAATTAAAATTTTTTCGGAAAAATAGATCCCACCCTGCCTTTTACACTAGAAATGGGAATGTTGCTGGTGTCTCCTCCCCCCCCCCCATCAACAATTTGCTTTCGCCTGCCATACTGTACTTTTGTGATATCACCGCCCCCCCCTACCAAAGAGAGAGGCTGGATCCGCCCCTGAATCCAACCGGTGCACCAAAGTCAATGAAGTGCATTTTATGAAGTAAATCTTTTAACGAGAATATATAGCAACTTGCCCTGAAGAATTACAGATATATTATCAATAATTCAGCGCTTACCCATAATATAACAGTATTAGGCACTATTGGTGTCCAAAAATCCTGGTATAATAAATTATCTATATCCTATAACTATTTTTGAGTCGTGTCCTGATGGTCATCGTACTAGTCTGTATATAGATACCTATCTATGGAAAATTATACATTTGTTTAAATAAATATACTCCCCTATATTACTAGTATATACATGAACACTGGAACATCTGTAAATAACAATGTACATAGCTAATTTATCGTAATAAAATAACACTGACCTCCTTTCCTCGGTAGGTAGTGCTTCTTTAAAGTCTCATCTTGGGGAGGAGAGGGCCGTATATTGTTTGTATTGTAGAATAACACAATCCTCTCATTCATGATATGCACAAAGTATCGTGATGCTAAATGGCTGGCCTAGTCTTAGCCCGTTCTTGAGCGCCACCTTCTGGAACGGGCCGGTCTGATTATGAAAGGAGAGGGCCTTGCCCTTTATGGATCCTGTGGGGCTTATGGCCGACTCAATTATGGAATGAGTGAACAACGTTCACACATTATATATTAGGTAAATATAAATTAAAAATTAATAACTTATAACGTAGAGCACTTGTACTTTCGAATTTTCTTGTAACAGTCATCTTCAAGAAGGTTTCTTGTAAATTTTTTCCTTCAGGAACAAAATGTCGGAATAAAGTTATAATTACTAGGTAAAAATGATGTATTCAAATATAGATAAAACAAGTGGTAAGGCAGTTAAAGTCACACCGATAGGCTCGCAACATAACCAAAAAAAAAAATGTTAACTCGCCAAAGACTAACGCTGACCGCCAGGTAATATTGATTTCTCACTCTGACTGGCAGCTACTGACTGAATAATTAAGTTCGATACCGGTCTGTAGGTGATGATGTACTGCCAATAACAGAGTTTCCACCTTTTTTTGTTAGTTCCTGAAGTGGTGCTTATATATATATATATATATATATATATATATATATATATATATATATATATACATATTTATTTATTTATATATACTAGCTGCAAGTATATTGTTTATTAGAATATTTTTTTTAAATAAAGCAATGTCGTAGGCTTTGATCTAGTAACATTGGGGACGCGAGACTTGGAGAGGTGCCGGGGAATGTTGGCTACGCCTTCAGTAAAAGCTTGAACTCGCTAGAGTCCTTTGGTGGCATTTCCAAAAATTAGTGACATTAATTTCGAGTAAGTTCAGACTTGGGAAATTAATTTCCTTTTTCTAGAAATTGTCATAAATACCGACGAGTCCTGGGTGTTTGAGTATTTGAGTACAACCCGGAAAACAAGCTATACATACATGCATATATATATATATATATATATATATATATATATATATATATATATATATATGCATGTATATATAAAGTTTCATAAAGGTGAATTCCAAGGAATATTGACTTCCGAATAAAATTTGTTTAGGCAGCAAATTTCTCAAAATTATTTAGCATCCTCGTATGCAAATCCAGCTCTTTTTTTTGAGATAGAGAAAGGCAATAAAACTTGAGAACATCACTGAGATCCTGTAACAAAATTAGATTTTATGCTTTAAATCTGAAAGGATTATTCGCGTCCATATGATCTTCAACTGACAAGCTCATGGCGTCGTCTTTTGGGACTCAGCAGAAGTTATTGTGTCGTATTAAATATCTCTGTCTCAGTCCATTGAGTGCTGGCACTCTCCGAGGATATAGTCAAGAGTTTCATCCTCCTCCAAACACCATCTGCACGCCGGGTCGTCTTCGACACCGATTCTATGAAGATGGCCTCTGAAGTGACAATGTCCTGTTAACAATCCCACCATAATTTGCAGCTCTTTCCTTCCCAAGGATAGGAGCTCCTTAATAAGCCGTGCGCTAGGCCCAGTTATATGTTCCTTAGCACACCTCATTCAAGGAATTCTCTTCAGTAATTCAATAAATTTGCTTTCCAGCAACGATTTTAGTTCTCTTTTGCCAATAGCAATTGGAACAAGTAATATTGGTTGGGTTCCATACGGTTCAGTTGCCGAACCCAACTTTGCCAGACGGTCTGCTTCCTCATTCCCGCGTATGCCGGAGTGATCCGAGATCCATATGAGTCTGACTGTGCAGCCGTTCCTTGTCATACCATTTAGTACATTCTTGCACCCTCTCACAGTAATGGGCACACTGTAGAATAGCATAAATTTCCGCCACGAAAATTGTCACACCTTGTCCGAGAGGGTGGTACTCTCTGACTCCTGTGCTTTTCGGAAGATTTTGTTCTCCCTCCCAACTTAGAAGCTCATGGCCTCGTTTTTTCAGACTCAGCAGAAGTTATTGTGGCGTATTACATATCTATATTTATGCCACAAGAATGTTCTAACTCTCCACAATAATGTGCGAATTTACAAAGCAGCGTAAGTTCCAACCATCCTCCGCAACAGTAACTTCTCTGAGGTGAACAGCCCACCATAAAATTCAAAATTACCTCCATCTGACTTCTTATATTCATAAATTAGCAGAGAAATTTAGAACACATTATTTTACATACTATAACCAATTGAAAAGGAATATTGAAGATTAACAGTACCTGCCGAAAACAAGTCGTTGCAGAACAAGTGGTACAACTGAGCTGAAGTTTGCAGAAATTATGTTGACAAATAAATTTATTATTATTAATGTCCCGCTCGGTATTTAAGAAGAATTGTTAACAAAAAAATTTAAATTAATAAACTGAAATTCCAAATCGTACATTTTTGATAAACGATAAATTTATTTGAAAAATAACTGTATGTTTCACATGCTTGTTGATTAATTAACACAAAATAATTTTAACATAAAAATATTTTAGCTAAAAGCCGTTTAGATGTAATTTATTTTTGTATACTGACCAAAACTGTAATTAAGCAAATTTGTCATGGTTTTTTAACAGCTTTAAAATTACGTTTTATTCAAACAAGGTTTGATCATAATTCTGCGAACCAAAATATCTAAAATTTCGAGATAATTTTACATGGGTTTAATTTGCAGACACTGAAAAAAACCTATTGCATGTTCAATAGGATTCCCATTCAATCAATGATACACTCTATTCCGTATTCCGCAATTAATATTATTTAATACAATAACTATCATATCATTGTTCACCAAATGTATATTACTATTGACTTAATGAGAAGAGTTCATTGAATTTCAATGACGTAATTAAATATATAAGTATTGGATTCAATAATATATTAAGGAATATTTTAACAGAAATTTGATTGTTGATTGAAGTATATATTTTATTTAAGGAAATATAAGTAGATTTGTCGAAAATTTGTTAATATTTTCTTAATGATTCTGTTTATTGAAAGAAACATTCATGAATGTTCAATAAATAGATATGCTTTTATTTTAACGTTCTGAACTTTTTTGTCTAAAAAACTAACTTTCGGTGGGAGAATGTCATTGTCGTATTAGTTTTATTAACGTTCTTTTTGCTTCAACTTTTGTTTAAGGGGTCTTCTAGGTTACAATTTTTCAAGAAAAAAATTTTTTTAGTAATTTTTTTTAATAGAAAGAAAAGAGATATCATTTTATAATTTTTCACATATATTTATTCGTACTTTAAGTATACAAAAATATTTTTTTTTGATTTTTTTATGAATTTTTTTACCCATAATAAGTAAAAAAAAAAAACATCAAAAAATGAAGGCGGACGTGATTCCAGGTGACTGAATCATCCCAAAAAAAAATACCAAATTAATCCTTGTTCAAATGCCCATGGTCGGTACCGGAATGATTTTTTTTTCATCAAAAAATAACAAAATGGCGGCCATTTGAAAAAAAAATCAATTTTTGAGGGTGAAAAATCGGGTAAAAATCGGAAAATTTGTTACCGATTAAAGTGATTTCGGTACCGACCATGGGCACTGGAACAAGGATTAATTTGGTATTTTCTTTTTTTTTCAGACGATTCAGTCACCTGGAATCACGTCCGCCGTCATTTTTTGATATTTTTTTAAAAAAAAAACCTATAAAAAAATCAAAAAAAAAATTTTTTGTATACTTAAAGTATAAATAAATATATGTGCAAAATTATAAAATGATATATCTTTTCTTTCTATTAAAAAAACATTATTAAAAATTTTTTATTTTTGAAAAATTGTAACCTAAAAGACCTCTTAATATGATTTGAAAAGCAAGAATTTTTAATCAAATATTAACAATATTTAAAAAAATATATTAGCTTTATTAGAATCTATCCAATAATATTTATTTATTTGATTATATTTAGGTTGGGGGCAAAATAATACACATAATTATTGTAAACGTCTTTTATTATTACTTTTTTATATGGTATGATATATTATATATAGGGTGTCTAATTAATACGAGGATGGGACATACCTCAATTTTTGTTGAAGATAGAGAGAAAGGTTTTTCATAAAATTTCTCTAGCTCCTAGAAAACTATAATTATGAAACTGAATAGGGTGGCCCAAGAAAGATGGAGAAACCACATACCTATATTTATTAAAGCAGCACACCATCACCCATATTCTTGAGTTTGAAGGAACACTCCTCGAAAGAATGTTGCTAGGGTACAACTAATCACGATCGCCGTACCTGGGCAATGTTCTACCGGGCAGCGTTCCCTCATTTCACGAATACGGAAGCATGTATATTATGCTGTTTTGAAATTCTACCTAAAATTTCAGACATACTTTGTATAAAGCATTATGTGCCAAAATTCAATTGTTTTCAGGATATAGCGATCGAAAAAAGTCTATTTTTACACTTTGACAGCTTGTAGCATTTCCACGGTGCCACTTGAAGAAATATGTCTTGCACACCAAGTCATAGTTTTTCATTACACTCTATCCAAAGATATCAACTTCTGATAAATTTTTGGACTTCCGGAAAATTTATCATTCTTCCTCAAAGCGCACCATTAAGATGCTACAAGCTGTCAAATGATAGATGCTACTATTTCGAAAACAACTACATATAGTGCTTAATAAAAATATGTATAGAGTATGGAAAAGAATTGAAAAATAGCATAATCTACAAGGGGTGCTGTTTTAGAAAAATATGTTTTTCGTTTTTTTCCGCTTTCAATCCACCCTGTATAATCGAAAATATTTATAAATTATATCTATTTAGTAGCTACTCAACTATAATTAAAAGATTTTTTTCTCTATCTTCGACATAAATCAAGATATCTTCCATACATACCCTAATGGGACACCCTGTAAATGGTATATATCTATATATGGACCAATAGACTTATCAAGCATCTGAAAACCAATTAAAGGTATGTTATAATCTATTCTAAAGTGACTTTGGGCCAAGCTATACCTTCTGTGAGTTCTTTAGAATTCACATCTACATCATCGTGATGCATCTTTCTTCTCTTTCTCACAAGAAATCAAAAAATCGAAAAAGATACTGAATATTAGATTTAAAAAAATAAAGTTAATGTTGGATATTATGATAACAGCTAATTCTGGAACGATGCTTTTATTATATATATCAAATATTAAAATTTAAGCTAAAGTCTATCCTCATAAGATTCTAATGCAGCTTGTTGTGACAAACATTGTAAAGTGATATTTTAAAATTATTTGTTTGTAAACTTAATCACAAAATTAGTCATAATACTAACATATTATTTAAATTACCACCGGTAAATTCATATCAGTTTGCTGATTATCGTTTTTGAATGTTTTCAAAAGTTCTATAAATTGCATTCTTGTTCCAACTATTGGTATTAATTAGGTCCGCTATCATGCTATCGGATAAGTCGCACACATTGTCAAAGGTTATTTTATTTTATAAAAAAAAAATTGGGACTCGTCACATTTTGGAATATTAAAAAATTAAAATAAAATTTGTAAAGTATAAACTACAGTAACCTTCAGTTACTTTTTTGTACTGCACAGAGAACAATGGAAAATCAGCGATGTCTTCATACATATAAAATCGACCTTTTTAAATTTTTTTAGGCACAAAATTTTTCAAAAGGAAGTACAAATTTTTGGAAAAAATTATCACCATATATCCGCAAAAACTGTATCTCGCGATACATTCTATAAAATGTAGAAATACATTTTTAAAATTACTTCAAAATTTAAAGTACTAGTTAAAAACGGCAGTTTCGGACAAATAACGTCTTTTAAAACACAAACAATATAAAAAGTCCCACCTACCTTTATTTAAAAATATGTTTTTTTATAAACCCAATCTACTTGTACATTCAAATAAACTTTTTGTAAAAATTGCTGACAGTATCTTATCTGTTGTTGTTTAAGTTAATCAAAAGTAGTTACCCACTGGTATTCCAATTTTTTTGGAATATTCTGAAAATCAAAAAATGTTTTTTAATTAGGTGTTCACAAAATCTGAATGGCTTTAAAAAATTGGTAATTTATTAATTAAAAGAAAGAATATAACTCTGTTTGTACTAATATAATTACCCATAATAATATGGCTGACAGTAACGAATTTGCCATTATTGATCCCAGAAACATTGCCTTTTACATCCAAAATATCGCACTGTATAAAAAATAAATGCATGTATTTTGCAATTTTTCTTATCATTAAAAACTGGTATAAGAGATTCTAGACCCCACAAAATTAACAGATCCTCCATTTCCATAAAATTTCACCAACAATTTTAAATTCTTCTTTGCCATCCGTCAACTAAGCCAGGAATAAAACGACTGCGACACGCACTAGAACCTGTTTAATCCTTTTCAGTTTTGTGCATCGAACAATTATTGCAAAAATAGCATTCATTGAATTAATATTGGGTACATCTTTCTTTAATGCGTTTTGTGTTTGTTAGAATCCTACTTTACATATATTTCACAGAAGAACTACTAATATTAAATCGTTTACCAGTAGGGTTATTTTAATTGTATTGAATTTACATTTAAAATAATAATAATTTGTCAACATTTAACAATATTTGAGTCATTAGAATAATTTTTACATAATTACTGATATTTTTGAAATCCAGTAATATCTCTAAATTTAAAAGAATTTTTTATTTACATCTGTTACAATCATTTTTTATTGAGTCCATTTTTACTTTAATTGATGCAAAGTGAATGTAATCAATAATAAGACTATTATTGAGGACACGATAGTGTTTTTTCAGTGAAAGGATAATGTGAGGTTCGAAAATTAGTATCACATCTTTCTTGTAGTCACTTTCGTGTACACCCCTCATGCATTCGCATCGTACTTCTGAAGCCCTCCCTGTGCTGAGCTCTGCGTCATCTGTTATTGAAATCCGATGTCTAATTAGAACATTAATACTATAAGTGTGGAAACAATAGCTCTACCTAACTTGTCCTTGGTTTGTCTTGTGAACTTTATCATGTGTGGGAGCAAACTTACATAAGCTTCAAAATTTCTAAACTTATATTAATGTTCCGGTTATAAATTAATTTAATTTTCTACGTAGTTGAAAAATATAACCAAGGGTAACATTATATACAAATGGTATGACAGTCTTTTACGACAAGTACTTGAAATATCATATGAAGGGGGCCAAGTAGCACTTGTGCTAATATTAATCATATTACAAAATGTGGATATAACAGCACGATATATAATTAATTATAATTTTATCTAAATCTAAAACTCTAGTCTAATGTGATAAATATATTATTTATTATTCTACTTTTACCACATAAATAAATATATATATATATATATATATATATATATATATATATATACATATATATATATATATATATATATATATATATATATATAAATATATATATATATATATATATATATATATATATATATATATATATATATATATATATATATATATTTATGTGGTAAAAGTAGAATAATAAATATATATATATATATATATATATATATGTATATATATATATATATATATATATATATATATATATATATATATATATATATATATATATATATATATATATATATATATATATATATATATATATATGTATATATATATATATATATATATATATATATATATATATATATATATATATATATATATATATATATATATATATATATATATATATATATATATATATATATCGGCGCGGATCCAAAGGGGGGGGGCGGTGGGGGCGATCGCCCCCCCCCTCAAGAGCTTTGAGTTTAGGAAACTGGACCCGATTTTTCCTCTTATACTACAGTTTATTTAAGAATTAGAGAGAGTAATAAATCATTTTTTACCCTTTTTTTCTTCGCAAACTACCTGTGTTCTTTAGTCCGGCGTCTTTAACAAAATCTGTTAGACACATATATTTTTCATATGAATGAGTTAGAAATTTTATAATCAAAAATACCGGTCCATAATAATGGACTAAAACGTAGCCTTATTCTCTCAAAAAATTTGAAGTTATAATTTAAATACTTACAAAATATCCATTGTCAAAAATACAAAAAATCAAAGATATATAAAAAATAAATTCGTCCATATAATATTAAAATATTTTTGGGGCTATCGGTCATTTCATTATTAATTAAAAACATTTTTAGGGTATTTGACGTTTCAGTTTATTTATTTCTTAAACCATCTGCAGAATTACAATTAAACACTAAAAAGGGATTCAAATGTAATTACTTTTTTATGTTGTAATTAAAACTAGACCTACTTATTTTTATTTCTATTGTACTGATATCTTAATTTAATTTACTTTATTATATGGAAATACGATATCCCCAAAAAAAGATAAACGTGTTAATTCTACACACTTAAGGAAAAGACACAAATACAATAATAAAATAATAAAAAACTTACGGCTAATTAAAATTATATATATATATATATATATATATATATATATATATATATATATATATATATATATATATATATATTATAGAGTTGGACACACTAAAATAAAAATATATAAAAAAATAAAACAACATTAAACAATAAAATACAACAAAAACAAAAATTTAAATAATAAATTGTGTTTACACTAGTAAACATTACGGATCTAATTCCTAATCAAAGTTAGTGAAACTATCTTCGCTCAAATTAGTTATCCTCTATCTCATCGATCATGAGATCGAGTTCTCACATTTTGTTTTATTCTTTTATTATATGGATTTTTTCGAATTTTCCGCAGTAACTTTATTCATAAAGAGCTTTCAAAAGTTTAGTTAAATTACTAATTTTGTTAATTGTGTTATTTTTAGCAACTCTACTTTTTACTTGAGAGAGATATTTACTTCGCCAATGGACAGTTTCCGGACGATCTATAGGAACAGATTTTCTATCTGGTTTTTCCCAGCAAAAATTAAGTTCTCTGAGCAATTTCCAGAGATCAGTTCTTTTAATTTCAGGTAAATCGCTATCTCCATTGATTTTAGTTAGAATTTTGTGGACGGTTGGGATCTGCTTCTCATAATAAAATGTATATACAACTCCTTTAATTGCAGTTTTCATCTCTTCTTCCAACTAGGTTTTTGGTCTGCCTGTGATCGAATATGGCTTGGGAGTACTAACAATTCCAGTCGTTTTTATCTCCTTCAGTATTCGGTAGATAGTAGATTTTCCAACTCCTGTCATGTTGGAACACATCTCAACAGAGCTTTTAACATTATTATCTATATATTGATATCTTAAGGCATCATAAACATTCATCGTAATAAGTTTTTCGTTGAGGAAAAAATGCCCTGGTTTAACGATTTTGGAATAAATATAGAGGTGAAAGCCATACCTTTTGGGTATCTCACTAATCTCAAATAATATATAAAAATAAGCGCAAAGAAGATAAATCACTAAGAACAAACTGTAAAGTGTACTTTACTCACTGACAGAAATTAAATTAAACTATCAGAAATTTTATGTTGCAGTAAATTTATAAAATATATTTAAATATAATGAAATATAATTAGATTTACGGCAGTTCTCAGTTATCTGCGGCACTGGAGCAGATACGTTGGAGGTTTCGGTAGCAGTTTTATTACTCTCTTTAGTTCTTGAATAGAGTATTGGAATGTGTATGCTTGCACTCCCCCCCCCCCCCCCCGTTGACAACTTTTTCTTGCCATACTGTACTTTTGTGATATCAGACACCAACATACCGACTGACGTAGCTGAAGTCCTTTCGCTAGGCTTAAATTTCTCACTTGAAGTCTCAAACGAAAAACAATTACGTCTAACTGAATATATTGCTTCTGTTGAAACTGTCATGCAAGATAAACCCATTGAAGAACAAGACATCATTAGAGAAGAAATCGCTAATGTTTTAACAGACCATAAAATTAAACTAAGACACAAAAACATCAAAAAAAAATTTCAAAAACAAATAAAAAAAAACTAAACAAAAGAAAGACTTTTTAAAAAATAACCCTCAAATTACAGTTTTAGAACCTGAGAAAACCATTATTATGAACACCGTTGATTATGAGGTAAAAATGAACTCATTATTGAGTGATGATACCACTTACAAGAAAATTAAAAGTGACCCAACCTTCTTATACCAAAAGAAAAATAATACTTTCATAAAAAAAATATTGAACTCGAAACAAATAACTGAAAATCAAACCAAAAATCACACTGCTGTTTCTCCAACAATATATGGTCTTCCTAAAATTCACAAACAAAACATACCCCTAAGACCAATCGTATCATACATATAATCAATCAAAATTATTATCAAATTGCATCTCAAATATAACTGGAGGAAACGAAAATTTTATTAGGGACTTTTTCACTTTTAAAAAATGTATTGATAAAGTAAACTTTCCAGAAAATTACAAATTGATCTCTGTGCATGTTGTTTCATTCTACAGTAACATCCCAAATGAACTTATAAGAGTTATTTCATCGGAAAAATAAGGAATTCTAAAACAATACACGACCTTATGTAAAAATACTTTCATGGAAGCAGTGGATCTTAACTTAAACACAAATTACTTTCAATGTAATAATACATGGTACAAACAAATAAATGGATGTTCCATGCGCTCACCAATCTCCTTCATCCTTGCTCAGTAAGTTATGGAATATTTAGAAGAAAGAGTTACCAAAGATCTTAAATTCAATATAATGTTCTTTAAAATATATTTTGTTTCTATTTGTTGACCGTGTAGTTATTAATTAGTTTTTACTTTTTTGGGTTTCGGTCATATTATTACTTTATAAAAAATTAACACATGTTTTTTTCTGACGTTTCGGTTTATTTTATTGATTAAACCATCTTCCTTACAGTAATTCTCTGAAGATGGTTTAATCAATAAAATAAACCGAAACGTCAGAAAAAAACATGTGTTAATTTTTTATAAAGTAATAATATGACCGAAACCCAAAAAAGTAAAAACTAATTTAAAATATATGTTGATTATTGTTTAATGGCTGTTCCCTCCAATAAAATAGATGAAATACTCCAATCGTTTAACAGCTCTCAAAACATGTTGCAATTCACATCAGAAATAGAGAAAGACGGTAAGATAAACTTTTTAGATATGACTCTTATCCGAAGAAAACATAAAATCTTAACTGAGTGGTATACTAGACCCACATGGTCAGAGAGATAATAAAATTTCCACTCAAATCATCCTATAACTCAGAAAAATAGTGTTATTATTGGTCTAGCAGACAGAGCCATCACTTTAACTTCCCGTGAATTTAGACCCCCTGTTTAAAGAAATTTGAAGGAGAACTTATTAAGAAACAACTCTAAACACGAGAATATTGATAAAATAATAAAAAACCGAATAAATAAATTTTATAATTCTAAAAATCCCCCAATCCTCCCAACAATAATAATACATTGAATTGTATTGCCCATGCGTATTTAAACGGATTTTCAGAAAAAATTAAATATATTCTGAACGAATACAATTTCCTTGTCTGCCACAGAACTCAAAATAAGTTAAACTCTGTTTTTACTAAACTGATAAGTAAAGCACCTAAAATGAATAACTCTAATGTTGTATGTTAAATTACTTGCACCAATTGTCCAAAAAAAATATATAGGAATGACCACATAGTTACTTAAAAATAGATTAAATGGGCCAAATTTATGAAAAATGCTACGATTGCATTAAATAAACACGTACGAGAACCAGGTCATTCCTTCAACTACAACAATACAACAATATTTGAACGCGGCCATAACTATAACAAATTGAGTGTAAAGGAGATGATGGAAATAAAGAAAGAAAGAAACGCAGTTAACGACAGAACTGATATAAGTCATCTAAGCCACATTTACACAAACCTAAATTGATATACCCTCTTAAAAGTAAACAGATGGGAATATCCTCTTAGAACATTTATATGTTATCAGTTATAAATAAAAAAAACAATGACTGGATAAGTAATGATTTAAAAAATAACGCAATAAAAAAAGAATTGCTTTTCCTATACCTCAATCAGTACATTGTATTTTTCAGTAACGAAATTGAAATAGCAAGCTCAAGGCGCGTACCTACATATTTTTCTGAAAATTTGAATATTTTTAAAATTATATAAAGTTTTTAATTGTAAAATAAGTTTATTAAAAATTTTTTTTTAATTGTCTTTTAACTTTTTCTGTTAATGTGCAGGATTTTAAACATAATTTGTTTTTTAAATTTTAGGTCATTTGACCAAGGAAAATGTTATTGTTCTTATTGAATTAAAGAAAATAATAGAAAAAAAAAACTTTTTGAAAATGCCTTAAACAAAAGGCGAAACGTCAAAACACGTTGTTTTTTTAACTTCCACGTATGAACTTAACCCTAAGAATACAAGAAAAAACATTGATACATATATTGAATGGTTCAAGAAAAATAGAAATAATATATATATATATATATATATATATATATATATATATATATATATATATATATATATATATATATATATATATATATATATATATATAACAGTAATTGCAAACTTCGTTCCATCATATCCTTTCCGTGTTAAAGGTTGCACAGTTTGAATGAATTGCTACAAAACACAATTCATTCTATTACACCACCATCGAGATGATGGCCTACCTGTACCACCATACCGAGAAGAAAGTCAAACCCACCCTTCCCGGCACAATGATACAGCAGAGGTACATGTTTCTTCTCTACTAGACTCATCAGGGTACCGACATGCACCTGACTATGTAAAGGACAGATCGGAAGGAAGCATGCAACACTGAACGCCGGATGGCGTATATATGTTTATCAGGCTTTCACGGATTCCTCCGTGTGAGATGCAATAGCAGTTTGCAATTATTGTTCGCACTTTACTTCATATATATTATATATATATATATATATATATATATATATATATATATATATATATATATATATATAGATATCCAGACATCCTTGTGACATCATTTCGTAAAATTTGTCCTATCCTTCTGACATCCACTAACGCTTTGACATCCAAAATTGGATGTAGTTACGTTTTCTATGTTAAATCATCGTGATCAGTTGAAGGGAGTGTATAGAACAATTTTCAAGAGGATGTTACAAAATAGGATTTTTAAAATGTAACTGTTTATTTGTTTCTAGCGTTTATTTCCCAGATGGCGCGCACGAGAAATCGTTTTAGTATATCCAGAGATTTCGCATCTTATTTTATGTGACATCCAACGATTTTTAATGTTTATTAATTTTTGCACATCATACGTTGTGTATTCTTAAAACTGGCAACAGTGCTGTCTCGTTTACAAGGTCGAGTTTTAACACAAGAGCGCGTCATTTTGGTGGCGGCATTCGTAAACCATGTAATATGTGACATCCCGTAATTTCTTTACAAAATAATATTTTATATTTGTGGCTTTTTTAACCTACTTCTAAAAGACGGAGGTTCTCAATTCGTCGACTATGTATTTTTTTACGTATGTACATCGAATACTCCGGAACGGCTGCACCGATTTGAATGAAATTTTTTGCGTTTCGTTCAGAAAGTTGTTACGGTGGTCCCATATTTTTTTAGATGAAATTGGTGCAGTAAAATCCAAGATGGAGTTTACAATATGGCGGCCAAAAAAATAATTTTTTCCCATTTTTTCCAAAATTGGTGTGGAGAAATTTTCGGGGTTGTACCCAACGAATCTGAAATTATTTTTAAAAAATTCATAATGGCGGATCCAATATGGCGGACAAAAAAAATTTAATTTTGTCCGATTTTCTCCAAAATTGGTATGGAAGCGTTTTCGGGGTCTCACATAACGAATCTGAAATTATTTTTAAAAAATACAAAATGGCGGATTCAATAGGGCGGACAAAAATTTTTTATTTTGTCCGATTTTCTCCAAAATTGGTATGGAGGCGTTTTCGGGGTCTTACATAACGAATCGGAAATTATTTAAAAAAAATACAAAATGACGGATTCAATATGGCGGACAAAAATTTTTTATTTTGTCTGATTTTCTCCAAAATTAGTATGGGGGCGTTTTCGAGGTCGCACATAACGAATTCAGAATATTTTTAAAAAATTCAATATGGCGGGTCCAATATGGTGGACAAAAATCAATTTTGTCCGATTTTCTCCAAAAGCGGTACGGGGAAGTTTTCGGGGTCGCATAAGATGAATCTAAAATTATTTTTAAAAAATTCAATATGGCGTATCCAAAATGGTGGATAAAAAATTAATTTTGTCCGATATTTTTAAAAATTGACATGGGGGAGTTGTTGGGATAGCACATTCCGAATCTATTATTTAAAAAAAAATTAAATATGTCGGATCTATGATGGCGGATTAAAGATGCTACATCTTTGGGGGATTTTTTTTAGTGTTAATTACGAAATTAAAATATTTTTTGAAAAACTCAATCTGGCAGATTCAGTATAGTGTTCTAAAAATTTTACATTTTTCGACTTTCTCCAAAACTAATATAGAGGGTTCTTGAGGGTGTAAATTATGAATTTAATAGTATTTTTTCAGGATTCAATATGGCTAATGCAATCTAACTGACTAAAAGTTTTACATTTTTCGATTTTATTCAAATGTGGAACTGAATCGTTTTTAAGGATGTAAATAACGAATATAAAATTATTTTAAGAAAATCTAATATGTCAGATACAATATGACCGTTTAGAAATTCTTAATTTCTGGATTTCATCTAAAATTGGTACTAGGGAGCTTTGAATGGTTTAGATTTAGATTAGATTAAGACGTTAAATTTTTTTTTTTTAATTCAATATGATGGGTTGAAAATTTTATCTTATTTGCATTTTTTCAGATTCGGTATTTGAGGGTTTTGGAGTAGTGTATTACGAATATGAAGTTAATTTTTTACAACTATTGGGTTCATAAGATACAATATGAGGGATTAAAATTTTGTATTTTCCGATTTTATCTAAACTTGATATTGCTGGGTTTTTGGGGCAAATATAAACTCAATATGCAATATAAAATATATCGGGCTAAGAAATTTACGTCTCAAATTCTTTAAATATCGATATTAGTTTTGGGGCCTATATTACCAATCTAAAACTAATTTGAAATTTAAGATATTGGATATACTATGACAGATTAAATATTTGTTTGACACAATTTCATTGGTATTTGGGAAACTCGAAGAATCAAAGAATTTTTAATAGTTCATTTTAGGGTGATTTACGATTATGGATAAAATGGGTACTTTTTTGCCACCTTGGAGTCATTGTTGAACACTAATCTCGATTAGTACTTAATTCAAATAATTTCTGACCCAAATTATTTCTGAATGAAATAAATAACTACTAATATATACAAATTATGGTAAGAAAGCAATTACAAATAAAGTATTTTAATCTGTTTAAGCGAATCACATTTTGTCAGGTTTTAGTTTGGCGCCGACGTCAAAAATTTCAATTTCATGTAAAAATAAATAGTTATTTTTCACTTTTTAGCGTAATTTTAGAAGTCGGTTCAATTTTTCTATAAAAATTGTATCTTATATCTGGATGATATTTGATAATATCATATTTTGATTCTGATTAAGGTAAGTGATGACAAAAATTATTAATATTAGACAACGTAGTAAACTTGAATTTCAAAAATGACTGAAACCTAACCTAACTTGTTATTATTAAAATCATTAAACATAAAGTTTTAGTTCTTTATTTCTTTCAATATGACTACAAGAGGGAAAATAATGGTAGTTATGGTTAGAAAGGTAGACAATGTGAGATTAGGATAACTTGAAATTAAAAAATCAATATGGGATTCCACGAAAACTTCGGACTTAGAGAATATTATTGATGTAAATGAATTAAAAGATATATCTACTGGACATGGACAAGGTATTTTTTATTATTATACCCTTATATATAAGTTGGTTCATTCAAAATATAACAAAATTTGCATAAATAAAGTGAAACTCTGATTTTCACATTGGTGACGGGAATCTAGATAACGAAAAATAGAAATACGTGTGTTCGTCTGAAATGTAGCCCTAAGAAAAGGGACATGATTATTTTGCATATGAAACCTTACTGATATTAATTAAACATTTTTCAGTTTTGTCCAAAATTGGCTTTGGGGAATTTTTGGGGCTGTAACTTGCGAATTTGAAATTATTAAAAATTTTAATATAGCTAATTACCATACGGTGGACTAAAATTTTACATTTCCCGATTTTGTTCAAAATTAGCACTGGGTGATTTCGAGGGTGTAGATTATTAAAAATTTAAAATTACCTTTTAAAAATCAAGTTTAGTGCATCCAGTAAGGCAAGTTAAAAATTTTACATTTTTTAAATATTTCCAATTACGAATCTAAAAGTACTTTCTCAAAATTAAATGTAGCAGATCCAACATGCCACATTAAAAAATTTACGTTTTCCAAAATTAAGATTAGATGTTTTGGGGCATAGATTAAGGATATACAATTAATTTCTGTGAATTTAATGTGGTGGGTAGAATATGTCCTGCTGAAAAATTTACACTACTCAAATTCTTTCAAAATCAATGTTCGGGGATTTTCAGCGGCGTAGATTACGAATATAAAATTAATTTCTTAAAATAAAGAAGATTTATTATGGTGACTAAATCTTTGTTTGGTCCAGTTTAATTTAAAATTTTCTTTTAGAGAATTTGCAGAATCAACAACTTATTTATTGCGTAATTTAGTGTAGTTTACAATATCTTTGGCTAAAATGGTTGCATTTATAAATCCTTGACCATAACACGTATTAGACTATACGTCTGGATTAGTAATTACAAGGAAGGTACCTCAAGAATCCGGCTCCGATTTTAATAAAACTTCAATATGTGAAAGAGGGTACAAAAATAAGAAACACGTATTTTTTTATCTACGGAGATTTATTTTAGCGGGGTAAAAACCGCTCCTAAAGTTCACACCTAAAACAATAGTTTTGAAATATCTCGGGTTCTAAGTTCTATAAAACAAAATTAAAATTACTTGTTGTCCGAAGTGATGTTAAAGTATGGTTTTCTTTTATCCCCAAGGATATCATCCTTTATTTTTTATAAGGGTAAATCATCTATTCACGCAAGTAATTTAATTCTAAAAATTACGAAATTAAATATAATTATTTGAAAATAATTTTTTCACGAATACCGTAAGTAAATCAAGTTGATATTTTTCGAGGTTTCCCAGAAATAAATTAGTAAAAGAGGGTGAGTCACCCCCAAATACTCTTTTTTAATAACTCAAGTTTTAATTAAAATAATTCTACAAAACGAAATGAAAATTATTTATTATTCGAAATGATATTAAATAATGCTATTTTCACCCCCAAGGATATCATCCCTTATTTTTTATTAGGATAAACCATATATTTGCGCATGTAATGTAATTGTAAAAATTGCAAAATTTAATGGAAGTATTTGAAAATATTTTTTTAACCAGTACCATAAGTCACATTTAAGTTGTCGTGTTTCGGGGTTTCCAAAAATAAACTAGTAAAAGAGGACGAGCCAACCTCAATTACTTCTTTTTACATCTCAAGTTCTAATTGAGATAACTTTACGAAACAAACTGGAGTTTACTTGTTATTTGAAATGAAGTTAAACAATGGTATTTTCACCCTCAAGGATATCATTAATTTCAGTCGATATGAACGTTACACAACTTACTGAAATCTTTTCTTTTAAATAATAAGAAAATATAAACTTATTTCATTGGTTAAGCATTCATGTCTGTAAATTATTATAATTCATAACATATAGTGATTTCTAATTCCGTAACGTTCTTTTAAATTAAAATTTGAGAATTTTAAGAGCAATAATATATGTATGAAATGATTTTTATAAAAAATATGGAATAATATCCTTGGAAGTGAAAATGCCATAATTTAACATCCTTTCGAATAAAAAGTAATTTAAATTTTGTTTTGTAGAGATATTTTAATTAGAACTGGATATATTAAAAAAGGTATTTGGAGGTGGATCACCCTCTTTTACTAGTTTATTTTCGGAAATACCGAAATACGGCAACTTAAATTATCAACAAATTTGGTTTAATTTCGTAATGTACAGAATTAAATTATGTAAATGAATTACAAAATTAACCCTCATAAAAAGTAGGAGATGATATCTATGGGGTTAAAACAACATGAAATAACCTCACTCTAAATAACAAGTAATTTCCACGTTGTTTTGTAAAGATATCTCAATTAGAATTTGAGATTTGAAAAAAAAATTATTTGGGAGTGACTCAACCTCTTTTACTACTTCATTTTTTGAAACCCCAAAATATCCCAACTTGAGTTAATTATGGTATTCGTGAAAAAAATACATTAAAACAATTTCCTTAAATTTCGTAATTTTTAGAATTAAATTACGTGCGCTAGTAGATGATTTACCGTTAAGTAATAAGGGATGATATCATAGGGGGTAAAAATACCATAATTCAACATTATTTCAAACGACAAGTAATTTCCATTTTGTTTTGTAAAGATATCTCAATGAGAACTTGAAATTAAAAAAAAACTTATTTGAGTGTGGCTCACCCTCTTTTAGTAGTTTATTTTTAGAAACCCTGAAACTTAAGTTTATGATATTCGTGAGAAAAATATTTTTAAATAATTCCATTATAGTTCGTAATTTTTAGAATTGAATTACATGCGTAAATATATGGTTTACCCTAATAAAAAATAAGGAATGATATCCTTGGGAGTGAAAATACCACAATTTAATATCATCTCGAATCACAAATAACTTTCATTTTGTTTGGTAAAAATATCTCGCTTAGAACCTTAGATATTTCAAAAATATTGTTTTTAGAGGTGAACTTCAGGGGCAGTTTTTACCCCGTTGTAATGAATTTCCGCAGATAAAAGAAATACAGGTCTTTTATTTTTGTACTCTACAACATAAGTTTGGAGCCTGACACTTCAGATACCTTCCTTGTTAGTTCAAATAATTTAGGGATATCGTGACAAGTTCAAAACTAATAAAATTTTTATTAAAAAATTGAACCGACTTCTAAAGGTGCGCTAAAAAGTGAAAAATAACCATAAATTTTTTATATGAAATTGAACTTTTTGAAGTCGGCGCCAAACTAATACCTGACAAAATGTAATTTGCATAAACAGATTAAAAATACTTTATTTGTATTTGCTTTCTTACCATAATTTGTATATATTAGTAGTTATTTATTTCGTGTACAAATAATTTGGCGCCGACTTCAAAAAGTTCAATTTCATATAAAAAATTTATGGTTATTTTTCACTTTTTAGCTCACTTTTAGAAGTCGGTTCAATTTTTTAATAAAAATTTATTTTTCTATTTTTAGTTTTAGAATTCATTATGACATTCATAAATTATTTGAACTAAGTACTAATCGAGATTAGTGTACCTCGCAATGACTCCAAGCTGGCAAAAAAGTACCCATTTTATCCAAAGTTGTAAATCACCCTAAAATGAACCACTAAAAATTCTTTAGTTCTTATAGTTTTCCAAATACCAATCAAATTGGATCAAACGAGTATTTAGTCTGTCATTGAAAATCCACTATCTTAAATTTCAAATTAATTTTAGATTGGAAATATAGGCCCCAAAACCTTCCAATATCGATATTTAAAGAAAATAAATTAATTTTTTATCCACCATATTGGATACGCCATATTGAATTTTTTTTAAATAATTTTAGATTCGTCATATGTGACCCCGAAAACTCTCCCGTATCAATTTTGGTGAAAATCGGACAAAATTGATTTTTTTTGTCCGCCATATTGAGTTTTTAAAAAATAATTTCAGATTATTTATGTGAAGCCTCGAAAACTTCCCCATACCAATTTTGGAGAAAATAGGACAAAATTGATTTTTTCGTTCGCCATATTGGATCCGCCATATTGGATTTTTTAAAAATTATTTTAGATTTGTCATATGCGACTCCGAAAACTCCCCCGTACCAATTTTGGAGAAAATCGGACAAAAACGATTTTTTTGTCGGCTATATTGAATCCGCCAAATTGAATTTTTTTTTAAATTATTTTAGATTCGTCATATGCGATCCCGAAAACTCACCCGTACCAATTTTGGAAAAAATCGAACAAAATTAATTTTTTTGTCGGGCATATTGGATCCGCCATATTGAATTTTTTTAATATTATTTTTGATTCATCATATGCGATCCCGTAAACTCCCCCTTACCAATTTTGGTAAAAATCGGAAAAAATTGATTTTTTGATCCGCCATATTGGATCCGTCATATTGAATTTTTTTAAAATAATATCAGATTCGTTATGTGCAACCTCAAAAACTCCCCCCATACCAATTTTGGAGAAAATCGGACTAAATTAAATTTTTTTGTCCGCCATATTGGATCCGCCATTTTGAATTTTTTTAAAATAATTTCAGATTCGTTGGATACAATCCCGAAAATTCCTCCATACCAATTTTGGAGAAAATGGGACAAAATTAATTTCTTTGGCCGCCATATTGTAAGCGCCATCTTGAATTTTACTGCACCAATTTCATCTAAAAAAATATGGGACCACCGCAGCAACTTCCTTTACATAACGTAAAAAATTTCATTCAAATCGGTGCAGCCGTTCCGGAGTAATCGGTGTACATACATAAAAAAAAAATACATAGTCTACGAATTGAGAACCTCCTTCTTTTAGAAGTCGGTTAAAAATACAAAAAAACATTTTTGTAAACGAATCAATTGTCTTCCGAAAAAGCCCTAAAATGCGAAAAATAATATTTGTGTTGTAATAATAAGAGTTTGCTTTTCTAGTTTAACCCAAGTACGACTTAAGTATTTTGTATGAACCACTTACAAAGCGATATCTAGGTACTCGGTATAGTTTATTTGATGGGATAAATTTATTTGTAGAAATTGCTTCCAAAGATATTGAAAACGATCTTGTGGTAAATTTTCATTATGATAAAACTAGTAATGCAGAACAACTAGATGATTTAAATTCTTATAATTCGATTTTTAGTTTTGAATTCATTCTAATTGTTGTAAATCATCCTAAAATGAACAACAAAAATTTTTGTGATTTTTAGAGTTCTCCAATTATCAGTTTTGAATGGAATTATGTTATAGTAAATCCGCTGTCTTAAATTTTAAATTAATTTTATATTGATAATATAGGCCTTAAAAACCTTCCAATATCGATATTTAAAGAACTTGAGACGTAAATTTCTTAGCCCGACATATTCCATCATATAATTTCAAATAAAAATTGTAGAGATTTTAAAAACCTAAAATTTGAGCTTTTGTGCGATCATTATTGCAAAAAGGTCGAAAAATTCGCAAAATCGGCTATTCTTTTAATATCAATTATTTATTTCAAAGTTGACTTTTTTGCACTTTTTGCTCGTCTTTCTGAACAAAATGATATTTTATAATAGCAAATCGGATAATTTGTTGCTGAGATATTGCTAATTACTTATTCCAAGACGCAAAATGTTGATTACTATAACTTTTTTTTGAGTGAATGTTTTGACTTCCACAGTGGTTCAATCCTTTCGTGAAGGCCAACACTTTCATACCTTGTCAGAAACAAATTAAAAATTAATTTTCAACCCCTTAATTACCGCTTTAAAAAAGGGAGTGTTTTTTTTATAAAGAAACAAAGCTCTTGCGCACGGAGAACACTGAACTCGCAGCTTTACATCAGCAGCGCTCGGAAAATTTCGTCGTATTTCAACAACGAATGGACCATTTTCTGTGTTTTATGAATATGGCACCACCCCCTTTTTTAGAGCGATATTTAAGGGGTTAGAAATTATTATTTTTTTTCATTTGCCCCCAACAACATATGAAAATTTAGGCTTTCACGAAGAGATTGAAGCTTGTGGACTTTAAAATGTTCACCAAAAAAGAAGTTATAGCAATCAATATTTTGCGTCTAAGCAACATTTTTGTCTAATTTACTATTATCAAATATCGTTTTGTTCAAAATGAAGAGGGCTTGCCTTTGAAATCAAAAGAATTGCCGATTAAGAGTATTTAAATTGTAGGTTTTTAAAATCTCTACATCTTTTATTTGAATTTTTTTTCCAAAATGAATTACTTGGCTTGTAAATTCAAAAAACTTGTTTTAGCCCACTTTGACCGCCCCTCTTAGCCCCAACTTATTCTTACTGTTACTTTTTATGTAGGGTTTGTTCTTTCATTGCTCCGAACACCCCTGGATAGGTCTCATCCATTTCGGAATTTACGTCAAAAACAGCACTAATTTTTACCTTTGGCTGGAACTACAGGGTGATTCAAAAATCGATCACGAAACTTAAGGGGGTGATTCTACTTGACAAAATAAGGGTAGAGCTTCATATAATTTTTTTTCAAAATGTCATTCGTTTTCGAGTTACAAGCCGTCCAAGTTCAAGTTTTTATTTTTTGTTTTTTGAATTACTCGCTTACAGGAAAACCGATTTGACTAATATTTGAAAGATAGGCTAAGTCTTCTGCGCTTCATCATTTTAGTAACAATTCACATTGATTGTTTGCCGCTAGAGGGCACTTTACCTACATTGAAAATTGTTTTTTTGTCATAATTTTTTAGTGTTGACAGCTACAGTAGTTTTTGGCATAATTTCTGAAAGACTGATTCCAGGCCTTTAAAAAAGGTGCTCTTTATTTACATCGCTAAACCCAACGGTTTAGACGTAAATCACCCTTAAAAATTAAGTGGTAAATTTACTTTTCTCATTTCATTACCACCAGCTACCAGGTAAATAGCTATCAAAGTATACTAGAGCTGTCAGTTTAACATCAAATAAATTCGCTTTTTAAACTATTTAATTTATAATCTTAAAATAACTAATAAGGGCTAATCACCAATATTCAAATATCGAATATTGTGATATCCATTTTTGTTATGGAAAAGCAAATGGTAATGCAGAGTTGGCAAGAAAATATTATATGGAGAGTTATCCGGAAAGAAATATCCCTCATGCTCAAACATTTTCCAGTGTGCACAGGAGGCTTGCGGAATGTGGTTCCTTTAAAAGTTATAATGGAAATAGGGGAAGACCTAGAACTGCTAGAAACGTGCAACAAGAAGAAAGAGTGCTTGAAATTATTGAAGATAATCCAGGTATTAGTACTAGAAAAATTGGGAATGAAGTGCGGCTCTGTCAGGCTAGTTCATGGAGGATACTAAGAGAAGAACAACTCTACCCGTTTCATTCAAAAAAGGTGCAGGCTCTTTATGACGATGATCGGCCGAGACGGTTGGAAATGTGCAATCAGATCCTAGCTAAGTATGAACACGATAATCGATTAATTGGCGTCATATTATTCACTGACGAAGCTGGTTTCACTCGTGATGGCATAACAAATCTACACAACATCCACACATATGCTTACGAGAACCCAAACAATGTGGTAGAAACGAAACATCAGCGTAGATTTTCACTAAATGTGTGGGCAGGGATAATAGGAGATTACCTTATTGGTCCTCATTTCTTTGATGGCCCATTAACTGGTGACGTATACTTAGATTTTATCCAAAATCGTCTCCCATTGTATCTGGAAGATGTGCCATTGGAAGTAAGGGCCAACATGTGGATCCTCCAAGACGGAGCTCCGCCCCACTTTAGTATACGTGTCCGACAGTATTTGAATGCAACGTATCCTGAGCGATGGATAGGACGAAGTGGACCATTGGCATGGGCAGCGAGGTCACCAGACCTTAATCCTATGGATTTTTTCTTTTGGGATCATTTGAAACAATTGGTGTACGATATTCCAGTAATCAACGTCGAGGACCTTCGCTTCAGGATAATCGAAAAGTGCCAAATTATTAAAGAAACACCAGGAATTTTTCATCGAGTTAGGGGACATTTTTTGAAGAGTGTTAGGAAATGTATGGAAGAAAATGGGGGACATTTTGAGAATCTTTTTTAGTTTGTTTAGTACTGTTTCATTAATTTTTATCAATTAAATGTATATCGCAATAATCCATAATATGAATATTTACTGATTAGCCATTATTAGTTATTTTAAGATTATAAATTAAATAGTTTAAAAAGCGAATTTATTTGATGTTAAACTGACAGCTCTAGTATACTTTGATAGCTATTTACCTGGTAGCTGGTGGTAATGAAATGAGAAAAGTAAATTTACCACTTAATTTTTAAGGGTGATTTACGTCTAAACCGTTGGGTTTAGCGATGTAAATAAAGAGCACCTTTTTTAAAAGCCTGGCATCAGTCTTTCAGAAATTATGCCAAAAACTACTGTAGCTGTCAACACTAAAAAATTATGACAAAAAAACAATTTTCAATGTAGGTAAAGTGCCCTCTAGCGGCAAACAATCAATGTGAATTGTTACTAAAATGATGAAGCGCAGAAGACTTAGCCTATCTTTCAAATATTAGTCAAATCGGTTTTCCTGTAAGCGAGTAATTCAAAAAACAAAAAATAAAAACTTGAACTTGGACTCGAAAACGAATGACATTTTGAAAAAAAAATTATATGAAGCTCTACCCTTATTTTGTCAAGTAGAATCACCCCCTTAAGTTTCGTGATCGATTTTTGAATCACCCTGTATATCCAACGTTTGGAAAATTGCAGTTACTCAATTTACAGCGAAAGTTAAACATTATAGGATTAATTGCTCCTCCCCTTTTCATTCCTTATATTACGTAATTTAAAAGTGGCAACACCGCGATGATGTCACAAGGTATGTAGTTATTTTACAGATGTCACAAGGGATGTTAAATAGAAATGTATATTAAATATACAGGGATGTCGAAGAGATAGGAAAATTTTTTTTTTTTAATTTGTGTATGGTTTGATTTTTTTGTTCACAAATGGATACATTATTTGTTTTTGAAAAGTCATATTTTTGGTTTGACGAATTATATTGTTTTTCTAGTGGATGCCATAAAGTCGAAAATTTTACAGGAGGTCACAAAGTACGTTGGATGAGTATATATATATATAATATATATATATACATATATATATATATATATATATATATATAATATATATATATATATATATATATATATATATATATATATATATATATATATATATATATATATATTACTTCTGCTTTTTTTGAACATTGGTGTCTTTCAATCCGTTTGTCAATAAAAAAATCGTCACAACACGTCACAACAAGCCTAATTTATCACTCACTCACTCAATGGTGAGATTTATTTACATTTATTACAGTAAAATTTAAATAATTGATATTGAACATTTGCCAAGATAATATTTAAACGTTTCCACTATTTTTGCATTTTAATGACATTGTAAATTGACTGAGCCCAGATCAACCCTTTGAAAAGTTTCTGGATTTGACAATGTTTGAGCTGGAAATCTTTCAGCATACCATCGTCTTGCTTTCGAAGAGTTAAACAGCGCTTTCCCATAAATTACAGCAGATCATCACATCCTGAGTATTTTGTTTTTACCTGTTTGTGTTTAGCATTAATAAGTCTTGAGTTTTTCGCACAAAAACCAATTTATCTTGAAAACCGCCAGTTTTATTGAGATAAATTAAGAGCGCCTTTTTTGAAGAGAAATGACCAAAGTATTTAAAAAATCGTTTTTCATTTCTGTAAAATGACACCTGTCAAAAATTAGACTCAACGAGTGTAGCTGCAAGTCCATTCCTGACTTTTCTGATGATCTAAAACATCTACTGAAGTATGGTTTAATGAGTCTATAGCCTCTATAAAATATTAAAATTTCATTAAATTATACAGGTCGGTTGAAAACTAAGAGCCGATAAGGTAAATCGCTGGGTACCGCTTTAAGGTTCTGTATCCGTTAAGGGGCACTTTAGGAATTTAGGATTTTTTTTGCTATGAAAAAGTAGGGTTATTTTGACTCTCCCTGTATGGTCCCGAGAAATCAGGAGGTACTTACCGGACACCCTGTATATAACATACAATACATATGCATGCAAGCGGACCAGTCGTCTAGGAATCATCACTTGAAAATATCAGCTGAGATGTTCTCGAAACGTCGTGAAAATTTTTTTATTGACAAACGGAATGAAAACCGGAAAAACACCAATGCATTATATATATATATATATATATATATATATATATATATATATATATATATATATATATATATATATATATATATACATATATATATATATATATATATATATATATATACATATATATATATATATATATATATATATATATATATATATATATGTTTATACGGCTTTCACGGATTCCTCCGTGTGAGTTGCAATAGCAGTGGATATATCCATATGATGCCGTTGTAGTGCTGAAATCACATTCAGCAAACGTACAACTATATGCAACTCCGTGTATAAATGAAGTAAAATGCAAACAGTAAATGCAAACTTCGTTCCATCATATCCTTTCCGTGTTAGAGGTTGCACAGTTTGAATAGATTGCTACAGATCACAATCCATCCAATTCCACCACCATCGAGATGATGGCCTACCTGTACCACCATACATATATACTCCATCCGACGGGAGGTCGGCGAAACCGCGTTCAGTATTTGCATGCTTCTTTCCGATCTATCCTTTGCACAGCCAGGTGCGTGTCGGTACCCTGATGAGTCTAGTAGAGACGAAACATGTACCTCTGCCGTATCACTGTGGCGGGGAGGGTATGTTTTGACTTTCTTCTCGGTATGGTGGTACAGGTAGGCCATCATCTCGATGGTGGTGGAATTGGATGGATTGTGATCTGTAGCAATCTATTCAAACTGTGCAACCTCTAACACGGAAAGGATATGATGGAACGAAGTTTGCATTTACTGTTTGCATTTTACTTCATATATATATATATATATATATATATATATATATATATATATATATATATATATGTATCAATATATATTTTTTTTGTATTCTTGGGGTTAAGTTCATACGTGGATGTTAAAAAACAACTTGTTTTGACGTTTCGCCTTTTGTTTAAGGGATTTTCAAAAATGTTTTTTGCAATATTTTCTTTAATTCAATAAAAACAATAACATTTTCCTTGGTCAAACAACCTTATATTTAAAATACACAAATTATGTTTAAAATCCTGCACAGTAACAGAAAAAGTTAAAAGAGAATTGAAAAAAAAATTTAAAAAACTTATTTTGCGATTAAAAACTTTATATAACTTCAAAAATATGTAGGTACGCACCTTGAACTTGCTATTTCCAGTTCGTTACTGAAAGATACAATGTGCTGATTGTGCTATTGGAAAAACAATTCTTTTTTTATTTCATTATTTTTTAAATCATTACTTATGGAGTCTTAGGTTTTTTTATTTATAACTGATAACATATATATGTTCTAAGAGGATATTCCTATCTGTTGACTTTTAAGAGGGTATATCAATTTAGATTTGTGCAAATGTAGCTTAGATTACTTTTTACTTTTTTTATTTCCATCATCTCCTTTACACTCAATTTGTTATAATTAATATTCAATTATTGTTGTATTGTTGTAGTTGAAGAAATGGCCTGTTTCTCCTATATGTTTATCTAATGCAATCGTAGCATTTTTCGTAAATTTGTGCCCATTTAATCTATTTTTAAGTAACTGTGTCTTCATTTCTATATTTTTTTTTGGACAATTGGTGTAAGGAATTGAATATATAACACTGGAGTTATTCATTTTAGATGTTTTACTTTTCAGTTCTGAAAAAAAAGAGTGTAACTTGTTTTAAGCTTTGTGGCAGAGAACGATATTATGTTGGTTGGTAAATATTAGAGAAGAACTACTAGCGAGAATAACACAGCATTCTAACGAAGTCCGTAATGATGCCGGAATATTACTTGCAGTGCAGCGGGAAAATATCCGAAGAATAAGAAAATGTGTTGAAGTATGTGGAGTCGATATTGAACATTTAAACATTTCCACTATTTTTGCATTTTAATGACATTGTAAATTAACTGAGCCCCGATCAACCCTTTGAAAAGTTTCTGGATTTAACAATTTTTGAGCTGTAAATCTTTCAGCATAACATCGTCTTGTTTTCGAAGAGTTAGACAGCGCGTTCCCATAAATTACAGCACATCATCATCCTGAGTATTTTATTTTTACCTGTTTGTGAGAGCCCTTTTTTTGAAGAGAGAATATATATATATATATATATATATATATATATATATATATATATATATATATATATATATAATGCACTGGTGTTTTTCCGGTTTTCATTCCGTTTGTCAATAAAAAAATTTTCACGACGTTTCGCGAACATCTCAGCTGATATTTTCAAGTGATGCTTCCTAGACGACTGGTCCGCTTGCATGCATATGTATTGTATGTTATATACAGGGTGTCCGGTAAGTACCTCCTGATTTCTCGGGAGCATACAGGGAGAGTCAAAATAACCCTACTTTTTCATAGAAAAAAAAATCCTAAATTCCTAAAGTGCCCCTTAACGGATACAGAACCTTAAAGCGGTACCCAGCGATTTACCTTATCGGCTCTTAGTTTTCAACCGACCTGTATAATTTAATAAAATTTTAATATTTTATAGAGGCTATAGACTCATTAAACCATACTACAGTAGATGTTTTAGATCATCAGAAAAGTCAGGAATGGACTTGCAGCTACACTCGTTGAGTCTAATTTTTGACAGGTGTCATTTTACAGAAATGAAAAATGATTTTTTAAATACTTTGGTTATTTCTCTTCAAAACAGGCGCTCTTAATTTATCTCAATAAAACTGGCGGTTTTCAAGATAAATTGGTTTTTGTGCGAAAAACTCAAGACTTATTAATGCTAAACACAAACAGGTAAAAACAAAATACTCAGGATGTGATGATCTGCTGTAATTTATGGGAAAGCGCTGTTTAACTCTTCGAAAGCAAGACGATGGTATGCTGAAAGATTTCCAGCTCAAACATTGTCAAATCCAGAAACTTTTCAAAGGGTTGATCTGGGCTCAGTCAATTTACAATGTCATTAAAATGCAAAAATAGTGGAAACGTTTAAATATTATCTTGGCAAATGTTCAATATCAATTATTTAAATTTTACTGTAATAAATGTAAATAAATCTCACCATTGAGTGAGTGAGTGATATATTAAGCTTGTTGTTATGTAATTTTTTATTATTGTTTGCCTTATGACCTTTAAACATACTTCAAATTTCTAGGACCTCCTAAGCCTGGATAAAGTCTGAAAAGGTGCGACGACAAGTCTCAGTACGCCATTCGATTGATTATATTCGTTTATCTTAGAAATGACCGCTCGAAACAACACCTATTTATATCTTTTTCAAAAAAAAAAAAACGTTACAAAGCTGATAGCGCCTCCTGCAACAAACATCGAATCTGTAATCATATCTTGATTTCCCATTCTAAGAAACCTCAACGAACCAAATTTAATACAAATCAAGTTTTTATTAAGATGAATATTTACAAAAAATTTAATTTTGATATTATCTAGTTCGGAAACTATCGACTTTTGGATTAAAGTGGAAAAGGTCAGATCCTCATAATTTAGTCTCAGAAATGTGCATAGCGTTTTGTACAGACCTTTTAGAGACACCATGTAGAAATATTTTTTTTTCTAAATCCTAAAAAAGATTGATTGTATGTCCACATCTGTTCAGATCCGTTCAAAAAAAGATTATTTTTAATATAGGCAAGGGTTTTATTTTACTTTATTTTAAACAAAAATTTCATAGAAAGGTCAAGGGGAAATACATTTTCTCTGTAATAAATTTTTATTGGTTTTCTGGATACTGCCCTTTCCGTAGGCGGATAGCTGAGTGATTAAATAAACATAAAAGTAAAGTTGTTATAGTAAAAAATTCCATAAAAGCAAAAGTATACTCTTAAAGACACTCTTGACGGTAATCTTGTTATTTCAGTGTAAGTAATAAAAGTGGTGTAGGTGTGATGTTCTTTTTCACTGAAGATCGTAGGCATTTTATTTAGTAACTCTATCTGCCAATTTAAAAATATACAAATTATTATTCTAATTTGTAATATATTTTACGTATTACGGTATAATAATCTGGCAACAATGTAAAAGTCCTGATGACCAAATGTCATCCTCAATTTTAAATTATATTAAAAACACGCACCTTTTTAAAAAAATGAAATGGATAATAGAGTTCTATAGAGGTCACCCCGACTTTTTAATATTTTTAATTTGCAGATTTGCACTCAAGTAAAGAAATCTCCAATAAAAATCAGTTGAGTTACGTTTCTCTCTGATATGTATCCAGGACCGTGCCGAGGTATGATATAAAAAAGCGGCCACATAAAGTGATACCATAATGGGGCGGCATAAGCAGCTCAATCTATAATTTGAATCATTCAAGAATTAAATATCTCGTTCCCCATCGAAGATTGAATAAATAAATGAGCAAATGAATAATATTAGTTATTTATACTCAATCATTGATGCTTAGATTTCTTTGGACCCATTACATCCTACCGTGGCTGCAGGTCATTAGAGACCGATCTCCTTTGCGAATTCTATCAACCGCGTTACCTGATCTTGCCTAAATACTTCGGGTAATATTATTGTATCCCGGAAATGTATTTGCCTTAGTCCATCGTATACCGGGCACTCTTTGAGAATATGGTCGAGAGTTTCATCCTCCTCCTGGCACCATCTGCACACCGAATCATCTGCGACGTCAATCATATAAAGATAAAGAAATAGACAGATTGTGTATTTCAGTGTATATTTTATATTATTGTTATCGACCAAGCGCTTTCGGTCTTATTTAAACCCTTCTCAGGCTCAAACCTCGTCAAAGGGCACACCTTAACCCTGCCATTTAGAGACCAGTCTCCAACGACAGCGTAGCCTCCACACAGAACAAGTCACATATACAATTAAAAACTCTGTCCCAAATTAAAATTAAAATATTCAAAACAATGTATACATTATGTATGTACACAATGTATATAATAACAACTCAGAAGACAGACATCTGTCTCGCCTTGAAATGAGCGTGCTGGTTCTGTGTCTGCCTTTTTATAATTTGGCGCTTGCACAGGTTATAACTTGTTTCTGCCTGGTTTGTTTCCTTGCTTTTCTAGGTCTGGGCCTCCTCTCGGCTAGCTGTTTTGTTTTTCTGATGTGTTGTTTTTGGTTGAGTTTTGATTACATTTTTCCATGTATTTGAGATGTTTTGTGCATCATCTCTCTTGTTAAGGTTTTTAGTATTTTGTATTTCGAGAGCTTCTCTGATGATGCATGTGCTTTATGGGTGCGATCTCTTTGGTTTCCTAGAAATTTATAGTGTGTCCTATCTCCTGATTATATTGGAACAAAGCTTATGTGGTTTGCTTATTCTTTATGCTATTGTTATGTTCTTGGGCTCTGGTGAATGTTCTTCTGTTTGTTTGGCTGATGTATTCTTCATCACAGTCTTTACATGGGATGCTGTACAATCCCTGGTTTTCAATGGTATTTTGTCTTTTAGATTGCTCAATAATTTGTGTATTGTTGTTGGCGGCTTGTAAATTGTGCAGATGTCATGCTTCGTCAGAATTCTTTCAATGACGTCTGTTACACATTTTATGTATGGCAGTGTGGTTTTTGCTTTTGATTTATCATCTTATTTTTTCTCTGCTATTACATTTGTGTTCCTTTTTATGTCCTTTTTGATATTGTGTTCTTTGCAGTTGTTTTGTTTTAGAGCTATTGTGATGTTGTTGAGTTCTTCGTGGCGGTTCGTGAGTTTGGATAGACGCAAGGATCTGGAGATCAGTGTGTTGGCCACTGATTGTAACAGTGATGTGGTGAGATTCGGCGTTCAGGTATCTATTTGTGTGTGTAGGCTTTCTGTAGACTGTATAATCGATGCTTAGATCGTCTTTTCTTGTTATTAGAAAATCAAAGAAAGGTAGCTGCTTGTTGACTTCAACCTCCAATGTGAACTGTATGCGGTGATGAATGTTTTTAAGTACCTCTAAAAATATGTCTAGGTTGAACCTTCCATGTGGCCATATGATGAAGATGTCATTCACGTAATATATATATATATATATATATATATATATATATATATATATATATATATAAAAGATTTTTGGCCGTGCGAACATAAGATTGTTGACAGACATTATTCTCTTTAAAAAGTGCGGGAATTCCAAGATAATGGAGAAGCTACGTGTCTTAAAAATGACTACAAAGCTAGTTTGGCCTAGTATGGAACTAATCAGGATATTACGTTCGGTACAAACCATAATCTCGCAATTGTGCCCTATAAACTGATTCTAAAATTAAAAACCAGTAAACAAGACACAATAGCGACCTCTCGACGGATCATTCAATAACACAAGAGCAACACAAACAAATAATGTTATATAAAACCGCCATGTGATGGCGCGACGAAAGAAATAAATCAAAACTCGACACACGGCACATGCTACCCAAAGGATAGAGGTCGCATCATTCGGCACCAGTGACCCAACTAATCACGAATTCCACAGTTAAAGCAAGGAGTTCCACCAACGATCCACTTATGAGAGGTGCTGCGTGTTTTTTAAGCCAACAAATATATGAAAAACTTACCTCATACTGAAAAAAATGTTTACATGACCCTATATGTTTTCATACTGAAAAAAATGTTTACATGACCCATTTGTTCGATATTATACAGCATATTGTGAATCAATATTCATAATGCCTGTAATTCGAAAGACCCATAAATATGTTTCAAATAACCTTCTGCCACCTCTGAGATTACAGATGAATATATTTACTTTGACGAGAGAAACTATAACTATAAATTAGAGTTGTAAAGTCAGATCTAAATTTGAAAAGTAAGTTGCCAATAGTTTATTAGAAAATTTAGAAATGTTGAAAATAATAAATTTACATAAATAAATTAAAAAACTTAATATATTTAATTTAATTTACTTTATCGACTTGGTAACAAACAAGATAATCATTCTGTATGAACAGAGGGATATAAAGATAATATATGAAAAAAGAGATTTATTCGACAAAACAAGACATATATGTAAAATTGAGGTTTTAACAAATCCTAAAAGTACTGTGTCTTATGTGAGCGGTCGATACTGAATTTTAATATTGTAATATTGTCCTATCTACGCACGATTTTAACATATAAGACTGGACTGCTTAATATATCCCTTATACCAATAAAAAATTTACTTTTTATAAAAAATCTAACCGACATCTAAAAGGCTAAAGCTAAAAAACGAAAAATAACAATATACATTTTTATACGAATTTGAAATTTTTGATGTTGGCGCCAAACTAGTACCTAATAAAATGCGTTTCACATAAAAAGATTGAAAAATACTTTATTTGTAGTGGTTTTCTTATCATAGCTTGTGTGTATCTCGTCTTAATACACTGTAAAAAACTTTACATTAATTTTAAGGTAATATTGTGGAAGCAAAATTTCATAAACAGTTGATTAAATTCAGTTACTGTTAACGCATTAAATTTAATAACTTTTAATTAAATCTAATGTAACTATACCAATAATTTTAATAACTTTACTGAAATTTAAGGTAACATTCAATTAAATTTAATGTATAAATCTTTAATTACAAAGTACATTAAAGTTATTCACGTTTTAAGGTATAAAATCATTAATTAAATTAATGAATGTGCCTTAAATTTAAAGTTATCTTTAACAGTATAATTATTTGTTTCATTTAGCAATAATTAGTCGCCGACTTCAAAAATGTCAATTTCATACAACAATGTATATTTTTATTACTCGCTTTGTAGTGATTCTTTGGAAGTGGGTTCCATTTTTTATAAAAATCTTATTTTCCAATTTTGATTTTAATTAAGTTTCTAAAGTCGCAAGAAAGTACCCGTTTTATTCAAATTATTAAACTGAATATTAAAAAGTTCTTTGATTTTGAGAATTCTCCAAATACCAGTTTTGAATGAAATTGTATCAAACAAATATTTAGTCTGCTATAGTAAATCTGCTATTTAGAAAGATAATTTTAAATTGGTAACTCAAGCCCCAAAACTCTCCATCACCGATATTGAGAAAATGTGAGATATGTAAAATTTTTTTCCGACTCCTCAGCACCAATCTTGGACATAATTCTCCTTGGCAAGTTTGATCTTAGATGTCATGGTGGACCGTTCAACGAAACTATTAAAACTTCAGTTACAGCAAGCCAACACATACTGGACAATATCCTAATCATAGTTCAAATCATCTGTTGTAATAAAACAGCAAGAAAGCCAATTCATTGGAAAACGAGGTAGCAAATATTCAATCTGATTTACAATAGAATGGTTATCCTGTAAAACTAATTGACGATATTATAAATAACTTTAGAACAATGACCACTGAAGAGCAAGAAACACATTCACTCTTCACAATTCGGTGCATTAAGGGAACCTCGAAGAAAATAGGATGAATTGCCATCAGTTATAATATAAAAACAGGCCTTAAATCAGGAAACACACTTAAAGTTCATTTAAAGAAACAAATCTAAAAACTACCGATAAGAAAGAATGTTCCAAAGTTCCATGTGAGTGTAGTGAAATATGTATTGGAGAAATCAAGCGACCATTAGAGTTAGAATTAAGGAACATAAAATTCATACACAAAAAGGGGAAACGTCGAGATCAAGTATTGCAGAACACGCCTAGGATAAACAACACCATATAACATAGTCTGAAGCTGCGGCAATATATAGGGAACCCAACATGAAAAAAAGAAAATTCATAGAAGCAGCTAAAATTAAAAATCCAGTGTTGAGATACCTAATCTTCGACAACCACTACTTTGTAACATCAAATCATTGAATAGTGTAGAGTGAAGCGAAACTTTGCACTTCATTGGACACAGTTCCTATCTAAGCCTTAAGATAAAACATTTAGTTTATACTTGATAACGATTATAAATACAACCTAAACGAAAAGTCCTAAAAATAAACAAAAATAAAGACAATTCAAGTCCGATAATCACATTTTAGTCAAAGTGAAAAATTTATTTATTTGAAAGTTTTAAGAAAAAATCAAAACAAATTTTTTTAATGTTTTTTTATTATGTAATGGTTGTTAATATCATAAAACAATCTATATAAAGAAAAATATCATATTATTATTTAACATTAAAAGAATAAATGTGGGATATGTCACTTTGGGCTTTAACAAACTCAATATTTTTTAAAATAAAAATTAACTCTTTATTTTCACTTTTAATCAAAGAGGTGCATATTTATGGGAAAACTAGTTCTTTTCAGGAAATTGCTGGGAAAAAGATTTATGGAGAAAATATTTTTATTCCTACGAAATAAAAATAATAATCAGTTTATTAAATTTTTACAGAATTATTTATTGTTTTATACCCTACGATTTTTACAGCGAAAACAAACTATTTATTTAAAATTAAAGTATTCTTTTATACCCGGCGATTACTACAGCGAAAACAAAGTATTTATTAAAAATTAAAAAACAAAAAATCACTGGTAAAGGAATCTTCTTCCGTACTGTTAAAAGCGACGTTCTCATTATTTGAATATTTGTAAAATGCCCTAAAATGCTTCACCTTATAGTATCCCAACCACTGGATTTTTAGCCCCTCAACTTTGTTCCCGGTACATTAAACTTTTCTATTTGTAATATTGGGTTGAGTAAAAATCTCTGGGTGAAAAATTTTTGTTAATTTTTGCACCTTTTATCACATTTTTTCAATAGCTCGGTACAAATATATTGGGATAAAATATCTATTGTTTTCTAATTTAAAATTTGCAGGAACCAATTTCCTGTGGTCCCCCAAAGCTAAAGACTCATTTCATATAAATATGCCTATTTTTTTCTTGTGAATCCCAAGATAGTATGTCCAAAGCTGACGTTTATAATAACATATTTTCCGCATTAGAAGTGAAGTTACCAAGATTTTTATCAAATCGAAAGTATTTTTTGTCACAAATTCGTCATTTAGATAACTTTGAATCATTTTTTTTAGACCTGGTGTTACGCTTTTAAATTTTTTTAAATGTAATTATTTTTCTTTTTTGGCATTTTCCTCCTCCTCCTATAATTTTTTAATGACTTTACTTTCATTTCTATCATATCGCATTTTTACAGGTATCTGATAAAGGTGTATGAACTTAAATTCTTTATAAAACATTTTAGTAAAAACCCATTTAGAAACTGCCAGATGAATTTTTTTCTACACAGAGTTCATAAATTTTACTAGGCAATAATTAGACGCAAATTCGATAAAAGAAACTTTCTATTTGGGTTTTTGTGAGATGCGACTCATTGACGAAAACTTATTTATAAATCAATAAACTTGGTTTGTTTTTTCCAAGTTAGTTTTATTATACGGAATGCGCTTTCCACGCTCATCAACATAAGAACTATTACCAGCCGTCTTTTGACTAAGCGCCCTGGTAATCCTTGCCTCAGAATCTCTTAAAAAAAATTATAAAATACCTTCAATACCTTCATGATTTCACCGTCAGCCGACAGATAATAAATTCTTGGTTTCTGACACTTGCTTTCTGCATTATCTGTGTAAGCTGTACTTTGTTAGCAATTTTAACTTACCAGAATAACTAAGCAGACCATAAATCATAGTTTTAAAAAACATAAAAATTGTTAATAATTTCCTGCTGACGTTAAAATTTAACTTTTACATCGCAACACTTGGTGTACGAAGAGATTACTAGAAAAATCTTTTAGAAGGGCGTTCTTAATCCATGATAGACAAATAGCTTTCTCCCTTGACGTTAATTATTTTTTTATGTTTTTTTTACTGGGTCATATTTCAGGTTCCCTTCTCTCCTTTTTATTTCCATCTTTAATTTTTTATCATGATTTTTTACAGGATTCTTCACTAATCTGTGGTAAAGTTATGAGTTTGATCTTCAGAAGAAGAACTCTGAGCCTTAGAAGGAGAGCAATCTGAGCTGGAACACAAAAAGGGTTTTTCTTCACTTTTTACAAATAACCCCTAGACGTAAAAACATAACCTTAAATATAGAGCACAAGAAAATAAACACAAATGAGACAGAAATATTAATTATAATACGTATCGCTTCTTGAATTCTTGTTTTTGGAGGTATTCTCTTTAAAGAATGAACCAAATTTCTTTAAATTTTGAAGAAAGTAAAAATACCGAACAACCAAGCTTAATTTGCACAAGTTGATGCCAAACTGGCTTAACTTACAGCACAGAAATTCTCATTAAAAATGCTAGAAAATATTTATATCGCCCTCTACGAACTGTCAATGAAAAGGAGGTTCATTCATTTTGGCACTAACAAGTTGGAACTTTTTAAATCTGCACACAATATAATTTTTGTGGATTTGTGTCTTGAGCCATTCTGGTTCTGATGGCTTCATTTGATAGTAGACATCTTTGATAGTATCACCTTTGCTACTGAAACTTGAACTAGTTGTCGCGCACATTGTACTCTCTTTACACAACAATGACCAGAGACCGAATAATTTATAGAGCACTGTGCTATTGGCAGCAATAATTATTTAAAAATTTAATTTCATAATCTTTAAAAACTTTCATAATATTCATATGAAGACCTTAGTATAATTAAACCAATATTTGCTACCACAATAAAGTTGGACAGTCACATACCAAAAATTACTTGCAAATGAGGAAACCTAAAAATCACCACTTTGAGTAAAGTTAAAAACTTGTTATTGCTTAACTAGTCTACATAGATTAGGTATTAGTTTCAAGACCATTTAAATAAAACGAAACGAAAAATAGTAACAACAGATTCTAATACCAGTTAAACTAAAAGTTTCGGATGAAGCTGTTTAGATAAAAATATATTATAACTGTTTTCCTAAAACCTATTCTGTGTTTTAAATGGAACTGTGGGATTAAATTGCCTCTTACACAAATTGCCTTCTTAAAACTAGTTTTCTAGCACAGCTGCTAACTACGAATAACATTGTTGGAAATCTTTGAAATGTTATAACTTTTACATTCAAACCGTTGGAACACGAAGTATTTAGAAAAAAAAAAACAAAAATTTTAGGCTTAGTCTATTTTATTAATAGGTATTTGTGACATATTTGCCGGCATAATCATTTCCCTGGCCAATATTGCACAGATGAGGTACCGCACATTATTAAACTTCAATATTTTTGATTTTTCGAAGACAAGCCATTCTTGGTAAAAGTCTTACTTGCCTTCGTATTTTAAAATATTTAAAAATAGAGAATTAAATAAAATATTTTTATAATATTTAAGTTCTTTTATTTATTAATTTTGCCTTTAATTAATTTTTTTAAGGAATGTTGTTACACCTTGACAACAGGCGCGGATCCAGGGGGGCGGTGGAGGCGATGCCCTCCCCCCCAAGAGCTTTGAGTTCAGGAAAATAGAACCGATTTTGCCTCGTATACTATAGTTAATTGAAGAACTAGAGAGGGTAATAAATCATTTTTCCCTTTTTTCTTCGCAAACTACCTGTCTTCTTTAATCCGGTGTCTTTGGCAAAATCTGTTAGACACATATATTTTTCATAGGAATGGGTTAGAAATTTTATAATCAAAAATACTGGTCTATATATAATAATGGACTATTTGGGTTGGATAATAATCGATATTTGGAAGTGTGAAGTGTTAAAAAGGATTTTAATCCTTGTCATAGGCATCGGAAGGAGGTTTATTTTATCACACACAGTATTTATGGCACAGAATACTATTGCGGTAATAAACTTAAAATAAAAAGTTTTTATAATATTATTTTATTTCTTATGATTTCTTAATAATTCACATACATTACAAAATATAGATAATTTTGACATATTTAATACAAATCACAACAGTATTTTCATTATTTTTAATTTTGGCATAGAACCCGTTTTAGGCATATTAAGGCTAAAACGTAACCTTAGCTCTCAAAAAATTTTAAGTTATAATTTAAAAACTTACAAAATACCCTTTGTCAAAAATACAAGAATTTAAACATATATAAAAAATAAATTCGTTCATATAATATTAAAATTTTTTTGGGGCTATCGGTCAGTTTGTTATTAACTAAAAACCTTTTTAGGACATTTGACGTGTCAGTTTATTTATTTCTTAAACCATTTGCAGAATTACAATTAAACACGAAAAAGAAATTCAAATATAATTAATTTTTACATGTTACATTTTAAATTAGACCTACTTATTTTTATTTCTATTGCACTGACATTTTAGTTTAATTTACTTTATAATATGGAACTTCGATAGCCCCAAAAAAAAAAAATAATTCTACACGCTTAAGAAAAAGACACAATATAATAACAAAATAATAAAAAAATTAGGGCTAATTGGAATTAAATATATACAAAATTAAAGAGTGGGACACACTAAAATAAAAATATATATGAAAAATATATAAACAGCATTAAACAATAAAATACAACAAAAACAAAAATTTAAATAATAAATTGTGTTTACGCTGGTAAACATTACGCATCTAATTTGTAATCAAAGTCAGTGAAGCTATCTTTGTTCAAATTAATTATAATTGGTTCCTTTATCTCACCGATCATGAGACCGAGTTTCCACATTTTCTTTTATTCTTCTATTATATGGATTTTTCCCAATTTTCCGCAGTAACTTTATTCAAAAAAATCTTTCAGAAATTCAGTTAAATTACTAATTTTGTAAGTTGTGTTATTTCTAGCAACTCTACCTTTTACTTGAGAGAGATCTTTCCTTCTGCAACGGAGAGTTTCCGGACGATCTATAAGAACAGATTGCCTATCTGGTTTCTCCCAGCAAAAATTATGTTCTCTGAGCAATTTCCATAGCTCAGTTCTTTTAATTTCAGGTAAATCCCGATATTCATTGATTTTAGTTAGAATTTTGTCAACGGTTGGGATATGCTTCTCATAATAAAATGTTTTCATCTCTTCTTTCAACGAAGTTTTTCATCTGCCTGTAATTGAATGTGGCTTGGGAGTACAAACAATTCCAGTGTTTTTTTTCTCCTTCAGTATTCGGTACATAGTAGATTTTCCAACTTCTGTCATGTTGGAATATATCTCAACGGATATAATATAACATTATTATGTAGATATTGATATCTTAAGGCATCACAAACATTCATCGTAATAAGTTTTTCGTCGAGGAAAAAATGCCCTGGTTTAACGATTTTGGAATAAATATAGAGTAGGAAGCCATATCTTTTGGGTATCTCACTGATCTCAAATAATGTATAAAAATAAGCGCAAACAAGATAAATCACTAAGGACATACTGCACGGTGTACTTTGCTCACTGACAGAAATTAAATTGAACTATCAGAAATTTTATTGTTGCAGTAAATTTATAAAAGCTTATAATATTTAAATATAATTAAATAATATATTTACGCCAGTCCTCAGTTACCTGCGGCACTGGAGCAGGTACGTTGGAGGTTTCGGTAACAGTTTTATTACTCTCTCTAGTTTCTGAATAGACTATAGTATACGAGGCAAAAGAACATAGGTAGTTTGCGCAGAAAAAAAAGGAAAAATGATTTATTACTCTCTCTAGTTCTTGAGTAGACTATAGGAATGTGTATGCTTGCGATCGCCCCCCCCCCCCCCGTCTCAAGAGCTCGGAGTTTAGGAAAATAGAAATGATTCTGCCTTTTATATTAGGAATATGTATGCTACTAGCACTCTCTCCCCCTGTCGGCAACTTGTTTTTTCTTGTGTGAATTGATTGTCTGCCTTACACATTTAATATCATTACAATTAGAATTAAAAATCCTTAAACACATTTCATTACTAAACACGTAAAACTTATTCCCATTCATCTACTGTTCAATTTAAATGTCGATGAGCAGATTGTAGATTTTAGATTGCTAGTGGGAAGTTTGCTTCCCTGCAGTACTTCGACCTATAAAATCGTTTTTTTCTTACCCTGATCTACTATATGGCCGCAATATTTAATCTTTTCTTGAAGTCTGCTATTCTTCTGGGGCGTAAGTGCATTTTTTTTCAGGGATCATGATGACGCCTTCGAAGAATTGTCTTTTGCAGGACATGCAGTAGTTGTTCTGCTGTTTCGGCTGCCTTGTCTATCTTGTGGAAACTGTATTGCAGAAGGTAGTGTACTTTGAAGATTTATTGAAGATATTTGTTATTACTCGAATAGCCTTTTTGGAAGATCAAGAAGCATTTGTACGTTCTTTAGCGATGAATTTATGAATTTTTTCTTGTCTGAGAACAGGCATTCCAGTTCCGGCAATCTCCTTTTATGTGGCTTTTTGATCGTCTACAAAAAGTTTCCAGATAATGAAAGTTGCGCTGCTTGGCAACTGACAATATGTATATATTGACCTTGTTAGCGCAGATTTGGATTTCCTGCATTTCTGCTTGCAAGATAGTAGATGTGCCTTCTAGAAATTTAACAAGCCCAAAACTGGGGTCTGATACTTCCATTTTAATTCCTTCTTCCATCTTGAATTCATCAATAAACCATAGCATTGAATCCTTTATTAGCTAAGATAATCCCTCTTAGTTCGCTTGGTAGCAGTAAGTTACCACTTTATAGTTCATATCAAAATAGTACCTACACGATATCTGTTAGTTCAGTCGAAATGGATTATGTTGCATTTATTTCCGGAAACTTCAAATTTCCAATGTAGTTTCTAGGTTTGATGCTTTCAGTTTGGAGAAACTTGAGGAGATGTATTGCTGTCGCCTTCATTACAAATATATGGATAATAATGACATAGCTCTTGTAACTCCTATACAGATTTGCCTTCGTACTTTTGGCAGCTTTTTGTGAGCCGCTCATACAACCATAAGACTATTTTCTTCTTCAAACCCCAGATTTTTCCAAAGACTATATGGCACGTCTAGCTTGTTGATATTGCCGATTGCAGAATATTTTCAATATAGCTGTTCTTGGTCAGTTTCTAGTCTATTATTACTCACAGATATTAAACCTCAGGAAAAGCTCAGTTTTGTTCCCTTTAAAGTTAGAACATTGAAGTCTAGTTTTCGTCTCCTTATGGCAAGTAGCACGAAGACTGCTTTGTTTTTGCACTAGTTGATAGTTTGGCTTGGGACAGTTTGTATAAGGCTTTTAATAGTTCCTTCATTCTTGCCTCTAATAGTGATAACTGTGTCGCTAGCATAACTTTGCATTGTGAGTCGTTCCAGACTGTTCATGATCAGAGACCACAGTCGAGGCAATAAAACTTCCCCTGGTGGTGGTTGTCGCTACTTCGTTACCGAGAGATGCAGTGATAATTTTACTTTTTAGCATCGATTCGATCCATCTTATCAGTGGAGGCTCCGTTTGCCTTGCCTCTAGAGCTCTAACTATGGATTACTGTGAAGCGTTGTAAAAAAACTCCCTCTATATCAATGAAAGCACCCAAAGAAATTTCTTTTGCCATCAGTGTTTTCTTTAGGTTACTTTGTAGACAGTGTAGGTCATTGACTATGGATTTATCGGCCTAATAAACAAACTGTTTCTTGTAATGCGATTTCTGATAAAAATGTCGACGAGTAAATGCTAACCTTGCAATTCTATCTCTTCCCGAAATAGAGGGCTTTTAACTGGGCGTCTACTAATCAACATTCTGTTTACCAACCGTCTCTGAACGTGGGCTAACAATAATTTCTGGAATTTGAGCAATAATTCTACGCGTGAACTGTCAAGAATTGTTTTGAGAAATTCATTTTGAACGGTTGTTGGACCATATTATTATTTTTATCAGTCTTACCTACTTACGGGAAGTTTTCCAAATATTCCTTGTCGTAATAACATAATGTTATTTTGGATACGCCTTGAGTCTTGAGCTTGTTCTTACCTTCTAAAAATGCAGTTGCTACTCACGTATACCTAATTGATTATTATCAAGTAAATAAATTATCAAACGAAATAAATTGTCTGTTGACAGCCTTAGCATAGAACTTCAGCGTAACAATACGTTCCCTTTTTACAATTGTGACGGATTGGTCCAAAATCCATCCAGAGGGTCAAATAATATTGCCAGCGTCAACATTCGTAAAACAGCTGTAATTTGTCACCTAACGTCGACAATATGTGTGTTTTGTTCTTATAGGCACAATGGAAATAGGGAAAAAAAAGAGAAATTACCAAATTGGATATCCAGACTTTTAATAGAATATGTCATATTTTAGCGGTAATGATACTCAGATAACTGATCATATCATTCTAAGTTTACATATTTTCAGTTTCAAATTTCTTTCAAAAGTGTAATTCAATTCATGATAATTTTAACGTAACTCGTGGAAAACGATACATTTTTATTAGATTCGATTAACTTTATAATATATCTTTAATCTTGTTAGTATGAGAATAACGTGAGATCCTTTTCTTAATCGTTAGCTTCAGTTTCATTAAAAATCGACATAGAGTATTTTGTTAGATACAATATCTATAAATGGATAACGTATATGGAAAAACCGGACTAGGATATAAACTTGAGGTATGTTTACTGTAATCAAAAATTTCGACGCGTTTGTGTACCGTAGGGCAATGTACATACGTTATTTCAATAAAAAATATCCATTCAATCATGACCTTCTATATTATCAATGTTTCCAAATTGCCTAAAATGACGTCAGACCTTTTTTCTTCATCGCTATAAAAATAATATGGAAATAATGGTCGTCTTGTTAACTTATTAACCGACTTCTAAAAGAAGGAGGTTCTAAATTCGTCGACTATTTCTATTTAATGTATGTACACCGATTACTCTGGAATGGCGGCACCGATTTGAATGAAATTTTTTACGTTATGTTCAGGAAGTTGCTGCGGTGGGCCATATTTTTTTGGATGCAGTAAAATCTAAAATGGCACTGATAATATGGCGGTCAAAAAAATCAAATTTGTCGGATTTTCTCCTAAATTGGTATGGGGGAATTTTCGGGATCGTACACAACGAATCTGAAATTATTTTTAAAAAATTAAATATGGCGGATCCAATATGGCGAAAAAGAAAATTTAATTTTGTCCGATTTTCTCCAAAATTGGTGTGGGGGAGTTTTTGGAGTCGCAGATAACAAATCCACAATATTTTTAAAAAATTCAATATGGTGTATCCAATATGGCGGACAAAAAAATTAATTTTGTCCGATTTTCTTCAAAATTAGTATGGGAGAGTTTTTGGGGTCGCACATGACGAATCTAAAGTTATTTTTAAAAAAATCAATATGGCGGATCTAACATGGTGGACCAAAAAATCAATTTTGTTCGATATTCTCCAAAATTGTTATGAGTGAGTTTTCGGGGTAGCACATTACGAATCTGCCTTTATTTTAAGAAATTAAATGTGTTGGATCCAAGATGGCGGATTAAAAATTCTACATCCCTCGATTTTGTCTAAAATCAGTATTGGGGAATTTTTGTTAATGCTAATTACGAATTTAAAATATTTTTTGAAAAACTAAAAATTTTATATTTTTCGATTTTGTGCAAAACTCATGTAAGAGGTTTTTGAAGGTGTAAATTATAAATTTAATAGTATTTTTTCAGGATTGAATATAATGGACTAAAAATTCTACATTTTTCAATTTTGTTCAAATGTGGGACTGAATCATTTTTGAGGATGTAAATGGTGAATATAAAATTATTTTAAGAAAATCTAATATGTCAGATATGTCTAGAAATTTTGGGGGTTTTGGGGTTTATATTATCAATCTAAAATTAATTTGAAATTTAAGATAGTAGATTTACTATGATAGAATAAATGCACTGGTATTTGGAGGACCCTAAGAATCAAAGAATTTTTAGTGGTTCATTATAGGGTGATTTACAACTTTGGATAAAATGGGTACTTTTTGCCACCTTGGAGTTATTGCGAGGTACACTGATCTCGATTAGTACTTGGTTCAAATAATTTATGAATATCATAATGAATTCAAAAATAAAAGTCGAAAAATAAAATTTTTATAAAAAAAAATTGAACCGACCTAAACAAGTGCGCTAAAAAGTGAAAAAAAACTGTACATTTTTATATAAAATTGAAATTTTTGAAGTCGGCGCCAAATTATTTCTAAATGAAACAAATAACTACTAATTATGGTAAGACAGCAATTACAAATAAAGTATTTTTAATCTGTTTATGCGATTTACATTTTGTCAGGTATTAGTTTGGCGCCGACTTCAACAATTTTAATTTCATATAAAAATTTATAGTTATTTTTCACTTTTTAGCGCACTTTTAGAAGTGGTTTCAATTTTTTTTTATAAAAATTTTATTTTTAGGAGCAAAATTCGGGCGAAACACCTGGCAATAAACATAATAGTAACCGGAATAAAACAGATGAATCGCTTTCTAAAAGAAGAACAAGGTAAGAAATATCTAGCTACTTCGTTTCGCTACAATTTTATTAACAATTGTATTGAAAGAACTGTACTTTCATTTAGGTATAGAATGGTGAAAATAAATATTATCTCATAGATATAGCAAAAAAAATTTCCAGATCATCTAAAAATTAGCTCGCGTGCTAAAATTAGTACACTTTGATTTCTGGTTTTATATATATTGAAATAATTACGTTACATTTCATAAATTCCTGTAACAAAATTCTATTAAAATTATGCGTTATTCTCAAATGCGAACACATTTTTAAAAGTTTTATTAGAAGATATAATTAACAATATCTATTTTAGTCAAACATGGACTCTAATACCGCTAACACATTTTCTTTAAACTGCATCATTTTTAAAGCAGTAATTTCCATAAAAGTATACTATGATGAAAACCTGTAATATTTTCAAGATTTAAGTTTAATCTCATGTACTAAACTACTACTTAGATAACCCCAACTTGTATCGCCTCTTTAAACGCCAAATATTTGTTTTACAGAAATATTTGACTACTAGACATTAATTTTGTTAAAGTCTAGTCAGTCTAGCCTGGTTGTTGAAATTAATCTAATGTACAGAAAAAAATAATAACGAAGAAGGGAACAAATGGTGAGAATGAAACAGATCAGCCTCCTACATGAAACAATGCTTATTGGATGAAAAATAGCTCGCAACCGCTAATTTCATTATTTTAAAATGCATTTTTTTATAGGAAAATATTTTACCGGGTAGATCAGAAAAGTGTTACGTGTATCATCTCAAATTTGCTTAATTGAATACATTGTATATCATTAAAATTTCTAATTCTAAACTGAATTTTTTATTATATTATTAATTTATTTACCAACCTCAGGTTGTTGGGAACGGGATAAGAGGATATATATATATATATATATATATATATATATATATATATATATATATATATATATATATATATATATGTTTATGCGGCTTTCACGGATTCCTCCGTGTGAGATACAACAACAGTGGATATATCAACATTATGCCGTTGTAATGCTGAAATCACATTCAGCAACCGTACAACTATATGCAGCTCCGTATATGAATAAAGTCAAATGCGAACAGTAAATGCAAACTTCTCTCCATCATATCCTTTCTGTGTTAGAGGTTGAACAGTTAGAATAAATTGTTATAGAATGCAATTTATCCCATTCCACCACCATCGAGATGATGGCCTATCTGTACCACCATACCGAGAAGAAAGTCAAAACTTACCCTTCCCGCCACAGTGATACGGCAGAGGTACATGTTTCGTCTCTATTAGACTCATCAGAGTACCGACATGCACCTGGCTGCGCAAAGGACAGATCGGAAGGAAGTATGCAAATACTGAATGTGATTTCAGAACTACAACGGCATAATGTGGATATATCCACTGCTATTGTATCTCACACGGAGGAATCCGTGAAAGACGCATAAACATATATACGTCATCCGGTGGGAGGTCGGCGAAGCCGCGTTCAGTATTTGCATACTTCCTTCCGATCTGTCCTTTGCACAGCCAGGTGCATGTCGGTACCTTGATGATTCTAATAGAGACGAAACATGTACCTCTGCCGTATCACTGTGGCGGGGAGGGTAAGTTTTGACTTTCTTCTCGGTATGGTGGTACAGGTAGGCCATCATCTCGATGGTGGTAGAATGGGATAAATTGCATTCTATAACAATTTATTCTAATTGTGTAACCTCTAACACAGAAAGAATATGATGGAGAGAAGTTTGCATTTACTGTTCGCATTTGACTTCATATATATATATATATATATATATATATATATATATATATATATATATATATATATATATATAGTGACGATATTGAGTGGTATTGCATCCGCACAAAATATTTGCCCGAAAATAATTTTTAGAAACTTTGTTATTATTTTATCTCTGAATTTATATTTTAAAATTTTCAAAATATTGCCAAAATTCAATTAAAAATTAGTATTACTTGTTGAGCGCCAGGTAAAAATAGCTATAATAAATGATAAATATTTTTTACCAATTTTAACTATTTTCAATTTTTAAATTTTCTATATAGATATAGATGTGTTCCTACCTGTAAATTGACTCCTTCTCAGGTGAGTTCCGTTGTTTATAAGGTATCAATCAGACAATCAATACACAGAATGATTAAAACACAAAATATAAATTTTTTTTAACAATATAAAACAAATGGCACAATATTCTTAATTATTATTAGATGAAATTTAATGGTCAATACTTTTATCTTTTATCCAACACTATTTCTAATCAATATTACCTATTAGTTACTTGTATCTACCATGCATTGTCTTTTAACAACCTGGATCACAAATTGGCAACGTTTTAGTTTCGTAATCGTCTACTAGATGGCTAAAGTGCAGTTTTATATGGAAGCGTCGTTAATTTCTTAAAAAATGATTTTTTTAAACTAATTATCGTGTGCTGTGTTGTGATACAAGTAGTTAATATATTTTCACACCTAATATTTATGATGATAAATATTATTATTATTCTTACAGGTTAGTGTAGCAAACTATAATTTATTAATTTAATTATTTTTATTTTAAGAAATATTAGGTTATTATTGGATGCTAGTTTTCAATGTCTACGAAAAATTTAAGGCTTTCTTAAGCCTTATCTAATGTAAATACATTGTTATGTTTTTTTCTTTAAAAAAATTTCCAAATCTCCAAAAATATTTTTGTTGTCGTTTCCTATAAAGTAAGGAATTGACAAAATATTATCGTCTCGTCACCTATGTTCTTCTTAGTTCAATTCCAGTTAATTTTTTTTATATTCTTCTTATCACAGTATTATCGTATTTGTTGTTGTCTGAGAGTTGAATAATTATTTTACAAGACAAACTTATAAACTTTTACTATTTACTTTAAATAAATTATTAAATTCTTTTTATTTGACGACAACAAAATCACATAACCTCTTTTAAAGTCACAACATTGAAATTTTGTTTTCTTGTGACGTAGGAAAACTTCTGTTTCTTTTTTTCAACAATTGAAAATTAGAGGTTATGTAAATTTTCGGGAGCTGGAGAAACGCAGTGCTTTCAGCAAACTGATAAATTCAGCTGCTTCGAAATTCCTACGCTTTGGCTTTTTATAGTCGGCCAAAACATAAGAAATTTCTGCAATATGATTGGTCAGTTTTTATGACACCTGGAAACTTGATAAATCTTAATACCTTGAAAAATTGAATTTTATAATGGCATCTTAATTTTACCAATTGAGACTATAATTTTAATGTTTTTATTAACATATTGACCTAAATCTGACTATTGAGCATAATTGAGCTTGCAATAAATGAACTTTCTCGACACTTTGATATATATCAAAGGCACTTTCGTATATTATTTGTATATTAAAATTGATAAAAATTAACATTTTGTACCTTCAAATTTATGCCAATTTTACTCAAATTTTGTTCGAAAAAACTCTAAAATATTTATTGTTGCTTTAACATTATTGCCCTATTATTTAGCAAAATTTTCTTAACATATTAGTGTCAAAATTGCTTAAAATAAATTGAAATTTGCCTAATAAACTAATTAAATCTATATTAAATTCTACAATTTTATATAAAATTATGGTTTTAATTTCTACATAATTTCTTTCATAATTCTAAAACAATCTTCTTATATTTCGTACATTAATGTTTATTTATCACTATTCACGGTGTTTTTGTATGAATATTGCACTAATTTTTCCGCTACACGCACTTTTGTTTTATTGGGACTAACGACGATGTGTAACACTTCATTATTATTTTTTTTTTAAAGCATCCACACTCAATTTATTCATTCATATTTATATATATATATATATATATATATATATATATATATATATATATATATATATATATATATATATATATATAATTTATTTTTGTATCTTAAACCTTTAGTTAAATATTTTTTCTAATATTTTCTTGGGTATAGGTTTTTCCATTAGAAAACAAAGGACATTTTTTTTCTGACGTTTCATTCTACATAGTGAGCTTCTTCAAAAGAGCTAAGTATATTTATTTTACATCTACAAAATTACAAAATTTTTTTTTATAATAAACATATATCACAGTAATTATACTTTTATATTTTTAATTTAATTAAAATTAATTAAAATAAAACAAATTTTAAAATAGTCTCAAAAAGTTTAAAATTTAAAACGATACAACAGATTAAAAAGTGAAGATTATAAAATAGTACATACCTTGAAAGTAGTTTTGTGTGTATGTTTAAAAATAAATTCAATTATGATACTTGGTATGCAATTGATATGGTTTAAAAAATAATTAATAATCTTTTTTCCTATTTTTTTTGCTTTTTATGAAAAGAAATCTTACCATATATATATATATATATATATATATATATATATATATATATATATATATATATATATATATATATATATACATATATATATATATATATATATATATATATATATATATATATATATATACATATATATATATGTTAATGCGGATTTCACGGATTCCTCCGTGTGAGATACAATAGCAGTGGATATATCCACATTATGCCGTTGTAGTGCTGAAATCACATTCAGCAAACATACAACCATATGCAGCTCCGCGCATGAATGAAATGCGAAACAGTAAATGCAAACTTCTCTCCATCATATCCTTTCTGTGTTAAAGGTTGCACAGTTAGAATAAATCGTTATAAAACGCAATTTATCCTATTCCACCACCATCGAGATGATGGAGAGGGTAAGTTTTGACTTTCTTCTCGGTATGGTGATACAGGTAGGCCATCATCTCGATGGTGGTGGAATAGGATAAATTGCGTTTTATAACAATTTATTCTAACTGTGCAACCTCTAACACAGAAAGGATATGATGGAGAGAAGTTTGCATTTACTGTTTCGCATTTTACCTCATTCATACGCGGAGCTGCATATAGTTGTATGTTTGCTGAATGTGATTTCAGCACTACAACGGCATAATGTGGATATATCCACTGCTATTGTATCTCACACGGAGGAATCCGTGAAATCCGCATTAACATATATACGCCATCCGGCGGTAGGTCGGAGAAGCCGCGTTCAGTATGTGCATGCTTCCTTCCGATCTGTCCTTTGCACAGTCAGGTGCATGTCGGTACCCTGATGAGTCTAGTAGAGACGAAACATGTACCTCTGCCGTATCACTGTGGCGGGGAGGGTAAGTTTTGACTTTCTTCTCGGTATGGTGGTACAGGTAGGCCATCATCTCGATGGTGGTGGAATAGGATAAATTGCGTTTATAACAATTTATTCTAACTGTGCAACCTCTAACACAGAAAGGATATGATGGAGAGAAGTTACTCAGCGAGTAACGAGACGAACCGCACTTGAAAATGCCAAATGAGATTTTGGCGAAACGTCGTGAAAACGATTTTTTGAACGAACGGATTGAAACCCGGAATAACCAAACTATTCATATATATATATATATATATATATATATATATATATATATATATATATTGCTTTATTTCGCCATTGACATATGCATCGTGTTACCAAAATTATTGTCATCAAAAACGGCCATCTCTCCACTTTAAAATAAAAGTATTAAATCGTCAGGTTTCCAACTTTTTCTCCACTTGAACAGTCTTCAAAAATCAAATTTGGGGCATTCGTAGACCTTACGAACCATTAATCATTGGCATTTTTATTCCCACTCTGCGAATTTGTAGCAGTCGGGACACTTTTTTATTTACTTAATAAATTTATTGACATTCAGTTAGGTACCCTTTCAAAGATTATTGAAAAATGTATCATTTACGCTTCACTTAAATATAGATTCAATAAAATTAATCTTAAACGGGTTGTTATTTAATTTTATTAAATTTTTCTTTAGTGATTCTTAGCAGGTATCAAAGATTTGTTATAGAAATTGGAAAAAAGTTAATAGAAGATGGATACAGCTAAAGAAAGCAAAAAAACTTATTATAAGTCATTTGCTCAATTTCTGAAATTATATTTTCAAAGATAATAAAGTACTGGAGGGCGGCGGGTAATAAGGGCCACAATGTAAAGGATGGGCCATCTGTTGTTTTTTTTAAGTTAAAATTGCACATATATTTTACTAATTTAATTCGTGAATCTCTATTCAAAATGAAAGATGTATCTGTGGCAATTACTTATCAAAAACAATATCGTTCATATGACTACTGAAAGAGCGCATACGTCATATATAATATTTTCTGTAATCTCATCTTCTATTTCACAACTCCAACATATAGTTGTGTCAAATATATTCATAGTGACTTTAAAATCCACCATACCAGTTTTATTCAAAATCTTTTCCAACTAGAGTCGAAGTTATTGAACATCAGCAATAAACTAGAAACTCTTAACGAAGTTTTCCTTACTAATTCTAACTCCTGAACTAAGAACTTTTTGTCATGACTAGGTTATGAATAGGATATGCCAAATTGACTCATGAATAAATCACATCCTTCGTTTTGCAAGACCAACTTACATCCAAGAGTTTTCTACCTCCTTGTATCATATATATATATATATATATATATATATATATATATATATATATATATATATATATTTCCCTTTTTCTGAAATAGCATCCTTAGTGTTTTATAATACTTTAGTTACGTTCTGTAACTGTTCTCCTTTATTTTCGACCTTCAGTATCTCTAAAAGACCTCTTTGCCTCTTGTAATTCAACTATCCATGTTCTATAAAATTCAGCGAAAATTTACATATGTTACCACCTTGGGCATTGTAAACTATTAAAATAAATCTTCTTACCCGAAATGTTTAAAAATTAGATACATACTAGAGCAATAAAATTCTAAAGTCACTTAGCTTTAATAAATAATGAAACTAATGAGTTGATATGTCCTAAAATTTTTCTCTTATTTTTTGAGTGACTGGTTTAGGTGATTTAACAAACTAAGCATAGAGTACTAAGTTTTATGATCAGCTAATTTATGTGAATTTAATACCCAAAATTAAACCGATATATTAAACGACGTATATGTTATAACATTATGTTCAAAAAAGCTAAGGTGAAGTTCTGATTATGATCAATAATGTATTAAATTCCGGGAAGTAAAAAAGCAGTAATAACTTGGGGCTATAAACCATTATAATGTTTATTTCACCAAGGTTTGTTAAGAACTTTAATACAGGATGTAATTGTTACTTCGAATAACTTAAACTTATAAATGAAATAAGAATTATTGCCATTCATATCGAAGTTGGAGTATGTATTATGCAGGGTGTCCCACTGAAAAAATTCGATTTATACATAGAAAACTATAACTAGGAAAATTTTGAAAATTTAACAGTATACTAATGTCAATGGAGGCAACCAGGCTAAAATATTTATGCCGGAAGTAAGTGTCAACAATTTCCTTATTTATTTACAATATGATAAAAAGCATGATAACAAAAATTAAGGTATCAGTCAGAAATAAAAAAATCCATTTTTCTGCCCTATTTAAATAGTTGCATATATATATATATATATATATATATATATATATATATATATATATATATATATATATATATATATATATATATATTGATGGGACAGTAATTAATGGGTTTTAAAGATTTTTAAAATTCTTGAGACACAACTTTAAAATCATGATTTTCTCGATCGTTCATTGCTGAAGTAAAATCAAAACCAAACTTTAATTGATTAAACTTTTACAGATTTATGGAAAATTTTTAGAATTATTATTCTTTTATCTCAAAAACCATAATAGATAAAGACTTGAAATTTATAGGAAAATTAATATATTCCATTAAATTTAATGTTATCATACATTAAATTTAAAGTTTGATCATTAAAGTAATGAGGTGACTTTGTACATTCAATATACAGTCAGTGTTCATTAAATTTGAGATATGTTATGATATATTTAATGCATCAACATTAATATGAGTTCAGAAAATTCTGAAACTGCCAGGATAAGGAGGACACTTTTCCTATAGTTAGTATCCGCCATCTAGATCGGTTTCGAACTCATTTGTTCCGTCAATTCGGGGCAGACATGTACACATCACCATAAGAAAATAGAGTCCTTTAAGCAACTTATCTTATACTAAAAAAAAAGTTCAATGCAAGTTGGGCCATCTCCCGGAATCTCATACAACGTATATTGAATAATAATGTAAATTCCTTTAGTATTAAGGTATATGTGAATTGATTTTAATGTAAGCTGAAATATTTTTTCAGTTATTTTATTGAATTTTAAGATACCATTTAATCAAATTTAATGTACAGGGTGAGTCAACGATTGGATGAAGTAGGTTTGTGCCTTTTCGGTGAAATTAACAAAGAAACTATATTTATTGTTTGATACAGTTGATTTTTACGCTGATTTTAAAAATATTTAGGACTCTACAGGGTGAGCCAAAAAACTGGGACAGCATAAAGTTGTATTTTTTTAAATAGAACACCCTATATACGAATCGTACTTTCGATTTAGCTTATAATTTTAAATCTTTTTTTATTAAGGGTTTACTATAACAAAACTTTATCGTTTCTGAGATAATTAAGTTTAAAGAAAAAAAGTCACATTTTCAAGCATCAATTCAATCCTAAATAACGTTTTCAATTTTGTGACAAATATATTCAAATTTGGAATTTAGCAAGGCCAAGGACAAGTTAACATAATTTTTACCTAATATTTGCAATAAAAGCTACAGGGTGTTGAACACATCGGCTCAAATTTGTACAAGTTTAAATGAATAAATATCTTTTTTTTAAAATGGTACACCCTGTATATTTTCATGTTATTTAATAAAGTAATAAAAACCCTAAAAGTTTTGTTCAATATATCCTATACCTATTTATAATAGTTCTTGAGATATTTCAGTTTTTCTTATTTTCCATAGTTTTTACAGAAATAGTCTTCATTATCATAGTAGCCATGTAAAATAATAAAAAGAAACTACAGAAACAAACAGAATGTGGTTAAATATGATGAAATACATTATTCGTTATATTACAACCGCAATAGTTTAATTAAACATAATGTGAAAAAATTAACACAACAATAACGACAAGGCAAATACATATTTACTATTATACTAAATTGAAACAAAAAAATTACCTATTAAATACTGAGATTAATTATTTCTTTTTAATAAGTTTCGAATAAACGACCCTTTTGTACAATGCACAAATTTAGTCTTTTTTGCAGATTTTCTCGGACCCTGGACAAAATTAGTGGCGTTATTGTATCCCTAATCCTGTTTCGCATATCTTCCACTGTTGTTGGTGGATTAACATACACCTTATTTTTAATATAACCTCATAGGAAGAAATCTAATGGGGTGATGTCGCAAGACCTTGGTGGCCACTCAATGAAACCCCCACGTCCAATCCATTTTTGCGGATATCGTTGGTCCAAAAACGCACGAACTTCACGATGGTAATGCGGAGGCGCACCATCGTGCTGGAACCACATACTGTCGAGCTCATCCCTATCGAGACCTTGAAGCAGTTGGGGTAGTTCTTCTTGTAGAAAGTTCAGGTAACTATGGCCATTTAGTGGTTCATTAAAAAAGTGGGGTCCAATAATTCGATTATGATGAATACCACACCAAACATTTAATGACCAGTGGTTTTGATGTTGCACCTCTCTAATCTAAAATGAGTTTTCTGTGGCATAATAATGCATGTTGCGTCTATTTACGGCACCGTTACTTCTAAAAGTAGCTTCATCACTAAACATTACCTTGCATAATAAATTTGGATTTAATTGAATCTCCGCATTTATTGTACGACAAAAGTTTACACGACTTTCAAAATCCTGTCCATGCAATTCTTGGTGTAATTCCATGTGATATGGATGATACCTATATTTCTTGGTAGAACGATTAGCGGTGGATTGTGATGTTTCACATAATGCTGCTAACTGATATATAACCAATATAAGGATTTTCCTGAACATTTAACAATACTTGTAGTTCTTTTTCTCCATTAGTTACTGGTTTGTTGACCACTTTACGTTTTGGATAATCAACAGTACCAGAAGAATCAAATCTTTGCATTAAGTTTTGAAAAGTATGGGTATTAGGCTGGCGTCGATCAGGATACTTCATTTTGTAAATTCTTTGAGCAAGAAGGCAATTTTTTTGAGCCTCTCCTATTGTATAAATATTAACTCATTCTTTGGAAAATTCATTTTACAATATAAGATGAATGCAAAAAAAACCAAACTACACTACATAAAAACCAAAAGAAGCGATTGCGGTTATAAATTTGACACACAGAAAAATGTTCTTTTACATTGTTTTTGCCATGGCTAATATAATAATGAAGACTATTTCTGTAAAAAAGTATGGAAAATAAGAAAAACTGAAATATCTCAAAAACTATTATAAATAGGTATAGGATAAATTGAACAAAACTTTTAGGATTTTTATTACTCTATTAAATAACATGAAAATATACAGGGTGTACCATTTAAAAAAAAAAAGATATTTATTTATTTAAACTTGTTCAAATTTGAGTCGATGTGTTCAACACCCTGTAGCTTTCATTGCAAATATTAGGTAAAAATTATGTTAACTTGTCCTTGGCCTTGATAAATTCCAAATTTGAATATATTTGTCACAAAATTGAAAACGTTATTTAGGATTGAATTGATGCTTGAAAATGTGACTAAACCCTTAATAAAAAAGATTTAAAATTATAAGCTAAATCGAAAATACGATTCGTATATAGGGTGTTCTATTTAAAAAAATACAACTTTGTGCTGTCCTAGTTTTTTGGCTCACCCTGTAGAGTCCTAAATATTTTTAAAATCTTCGTAAAAATAAACTGTATCAAACAATAAATATAGTTTCTTTGTTAATTTCACCGAAAAGGCACAAACCTACTTCATCCAATCGTTGACTCACCCTGTACAACGAAATGATATTTGAATGAATTGCTTTAAATTCAAAGTAAATGTAAATTATTCACAATTTTCATTATAAAATCATTAAATTTAATATATAACGGACATTTAATTTGCATTGCATAATTCAAGGTTATTTTTAACAGTGTAGGTCTTGAAAACATACTATGCAAAGTACATTTTTATCCTAAAATCTGGAATAAATACATTTTGTTCAGGAAGAATTTTATTTTACCTATGGGTTTTATAAAATTTGATCTTGATTTTCCTTTATACGACTTCAAAATGTAATAGAAGCAAAAATACGATAGGTAGAAATAAAGCTCTGACTAATATATGACTCAGAAAAAAAATGAAACTTCAGTAATGTTCCAAAATTAAGTAAAGAAACTTTGAGAGCACTTCGCTAAAGTTTGTTGCGACACGTGGCTTTTTTCGGAAGTTTGATTAACAACTTTTATTTTCTCGAAAAGCTAGTGTTCCATCAGGTACTATCCAATTTTTTAGCTTAAAACGTAATTAGCTGAATTGCATGAATGTTTTTAGGTATGCTGGGGTTAATATATATATATATATATATATATATATATATATATATATATATATATATATATATATTACTATTTATACAAATGTCATATCGAAAATATGAGTGTCTGACTCTATTTTGGAAAAAATACAAAAAAATCTATTTGTAGTCTAGCTCTACACAATAAAGAATTGTACATAATATGTAGCTCTAGAAGTAAAAAACATACTTCTATCTTCTTGCAAGCAATCTCATGTGAGTCAACATCTATAATTATTTAATATTAGTATAAGACACTGCCATAATTAACATTCAAGCAAAACCACCAATCCTCATCTTTAACCAAACCGCGAATAACATTTTAAATGGAACATCGAATTGTAGTTTGAAAGTCGGGGTAACAAAGAGCAATTTCTGGTTTATTTTTAGAAAGTGCAGGCTCATAAATAATAAATGGAAGCCTAAACTGAAATTCAAGAAGAGAATATTTCATATCCCATAAAATTATAAATCAAGGAATTTCCTAATAAAATATACAAATTTTTAAATAGAGGGTATTTATAATTATTGAATGCAACCAACGAGTAATGTTTTCTCCTTAAGCCAACTATAAAAAGATTTTAATTTTCGGCAAGTTTCACTATAATTCTCTTTCGCAGTCTCGTCAGTGGAGTTTTATAAAAGCAAGGGCAACATTTAAAGAAAATCACGGTCGATATGAAATTACCATTCCATGATTTGCCAGCAGGACGTTGCCTCTGCAGACTTAATGCCAGACTAACTTAAAAAATATATAGTCAGAGAAAAGAGTAACCTTCGTATTAATAAATCGCAACATGCATGACAAAAATGTAAGTTGTCAGCGCCCATTATTTCTTCTTCTTTCGAAGTACTCCATTCCTGCTGTCAGAACAAATCTTTCTTTTGTACATTATTATACCTAGTTTCACTGCTGCCTATTACGCCAGTCGAATTACCATCGATATAAGATAATTTTGACATCATTTAATATCTCAAGATATGAGCCGGCGGGAGAATGTTCACAATGATGATGGTAATTCAAGGTTTCTTAGGCTCCAATTTTTTTTTGGGCATAACTTTTTATTGAACAATTAAGGTGTGAAAAACCCGTTTATGAAAACTCTGTTTGAAAACTCAAGAAGAATTAGCAAAATTGACTTGACCATCGAATTTGTCCTTAAGAAACAGGATTAGAATCGAATTTTCAACAAAATTCTAGAACATTCTATTTGAAAAGTAAAAGAAATAGCGAAAAACTGACTTCACCTTCGAATTTGTCATTAGGAAAAAAGCTTAAAATCGAATTTTCAATAAATAAAACCAATAAAACATTGGATGATTTTATGGAACTCACCTTAAAAATAAACAAGGAGAGAACTACGCCAAAAAAAGACCAATTTCGTCCGAAAAAAACAAGAAGAATTAGACCGTCTTCGAAAAGAAGAGCTTTGCCAAAAAGAAGAACAACATCGCCTAGGAGAAGAATAATGTCGTTTGAAAGAAAAACAGGAAGAAAAAGAACGTCGTCTTAAAGATAAACAACAAGAAACAGCATGTCGCATTAAAGATGAAAATAAACTTTCCAAATGGATACAAAAGGTCATTGTACTAGGAGAACAAAAATTCGATTAACTTATACTGGGACAAACGCAAAAGATTAAGAAAGAGATAGGAGAAGTGCGACAAGACACAGAAGAAGTACGCCAAGAACTACATAGTACAATACAATACAATTTTGCGTCGAGGCATAGAAGAATACACCAAGAAATATTGAATCAATTGTGCGACATGATATAGGAGAGATGCAATAAAAGTAAAAGTAATAGTACACGAGAATCTAAAATAAAGGGCCTTCAAATAGAAATCACTTAAATAAAGAAGCATGGTCCTTCTGATAAAAAAAAATAGCCACCAGATAGAACATAAACCCTCAGCTTAAGTCGGCCAGACATCATGGATAATGTACAAATTCCAATTTGAAGCTGCTGTTGCTATTGTAAATAACTGGAAATTTTGAGAAATGGCTACTGCATTAGTAACTGCACTAGGTAGTCCAGCACTGAAGTTATTGCAAATCATTTCTATAACCCAACAAACAGGCTATGACACCTTTAGTGCTGCATTGGAAAGAAGATTTGGAAATCAACATTGGCACCAGTTATATCAGTGATAGGTCAAGTCAAGACATCAAAGAAATGGAGAAGAATATCAAAAATATGTTCGATATCTTGTCCATCTGGCTCACCGGGCTTTGGAAATAGAAACAGCCCTTAATGTGTCAAGGCTGAAAATAAGAGCTGTTACCATAAAGAAAAACCAGGATTTACAGAACCAAATAATGGAGACAATGTTATCTGAAATTCTTAAAGAACCAGATATAATAAGTGATACCTCACTTTATAGAAGAAACCAAATTGAGTGCTACTGATATGGAGGAATTGGACATATGAGAAGGAACTGTCAGGTGTAATTAAGGCCTAGGTCACCATCCAAAGATCGCACAGATGAGCCAGAAAAAACTGCAACAGAACAATATTAACATCAAATGTAGACCGGAGTGCATAAAATCAGAGATGCCTTGTCAAGAAGACCATGTAAGAAACAATGCAAGCACTATAACAATATAGAACAAAGACAAGGGTTTCGTATTCTAACAGTCATTTTTGACATTTATCCAAAGTGAAATATAGCTCAAATGAGAAAAGACCAACTTAAAAAAATGATCTGGCGTCATTTCTTTAACTTAAAAGAAAAGTCAATGCTACACCTATTATCATTATTGACACGAGTGCTACAGTATCTGTGATCAAACCTTGTTGCTAGATTTAAAATCCTACCATTGTCCAGAAAAGTAACGTTAAAAACTGTAACTAGTGAAGCAGATGATATAGTTGGAGAGATGCAAGTGGAGCTTCAACTTGGAAGGTTAAAATTAAACCATTTGACATTAGTTGCCAACACAGAAGATGAGTTTATTTTGGGTATGAATTTGATTCGTCAACATGGATTTTCCGTCGACAACAAACTAAAGTTTAGCACTGAAGAATTTACTCTGCTAAAGAACTGCAATACCGAACCAGAGTCATTGCCGAACAAACAACATGAATAAAGAGAGCACGGAAACAATTATTTACGGAAGACTGGACGAGACTTCTGAAAACCACGTTGGATTAGTTCAACACTCAAACCCTGTAAATATCTGGAAGCCAAGGCATCAGTCAATTCATGTGACGTTAAGGCTAACTCGGCGGGGTTCCAGCAGGATAATAGGGTTTGGTTGGGGAATCCACAGAAGAAGAAAGGCAAATCACCTATGTTAATGACAGCATAGGAAGGCCCATATACTGTTCTGAAGATAATCAGTGACGTTGTTTATAGAATCCCACGAAGTTCCAAAGCCAAAATGAAAGTAGTATATTTTCACAGGTTGAAGCCATACCACGGAAGAATCAAAGTTGGTCGGAACGATCAGAATTAGGAGTAGAGCAATATAACGAAAAACTAGAACAATTTTGATGCGTTCTCATAGAAATATTATTTTCATTAATCCTTATAGCAATATTACAACAATAAGTTATCATTGTCTCTTGCAATTTTTAGATTTGCGTTCTCGTATATATATATATATATATATATATATATATATATATATATATATATATATATATATATATACACTTTTCAGTATTAAATAACAACCCATTAATAACTACTTAACAATTACACATTCAAATAATTCAAATATAAATTAAATTAACTACTCATATCCTATCCTATATATATATATATATATATATATATATATATATATATATATATATATATATATATATATATATATATATATGTTTATGCGACTTTCACGGATTCCTCCGTGTGAGATGCAATAGCAGTGGATATATCCCCATTATGCCGTTGTAGTGCTGAAATCACATTCAGCAAATGTACAACTATATGCAGCTCTGTGTATAGAATTAAGTAAAATACGAACAGTAAATACAAACTTCTCTTCATCTTGTCCTTTCTGTGTTAGAGGTTGCACAGTTAGAACAAATTGTTAGAAAACGCAATTTATCCTATTTCACCATCATCGAGATGATGGCCTACCTGTACCACCATACCGAGAAGAAAGTCAAAACTTACCCTCCCCGCCACAGTGATACGGCAGAGATACATGTTTCGTCTCTACTAGACTCATCAGGGTACCGACATGCACCTGGCTGTGCAAAGGACAGATCGGAAGGAAGCATGCAAATACTGAACGCGGCTTCGCCGACCTCCCGCCGGATGGCGTATATATGTTTATGCGACTTTCACGGGTTCCTCCGTGTGAGATGCAATAGCAGTGGATATATCCCCATTATGCCGTTGTAGTGCTGAAATCACATTCAGCAAACGTACAACTATATGCAGCTCTGTGTATAGAATTAAGTAAAATACGAACAGTAAATACAGACTTCTCTCCATCTTGTCGTTTCTATGTTAGAGGTAGGCCATCATCTCGATGATGGTGGAATAGGATAAATTGCGTTTTCTAACAATTTGTTCTAGCTGTGCAACCTCTAACACAGAAAGGACAAGATGGAGAGAAGTTTGTATTTACTGTTCGTATTTTACTTAATTCTATACACAGAGCTGCATATAGTTGTACGTTTGCTGAATGTGATTTCAGCACTACAACGGCATAATGGGGATATATCCACTGCTATTGCATCTCACACGGAGGAATCCGTGAAAGTCGCATAAACATATATACGCCATCCGGCGGGAGGTCGGCGAAGCCGCGTTCAGTATTTGCATGCTTCCTTCCGATCTGTCCTTTGCACAGCCAGGTGCATGTCGGTACCCTGATGAGTCTAGTAGAGGCGAAACATGTATCTCTGCCGTATCACTGTGGCGAGGAGGGTAAGTTTTGACTTTCTTCTCGGTATGGTGGTACAGGTAGGTCATCATCTCGATGATGGTGGAATAGGATAAATTTCGTTTTCTAACAATTTGTTCTAACTGTGCAACCTCTAACACAGAAAGGACAAGATGGAGAGAAGTTTGTATTTACTGTTCGTATTTTACTTAATTCTATACACAGAGCTGCATATAGTTGTACGTTTGCTGAATGTGATTTCAGCACTACAACGGCATAATGGAGATATATCCACTGCTATTGCATCTCACACGGAGGAATCCGTGAAAGTCGCATAAACATATATACGCCATCCGGCGGGAGGTCGGCGAAGCCGCGTTCAGTATTTGCATGCTTCCTTCCGATCTGTCCTTTGCACAGCCAGGTGCATGTCGGTACCATGATGAGTCTAGTAGAGACGAAACATGTATCTCTGCCGTATCACTGTGGCGGGGAGGGTAAGTTTTGACTTTCTTCTCGGTATGGTGGTACAGGTAGGCCATCATCTCGATGATGGTGAAATAGGATAAATTGCGTTTTCTAACAATTTGTTCTAACTGTGCAACCTCTAACACAGAAAGGACAAGATGAAGAGAAGTTTGTATTTACTGTTCGTATTTTACTTAATTCTATACACAGAGCTGCATATAGTTGTACATTTGCTGAATGTGATTTCAGCACTACAACGGCATAATGGGGATATATCCACTGCTATTGCATCTCACACGGAGGAATCCGTGAAAGTCGCATAAACATATATATATATATATATATATATATATATATATATATATATATATATATGGTACAGGTAGGCCATCATCTCGATGATGGTGGAATAGGATAAATTGCGTTTTCTAACAATTTGTTCTAACTGTGCAACCTCTAACACAGAAAGGACAAGATGAAGAGAAGTTTGTATTTACTGTTCGTATTTTACTTATATATATATATATATATATATATATATATATATATATATATATATATATATGGATAGGATATGAGTAGTTCCTATCCATATATATATATATATATATATATATATATATAATGTAGTTCCTATCCATATATATATATATATATATATATATATATATATATATATATATATATATATATATATGGATAGGATATGAGTAGTTAGTTTAATTTATATTTGAATTATTTGAATGTGTAATTGTTAAGTAGTTATTAATGGGTTGTTATTTAATACTGAAAAGTGTTGTGTTTTATTTGAACACAGTGGGAAAAACAAAGAGGGAGAAACTTAACAATATATTATCAAGTATCAATTTTCAATTTATTTACTTCCTGCCGATTATTGTAAAACAGTGTTTACGTCCAAATGTAACTTCTGGATAATGAAAAATTAAATATATTTACATATGATACAGATTTTTCCGCAAACACCTTTTAAATAAAATCTTCAAGGAATCCTAATTAAGAAAGTAATGTTAGATTAACATGAAACCACATAAAATAGGACAACACTTTCTCGTTAACGTCACGGTAATACTTATCTGAATTTATAGTGTTCATACATCATCTTGACAAGGTTTGTAAACATAACTTAATTCAAGTTTACCACAATATTGTTATACTAGGAGCATGCTTGTTTACGTTTTATTTGTAAGCATAGAATTTGGCATGGTTTTCATAATTAGATTTTGCTTAAAGTGTCATGAACAAGTTATTTATTTTCTGCTAACATTTTAGCTCCACTTTCTAATAATTAAAAAATACTGTAGACCATAATGTATTGTTTTAAGATAAGAGACTTTTCTTAAATATTAAGATTTTATATTTGTTGTCTAATTCATAAGAAAATAATTACCCAGATCCTTCCATATTAGGTCGTATTTTTTTTAGAAAGTAATTACTGCGTAAAATATTGTTTGTTGCAGGTTGTAGACAATGTTGAAGATTGACTAATATGTGGTCGAACTTGCATTGTCTTTATTTTTATTGTCACGACGTTTCGATTAGGTTGTATCTCTAATCGTTATCAAGTATAAACTGATGTTTTGTCTTAAGACTACGAGCTTATATAGGGACTGTGTCCACTGAAGCGCAAAGTTTCGCTTTACTGTACACACCTCAACGTGGAAAGTGGAAAAAAAAGTTGAAGGTTATTTCTAGTAGCATAGTTTTTATTAGTATTGAAATTTATACTTGATCTGATATTTTAAATTCTTTTACGGAATTTTCTAAATAGTCACTACTAAGACTCTAATTGGTAGTTATAATTATTGTAAATTTACGCTTTCCAATTATAGGAATATTTAATTTTTCATGTCCATCTAAGTCATCTGATATGGACAAAATAGATTTAGGTATTTGGGAATTAGTGAAAGGTCAGGTACTTCAACTACAAAAGACAATATTAAAATTAAGTAAGAAATTGTTCTCAAAATGTAACAACAAAAATGTGCAGAATCTTTGAAAAACGTATTGAAATTTGTTAGAAGTTAATGGTGGCCACTTCAAATATCTAATCAGGTAGAGCAAAAACCGTTTAAGAATGTGACAGGAGGGAAACAGGGAAAAGTTTGCAAAGCAACGTGGGTGTCTAGTGACAAGTGATAATAAGAGTAAAATGTTGTCCACCACTGATCGAGTTTTGCTTGGGAGTAGACACCTATTGTAGACTAAGAAAAGAACTATCAACTGTTGCCTTCTTAAACGATATTTTACTATTAACCGAGCTCTAAACAGTCTTTTTTAATATTACAGTTTTTAAGTTAGATCAAGTTCTGATGTAATTTATGAAAAATTAATAGGGTGTTCATTGTTTTCGGTATTAATGTTTCATTCAATTTTTATCCACAGCTAAAGTGTTAATAATTGTAGTAATTGTGATAATAAGTTAAAGAGATATATGAAATTATTGACTGTTAATGCAATAAATTAAAAATACTAAGATCCCGTTTTTTTCTAAATATTGAAAATGTTTATCCTAAAAAATTAAATTTTTATTATGTGTCACGGCAGAATAATATGTATCTATCTATCTATCTATCTATATATATATATATATATATATATATATATATATATATATATACTATAATAATAGGTGAATAAAGCGAAAACTACAGCGTAAATATATTAGTTTACTGAAGAAATTAGAGATGTATAAAAGTCGATGTATTTTACTCTTTTCTAAAAGTTGATCTTTTAGATAATCCTGGTCTAAAAGGTTTGTGCTCATATGTATGAATATATATATATATATATATATATATATATATATATATATATATATATATATATATATATATGAATATATATATATATATATATATATATATATATATATATATATATATATATATACATATATTTATAAAGAAAAATAATATTGCAACTTAAATATTTCAATCTTCTACAACTTCTACACAAAATATTTTAACATTTATATTAACGGAGCTAGTGGACTTTGGCACACAATTGTTCCACTTTGTATAACTTCTTCTCGATTATCAATACTATTTTTAAAATTTTATTCTAGAGTTTTATTATAATTGATATAATTTAATATTCTTTAATATATTTTTTCATATTGTGGTATTAGTTTTTAAATTTTCTTATTTGTGCTTTGCAATGGGATTTACAAATCTGGCAGGTGTCGTAAAATAAATATATAAACTTAAAAACACCAGTCAGATGGATGTCGAGTACGTATTATGTTAAGGTCCCGGAGCAGTTATTGGCGTTATAGTAGTAAATTTCGCTCGAAGACAAAAATCAAATCGATAAGGGGATAAGTTCCGGTAAACTAGACGGCCAATCCTACCATTCTAATTGATTAGCCACCTTCTTCAAACGTCTCTGTCAGCACTGATTTCATTGCTACAGTCAGCTGATAACTCCACGGGTAATCTATCAAAGAAATAGGTTATTGTTGTCCACAATAATTCATAAGTGTTTTTTATAACTTAAATTCTCATCTAAAATGAAATATTATCTTGCCATATATCAGTTAAAGGCAAATTTGTGCTCAAAGCCCCCTCCCTCTCTCTCGTTCCCTTTGAAAAAAATGTGAATTTTTGTACCACAATAGTTTGAATCCTTTCTATTGAATGTACCTTTATTTGTAAATTTATTTTTATCCATCCAGACAATTTTTTTCTAAAAATTGGGATCCTTCTGTTTATGTATTGGAATCATTTCACAGAATTCTATGCTTGTGGAGGGTCATTAGGCTGCGTTGCTTGAAGGGTCACAAATTTATAACTATATATTTCATGTGTAAATAAAATTCTTCCAACAAGTCTATATGATATTTCCAATCTTTTTTGTCAGAATAAAACGAAACATTAGAAATGCAGAAAATATTGCCAGAACACTTATTTAATTTTTTTCTTTATCTATTTGAGGACTAACCTGGCATTTTAACGCTACTTTAATTGGTAAAATTATTTTTTCTTATCTTAAAGTTCTATTCGTGGATATAATTTTGTAGCATTGACCATGAATGAAGAATAAACTAAAAAATTGCTGATTTTTCAGGAATTTCTATCACAAGACAACAAACTTTTATTTCGTAGATTAAAAAACTTCATAAAAATTTACTCTAGTCGGATAAGATTATTTTAACTTACTAGAAATACTTAATAATCATTTTTTAACTAATTTAATACATGGCCTACTGTCAACCTAAAATCCATATATTTTTGTAATTTTCAATTAAAATGTAGCATTAAAGGCGGTATAGCTATAGAAATATGCGACGCAGTTTAATAGATAATTCAATTTTCTATTCTCTACAGTTAAAAAATACAGGTTATTCCATTTAACAACCCGATTTTCTGATATTTTGTGAAACAATGTTTGACTGATTTTTTTGTCCACCTTGTGTAATGTTATTTCAATATTAAAAGTAATTAATAATGCACTTTTCATCGGGGTAACAAAAATTGCACATTTCTACAATTAACATTAAGAAAAATATAACCTTTGTTGTGAACATACGCTTATTTTACGACTAAATATTAAATTTCAGATTTAATATTGCACCAAAACTCCCTAAATAAAATAATCTAAATAATACGGCATACAGTGCTAAAATTACAATTCTTTGATTGCGGGGAAACCCAGACATTAAAAGGCGCGGTGGCGGCACTTTGACGCGGTGCTTCCCCGAATTCAGAATGTGACGTCACCACTGCTATACAAGCGAGAAGGCAGTGGCGTAATTAAGCACATTAGAGGTTGCTCTTTTAGAGTAAACTTGTCCTTTTTCCGATTGAGATTAGCTCTCATGAGCCATGTTGATTGTTGTATTTGACAACTAGGTACTCTACAGATAATAAAGATCGTATTCGTATCTTAATTCCTGAAATTGACACCGTCAATAAAAAGACGAGGTCAGCGGCGCGTACGAGTTACTGAACCGACGCGTCCTGACTTTAACATAATTACTAGAACATGGCCAACTGGAGAATACCTGATGTTGACATTGCGACTAATAGTCAACTTCGTGTTGGTTATAAAGTTGTGAATACCGATCTTGACAAATAAATCCCGAACGTGACAATGGAGAGCAAAATAAACTCGAACTTGAGTTGCGGAAAATAGTAATGAATCAAAAAAAAAAAAGAATAAAAAGTTGAGTAAGAGTCAAGCACGAGTGATACTTGATAACTTCTTCCTAAGTGGCTCATTTCTCAGAAGTGTTCCTGTGATAAAATAAAATTTAATTAATCTTCGTTAACTCTGAGCTTCACTCATTTCCCTCTTATCCCTGTGAGCGAGAAGAAAGGTGAGGCGGCTAGAGTTTTCATTCTAGTTGGGAGGTTTGTCGAGACTTCACTAACAACCCCTGTTTGTGTCAAAACGTAGATTTTACAGAAATAATTGATAATGCAAAAAAAAATTCTTAAAATAAATTAATCCCGACGGAAATGAACTTCCACGTTTCTTGAAGGATGAAATTAATCCAATAAACCCGGTAAATAGGTCCATATTCTAGGAGATGGGTACAAAAATACCGAATAATGGCGAGATGCAGTGACGTCTCGTTAGAATCGAAAAATAATTAAAATTCCGAAAGGTAGTTAAAAGAGATCCTTGAAGAAAATTAACAAAAATTCGGTAAATTCAAAATTAAAATAAAAGTAAAAAATACTCATCATCCGTTAGTGCGACACCTTTTATAATTAAACCGTTTTTAGACTTGAAAATTACAAAAAATTAATATCTTTAAAATTCTAAAACTTAGGTTTTACACAAATAATTGATAATGCAAAAACAAATTCTTAAAATAAATTAATCCCGACGGAAATGAACTTCCACGTTTCTTGAAGGATGAAATTAATCCAATAAACCCGATAAATAGGTCCGTATTCTCGGAGATGGGAACAAAAATATCGAATAATGGCGAGATGCAGTGACGTCTTGTTAGAATCGAAAGATAATTAAAATTGCGAAAGGTAGTTGAAAGAGATCCTTAGAAAAAATGAACAAAAGTTCGGTAAATTTAAAACTAAAATAAAAGTAAAAACCACTCATCATCCGCTAATGCAACACCTTTTATAATTAAACCGTTTTTAGACTCGAAAATTACAAAAAAAAAAATAATATCTTAAAAATGCTAAGAGCTAGGTATCGGATATGTTATGAAAAAAATACTCAGGATCTTCTACTGAACATACAAATACAACAACATAATAGATCTGGCAAAGTCACATCTTTAAAAATATTAAAAAGCGTTAAAGCCACATGTTATGGTAAGAACCAAAATTTTAGCGAGATATATCAATTGATTTTCCAAGTTTGATGCACTCTTTATATTATTTATATATTTGAATGCTAACAGTATCTACCACTGTTTTGTTTTCCCGAAATTAATTATTTTTTATCACCTGGAAAGCTTTAAAAATTGTCGTATTTGGAAATTAACTAACTTTTGATTCCTGGAAGGCTTCAAAAAAATCGTTAAACTGTTATAAAGTGACGTATGATACACATCTGTTATAAAAGATAACTGTATGATTTACAATAATTTAAAATACGTTCATATAAAAAATACCATTAATTTTATAAATATATTCATATTTTTTACACCGAAATTCGAAATATATTTTTTTAAGGATTTAAAATTACAATTAATCTCATGTTTGAAAACAAAAAAAATTGTTTTTACACTGTCATTCAATAAGTCTGATTTATCGGATAATCGGTATCTTGACTACCGCGTGTCTTGCAAAAACTTGCAAAAAAAAGTTCTGGTGTCAAAAAGATGACCACATATAACTAAAACCGCATAAAATAGGCTTAGGAAAACGAGGTTAAATACTGAATAAGTTTCTTTATTTCTGATCACTTTAAGTTGCAATTTTTGCGATTACAAATTAAAATGGGAACATATATAATGTAAGATATTATCTTATTATACAGTGCCATACAAAAATAGCTAGCGCCAATTTCTGAGGCTGAGATATAAAGATGAAGCCTAATTTGTCTTAGTTCAAAGTTACAATTTATTTTGTAAATATTATTCTCAATAATAGCTTCATTTGCATTAAATTTGCTACTTTAGGTTTTTTTAGGATGAGAAATTAATATCTAATTACAGTTTCGAAACACAATGCAGAGGGCACCACCAGCAACACCTCGCCTAAATCTAAAGTTTTATAACTTTTTATGCCTCGGTTTATAAAATTTCTAATTAAAAATTCTTATTTCTTGACATTATTTTTTTGAGATAATCAAATTTAAAAGTTGTATTGCGTAGAGACTCGTCCTAGCCGCTCTTTATACTTTATTCATGGATGGGACTGAGCCAAGAAATTTCGAGCATTTTTTAGAGTTAACAGGCCAACGACAATAAATATTTACATAGTGACGACCTAACAATAATAATAAAAAAACGATATGGCAAAGGCCAATGAAGATAACACACAAAGTCAACACTAAACCAGGAAAATAAATGTTTAAAATAATCTCAAGTTTCATATACACAAAGATTAATTGTACGGAGAAAGTTGAACTACACACTTTCAATCATCTAAGCATAAATCGTTTACCGAATTTCATAGTCGTGCCCACAATTCTTCTTCGGTATCTACAGATCTACAGTATACTATCCGTTTAAGAATTTGCCATAAAAGTAATCCATAGGCTTTAAATTCGGTAAGCGGGATGGCCAATTTACAGGAGCATAATTTCCGCTACCGATTAATGATGCAATAAGCAGTGTGGGGGGTACACCGTCGTGCATGAATCATATATGTATTTTGTCTAGTAGCCAGTGGAAGATAATCCAATAAGTTTGGCTACTCTACTAGGTGTTCTGCTGACTCGAACCATTAAAATGAGTTAGCAAGATGACATGACGAACAATAAATCTGTCGATAATCTTTCTGTATACGTTAATTTTAAATTTATATTGATACTGCAACACATTTGTTGTCTGTGGGTTTTCGTCAATATAAATATGTTCATAATGTAGATTGATCAACTCAGGATTCGTATGTAGATAAAATTTTTGTAGCAATATAGCAAATGCGCAGAGCTTTCGTATTCCTAAATCTTCGTGCAAGATGTTTCACACCTTTTCTTCCGATATGCCCACGACCTCAGCTATCTCACACACCTTTACTCGCCTAAAGTCCTATTGTGCACCTTTTCGATAGTTTCCGGTATGGTTGCAATTTTTCGCCGTCCTTCACGTGGGTCATATTCGAGCGACGTGCGACGATGTTTAAATTCATCTGCCCACTTTTTAACGGTTGACATTAAAGGAGCAGAGTTCTCGTAAACTTTTGTCAACTTCGGATGAATTTCCTTAGGGGTTATTTCATTCAAAACGAAGAAGTTTATGACCGCACGATATTCAAGTTTATCCATTTTAACGAAACAACACACCCAAGACATGTACTGCCAAGACTCGTTTACACAAACTACTTGAGCGAACAAGTTGAAGCTTGTAAGACGAACTAATGACGTGTGCGTGTAGACAGGAAACGTATGCTTTCGCCGATTGGAATGTCATCTCTTGGTCAGGCCCAGAACATTTCACTTTACCCTCGTACTTTCCGTAAAAAAAAATCATCATGAGTACAAAAATTTTGCAGGCGCATGCTTTCAATTAGCCCAAAGAAAAATAAATTTAAAAAAATGAACGTGTTAATAACTGTGAAGGAACCCTAACGTATTGCGTGCCTAATAAATACTTGAATAGTTTGTTTTTATAAATGTGTAAACTACAACTACGATTTCTTATAGACGGAAAATTATTATAACATTGGTAAAATTGTAGTTAAAATTATTTATTCCATTATATACAACACATAGACTTGATATTATAGCTCTTCCGTTGAACCAATTAATGTTTCCTGTGTTGGTAAGGCGCGCCCTTTATAAATAGTACATGTTTGTGTTTCGTTTTATATTATACATTTTTTTTCGAGCTGGTTGGTAAGGGAATTAAACGACAATTTATAGAACTTATGTTTATTTTACGGAAATATAGGTATAATATTAGGTAGGTGTAGGTGTATAATTATCTAATATTGAGATATCAAATATTTTTTTAAGCTAAATTATTAGTAGTTTAGAAATTGTATTGAAACTGTTCGAAATATATTTATAATAGTGTGGGCGATTGACAGATTAATTAGTAAATGAGAATATTCTTAAAAATGGTTGAGTTTTTACGTTATCGCCGACAATGCCGATATTTACTTGGTAGCTAATTGCATTATAATTTATTCATATGTATGGATACGATTTTCTCTCCCTTATTCTCTCACCACAATTCAATAATTCCTTTAAATTTTTTTTAGTAGCTACTGGTTTACACTGTCATTGTTAAAATATAACTAAACTTTAAACCCTACCCTATCTATTTATATACAGTTACAGAACATACTAAAATAAAAATCTAGAATCTCATTAGAAACATGACTTACAGAGAGAGAACAGAAACATATTTAGGTAGGCCTTGTTATACTGCCCTACTTCTAATTTTGATCGTCTCGATCACCTTCGATACTTCCGTGGTGATTTTATTTTGACTTTTTTTATGCAAGCATCAACTTAGCTTTTCTTCCTTTGTGGATTCCATAAGCAAATTCTGCCACCCTGCCGAGTTTGCCTTAATGTAATATCGTATATTAATTTTGTCTGTGACCAGATTCATACCTTCTCTAACCAGTTTATGAACTTCTCGCAAACTCTGTTGTAAGGGGTCCAATTCAATCAAAGTGTATTGGGACACACGCAGAAGTTTAAGAAGCGAAGTGCTTCAAGACTTAGGAGAAGAACGCTAAGAAGTGAGAAGTATTGAATCAATTATGAGACTAGACATAGGAAAAGAACGACAAAAAGGAAAATAAATCATAGAGATGTTATAGAATCAAAATAATACCAAGAAGTAGATATTATAAAATTCTAAATGAAGGATTTTCACACAGCATTCAAAAAAATAAAGAAGCATGACCCTTCCGATAATGTAATAACCACCACATAGAACATCAAACCACATCCAACATCTTGGATTATGTATAAACGACAATTTGAATCAGCCGCTAGTGCAAATAACTGGACCTTTGAAGAAATTGCCACTGGAGCTATTGCAAATCATTCCTACAATCCAACAAAAATATTATGAAATTCTTAATGGTGCATTGGAAAGTAAATTTTGAGATCAATATCGGGCATAATTATATCAGGCACATCTCAAGTCAAGACATCAGATAAATGGAGAAGGTTTGTAAGAATATGAACCAAATGTCCGACGCTTTGTTCATCTGGCTTACCCAGGAGCTACTGAAGTCAGAGACCAGAAAAAACAGCGTATGATGTGTATAAGTAAGTTTAGTTATTGCAGTGAATTGTTGGATAAGGCTTCGGAAATAAAGGCAGACTAAAATAAGAGTAGTTACCATAGAGGAAAACAATGACTTTCCGAATCAATCAATGGTGACAATGTGGTCTGAAATCCTTAAAGAATTAGACACAATAAGTGCTACCTCACATTATCGAAGAAATCACATTGAGCGCTACAAATGTAGACGAATTGGACACATTTGAATGGAATGTAGGGTGCAATTAAAAAACCTAGTTGAAGTGCTTCAGATGTGGACTAACTCGACATATGTAAAGGGACCATTGGGTGCAATTAAGAAACCAGATGAAGTGCTACAGATGTGGGCAAATTGGACACATAAGAAGGGACTGTCATGTGCAATTAAGGTCTAGATCACAATCCAAAAACCGCTCCAAAGAGAACCAGGAGAAATTGCATTAGTTGCAATTTTAACACCAAATATAAACCAGGAAGACTGCATAATAATACATTAGTGTCAAGAAGGCCATATAAGGAAAAATGTAAGAACTGTAACAAAGTAGAGCAAAATAAAATAAAGTGTTCCATTCGGAGAGTCACTTTTGACGTTGATCCAGAAGAAAATGATCTTGTGCCATTTCTTTAACTTAAAGGAAAAGTCAGTGCTACACTTTTTACCATAACTATTGACGTCGGTGCTGCAGTATCTCTGATAAAGTCAAGTCTTGTTGGCAAATTTAAAATCCTACCATTATCCAGAAAGGAAACGTTAGGAATTGTGACTGGAGAAGCAGCTGATGTGATTGGCGAAATGCAAATAAACTTCAACTTAGAAGGTTAAAATTACCATTGGTGTTAGTTGCCAACATAGAAGATGAGATTATTTTGGGTATGAACTTGATTCATCATCGGGGATTTTCCTTCGACAAGCTTAAGTTTGGCACCGAAGAATTTATTTTTGCATTGCCGAACAAACAACTAGAACAAAGGGGGAATACGGAGAAAATCATTTAGAGAAGATGGAACCAGAGTTCTGAAAGCCATGTTAGTTCAATACTTCAACAGACCCAGTTAATACCTGGTAGCGAAGACACTAGTCAATTCATATGATATCAAGGCAATCTGGGCAGGAATCGAGCGAGATGATAGAATTTAGTTATGGAATCTACAGAGGAACAAACACAAATCATCTAAGTTGTTGCGAGAGTGAAAAGGACCCTACACTGTTCTGAAGGGGCTAAGTGGCGTTGTTTATAGAATCCAACAAAGTCCTAGGGCCAAAATGAAAAGAATATATCTTCGCAGGTTAAAGCTATACCACGAAAGTATCGAAGTTGATTGGGATGATAAGAATTAGGAGGGAATAGTAATATTATATCGATGAATCATCATTGTCTTTTGTAATTCCTAGACTATTATTCTAGTATATTTTATCAGGTTCTATACGAATAGGATATGAGTAGTAAATTTAGTTTTTATTTGAATGTAAATAGTGAAAAAGTTACTAAAGGTTTGTGACTTAGTACAGAAAATTATTGTGTTTTATTCGAAACTAGCGCGCTAATATAAGAAAAAGAAAATCGTAACAATTTATTGACTACATCCTTTCTTGCTTTACTGAATTAGCAGATACGGTAAATCACTTCAACACTTTGCACCCCAAAGTAAAATTCACAGTAGAAAAAAGGCAGATAATAAAATAAGTTTCTCAGATATCACTCTTATAAAAATAAACAATAGTTTTTCTTTTGACAGTAACCGAAACCTACTGACACTTCCAGCATACAAACAAGCCTATAATACACGGAGCATTAATTACCCCTTTAACAGATACAGACTCGGGAAAATACCTTATTACAATAAAAGAGAACGTATTTAACAAAGGTTATTTTTAAGTGCAAATTGACAATTTAATTATTTTAGCAACAAAAGCAAACTACACTAAACAGAATATAATCATAAAAGAACACAAATAAAATAACGCGAAATATAACACCCATTATTTTTGACCTATTTCAGATAAAGTAGTTAAAACAGAAACACGAAAACCGCTACAGATGTTTAATGCCGAAGATAAAATTTTATATCTACAAAAATCAGAAGCTGATTGACCAAATTGTTCGAATTGCAATAGATGTTACATCATACCAGTAGGAAGAAATTTCCAAACACTATTTAAAAGAACACAAGACTACATTTTCATTGGAAAAATACAGTTTAAATTTTGGTAGTTGCACAAAGTGTAATAATGTAAAATTAACTTTCATAACGTTCTTAATATTCTGTTATTCGTACCTAGGTAGTAGTAAAACTGTGCGCGCTAAAAGCTCGATAAAATAAAGTGAATCCGTAGTCTTTAAGGCATTGCTTTTGATGATGTAACAGTGTTACAAAAAAACTTCAAGTTTTAATAATTAAATAAAGTGTTATCAAAGTAAATTTTGTTTTTATTAATTCTTTTTATTAGTTTATAATTATGAAATTAAAATCTTTTATAAGTCGAACTTATCGAAAATAATAACCATATTTTAATATATGACATTAAAGCATAACCTTATCTACAAAGTTCCAATTCAAGAGACATTGATTGATGACATGCCTTCGAATGAAATAACATCAGATTACTGTCAAATCAATAAACAGATTATTTTTTGTATTAAATCTGCGATTAGAGTTATATTCCAAGTATACAGGTTGGATCAAATTTAAAAATAGCACTGCACTATCTAAAAAATATACAAAAACAGTTAAATAGGGACATATTTACTCAAAAATATAAAATTATGGTTCAAGGTAAACGACTGTTAGTTATAATTTGTACATTTCTTTTAAGGTATTTTTTGATTGAGAATGCAAAATCAGATTTTCTTTCAATCTGCATCGTTTAGATGATGTTGATCAGAGTGAAAATATGTTTTTAGATCCCCATATCTTGAAAAATTGAGCCGACTTCTAAAAGTTCGCTAAAAAGTAGAAAATAACTGTACATTTTTATATAACATTGAAATTTTTGAAGTCAGCGCCAAACTAGTACTTGACAAAATATGATTCGCATAAACAGATTAAAAATATTTTATTTGTAATTGCTTTCTTAACATAATTTGTATATATTAGTAGCTATTTAATTCATTTAGAAATAATTTGGCGCTAACGTCAAAAATTTATAGTTGTTTTCACTTTGTAGAAGTCGGTTCAATTTTTTATATAAAAATTTTATTTTTCGATTTTTTGTTTGGTATTCATTATGATATCCATAAATTATTCGAACTAGGTACTAACTTGAACTAACCTGAACTAAGTACTAACCTGAACTAACCTGAACTAAGTACTCACCGAGACTAGTCTGCCTCGCAATGACTGCAAAGTGGCTAAAAATTACCCATTTTATCCAAAGTTGTAAATCACACTAAAAATTCTTTGATTCTTAGAGTTCTCCACATACCAGTGAAATTGTGTCAAACAAATATTTAGTCTGTCATAGTAAATCCACTATTTAAAATTTCAAATTAATTTTAGATTGGTAATATAAGGCCCAAAACCTTCCAATATAGATATTTAAAGAACTTTAAACGTTTGTATACGCCCTATGAACCGCACAATATTAATTTTAGACTCATATCGTATATTATCAACCTAATATTTGCAAAAAATTAACTTCATATTCGTAATACACGACCTTGAAAACCCTTCAATACCAAATCTGAAAAAATGCGAATAAAGTGAAAACTTCCATCATATTGGATCCGCCATATTGAATTTCAAAAATATATTTTAACGTCTTAATCTAATCTAAATCTAAACCCTTTAAAGCCTCCTAGTACTATTTTGGATAAAATCCGGAAATTTAAAATTTCTAACCGTCATATTGCATCTGAAATATTAGATTTTCTTAAAATAATTTTATATTCGATATTTACATCTTCCAAAGCAATTCAGTCCTACCTTTAAACAAAATAGAAAAATGTAAATTTTTTAGTCCGGTATATTGCATTCGCCATATTGAATCTTGAAAAATATTTTTCAATTCATAATTCACACCCTTAATAACCCACTATATTTGTTTTGAAGAAAATTGAAAAATGTAAAATCTTTAGGACGCCATATTGAACCCACCAGATCGCGTATTTCAAAAATATTTTAAATTCTTAATTAACACTAACAAAAATCCTCCAATACTGATTTTAGACAAAATTGAGAGATGTAGAATCTTTAATCTGCCATCTTGGTTCCGCCATATTTAATTTTTTTTAAATAACTTCAGATTCGTAATGTGCGATCCGAAAAATTCAATATCATATTTTGAAAGAAATAGGACAAAATTAATTTTTATCGGCCATGTTGTATACGAAATATTGAATTTTTAAAAAATAATTTGGATTGGTTATGTGCGACCCCGAAAACTTCCACACAAATTTTGGAGAAGATTGGAAAAAATTATTTTTTTTTGTCCGTGTGGGATTCGCACATTTTTAAAAATAATTTCAGATTCGCTGTGTACGATCCCGAAAATTCTCCCATACCAATTTTGGAGAAAATCGGACAAAATTAATTTTTTTGGTTGCCATATTGTCTGCACCATCTTGGATTTTACTGCACTAATTTCATCCAAAAAAATATAGAACCACCGCAGCAACTTCCTGAACATAACGTAAAATAATTTATTTAAATCGGTGCCGCCGTTCCGGAGTAATCGGTGTACATACATAAAAAAAATACATAGTCGACAAATGTAAAACCTCCTTCTTTTAGGTTAAAAAATACAATTTAAATTATTTTTTGAAAACCAACTCTGGCGGATTCAATATGGCATCCTAAAAATTTTATATTTTTCGATTTTCTCCAAAACTGATATAAGGGGTTCTTAAGGGTGTAAATTATGAATTTAAATCTATTTTTTCAGTTTCAATTCAATATGGCGAATCCAATATAGCGAACTAAAAATTTTACACTTTTTGATTTTGTTCACAGGCGGGACTGAATCGTCTTTGAGGATGTAATTAGCGAATATAAAATTATTTTAAGAAAATCTAATATATCAGGTGCAATATGACGGTCTAAAAATTTTAAATTTCCTGATCTCATTCAAAATTGGTACTAGGGGACTCTGAAGGGTTTAAATTTAGATTAGATTGAGATAATCAAATTATTTTTTTGAAATTTAAAATGGCGAATCCAATATGGTGGGTTGAAAATTATACCTTATTCGCATTTTTTTAGATTTGGTATTAAGGGGTTTTCGGGGTCGTATATGACGAATATGAAGTTAATTTTTTCCAACTATTAGGTTGATAAGATACAATATGAGGGACTGAAAATTTTATATTTTCCGATTTTTCCTAAAATTGATATTGCGGGGTTCTTGGGGCGTATACAAACTCAATATGCAGTATAAAATATATCGGGCTACGAAATTTATGTCTCAAATTATTTAAATATCGATATTGGAAGGTTCTGGGGCCTATATTACCAATCTAAAATTAATTTGAAATTTAAGATAGTGGATTTACTATGACTAAATATTTGTTTTACACAATTTCCCTGATATTTCAAAATCAATGAATTTTTAGTGGTTCATTTGAGGGCGATTTACAACTTTGGATAAATTGGATACTTTTTTGTCACCTTAAAGTCATTGTGAGGTAATCTCGATTAGTACTTAGTTCAAATAGTTTATGGATATCACTATGAATTCAAAACTAAAAATCGAAAAATAATATTTTTATAAAAAAATTGACCGACTTCTAAAAATGCGCTAAAAAGTGAAAAATAACTATAAATTTTTATATGAAATTGAAATTTTTGAAGTCGGCGCCAAATTATTTCTATATGAAATAAATAACTACCAATATGTATAAATTATGGTAAGATGGCAATTACAACTAAAGTATTTTTAATCTGTTTATGGGGATCACATTTTGTCAGGTATTAGTTTGGCGCCGACTTTAAAAATTTCAATTTCATATAAAAATTTATAGTTGCTTTTCACTTTTTAGTGCACTTATAGAAGTTTTTTTATAAGAATATTATTACAGTATTCCCTCTCCTCCCATTTTAACCATTTTTAAAAAACCAGATAATCAGGAATATGAATATGAATGAGTTGTCACCATTAAAGAGCCATGCCTCACATAAAACAGTAAATAGAAATCGTTACTTTTGACTAAAAATCTGAAATCTTGAAACCGGGTAAAAATTGAACGAATGTTTAGAGGCCAATCTTAAATTTTTACATATTTTTCTGATGAGCAATATGTTTATGAAACAAAACTATATGTCAGTATTCAGAAAACAGAATAACTTCATAGTACCAATAAAATTTTCAATCGATTTTCGAAAAAGAAGAAAAACCTATTAATTTACCTTAACCAAAGCATTTATAAAAAGAAGAGAAAAAAAATATTTGAAGATAAATATTATGTTGCATGATAATTTAATTTTTAATTATGGGAATGAAGTAAAAATGACATCAATCAAGTAATATAGGGAGTATTAAATTTTTTTAGATTAGTAAATTATCATTGAATGGCATAGTAGTACCAAAATTGCTGAAAAACTCATTAACAATTATGGGTGCAAATTATAAAATAAAAACATGTTTTTACTTACACATTAATTTTTTATGCGGTCTCTTTAACATCTTTAAGTGAAATAATTTTGTATTAAATGGAGAAAAAAATTTAAAGTCCGGTTCTGATCATATACCAACTTGATACTAACTGATAAGGGTTATATAAACCAGATTCACTCAGGCTTGTCAGTAATGTAATGCATTTTCTAAGTTTATTCAGAACATTAACTTTACTTGTTACTGTCACTTTACTATAGGGATAAAAATATAAATTGCCAATTTTTTGTTATTAGCTTAATTTTGAATTTCAGTAGAATTAATCTACTTTCTAGTTGTAAATCTGTCACAAAAGAAACTGAAACAGCAAACAAATTAACGCAGTTTGTAAAAAGAGTGGCAACATACGTGACTTTTATGAAAAAAGGAATAAGCTTTTTCAGCAATTGCTGCAGACTATACAGTTCATTGATGAACAGACGAAGCCCAATAAAACGGGATAAAAGGAAAAAAAATTAAAACTAGTTTCGCAAATATTGTAACAGTCGTTTTAGATTTTACGCCTATTTTATTAAATTTTATTTCTTATAAGTAGATCCTGCTTGAATGGCCACCTATGAGTACATAGTTCATGACTAGTATTACATTTATATAAAGTTTCTCTAATATATTTTTTTTTATTTTCAAGTTTAATAGATGGTTAACTATTTCTAATTCTGTTTTTCGGCGGTAGCAATAAATTTTTGGGAGTTCTTTTAATTTTCTTTAATTTTAAAATTAAAAACCTCTCAAAAGAAGCTTTGCTAAAATTTATTCTTTTGAGAATAGGATTATTAGATTTAATAACTTCGTGACTGGTCCTGCAAAGAAAGTTGTTTTAAAACAGAATAAAGCTAAAATTATCTGTTTCTTGTTGCAACTTCTACATGGTTAGCAGAAAAAAATCAGTAAATATCATCTGTTTTTGTTAATTTGTTTAGCTATTTTGAATAATAAACTACAGACTGCATGCTATCTATATTGTTTTCTTCTTATTTTTAGCAGTAATAACTAAGTTCTAAGTTTCCGTAATTCACTATAGAGACATTAGTATCTAAGATTAGATCTAATTTTTAGATTCAGATTGTAAAGTCGGTTGGAGCTAGCAATCCTAATATCAAAAATTCAAGCTACAGGCAGCAGGTTCAAATTAAGCCTTGCTGTTCTGAGGTTGCAACTATAAATGTGTCTGGCTGTATGTATAATAATCTGCAACTCCATTAATTTGACTGATCGAATTCACCATTAGTCACAGGCCTTCGTAATTTTTATCATGATTACAGATTAGTATTATTTTAGGTAAAATTTAAAAATATCAACTAAGTTTAACGTTATAATATTTAATAAGAATTCATCAGTAAGGTATATTAGGTATTCGTTGTGATTTGAATATGATCTTAAGAAATAACTTGTAATTTTCTTGGGGTACCATAATATTTAGGCATATTTACTAATGTTGGTATACTCAAGAGTATACATTTAAATTTTAAAGTAAATGGTAACCTTAGCAAACTTTTATAAACTTTTTATTTAGACAAATTTTCATTTTAGGTTTTTTCTGTAGGAACTAAGTCTTTCTAAAACTATAGGTATTTAAGTCTTATGCACTAAATAGCAATTTAATGATTTTGGCCATCAAAGGGCACAGTGCTTACTGCAGTGCATCATTTTTGCGGGTATTGGAAGGTTGTGATTCGAGTAACAATGATTCTTATTACTTTTTTCTTATTGGAGAGCGCCAATAAGTTTTGCAAGATTAAAGACTTGGAAAAATTTACTGAATAATCACTGGTTCAAAACCTAAATAAGACACAAGCGTATTGTTATTAAACAAAAAATTAAATTGTTATAAAATAGAATGGAGAAGGGCCAGAGTCACCTTCATTCCGAAAGCGAGGAAAAACGACACTACACAACACCCTAAATCCCTGCAACCCATCAGTCTCACATCACTTATTTTCAAAACGATGGAGAGAGCAATTGATAATTATATCACAACAGAAATTCTTGAACAGGCGCCACTGCATTCTAATCAATATACGTATCAAGGGGGTAGGTCAACGGAAGCCGCACTAATATAGTTAACACGTGAGACTCAAGAAGCACTGAGTAGAAAGAAACCTGTAATATGTGCCTTGCTTGATATAGAAGAGGCTTTGACAACACTCCACATGGGGCAGCCAAAAGAGCACTCGACGATAGGGGAGTGGACGGAACGATATCCAAATGGCGAGGCAGAGATAGGACAGGACACTATCGCCGTCTGTACTACCAGAGGATACCTTGAGGGGGGAGTAGCCTCTCCAATTATACGGAGCTTACTTATAGATCAACTCCTCTGTGATCTGAATGACCTCGGAATATCTTGTCAGGGCTATGCCGATGACTTGGTCGTGATCGCAAGAGATAAATTCAAGAATGCCCCCTGGCAAATCTGGAACATACCCTAAGATAAAATGAAAAAGAAATTCAACTCAGCAGGCTCAGCAAGAAATCCGCTATATAGTATACAGATGGCTCCAAAACAATGGAGGGAACTGGAGTAAGAGTGTATAGACATGCATCAGACACTTCGAAAGCTTGAATAAGTCACCAAGCATGTTCTAGGCAGAAATACATGATATTAAAATGTGTATCCAATTTAACAAGGAGAAAAACTATCATGCCAAGAGATTATTATCATAACGGATAGTCAAGCAGCTATCAGTGCACTGTACTCTCAAGTTATCTGTTTTAAAATGGTCGGCGAATGCCTAGAGGAACTAAATGATTTAAGTAAGAATAATAAAGTCGCCCTCACGTGGGTACCAGAACATACCGGGATAGAGGAAAATAAAATAGTTGACAGGCTCGCGAGGAAAGGGGCTAGGATACCATTTCTGGAGCCAGAGCCTTTCTGTTAAATCAGTAGCAGCGTAATGCTGGAAGAACTAAAGATAGAAGAAGAAAGCAGGAGATCCCATTATTGGACGGAGCTGCAAGGATTGAAACAAGCTAATATACTTCTGGGGAACTAAGACCATAAGAGATTCAAAGAATGCATAAGCTTGAGTAAAAACCCACTCAGAGTTCTAACAGGGGGGGACTCGGACTGGTAGAAGGAGAAGAGTGAACATTCTGTGAGGAGGAAGACGAAACTTTTATTCATATCTTCGTAGAGTGCAGTGCTCTAGAAAACTCTAGAATGCGGTTCTTGGAGGCACACCAAATCGAAGAAGGGGTGCGATAAGGTAACTGTTACGACTCGGCAGCAGTAGGGGAGCACAATACATCTACCAAGTCGCATTGTACAGATCCCACCTTTGCGCACATTCATACATAAAACCGAATTTTGAATGTCAAACTTAAAAACTATGCTGAAGCTTCTCTAGACAATTGATATATCTATCCCTAGCCGAGATAGATACATGTTCGTCAATAATTAGGTTATATATGTTATTAATATCTTCAAAAAAAAAATTATATCAGCAGAGGCAAAAGAACTTAGATTATTGCTTGTGTTGCTAAAAAAGAAGAATATATAATACAGACCTATCGGGCTCGATTCCAGCTGTTGTGTTTTCTTTCTGCGCCTGTGGCTATTAGAGCCTAACTTGAGGTCATCTATAAATAAACTATCCGGCCAACTTACGTATATATTTCAAAATAGTTAAGATAGTAACCCAAAAAACAAAGAGATCACCATAACATCAAACAAAGCAAATACGAATATTATTTTCAAAAACGACACAAAAAGAAAATATTATAGAAAAAAGAGGTAAAATGAGGCTGTGACTCTATAACTGTGTAATTATGCAGCTAACAATATTAGAAATTGATATCGATATAATTGAATCTTAGGTTAGAATAACATTCAATTAGTAAATCTTACAAAATTATTCAACATATATATTTAGGCTTCTAGACAATCTTAACATGAATAAAAAAAATATGAAGTTTTTCTGCTTTTTTCTTCCAAAGTTGGAGGAGTTACATCTCTGAATATTGCTCACCATAATCACCCCTATTTTATTAGATAAGAAAAGTTATAAATATATTTTTGTGGTAACTAAATTACGTGGGCATTAAAGAACAGTATGGTCAATTATGGAGTCAAAGGGTAAATTCTATACAGATTTTTCTGTTTTCCGTGTTTTGAATATATTTCGGTGTATCGTTATTTCAAATATTATGTATAGGGTCACAGTACATGTGAGTGTAATGACGAAGAAAAATGCTTTCGATACTGAAAAAAGTTACTTAACCTACAATTACCAAATTGAATATACAAAAGAGAATAAATAACAAAAATAAATAAATTAAACCTGTTATCACAAATACAAAATTGTCAATAAAAAAGCTAAAAATAGTCATAGAAACTGATGAAATTGATAAGATATTATTTATTTTAAAGTCAAAATACAAAAAATTTAAATCCATATTTTGGAAAACATAATAACTTCTTCGAGATATACATATATCAAACCATTAATTCATGTATTTATTATTTTGAAATTTCAAAACTTAGTGACTTAAAATAAATTCTGTAATTTTATGATCTTCTAAAGACAAATGTTTGTTAGATCATTCTGCATAATTAATAAAATTTCTTAATGATCATCAATTTGCTAAAAAAGAACATTCGATATAAAAAATTGTATAGTCGAGATACTGTTAAAATATTTATGCCGTTTATTGGCAAGGCGATCTGGCAAGACTTGCTCGAGGTAGTGGGTAAATATCGAGGATTTAATTTATTTTTTGATTGTCTTTGGTATTATATTGATATATCATTTCTTTTAAAGAAACCAGAAGAGCTTTAACAAAATCGATAAAGCCCTGGAAAACATCAGGTATTACGAAATCTTAGGGAATATAAGAAATCGGAAAACCAAAAAAACTATTACAATATGTACAAGAAAACTTACAAAAATGTTGTTAAAATCGCGAAACACTAATTTTTATTTAATGATTAATTAGTCGAACGCGATATCAAAATTATAAATAACAAATGACTGTTCCTGGCTTCACTCGGAAGTTATATTATTATTTAAGTCTTCGTTTACAGTGTGCACGCGAAGATATCTCTGCGACGACTGATATTTTCCGATCCTATTCTACCTAAGATATCCTCAAATTATACACCCAAAATTTTTTTCGTCAAACACTCTATCTAAAGCTCAACGGAGGACTCATAATATATAGTGACAATATTGATAATAAGAAGAAAGGGAAAAGTCTAATTTTAAATATAAATAAAAATTGGTTAAGTGAGTGTCGGTCTGTATTATGTTATGGTTCCATAGCAGTTATTGAAATAGTTATATATATATATATATATATATATATATATATATATATATATATATATATATATTCCCGGGTCCGTCCTAAAGCCGAATGCACTGCGACCAGAGTAGGCCTATTGTGCTCACCCTAGACATTACAGCCACTCTGTCAACCTAGCCCCCTGGCTCAATCTGTACAGTCCTGCTAAGGAGTGAGTGAGTATTTCTCTCGGTTCCAATCTTACTGACCCGAAAGTTTGTTGTCTAAATCTCACCAGTGACTCACAGTCACATATGATATGCTTCACCGTTTCCTCGACTTGTCCACATACTCTGCAGCCGAGGTTTCCGTTATATAGATTCATTCTATTCAGATGCACTTTGACGGCCATGTGTCCCGTCATTATACCCGTAATAGTCCTTAATTGGTTTCTACTCATTTGCAGTAATTTCCTTGCCAGTTTCGGGTCCGGATTCCCAATAAATAGCTTGCTGTGGTTTAAGCCCTGTCTGGTCATCCAGTGGTTTTTATGTTCTCTTTTGATCCATTTTATGACTGCTTCCCGGGCCGCGCACTGCGGCACCCCAAAGGCCGGTTCTGGACCCACGTATTGAGATGCCGACCCTGCTCTAGCCAGCTCGTCAGCTTTTTCATTTCCATGTATGCCTTCATGTCCTGGTACCCACTTTAACATAACTCTGTTGTCTTTGACCAGAGTTTCCAGCTCACTCTGACATTCCCAAACCAGCCTCGATGACACCTTTTGGCCCTTGAGGGCTTTTAGGGCTGCCTGGCTGTCAGAGTAAATGAGGATTTGCTTCCCTTTGTAAGCTCTCCTGTTTATCTCGTCTGCGTACCGTAAGATTGGGTATATTTCTGCCTGGAATACTGTTGGGAATTTCCCAAGGGGAAGGATTAATTCCTTCCCCAGTTGCAGTCCATATATCCCAGCTTCAGTATCCTCACTAGTTTTTGAACTGTCAGTGTACCAGATACTTGCACCCGAGAATGTTTCCGATCTTTCTCTTTTACTTGCCATTCGATCTTATATTGTGACTTCAAACGGTATATTATGGTAGCTAGAGTTCATATGGTCCGTGTCCATTTCCAACTCGGGGCTCCTGATTTTATTACATATGTTTTTATGTCCTGACATCGTCATTTGCGATTTTACTGTTGAGTGATTTAGTCGGTGGAGTCCCATTCTTGCCTCTGCCTGAATCACTATGTGAAGCGGAGTCAGATCCAGAATACACTCCATTGCCGAAGTGGGGGTTGATTTCATGGCCCCAGTAATGCACAAACAGGCGACCCTTTGTATTCCACTCAGCTTTGTCATGGTTGTTCTCTGCATTACCTTGGGCCACCAGACCAAGGCTGCGTAAGTGATGGCTGGTCTCACAACACTGGTGTATAACCAATGTACCATTTTCGGTGAGAGACTCCATGTTTTCCCACATAATCTTCTAACAGTCATAAGAGTTGTTTTCTGGTTGTTTTCCACTTGTTTGTTCCAGGTCAGCTTGGAGTCTAAAATCACCCCCAGATATTTTACTTCTCTGACAAGTGGTATTGTGTTTCCTTGGAGGATGATGGGACCGAGATCCTCTATCCTTCTCTCTTTTGTAAAGGGGATTAGGACAGTCTTTTGGGAACTTATATTGAGTCTCTCCTGCCTTACCCATCTTTCTACAACTTTAAGAGCCCTCTGCATTCTCTCTCTTACTATTGTATTACATTTGCCTTGGATTAAGATTACCAAGTCATCTGCATATCCCAGTACAGAGTGACCCTCCCCACTCAGGGTTCGCAGAAGCCCATCCATTATGAGGTTCCAAAGCAGTGGGGAGAGGACCCCCCCCCTGCGGACACCTATTGAAATAGTTAGTTTTTCTTTGAAATTTCTTAGCACGTCTGTCTCTTAATTAATTAAAAGCATGTGCCTGCAAACTTTAATCATAAAAGATGGACTTTGGTTGGAAAGCATATACAGACAGAATTTAGTAAAAAAAAATTATTCTTAAATATAAACCGATATAACAATTATAGTAAATATTAAATCTACAAATTAAATTTAAAATGATGGAAAATGGCTAATAAATACAACTACGACACTAAAACTTGGCGTGTCCATATTAAGATACTTCATATAATCTCCAACCCTTTTAATCGAACACTGCCGAAACCGGCGCACTCATCAATATTTAAAGTCACAAAATCGGGCCACAATTGTAACCAATTCTAGAGACTAAATAAAAAATATTATATACATATTTAATTGCATTTTTAAAGACTTATTCATCGGTATCCCATTTGATCCATAAACAAAAAAAAAACAAATTAAATTATTAACAGTTTTATCGCAAAAATTAGTTGACGTAACTTATCTGTGATAAGCAGTTGTATGTATTTAGTAAAAATGTTTTCAGATTTTTAAAATTGATCATTGGAAAGTTAGAGGGGGGGAGCAGGTATTTGAAAAGTTTCTTTAAACGATACCTTAATCGAAGTGATAAACAAAAAAAATACTTCCTTTCTTTTCACGGAAGGGGAGGTCCCCAAAAATTGTTTTCCCAATTTTGCCCCAGATTGATTTGTGGGTTGCTGAAATACATATGTCTGCAAACTTACATTGCAAAAGATGAAAAACTAACAAAATTGTTATGAAGATGATACAGACGGACAGACATTTACACATAATTTTGATACAAAAAACTTATAGTCACAACGTATTCATGTTTTTTTTTATTCCCAGTTAACTGATTTTTACAGTTGTTCAATTAAGGTTTGTACAATTGAGCGGCCATATTATCATTTCTCTAGTCCGAGGCTGTAGACTGTATTGATTATAACTATACTGCAAATATTCTGGAATAATTTACGATTCTTCAATTTTGTAAACATGGCTTTTGTAGTTACCGATCTTCAAGCTTGGCAATTTTTGAATCCTCTTAATAAAAACTTAAAAAATACAAGTAAATTAATTGGCCTTTTTATAGACCTCAGCAAGGGTTTTGACCTTGTTGATTATACCTCTTTCTATGAGTTGTTACAATCGTGTCTATAAAATCATTATTAAATTATTGAAATGGATAAAGTAAAATCTGTTAAGTTGAAAATTATCTATGGAGTACATCAGGAATTCGTCTTGGGTCCTTTTCTATTCTTGATATATATTGAAAAAATAATCAAAAACTGCTTAATAAACTTCACACCTAGTTTAATGTAAACAAATTGTATTTAAATGTTGACAAGTCTAACCTTATGTGCTGTGTTTTTTAAATTCATGGAAGAAATTAACCACACCATAATTTGCAGAATATCGCTTAAAACAAAATCCTTATTATTATGCTTCTTCGTTTATTTTTGTATCCAAAAATAAATTACACAACTGCCAGAAAAGGCAATATATTTTATTTTTTTAAATACACAGCTGTTTTCGTTCATAAATATTTAAAAATATCCTCATAAAAAGACATAACCGTCCTGCGAATAACATCTGCTGTTTCAATTTTCCAGGCGAAAAGACGAATTTTTTACGCTTTAACTTGGATAACCAATTTTCCACTTTACGCACTAGCTAACTATGCAACAGTTGCTTAAGCGTCAGTAGAATGAGCTAGGTCAGTGTTACAGCTACATAAATCTTTATTGATTAATTTGTTGCCATCTAACGTTATATTAGAGAAAGTTGCTTAGGTAACCCTTGCTTCAAATCCGTTATTATATATTAATACCAAATATATTAAAGTGTTAGCTCTTAAGGTAAGGTAATTATTTTGTAAATATTTACTAACGTTAGAAAATGAATCATTATGTGTGATTGGTGAGATATAGTCAGTAGGTTACATGTGTGTTGTTGATATTTCGCTTGATTTAAAAGGTTCCTTAGGACTCTAAAAAATCACAATGATATAATCAATTTTTTAAACAATTGGCAATTAAAATTTAATATTATCAATATTCATGAGTTTTTTTTTAAACAGATACACTATATAAAGTAACTTTCTGAAAATTTAAATAAAAAAGTAAGCGTTTATTATGAGATGGATTTTCATTTTTTTATATCTCTGGAATATCTCACAGGTAAAGGATATCTTTTTTGCTACTTTTGCAAAATGATTTTTTATAATTTCGGTTTTTTTAAACAACAAAATTTTAGGTTTGACATTGTTAATTCACTTTTACTTATTGAGCGATTCAGTGATAATTTTAATAAATATAAACTGTGAAAAAATGGTGTATTCTCGTCACCAAAAAAATTGAAATAATTTTTATTTATGGAGAGGTTGGAGTTGAGTAGAGTAGGGTGAACTCTACAAAACAGATTCATCAAAAACAACTATAAAAATCAAATAAAATAAAAAGCAAATAAATTTGTTTATCAACCTTCGCCAAAATATCGAGAAATAATTAAATCTTAAATTTTAGAGTTACTACATATTCAAAAAATTACAGGTTATTTTTAACTTAAAACATCAAAAAAAAAAGAAATATTAATCAATGCTAAGTAGTAACAATTAAGCAAATATTTAATTTAAAGTAATAAGCTGCTGTAACTCAAGATAATCAAGAGAGGAAAAAGAAAGAAATGCAAACGTAAAATAAAAGACCAGCTCGACCCCAAGTTACCACTGAAAATTAATTTAATATAAGAAAAAACATAGGATTTACTATAGAAAACAATTAGTTACTTAATTAAATCAATTATCACAAAACTGGAACCAATAAATAAAATAGAAAATATTTGGAAGGTCTGAGACGTATGATGACGCTACATGCTTAGTAAATTAACCTTAATTGCTATTGTATAAATCAGCTTAAGCCTGGCAAAAATATACAGAGTTTTATTAAAGTTCTAAGACAAGAACATTATAATGAATATAATCAAAATATATTAACAATGATTACTACAATACTATGTAGAAAGCCAGGATACACACTTTGGCATTAACTTTTTAATTAAATAAAAATTAATAACCTTCTGCTGATAAAATTTAGAATTTTAAATTAATTTGGCCAGTGTGTCAAGTACCTAAATCTTGTATTTGGACATATATTAAAATAAACTGGAGTTGAACTCATGGACAGACATGTCAAGATGCAATGTAATTCTAATTTGGCCAATTTTAAACTCAAACTAGGGACCAGAGATTGAACACAATTCAAAAATACTTCGAGATACCTATAATAAGTTAATTCACCTATAAATTGGGGCCATCGTGATACGTCCAAGTTACGCTCAAAATTAAGTTTTACTACTATAATAGAAATAATTAAGGCATTTACAAAGCAACAGCTATAGAAAATTAAGAAGATTACAAGAAAAATTAATCGATAAGCATAAATAGATAGTAATAATGGACACTAAAACCCAATATACAACTTAATAATAGTCAAATGCGGCCAATTTAGGTCTTCGTGAGATTTAAAACAGCAAACTATAGTCACATTCAATTCAAAAATTAATATTATTATGTAAAAATCTGAAATCCACTCAGGATTGTTTTCATAAATTGCAATTAGTCGATCTTACCCGTTGTAGTTGGGGGGAACTAACAGAATTCCTTGGTTGACATGTGCAAACAGCCCAAAATCCTAATAAACAAAATTATAAACGCTAAACAGGTAAACGATACGGTAACTCAAAAACTGAACAAATTTATCATCTAAAAATTTCAAAAAATTGGCAAATATAAATTGAGATGATCGTCTGCAGCTGCTTCAACTGAATCAAACCAGGAAAAAGTGAAAGTCAATGCAAAATGGCTTCCATTTATAACTAAGACTTTGCTTATGCACTACGTTACTTCTGTTAGGTGCGTTCAATTGACACGTTTGAAAGAAAATCTTAAAAAGTATGGCTCTGGGCAACAACATTCGACTGAAATAAATTTGTTAAACGTAATTATCTGTATTTTAAGCAAACATTCATTCCGATAAATTAAAGGTCTCTTGAATGATTTGAAAAATTAAATCCGGAATGTCTCACTGGGCGTCGAGGTCTTAAAATTCAATAACCTTATTCATCAATGTACAAAAACATTTTGGCTTTGAGCGTGAGCATCTCAGAATAACCCAACACTCCTCTCCGGCACCGGAATTAATCCTTGAGGACAGCACTATTCAACGTATTTTGACCAGAGAATTTCACCTTTCTGCTTACAAAATTCAGCTGACCTAAAAACTGCATACTTCGCAAGCAGTTCCGATGCAGCCTCAAACAGACTCGTGTACTATGTGCGGTAAAAGGATCGTCGAATTATACTTTTTCGAAGATGATTTAGGTGCTTCCTTCGTTGTCAATATCGATCACTATTGTGTCCAGTTGATAAACTTTTTTTGTAAAGACTTGGATGAAATGGACGTCACTGAAATGTGGTTTCAACAGGATAGTATACCTATCACACTGCACTTTAAAGAATGACGATATTCCCAAAACGTATTATCTCTTATTTTGACCTCCAGAACTGGTTGAAATTTAATTTATTTTGCTCTCTAGCTCTATCTATGAGAACCATGATAAAATGATTCAATAACTTAAAAAATAACGTACACCTAAAATATTCCTGAAATCCTGCGAAGTAAAATATTTTATAGTATACATAATATTTTTGCTTACCTTATATAATATATTGAATTTGTTAAATGAACTACCTAATGGATGAACAAACATTTTTTTTTTGCAACATGTAATGATTGCTCATATTTCTCTACCTAAAGTGGATAAAAGCTATCACTATATTTCGCATTTACTGTTATATTGGTAATAATACTGTATCTTTAATTTCTAATGACTTACGGAAAATAATAAAAAAAAGAAATAATATTTTATTCCGATTATTACATGGGGAATCATCTATATTTCGGGAATAACAAGCATAAACAAATATTTATTATTGAAAATAGTCTTATTGTTTTTCAAAATATTCTTCACTATGACAAAGATGCTTTCGTGTGCGTATGAACCAGTTCAAAAAGAAATTTTACCGCTATGATGACAATCACAATATAAGGCGTGTGGACTTATTAGCTGCTCCTTCTGGCCTAGAACATCCTTAACTACGCAGTTTGCTCTTCATGTACTGGAACAAAAAATCATTGTGCACCAAATCAGGGCTGTACGGTGGAGGCCCCATCAATTCCACGGTAGAGAATGATCTATCGTCTTTAGTTTGTTTTCCCCAATTCACCGCAAATTCCTAAAAATCACAAAGTGCAAAACAATAAACAAACTTATTGAAAACATACTAAGCAACAACACTTTTGAGTACATATGAATAAACCGACTAGTAGAAAATTAACCCTGAGTAACGGACCTGTATGTATTCGACCTGCCTGAAACATGTTCGAGGAATTTTAATTATGCTGACGATATGGCCTTTAGATTTAGTAATCAAAACCTGTCTGTGATGGAGAACACCCTGAGTGAAGATTTGATGGCCATGAGTAACTATTTTGCGAAAGGGAGACTCAAAGCTAGCGTATCTAAAACTGAAACATCGTGCGTCCACTTGAATAACAGAATGGCCATTGTTGAAATAACATCCAGTTTAATGAAGCTGGTTTTAATCACAATAAGTTCTTCAAATATCTTTGTGCACATTAGATTGGATATTACTTTTCAGGAAACATTTTATTAACTCAGCTGCAAATCTTAAAATTAGGAATAACATCATTTCCAAATTAAGCTGTAGCTTCCGGGGAGCTATGGCGAACGCATTGCGGTGCTCTCTCATTGGATAGATATATTCGGAGGTAGAGAATTGATCTTTGATATGGCTGAACAATCCACACACGAGGATGGTGTGTGTCAAACTAAATAACTTTATACGGATCATTAGTGGAACAATCAAACCCACTCCTACTTGTTGGTCACCACGTTGAGTAACGTTTCACTCCCCCATCCTCGTCACTTAAACGCTGTGTGCAGAGAATATAAAAAATCTAGAGAAACCCAAAACTTAAAATTCATGAAGATATTATTTCACTAGGTCACAGACTAGGCTCCAGAAAACCATTTTTCCAACTTCTAATTAACAACAATTTCAACCTGGAATGAATGACAAGCTAGTGTCCCTCTTCACATTCACGGTGCCGTTCCCACCAAATAAATACCATCTTAATAATGTTAATTTAGTTTTTTATTTAATTTAGAGAGATAATATGTTGTCGAATATACTCTTGTTTCTAATATGGAATAAGAGGTAAAATAAACCAAATGAGAAGAACATGGATTCTTTAGATACAAGTGAGTAATTTTTAATAGTAATCGATGGACATCGACACCGATATATCTGCTATATCGGCTGAAAACACGATTGTCGACCGATACCCGCAAACTATCAAATAGAATTGAAACTAATCAAAAACAGGTCCATAAAGAATATTGTAACTCATAAATGAAAAACTAGTTAAGAAAGGTAATAACAGATTTTAAAGTTAAATAAACCATAACAAAAAGGAATCAAAGAAGAAAATATTAATATGAGTATTTACATTTCGGCAGACTATCGCGCAAAAATATTAAACTTTTCGTTGTATCTGGGCTTAACCTTTTTGCCGAAATTACAGTCCCCACTTTTGAAAACATTTGTTCACTAGGTACATTGCCAGCTGGTGCAGATAAACATAAAACTGCTTGAGAATATAATAAGGGTAGAATCCTTTGTTTTTCGTTCCATCATAAAATATGACTAGTTTTTCTTGAAATAATAGGCATATTTTTAAGTTGTATAATTTGATATTGTGTTTGTTGAGAAAGAGAGGTTTTAGTAGATGATTTCATTTCAATGAAAAAAGATTTTGATACTTCTCGAGAGCTAGTACCTTCTCAAACGAATTATTCCTAGGTTTAAAAAAAAAAGAATTGGCAGCGTGGTGAAGAATTTTAGATGTTGCAGAAGTACTAGCGTACTTTGTAAGAAGTTCAGCGTCGTTATTATTACTATTATATTTTACTTTAAGAAATGTCAAATAACACTTGTTGAAACAACTAAACTAGAAATTAAAGTTGCCCGCGGACAGCTGGAAAATCACCTATAAAATTTAATATATTTCTTGCGGTGTTTTCCAAGAGTAATTTTTGCTCTGTTGCTCAATGCTATATTAAATTTATTGGATAAAAAAAATTGTCTATCGGCCGATATGTATGGATATCTATCGGTCTAAAAAACTCTATCGGTCGATTACGACTTTTTCATCAAAGAAAAATCTGCATTTTTAATAATAGTATTATGTAAATAATAACAAATTACGCTTTTTATGACGTTTGATTAAAGCTCTCATATGGAGAATAGAAAAATAATTCATTTTTATGGTTTTCTTTCTTGTTTCTGTATACATAGATTTGAATCTTAAATTCTTTTAGCCACTATCAAAAGCTATTTTTTAATATATGCATTTACTTATTTAATACATTTTTAATAGCTTTTTCAGTACTGAAGCTGCATATCACATGTCACATAAATGACCCGTTTATTATAATCGGTATTGAACATATGAAAAAGAATTCTCTTCTTTTAGGCTATCACTCTTAAAGGGAGAACCTTCATTGTGTAAATGTTAAGTGTGATATATGACTGTATTCACAACTTAAGGAATTGCTGGAGGTATAATGGAAAGTCAGGTTCGGAAAGTTATAAATGGGAACGATACATTTATTTTCGTTTACTTCATAAATAATATAAAAATGTCGATTTGCTCTACTTAAGCGATATTTTGAAAAACAGTGGAAATTTCTTAAAGTCCTTGATGATATTTGAGCGTTATAAATTTAAAGAAATGTATATTTTTTAATGAGACGTTCCTTAGAGATGTTTGGCATTAGAGAGATGTCACACCTAAGAAGTTTTGTTTTTGTGTTTTCAGAGACAACGATTATAAAAATATTTGGTCCGTTGACTTGCTGGATATAATAATTTTCCCCTCATTTTCTGAATAATTTCACAAAACTTTATAGAAAATTCTTGCATATGTTCATGAAATTCTATCAACAGTAACATGTTCGTCCTTTAAATGTTATTCTGACATTGAAAATATACATAATAAAGTAGAATTTATTAACTATAATGTAGCTGTATGCACCGCTAAAAAAATTAAATTCATCAAGAATAATTATCCCTAGATAAATTAAAGCAATTCTTTTAGTAAATTTAAATAACTAAAAATAGTGTACACTGAAAATATTATAATTATCTTCGTAACCTAACCACTCAGCTTGACTGTGTGATGGGCTCTGACCGAACAGTGAGTCAGCAAGGAAACCTCATCTGATACACAGACAGGTCTAAAACTGAGCATGCTACAGGTGCTGAAATTCACGGAAACACACCAAGACTTAACATAAGTGACAATGAAACAGCACTGAAGGTTCTAACGTGTTATTCAATAGAATCAGAACAGGTGTGGGACTGTCTTCAAAACCTTAACTCTCCAGCCAAATACAGCATCGTTACTTTTGCGTGGATACCAAAGCATACGGACGTTCCGGGTAACCAAAAACCGAACTAATTTGCAAGACAAGTCCGGAGGACTTATACCCAGAGAATAAACTAGTGAACAGATCTCTAAACCTGATCAAGGTAATCAACCTGTTGATCTAGAACAGGCGAAATAATAAGTTTTAAAATTGCACAATAAGGGCTCCTCAATTCTAGTCTGATGTCATGTAATCAAGCAACCAATCAACCTAATCACTCTAATCTCTGGCAACGAAAAAGAGCCTTATTTGGATGCCAAATTAAAATTATCAGAAGACATATGGCAAGAATTAAAAAAAAAAAGTACAGCAGTGAATAATACTAAAGCTGATATCCTCGAAAATCTTAAAAGATCCTAAAAAAACTATTTTTTACATCTTTTGTATCCGATTCCAAAATACATTATAACAATTTTTTTAAATTTTTATGTATGTAATATGAACAATAATTTGACAGAATTTAAGATGAGGAAAATAATTTCAAAAATAAAACCAAACTCTAAAGTTTACGACGATTGATAAAGTAGAGCTCTGCTGTTCTTTCATAATACCTTACCTGACTCACGTATTGAATGCATGTACTTATATTCAATTTTGTTTATCGGGAAGGCTAAAAGAAAGCTCTAGTAGTGTCATTGTCAAAAATTTAGAGTCCGTGAACTTTAGGATCTTCTTCTTATTAGTGTTTTAGCCAACAATACTTGAAAAAATAATTAACGAACATCTGACAGAGCACGTAGAAGTTAATTGAATATAGCCGGAGATTAAGTCTGAGCTCAAAAATAACTATGGTTATTCTAGTGCTCTGGTCAATGTCACTGGTGATAAATTTCGGGCCACTGATTCTGGGAGATTAACAGTCTACTCAACTGAGACATCAGACTACAAGTTGTTGTTACAAAGCATATCTTGCAATGTTCTCAGAAAGTTTATATTAAACTAAAACGTCTTTATAGTTATCGCAATGATTTGTCTACAAAGTTTAAGATTTTGTTCTGTGATTTGCTGGTGTGCCACAGAGAACCAATATATGGAAAATGAGTAACAAACATAGAAAAAGTGCAAAACTTGTTTGCGATTTGTTTATGCAGTTCGTAAATATGAAATAATATATCATTAGTTACTGGATATAAAGTGGCTGAATATGGAGGGTAGGAGGTAGTTAGAGGCTGTAGTGTTTCCCATAAAATTAATATGCATAAAATACCTTAAAGGCATCAAAAGTGCTTATAAAATATCTTAGAATTGCAACTCTCTATTATAAGCAAAATGTAGGCAGAGTGCGAAGCATTGAGTGCAAATGACACCTGCAGCAGCAGTAAGAACCAAAGGTTTGTTAAAGCTTAATTGACTGGAAACCGGAGGCTTCACTGAATAACCTCGGACTGCCAGCAGCTACGGCTAAATGAAAGCCAAGAATAATCGGTAGGACCTTCAGTCCGGGGGGACGGGGTTCATGCGATAAGAATTCTACAATACCTTTCACACTTTGTGAAGGTGTCTATGCAAGATTTTCTCTCCAGAAAAAAAATTTAAAGATTGATAAAATTGTGAGGAAATGAATTTAACTAAAAAAAATATTTTGATATTTCCACGAATTATCAACATTAATTATTTTCTGAAATACATAAGCCACTAAAGCTGATGCCCCTGGTGGCGTACAACCCGGGCACTCTATATGCGAATGATGAATCACTGACAGAAATTATGAACTTTAGGTATATATAATTCTCTTCCAGATTGCTTCAAAACTCTCATGTCTATAAAATCCAGCTGAGTTGTTTGTCAATACCTTTTTGATAAATCAGAAAATTATAATTCCTTTTTCTTTACTTGTTCTACAAAAAAACTAAAATTTGTATTACTGTGTATATTTTGAATGTAAAAATATTGGTTCCTTCTTTTTATACTTAATTTTTCTTACTTTTGGGCTAAGTTGGTCAGGGTGGATATCACTCAGGTGTTATTCATATCTGAATATCCCTCTTTGTATCTCCAAAGCTATGTTATTCTGTGTATTAAATATAGGTACTATTTTTTTAACTGTTTTATATTTAGAAATAAAACATAAATATAATTATTATTATTAAAATATTTATGTTTAACTTCTATAATTTGTTGAAGTGTGAATACTAATTATATAGTAAAAAATGTATTTTTAATTTTTATCTGATTTAATTTTTAATACTTAAATGTAAAAGTGGATTTTAGTTTTATGATAAAAGGTTGGAAATACTTTCGTCATATCGGATTTTAAACCTCATAAACCTTTAATAGGTAAATCTACTTTAATGCGATTTTCTTTATGGGATAAATTCTTTAAAATGCAAATAGAATGGAAATTCTAATTTCTAGATCCACAACTTTATGACTTTTGTGTTTTTCTATGTAACAATGAGCCATAAAATAGGTGCTAAAAGTTCGCCTGTGCGATGTTATTGAGTTTTACATAAATATTATTTGTATTTCAAGGAATAGTCTTCTCAAATGCAAAAATTTTTGTTTTCTGAAAAATTGACTTACTAAAAATATATGCATATTAAGTGATTCTATCTCGAACTTAAAAATCGATATTGTAAATAAATATGCTAAATATTATATTTTATTACTCGTATTACAAGATAAACTAGTAAAAAAGGCTCTCTCTTATGTGAAATAATGCCTATTAGATGAAAAATCACTCACACGTCAGTCTTACTATTAGAATGAATTTTTTTTAAAAATATAATGTTAAGCAGGGTTAATTTGTTTTCTGAATTTTTTGATGAAAATAGATTTTTCAAAAATTAAAATAGGCCTAATATACAAATTCAAGTATATCGAAATTGCCTCTTTTGGGAGTTTGGAGATATGTAAGTAAATTTTTTAATTATATATTATTTTTTAATTCCTTCGATGGTCTGAATGCCTTTTATAATTTGAGGTAAAGATCATTCGACATTCTAATCAACCGCTTATATCAATATTAACTTCTTTAATTTTTTTATTATTTCCTTAGTTTTTTCGTTTCCCCAATCGGTATTATTTACGTTCTGTCTTTTTTCTTTCATTCTGTCTGAATTTTAATAGACAAAATTCGACGCTACATTATTCTACCCAACTATAGAAAAGCCGCTACCATCATAAAGATTAATATAAGGTTTTATGTGGGGAATTACAATATCTTTCTAGAAACAGCAAAATCAAGGAAGCCGCAAAACTATCGGCAAAGAACAAATAAAAGTACCTTGGCTTTTCGCAGTCGGCAAGCAAAGATATCGACTTCATGATTCCGGTCTCTCACCACAGAAAAAACCTCCAAACAAAGGATAACTAACATATTTTTAAATTTGGCAAAACAAACCGAGATAATCAAAAAGGTGACTAAATAACAAAGATAATACGGAACTCTTTTAAACTAAATAAATTATAAAAGAAGTAATTACCTTTTTTCTCTTCACCAGAACCCTTTATTGGAAACAGAATCTTGACAAATACGAAAAAATGGTTCAATAGACAATGTTTACTTGCAATTGTCATGAAATTACAAAAATTCTGTAACACCCTTGGATTTTTGTTGTTAGGAATGGCAACTTCTATTAGTATTGCTCGCTTGGAAGTGTGACGCGTACTCCTAGAAGGGAGCACGTCGTGTTCTACAGATCTACTGTGTTTAGGTCAGCGGAACATCGGTCAATGGATATTTTTCGTGCAGACAGTCATCGGTCAAATGCTCAGCGCAGGGGTATCCGTTTGATGGTATCTACTTATAATCGGGATATCCCTGCTCTCTGAACTGTTCGGCGGTTTGGCTGCCCGATGGTCAAAACATCCACTCGGTAGTTGGTTCTCGGGCGCCACCCTCGGGATTCATGTGGTCGAGGGCCCACTTATGCACCAGACCGCTTGTTACAGTGAAAAAACGGCAAGCCAGGGATCAAATGCGCCTATTAGTGCTGGCTGGCGGCTGCCAATTTTTATATGTAATGTTAAAAATGGGACTAGGTAATGAAACAAACGGTTTTAAAACATCCTGTATCCTGTATTCCATTCTTTTATAAAAATACATGGCCTAAAACTAACTTACAATCTAAGATGGACAATAATATAAACATTTAAATATTCTGGAGGGCAAGAGTCTGTTATGAGCGCTGCTCACGCTAGCCGTAGACGGTAACCCGGCGGTATCATTCACAACGCTGTTCACGTTAGCTCATACTATGCGATTGCAATGCTATCCACGACGGCTAATACTAAAATTATCGCGCTTTGTGTCTAAAATTCGCGAACGCTGTTCAAGGCCCTTCGTATTAAAATTCGACCGACAGCGGTATACATGGCATGTCTAACAGTAACCCGGCATCGATCGACGGTAAGCGGCGTCTCCCACGGTACCAGCGATCTCTACACGTGGCGGCAGCGATAAACGTCGATGCGGCAGTTGTTAAGTGCCCTTTTCAACGGACATCGAAAGGCACCTGGCGGTAAAACACATTCCTGGTCAATACGCAAACATAAACAAAACTTACGGCATTCACTGCGTGTGTATATCGGTGAAAGTAGGAAGGAGAGAAAGGAACTGATGCTGCCAGTACTTGTAAGGGTCCTCAACAACGTCAGCAGGATCGAACGACATTGCCCGTACTTATAGGGGTCCTCGACAATGTCGACCAATAGCGGCAGGAAATTAGGAAAGGAACCGACACTGCCCGTACGTATAAGGGTCCTCAGCAGTGACGATAGGACGACACAACATTGCCCGTACTTACAGGGATCCTCGACAATGCTGGCCATTAGCGGGGTAGCCTAGCCCCACATACATTGTTAGACCAGGAAGGCGCGGTTCGGCAGGCAGTCCGCTGGAACTGTGCAGTTCTCAGTGAAATAATGGTGTGTCCGAGCTTAAGTAATCGGTCCGAGCTCCCACTACATTGACGAGTGACGGTGTGCGGTGATCGGGCATACAATACTGTTGTATACGGCGCACGATTACTATGGTTGGATGCTCTGAAAATCATCGGAAAATTGTATTTCCCGGCGTGGCACGGCAAATCTAATTAATGTATACCTGTAATATTCAAATTTTAAGCACTCTTGTCCCGCAAGAATCAGATTTTTCGGATGTGAAATAAATAAATTAAATCCCGGCGAACATACTCATGCCCAAAAATTTAGTAACTTCATTACAACAGTTTTATCTACTAAAATAAGGTCTGGTCTGTAATGAGCAACTGTGTGAGCAGAGTTCGATCCGACTACAGCTTGAACTCGTTGTTCTCTAGTAACGACTCCGGGCTGTATTCATAGTCTTGCGCTTTCTCTATCTGCAACAGTTCCAATTTATCTGCTAACTTTTGATGGATGATCGTGTCAATCCTCCGATGCGGCAAATACTTGGAATCCTCCTGTTATGCGCTGGATTGTCTCTGATGTTTGACATCCATAATGGCATTGGTCGTTCTGGATTAACGAATCTCTGATTATGAATTTCAGATAGTTTCTCGTAGGATAACCTGATCTTTGATAACTAGTAGAAATCTTTCAGTTCCAGAATACATATGTTCAGACGTCAACCAATAGTTCCACGCTAATTTGTCGACATTTTCCTGGTTGACTTTTTTGGTGTATAGTCCACGAAACCGCTTCTGTAGCCAGGCTGGAAGCTCCTCTTGGTCTGATTGGTGATGAGAAATCGGTTCACGGTCCCTCAACCGCAGCGGTGTTGAATCAGATGTCTCGCATAATGCAAAGTGTAGGACAGAAGACTCTGCCAGTCTGTGAAAGTATGAGCGTAGATTTGTTAGTTGTTGATCTAATTGCTTACCTATCTCTACCAATCTTCTTTTTACGTAGTATTTTAGTAACATTCGCTTTTAATAGCTTTTTACTGTTCAGGTCTTATAAATTCATTGGTTAATTCGGTTTTTATAGTTCGTTGATCAATTGTTGTGCCTGTTTCATGTTCAAGTATTTATAGATCTGTTCTGCCTCCATTGTCGCAATGGTTTGACTATTCTGCATATCAAATGCTCTTAGACGTATTTTTCTCCCAGATGTGTTTGAAATGCAGCATTTATCAAGGCACACGAATATTGATACAATCCCGGAGAACTCCACCATTTTGAGCGTTTGTTGCAGCTGTTATTACTGTAAATTGGTGTACGCACGTACTTAAAAATATTTTTTTCCTGGCAAAATTGCTCATACAATGAGAGTTTTTCAAGAGTTAAAAATGCTTCCAAATGACAGTCATCAATTTAAGACTATCCATATGCAGAGGATGATTAAGTCTTACCACCACTTCACGATTGTTCTTAATGCTGAAGTCACATCTGGTGAAATTTAAACGGCAAGATAATGGGCTCATGGCTAAGTAGAACTGTAATGGTCTCAATGAATCTTCCTTAAATGTTCATTTGCGTATTGGGATTGTGTCTGTCTCGATGTTGTTATTGATAGGTATTTGCATTTAAATCCTGTTCTTCAAGATGACATGAGGCATGGTAATCAGGAGACAATATGTGTATCGACTCTATACAGGTGTGGAAAATCCAAAACAGAACCTCTAAAAAAAGGGAACGTAACAGACAGAGACGGACAACCCGTTTAGCCATGTTGAAGATGTAAAATAAAACATACTGTTGTATCGTAGCTTGCGTTCTGGTTTCCAGCAAAGATGGTTGGCGGGGTCGTCAAAACACAGTGGGTTGAAAGCACGGATTTAATATTAAAAATAAAAATCGGATCCAACATTGCAGACTGAATCTTTAAAATCGTGAAAATAAATTCGAAAAATGTCTAATGTGGTTCAATAGCTATTAAATATGCAACTTAAAAACAAAATAAAAAGAATAATTATATTTCCATGAATAAAATATTGCGCTTGAGTTCAAGGTGCATTTTAAAAATAATACTATAATAATAAATACGTGGATATCAATAATCATTAAAAAGGCAAAAGTACTTTTTCCTCTATGCTTAGGACTTTTTAACAAATACCAATGCAAATAATTTGTAAGTAATATAATATTTATTGATTTACACAAATTAATAAATAATACGACTATAATAAAAATAAGAAAAAGGAATTTTTAATCATTGCCTTCTTTGTTAACAGCTCCTTTCTCATTCTCAAATACGTACGAATTGTTGTTCGAATCCTTACGATGTCAGAAAACAGTGTAAGGATCCATCGACACCAAAAGTTTCGAAACACATCCTCCATATTTTTCTGAAGAATATTTTCGGGCAAAGTCTAGGCGATTGTTTCTTATTAACTTGTCCGTTGATTTTTTTGCATCTTTCGATAGTTTACCTATCGGTAATATTGCAAATGCTATGATGTAATTTGTGGATTCCTGTTGGCATGTTGTACCAAGAATATCCATTGAAAAATAATCTTGCTGTTTGAAGTTTGTATTCCCAAGTCTTCTCTATTGCAGTTTAATATTCGCTTCCAATAGTTTGCAAAATGCCGGGAAACCGGAAGATCAATTTTCGCTTTACTCTTGTTATAATGGCTGACTCATCACTGTTCTCGAAGAAACGTCGAACTATTTTGCCATCGTTAGTACTTTCTAACTCTTTCTTTGGCATGTCAACAAGAAGTCCTAATCTCTCTCTTCAAAGGCCTGTTGGATGGTAGCCTTTGTTTGTGCTTTCACGTCTTTGTCTCTGCTTACGGGCTTGCCACTGCTGTGTGTCACGTTAATACATGCAACATTCAAAGAATCGAATACATGCGTGTAGAGTTAACAGTTGTAGCTTGAAATACTCTGTAGTTACTGGGATACAATATCAATGTTGTTGAACTGAGATGTTGTTTGTCAGAGGTAACAACGTTGGACCGATTTCGCTCCAGTCAAAGCATTCACCTAGCCGTCTATCATCGTCATAGATAAGTTGTACTGTACTAAAGCTCAGGTGGCAAAGAGAATTCTTTTATATGGTGCAAGTTGTCTGGTTCGAGTTCATAATTTTCTATTTTCGTTAAAGACTTTTGTTCGGTTTTCTTAATAAATTTTAGAGGCCCGCAATTCATAGTAGAGAAGGTTTTGGAATTGTAAAACACAATCTGTTCGTGTTGAGTTTGCTTGTTAATACCAGCTAATTGAAGTAGAATAAGAGAGGTTGGGAATAAGTTTGCATCAGAAATATTCGAATCAGTGAATTTTATTTTGTACTGGCTCTGACCTGACGTTTCATCGAAGCCCCATTTGCAAATGAAACTCATATCTATAAATCTAATTTATCGATTTGTTCAAGGACGTCTAATTACAGCAATATAATTCGATCCACTGTATGATCCAGTAAGCCTTGGAATTTAACCTCGGCTTTTGATTTAGTAAAAGTTAGCTACTCGTCATGTGGATAACATGCTTTTTTTTTGTATTTTACACACCAAAGTATGACGAAAATATATTACTGCCTTTCGGTTTTACCCAATTTTGTAATCTTTGATATTTGTTTCGCGACAATCCAATGTCAAATTGAAGAGCGGCGCACAAATGTAACTGTGCGCGACGCAACCACAACACTGTTGCCTTTGATCTGAGACGAAACTTTAGAAAGAAAAGACTGACCGTTCATATTACCGAGGTTTAATAGAAACGTTACTATAGCCAACCTTCTATTTTAAATTTCTTAACGGCCAAAATAATTTCTAAATTATTTTGGCCGTTTTCTCAAATTCTGGCCGACTATGCCCGTCCAACTTCTTTCAGGTTAGTTTGGGACAGAAGATCGTAGGGAACGCCTACGCGCGATATTACCCCCACTAACTTCCATGCGACACGAAGACGAGCAGTACCTTGAAACGAATGAGAGGGTGTAGTTACTTTTCGTCTAAACTTATAACGTAATCGACGGAATTTGGAATATTTAATGACTATTTGATACATTGATTGTTTTAAATGTATCAAATAGTCGAAATACAAAAAAAAAATATTTTTTGTTGGCCATTGAGCGTAAAGAAAATTGATATTTCTGTTACAAAATAAACATTTATTCTAATAAAAATACTGGTGAAACGCAACGGTAATTTCTAAGTAAATAAGCTAATAGATCACTTTTAAATTAAAAATCAATCTCAAAAATAAATTTTTATTCTGGTAAAAAATAAAAGTAACACGTTCAGTAATTGCAAATAAATAAACAAAAAATTAAATTCAATTTAAATCAACAAAAACATCTAAAAATCTACAAGAGGTGTTCAAACAGGCCTCCACTTTGAGCGAGACAATAACCCAGTCTATTGGTAAATACGGTTCGCGTATTTGCCAAAACTTCAGGGTTCTATCCCTATTAGCCTTTTGTATTGTGTCCTCACAAAACACCATATGTGTTTCCTGGTCTTTCGAAAAAATTTCTTGATTTATTCGCAATTTGTAACAGCGATATTTGCTCCGCTTTAAAATATTTCGAACTGTTCGAGCGTTCATATCAAGTTCTTCGGCAATTACGGTATTATTGCAAGGAAAATTAATTTTTACTATACTACAAACGTTAGTCTCCCAATTTGCTCGTTCTTCAGTAATTTGAGGAACCAGTCCTAATTATTATCAGTGCATTTTTTACAAATTTTTAGAGAACCGGTTGTCTCAAATTTTTTAAAAATTTCCGAAATTCTAAATTTTCAAGGAACAGGATGATTTTCTTACGTAAATGCAAATCTGCCGATTATTTACCAGAATATACAACTTAATAATCGGCTCGATTTGTTCCGTGGAATAAACTACCATTGTAACAAAAAAATTTGGCGCGAAACATGGTACTTACGCTTCGACGGCCTGAATGAAAGCAAATAACTTGGACTCCTCTTGTTGTGCTAGGGCGTGGCGTATGCTGGGATAAACTCACCGCGCCAGCATTGTATTACCCCTCACCCTAGGGCCAAACTGGTAATTTACACGTAAGTCGATGCTTACGACTGTCTCATTCTGATTTGATGAATAATATAGTGATTTCTTTATCTCACTAAAGAAACATCCAGGTTCCGGTTTTTATTTTCCGGACCTGTACGTTGTTAGTATAACTGCCAGCCAGTCATATGGTACAGAGTCGAAGGCTTTTTGCTAGTCTACGTAGACGATGAATATGTTTGATATTGGCCTGATTGCAGATGACTGAATCGATAATAAGTTTTTCCTTACAACTCATTGCGCCTTTGGCACATTCTTTTTGCTGAATTACAATGATGTTGTTTTGCTCACAGTGTACGTGGATACGATGTGTCAAGAAGGATGTCATCACCTTGTATAACGTAAGAATGCAGTGAATGCATTGGATGTGTATTATGCTGATCCTTTGGCAAGAGATACATGTCTCCTTCTGTAAGAAACGATAGCATTTTCTATGCATCAAGCAAAACATTATTTATCAGATTGAGACACTAGTGCTTATTATTATTGTTATTTTTTACCTCGAACGCAAAGGTGTGTGGTAAGATTCTTCTAGAACTTTTTGATTAGACTAGTAATTCAGGGACGCCGCACCTGTTGTTTTTCACCGGGATTAAGGAATTGAGCCACGTTCTTAAATTTTGAAATATGTTTTTTAAATTCTAAAACGTCTGAGCAAATATTCTTTCTAAGTGTGTAGGAAGTGAGCTATATCCTTAATTTGAAGATTATCTATCAAGTTTAAGATCAAGATATGAATTAAAAAATTCTTTGGGATTGTAGACACGTTTTACAACGATTTTTTTATACACGTGCTGTAATAATTTCGCTAAAACTTTTCGCATCTAATTTTCTGCAATAAATGAACATACTTGAATTTATTATTTTAGATAGCAATTTCTTTTTATAGTAGTTATTTAGAAGTAGTGTATAATGACACTGTATTATCAAATTCTTGAGATATTTTAATGTTTTGTTTTTATTTAGTATACATGAAAATTGCCACAGTTTCTTGAACTTAAGTCTGAGCATGGAAACTATTTTGAAAATATGCGAACTTTATGTTGTCTATTAGCCAAGGCACTATCTTGCATAGATACTTAGGAATTCGATTAACTTGCAAACTAAGGAATCCTACAGTTAAGAAATTTCACCTAAGGCTTCGCAAGCAAATAAACTTTTTTTTACGATTTATTCTATAAAGAAGAAACCTCAGAACACTTTATTTAACTTCACGAATGTTTATTTGTCTTCAAAAATGGTTTGCTTTTCGTCTAACTTGGGTGCATGTGTTAAACTACTCAGAGAATGAGACTATTTTCACACACGTTTAGGGTGAACTTCTCAAGTTTTGCGTCTACCAATTTATCATTGTTTAAAAATAAAGTCCAAAAGTTATAGATAATCGGTGATGTCTTTTACAAATAAGAGAACTCAATAAAAATGAAATGAAAACTTTGTTTTGTTAAGGAAACAAAATTAGAAAAATATTCAGGGTGTCCGGAAATACGGGTATAAACATGTGATGACAGGTATGCTTTACAAGATCTGAAATCATCAACCTACCCAATGGACATGTTTATGCCCATGAAGACCCGTATGCCATTGAAGTTGCATACCATCGCCATAACATTAAAATAAATATTTGGGTAGGTAATTTTGATCGCTTCTTTATTGGCCCTATTGTGATCTCAGACATTATAAATAGAAATACTTATTTAAAGTTTTTACAAAACACATTCTGGAATATTAGCGGATTTTACCTCGGCGAGAAATATGGTATATGAATGACAGTGCTTCACTTTATTTTTCCGTTGCTGTTCGGTGATATTTACATGACCAATATTCCAACAGATGGAATGTGTGACTTCTTTTTATGGGATGTTTTTAAAACAGAAGAATACAAGAATCCGGCGAACACCTGGGAAATATTATTGTTGCAGATTTTAATCGCAACCTTTTTAATAATCCCGAGATACAGTCCAATTTCATTTAAAATAATTTAAATAAGTGCATTTCGCAGAATGCCCGACATTTTGCTCATTTGCTTAATTAATGTTTTGTTTTTAGTAAGTTTTTTCAATCATTTTAAAATAAATACATATACTTCCAAAGTTTATTTTAAAAATTGTTACAACAAATTGGTGTACGCATTTAATTAAAAATATTATTTTCCTCGCAAAATCGCTCTTCCAATGAAAATTTTTCAAGGGGTAAAAAGGTTTCCAAATATATGCGGTTATCCGACAGAAATATCTAGGTTATCATTACGCCGATGACAAAAAATCATAAGCGACGTTTGCAAGGGACATCACTTTTAGAACACTTACACTATTTTATAGCCGATCTCTATACCACTAGAAAACCTCATATTGTACCGTTAGATCCCACATCAAAAATCATTAATTTTGGTGACTGCGTTTTCAAGAAATTAAAAAAAAAACAATATTTTACTATAATTGTGAAGTCTTCCGCCTAAAAGAAGCAGTATGGGATATAAAAGTTGGCTTAAATCGATCTATTTTGACGTCAAGAGTGTGTCGTCAAACGTGGTACACGTATCTCTGGGACACCCCGTATATCTACAATGAGTCATATTTTTTTAGTCAGACCCTATAACTAATTTAACGTGTCAGAAAATACTGACATTTGGTTGTAAAAACAACCTTTGTAGAAACCAGACCCAGAAAATTTCAATGATCAGAAAAAACTGAATATTTGAAACCAGACAACAAGTAACTCGAATTACAGTTTCAAGTAGCTAATTGGTTTCCGTGTGAAATAGTTTTCCTGAAACGCCCCGAAATCATATGATGTTATCCATGATATACTATCAATTATAAAGGCAATTTATGAAGTTCGATAAAACTTTTAGCTTTAATAATTATAAATGATTAATACCTAAGTATTATTAATTTGATTTTTTCATTATTATTAGTATATTTATAATTCCATCTAAATCACGTGATATAAACAAAATACCTTTTAGTATTTGGAGATGCATGAAGGATCAGGTATATAATATACCTCCCACTATAAAATTCGATATCAAAATTAGAGTAAGAATTTATTTTCAAAATACAGGGTGTCCAAAAAATAAGTATACAATGTTTGATAAAAAACTCTTGATGTCAAAATAAGTCGATTTTATCCAACTTAGCTATATCCGGTACTGCTTCGTTTAAAAAAATATTGATTTTTCCCAAATTTCTTGGTAACTGAATTTAATCATATTTGGTGTGTGGTCTAACACTATATGACGTTTTCTAGTAGTATAACGACCGGCTACAAAGTAGTGTAAGTGTTTTAAAAGTGACGTCTCTTCTCAACATTGCTTCTGATTTGCTATATCATGAACGTGATAACAAGCTAGATATTTTTATCGGATAACCGCATTTATTTGGAAACTTTTTACTTCCTGAAAAATTTTCATTAGTTGAGCGGTTTTTACAGGAAAAATATATTTTTAATTACATGCATACACCAATTTGCTGTAAGAGTAAAACAATTTTATAAATTAATCATGGTAGTGCAAGTATGCATTTTAAAAAGATTGAAAAAACTAACTAGAAAAAAAAACATCAAAATGTAAATGTGCAAAATGGTAGTCATTTTGCTGAATACACTTATTAACAATTTTTAAAACATGAAATTAAACTCTACCTAATATTTCAAAATTACTGAAAAGGTTGCCAGCGTATACATCGGTTTTAAAAACGCCTCATAAGAAGAAGTCACACATATATAACTCTGGAGAACGTGGTGTCCTTCTTACTGGTGCCACATTGCCCCTTCTATTCCATCAGTGAGTTATTCGTCATGTACATTTTGCCAAATAGCAACGGAAAAATGAGGTGAGGTACCATCATACATACAACAAAATTCTCGCTGGAGTAAAGTAAGTGTATTTCCAGAACAAATGGTAATGTGTTTAGCAAATAATTTACATAAATATTTCCATTCATGCTGTCTGGAATCACAATAGAACCAATAAGGTTGCAATACTTGCCCAAACATTTATTTTAAAGTTATGGTGTGTAACTTTAATGGCATATGGATCTTCATCCTCATAAACATATTCCATCAGTAAACAAAATTTTTTCTTTCAAAATTTGGATCACGAATTTTATGTTTCGAATAAATTCACAAAATATAAGACTCATGAGAGAAACAATCATAGACGTAAAAAAATTAATATTACTTAATATAGACTGTGAATACCACAGAAAAAGTGGGCTGACGCTTAAAAAGAGATAGAACGTTTTCGAGGAGCAGAACCTCTCTTTATAATTGCGAAGCTAAACACGATATTTCAAACGTCATTGGATACTCCTGTCACCTGACCCAAATTAAAAAAAGAGTTCTTGTTCTTCGAAAGCGGTCTATCTCCTATCTTCTTCTAAAGGATCCGCAGTCTATATTAAGGAATATTAATTTCTCCTGCGTTCCACAGCTTTTCGGAAGTGATATGAATGTAACAATTGTTCTTCCAAAAAAAAAAAAATTTACAATAGTTTTAGGAATATCCAGCTCAAGTTCTAAGCGACGGGTACACTTGCTTCGGCTTCAAATCTTTCCAAAATTTCCTCTTTTTTTCGACTATTTGACTTGTTCGAATATAATCCCTAACTTAATTTTTTTTTCAAGGCTGCCCGTTTCTAGGAATAAAGCCCAATATTGACAAATGTTTGATGGTTTGATATTCTGGACCTAGGAAATCTCTCTATGTCAAGAGTCAATCATCAAACGTTGTCCATATATTTTCCGGACATCCTATATAATTCTAGGAATATGAAGAGACATAGTACATCTTTAAAAGAATGTATTAAAATTTGTTTGGAAGTTAAAGGACCCTACGTCGAACATCTCATCAAGTAAAGTAAAAATTATTTAAGAGGGTGACAGAAGGCTCCCTTGTCTGGGATTAGCTACTTATTATAGACTAAGAAAAAACTTCTTAAGTGATATTTTACTCTAGACTGAGCTCTAAAGAGTTTTTTTGGATTTTACAGTTTTAAAATTATATTAAGTGTTGATGTAATTTATTAAAAATTAGCAGAATATTTTTGGTTTTTAATTTTCATATTTATTTCTATAGCTCAAGTTTTAATAATTGTAATAATTGTGTTAATAAATATGAAGATATTTTAAATTATTTGCGTTAAATACAACTGCTTCAAATAAGACATGTTCTTTTTAAATCTTTTTTAATTAAATCATTTACGACTTTTACATACCGAGTTCTTTTTCCTTCCAAATATTAAGAATGTTCAATATCACGATTTAATAAAAACAATAAAAATCTTTTAAAATAAAGTTTATTGTACAGACTTTCAATAAAAAAAACAATATACCGTAAAACCATGAAAAATAGGCATAGTGCCTAAACAAAAGTTAAAGGGAATCTATAGAATAAGCTAGATAGATACCAGGTGTCCTATTTTTAAAAATTTTGGTGTATGGATTTTAAACTTTCTTAAGTTCGCATGTCTGTAAAATGCACCCTATAAAAAATATTAAATATTTTATGGGTTTGTAAAATTTCTTTAACTTTAACCTATAATAGTTACAGGTGTCTTTGTTCCCACCGAAACAATAGTGTTGTTTTCATTAATTGTGCAACTCGTCCAAAAATATAAAGCTTATTTCAAATTTTATACAGAATTTAGTGGGGAATCCAAATATGTTAAAATATATAGGGTGTCTCATATAAGAAAATTATATTTTTTGCTCTTTGACTTGTCCATATAACCACAAATAACTTTCGAATATAGACATATTAATATTCTACAGTTTTCATGTAAAATATTTTTCCTTACGTTTATAAAAGCGAACGTATTAAGGTGCGTATAAATATTGCGAGACGACCGCGTGACGAGTTTGCGACGAGCTTGCAATGAACCTCTTTGATCTTTGGCGATTCAAACCCTTATCTACGACTCCCGGTGCCAAAAGAGGTTTATAGCGTTTGGGCGGTGTAAATCAATAAAGATAAAGAAAAAAAAATTAAGTTTTGGTTAAAGTCCAGTACACCACACAAATTTTTCAAGAACGTTTTAGTTAATAGAAAGTGAGCGAAGAAAGTAAACCTGCCCTGCCGAATGTGACGATGAGGAACAAAAGGCAGCTATATTAATTTTAAGCAGAGGGGTTTTATTATCATCAAGTTTATTAAATAAAAAACGAAAAACTACCAAAATTTTACCAGAATGTCTCCTATCAATTTTGAATACTTATTAAACAAAATAGGACCAGTTATATCCAAAGACGAAGCATTTTTCCAGCATAAGTTCAATTGATTTTAATTAAAAGTGGTATGGTGGTGCTCGAAGCACAACATTTTCATGTTCTTTAGCCTATTTGTCTATCATATGATTCTTAAATTGTCTTTCTTTCTTGTTCGCAATTTTAAAAGTTCCTTCTTTAGCAAATCGTTCATAAAGGGAATATGTTTTTTTGATAACCAATCTGTAATAACACTTTTCTCAATTATGTTATTGGCAACTTTTCCACCAATCTAGAATGATAACTGACATTATCCAAAACTATAAAAGACCTTCCCGGAATCAACCGTATCGTTTGAGAAAAATATTTTTGAAAGGTATTCGCCATCATTTATTTATGTTAATCTTTGGTAGATTTCAATTCGAACTGCAGGAAAATTCCTACAAATCCATTAACACCTTCAATAAGAGTTTTTATGAATTTGATGCCCTTACCGAGAAAGGGTTTTAAAACTGCCGAGAACTCTTCTAAGAATGCTTCACGTCATATTCTCTGTATCTGCATACATTTTTTGTACTATGTGTCCTTCACTGAGACAGATTACATCCAGATAAAAAATATTTTTGCCTTGTCTGTGGTATTTTCTAATGTCCCGCAAATACTGTCTAATGTAAAATAGTATTTTCTCTGTATCACCTCCACTCCCCTAAGAGAAATTCATTTTTGTCAGCACTTTCTACAGATTGGTTTTTCCCATACCAAGCACATTCTCGTCTAGTTTCACAACTTTCAAAATTTTATCATTACTTGCTTTTTATCTTCTAAGATAGAATTCGTGAACGTGTCTTCTTAGTACCTTTTTTGAAGCATTCTTATATTTTTTTCTTCTCGGAGACGGTTTAGACTTGCATATAGTTCCACATTTGCTTTCCTTAATTCGCTCGTAAGTTGTAGATTCGCTAAGTCCAATTATTCCCACATTTCGAAAACAAACTATGCACCCTTATCAGAGTTCTTCGTTAAGAAAGTAAATTTTGCACATTTGAAAGTATTGTCTTGGATTTTAAATCCAAAACACCTATACAAAGTTTTGGAGTAAAAGATAACATTTTCAAGCACTGAAAGTTATAAGACAATAACATAGCAATGCCTTACACTAAATACATATCCGTATTATACTTAAAAATTTCATTACTGTTAATTGCCCAATTAAGATGTATACTTTTAAACCTAATTATCTTTTAAGTATACTACTCTCTCTGAATTATTTATGAAATATATTCCAAAAATTGCTAGGCTTTTGGTTTATGGTTCATTACAGATACATAAATCTCTTGTGCATATAATTGTTATACTTTGTCTGACAATGAAGAATAAACGACTGATCTGTTAGTTTTGTGCAGTGGGGTTTTGTCATAAAAAAGTATATCAAACAAAAAACGAAAATATGGGCAATAATAGCGCACTACCCTGTATAAAAAATATTCATGATTCAAACTTTTAGCAAATTCATGATTTCAACATGTTAGCGGATAAAACAGACATTTTATCAAAATTTCTTCGTTACGTTTTGAATATATGTTAAAAAAAAGAAAAATATATTTTCAGCAGACCATTTTCACAAGGCAGAGGCACTCAAAATTTTCTTCTCACTGGTCTGTGCAAATTTTCGGACGCAATTTCATTTTACACGTCCACTTCTTTTCTTTTCTAAAATTTTTGTCCGTAACTGATAAATTTTGCAATTATTGGCAGATCTCTTGTAAATACAGCATATTTTCTTCAGACCATTCCATATTCACTTCTGAACAATTTTTATTCAATGCCAAGTGCTAAATAAATTTCATTTCATTAACAAAAAAATAAGAAAAACTTGTGTCTTCAGTTTCGCTGCAAAGTAAATGTTTTCTAAAGAACGTGTCATAAACCCGTCCCACTAGATAAAAATATCCTTTGAGTTCACACCAAAAAACCGACAGTAAATGGATCGCTGCGAGTATCGGCCGAGCTACTCGAAAACAATAGAACTAAAAAAAATTGACTTCTTGTAAACCAACTGCATTTATTACTTGCCGACGATGGCCCTCGTAACAATAGAAATCGGCAAAATTCAAAAGATTCTGGCTGAAAGTTCGAAGCATGCTCGTCACACGCTCGTGTGCCACACTACTATGTCACTCTGTATATTACAAAATTCCACTAGAGACAGGATAGACGAGCATATTAAGTATGATAATATATTATTACTGCGGCATTACTCCTGCAAAATTTCAGTTCAATCGAGCTTAGCTCATTTTGCATAGTGCCAGCATGAGAATATATATATTTTAAAAATCACGTAGAGAAATTAAATTTCAAAGTAATGGTTTAAAAAAGAAGCCCTTAGTTTTTTTTTGCATTTGCTCTATTGTACGTTGGAAACCTACTTTAAACATCCAACGGAGGCGCGTCGGCGTTACGACGCTCTAAAGAGTCGAGGCGCTTTTAGTTTAACTTCGCACACGGTCCCTTAAAAACGAGCAACGAAAATGAAAATTCGTGGTCGGGTGGACGTGCGTAGACTTTGAAACTATTTTTAAACTTTTTCTAGGCACTTTCAGAATTGTGACTAGGTTACAGATAACCTTATTGATGCTATAACAATAATAATGTAGTGTGTTTTTAAGATTACAAGATAATCAAAAGTTCTTTAAAAGTTTGCAAATAAAAAATAAATTTGTGGAGATTTTTTGCAATTTTACAGGTACTTAAAAAATATTAAATACGAATTAATTTTTGCATTTTTAAAATAATACATTTTGTTCAATGAATAAGGCATGTATCTTTTAATAATGTTCTAGAAATATGTCTGACGCGCACTAACAATACATAAGCTTTGAGTTTTTAATTAACATAATAACAACTTAATACAAATGAATTTGTTAATTAACCAATAAATAATCAAATTTAAGTTTTGTTGGATTTTTGTAAGATTAAAAATTAATAAACAAATATAAAATTAAATAAAATAAGAAATATTTAAACATATACTTCTGAATGATGGAAAAACTGTGGAAAATAAATTTATTATTTAACGGACCTATAATGCTTTTGCTATCATTTATAACATTCGTCTAAGAAATGATCCATTGACGTAAGAGTTTGTTGTTCTATCTTGCGTGTGGTGTTAAACCTTTAAAAAACAGTAGGATGTTGGAGTAAACATTTTCTCATAATATATGTTTTTTATTGCAATTTAATAAAAAACGATAACTTAGTATTCAGATCAGTGTACCAGTCAATGGTTATCTCCATTGGTCATAATGTATTGCACTTTTAAGTTAATTCTGGTTTTTGAACATCCATTTTTTTCCAACTTTTCCATATAAGACCTTAAAACGAGTTATTAATTCTGCCATTGGCAAATTTAACCTATATTTAACTTTTTTCAGTATTTAAATCAAAGTTATTGTGAAATATTTTTTAGAGAACCAGTATTTTCACCTTAAGATTATGATTACAGATATGGTGCAATCTTATTGTTTTATACTCTTAACGCAAAATTTATTAACTCATCTTAGAGTTAGTTGGATAACATTAAACTAGTATTTTATATTTTATTTAACTACTCATAAAAATTATTTAATAAAACACTAAAAAATGTCTTTGTTTAAGAAATAAATCTTGAAATTATTGGCCAATATTAAATATCTTTTTGGAAATTTAATTCAGTCTTAATTATTACTTAAATTAGTAGTAACATTCATTGATTGATATACTTGCATTTTTAGGTTAATTTTAGTTTTTCCACATCAATTTTTCCAAAATTTTTCTTTTTTAGTTTTATGTTTTCATGTTTAGAGTGAGGTGGTCTACTAAAGGATCATGAATTGGTAAATTTTATACATACAACTTTTAAAAAACACAAACCCACAATTATTTTTCAATACTTTTTCTAGATAATTTATTTTTTTGATAACCAAACATTATAAGGTCTCATGGTCTCACAGTTTTTGGCAAAATAAGTTAATACATTTTATTTGCATATTAACAAAAAATGATGGTGAGTTAGATATCATTAAACTAGTATTTATTTTTATTATACACAGTGTCTGAAAAATATGTGTACAGCTTTTGATGGCAGACTCTTGACGTTAAAAGAGGTCGATTTAAGTCATTTATACTCATTTAGGCGGTACAAAATGTCATGATTTAAAGAAAATATTGATTTTTCCTAAATCACTTGAAAACTTGGTAACTGAATTTAATGATTTTTGGTGTACTATCTAACACTACAGTATGTAGTTTTCTAATAATATAGCGACTTACTATAAAGTATTGCAAGTGTTATAAAAGCGACATCACTTGTAAATATGGCTTTTGATTTTTTATGTCATCAGAGATGTAACAACTTAGATATTTTCATCGGATAATCAGATGTATTTGGAATTTTTTTAACCCTTGAAAAATTGTCATTAAATGTCCTGTTTTGAAAGGATACACAATATGTCTAATTTCACGCCTACACCAATTTGTTGTAATAATAATACAATTTAAAAAAAAAATATTTGAAGTACTTGTGTGTACTTTAAAATGATTGAAAAAACTAACAAGAAAACACCGCCATTTTTTTAAATACACTTATTAGTACATTTTAAAAAATTAAATTGGACTATATCTAATATCTCAGGATTATTAAATAGGTTGCCAGCATTTAAAACAAACATCAGTAATCCTTCGCGGATGTTCATCGGAGTCTTGTATACTTCAAAAGAGTGCCCCACAAAAAGAAGTCACACATATTTAACACTAGAAAACGTGATGGCCATCTTACTGGCAGCGCATTGTCTCTTTCAAGCCATCGGTTATGATATTGGACGTGTAAATATAGATAAATGTTTCGATTTATCTTGTCTGAAATCACAATAGCACTGATAAGGTAGCCATCGACCGAACATTTATTTTAAAGTTATGCTGGTGCTGTGCAACTTTATATATGGATTTTCATCCGCGTAATAGTTCCTGAAATTCTGGACGTGATATGGAATTAAAAACTGGTCTTTTAAAAGTGATTTAAGATATCTAACTCACAGTCTAAGCGGCGGGTACTAACGATTAGTTATTCTTCAACTCTTTCCAAAATTTTCTCTTCTTTTTCGACTATTCAAGTTCTAATATGAACCTTACCCGCAATTTTTTTCTCAAAGCTGATTCATGGTTTGGTATTCGGCAGTTAGGAAATCTTTCCATGTAAACTCTAATACTTTGACGCCCATTTTCTTCAAAAAATCCATACACCAGGAGCTTGTCAATCTTCTTAGAGTGAGTGTAGTTGTTCATGGATATTAATAAAATAGGATTAGAAATTTAGAATGTTGATCTGACTTTAGTTGACATCTCAGACAATGATGGCATTTTGTCAATAGTCAAACCATTAAATGCTATAGCAGCAGAGTCACTCAACAAATTACTGTCACAGATATTTTTTATTATTACAGTTCGTTGGTGTATGCATGTAATTTACATATATTACATATATTACATATATATATATATATATATATATATATATATATATATATATATATATATATATATATATATATATATATATATATATATATATATATATATAGCCAAACAGCTCTTTCAACGAAAACTTTTCAAGAAGTAAAAGGTTTCCAAATACAGACTGTTACCCAATAGAAATATATAGGTTGTTATAACTTTGATACATCAAAAATCAGAAGCGATATTTTCAACCTCACTTTTATAACTATTGAACTAATTTATAGCCGCTCGATATACCACTAAAAAAACGTCATATTATAATGTTAAACCACACACCAAAAATTATTAAATTCAGTTCCCGAGCTTTCAAGAAATTTGGGAAACATCAATATTTTCTTAAAATTTTCACGTCTTATTCCGCCCAAACGAAGAGGTGCAGGATATAACTAAGTTGACTTAAATCGATCTATTTTAACGTCAAGAGTCTGTCATAATAAGTTGTACACGTATTTTCCGGACACCCTGTATAATAAACATATATTAATATAAGTATTTAAAAATATTAAAAATTATGATTTTCACTGTCCATAGGTTCATTATTATAATAAAGGAACTTGAATAAAGTGGCCTAAATAATATAAGTAATACATCTTAAAAGTAATAATTAATATTAAATATCTCCTTGGTATAAGTTTCGATAAAAACCTTAACTGACTATTAGAATCAGTGAAACTATCAGTGGCGATCTTCATTGTTCGATGAATCTGCACTTTTAGGTTAATTTCGTTTTTAAAAGTCTATTTTTTCGATATTTTCATTTTTTAGTTCTGTATTTTCACGTTATAAATTAAGTTAGTTATTCATGGATTTTTCATTAATTTTAAGTTAATAATTAATATTAAACAAATTTAAACCAGCAGTTATTGTGAGGTTGACGTATCCAGTTTTTTGTCTTAAAATTATGATGATCAGAGATGATTAGGCCTTATTATTTTACAGTTTTAAGTCAAATATATTAATAATTTATATTTATATTATATGAAATAATGATAGAAAGCCAAATGTCATTAAATTTATATTTATTATTAATAAATAACAAAATAGGTATATTAATAAATATTTTTGCAAATATTAAAAGATTTTTACATCTAATAAATTGAGTATTACTAAATAAAACATTAAAAAAATTTGCCTGATACAGTTAATAAAATGTGAAGATATTGGTCAATAGAAACTATCATTAAGAATAAGTTTGGTTGGTAACCTTGACTTACGAATGGAATTAATCTATCCATCAGTAGTACCCTTCATTGGTCGATATACTTACAATTTTATTTGTTTATTTACACCATCCTACAGGACCAGAGTTCCTATTGTTAGGCAGGAAAAAAAAGTTACATAAATCCTAAAGTTATCTACATAATACAGACAGTACAATAAGTCTAACATAGCCTAGAAATCAATCACAGATAATTGTAAATAAACGATTTGACAATATTATAACTGCAGTAAAATATATCAAATTTGACTTAGTTTAATTTTGGTTTCTTAAGCTCCATTACTATATATATATATATATATATATATATATATATATATATATATATATATATATAATTGTTTCATTTATTAAATTAACTCCCCATTGTCAGACTAAAATGCATTTGTTACCCTAAAAAAATGACAAGTATTTTATTTTGATAATAAAACAGGCAAACAAAAAAACTGGTGATCTGGGGCGATTACAAGTTCTTTCTCTATGAGAGATTGAGTGTAATGATTTCAATATCATGAATATGGGGTTATAGAGTTATAAGGTTTTGGAGTTACGGGATTATTGGGTTCTGCGGTCTTTGAATCATGGGGGTCTTTGGGTTATTAGGGGTTTAACAGCATTGGTTTTGGGTGAAAACCGTTCAATAATGCTTAATAGTCTTAATTTTCTGGGGGCGTGTATTTTGATGTGATAAAAAAAAAGTTTTCTCGATGGCATACCTGACTTTTCGGTAGAAATTTATAGTTAGAAGTATTCCTTTTATTGCTAAAAACTAAAAAAAAAATATTACAGGTGAAAATTATAAAAACATTCAAAACACTTGAAGGTGGAAAATAAACACGAAATTTAGAATATATTAGGATAGTAATTTCGCATCTGTCTAAAAAGAGACTTTCAAATTTTACGGATGAACTCTTAGACGACTGAATGACGTCTGAATGGAGATGAATTGAATTGTAAAGTTCTTTTACAGTTAAATTTTTTACACTAGAAAAAAACAACTCTTAGTATTTAAGTTATTAAATTTAAAGTAACCAACTATTGGTTCCTCATGAAATTTTCTGAGGTTGTTTTAAAATTTTAGGGTTAACTAGTCACCAAATGATAAGCTATTTTTCTGCTACATTGTGAAAAAAATCTTTAAGTAGAAGTGAAGCTGAGCTTCAAATTATACATGTAGTTATTAGTCAGTCTAAGACTATGGGACTATTAATCATTTTTCACTCCTCAGTACACCGCTGAATAATTATATTAAACATGGACTAATTAGAACCGTAAATTATCTTCGTAGTTTGGGAGCCCAGCCAGTATTTTAACCCCCTGACAACGAATACCGAAAAACTGTCAAGTAATTGCCGATTGTAAGCAAAATTTATTAATTGTAAACATCTAATCGTAAAATAAACAATACATCGGCATGTGGAAATTCAGTGAACTTATTATAACTATATATAAGAGCGGGCCAGTTGATGTCTGTTCTGCATAAAAATTACAATCCCTGTTTAAAATGTGATATTATGAATAAAATACAATTTCTCACTGTCGTAAGTATATTGTATACATTTTATTAATAACACATTAGTTCGACATTATTTTTAAACCAAGATTCAGCGATTAGATGGTTCCATTAATGTCATCGAGAGATAATAAGTAATCAGGTAACAACTTGTTAATGACGCTTCTTCATGTACTTGCATTCACGACTACTGTTGAGTTTTATATTTGAAATAGACAAGTTGTTGAGGGGAGCAATATGAGTTAAACCGAAAAAAAAAAATTTTTTACCATAGATTTGTGCATTATTTGCTGAGAGAATAAGAGGCACAAATTTAACAAAGTAGTCTTCAAATACGCGACGCTGCAGATTTGCATCGAAATATTGTGTTTTGTTGCTTTAATGTAACAGGCAAAGTGCTGCAATGAAAGGTTATTAGTGGTAAATAAATCATAGTTTCTTATTATCTATCTTTATTCTGACAATATTTTTCTAATTATACAGTGCTACCACATATTACTCCGTTGAAATTTGAGGAAGACATCAACACAGGCGACAGCGTTCAAGTATCATGCTACTTAAATAAGAGCGATATGCCTTTGTCCTTCATTTGGTATCTAAATGGACATTTTGTAGTCGATCTTGCTAAGATAAATATAACACCGTTTGGTAATAAAACCTCGGTATTAAGTATAGACTTTGTAAGTGAAGGGAATGCTGGGAACTATACTTGCTTAGCATTTAATGAAGCTGGGATATCTAGCTATAATACTGAGTAAGTTGTTACGGGTATTTTATTATATTTTATAATACACTTTATGCATATAATTCTAGAAGTCAAACAGTTTATTTAGTTTCAAACAACTTTAAATAAATATTAATTCAATATTTTATTGAATGCGATTGATGTAATTTTTAGATTTGTTCAAGTACCGCAAGATCAATAAGTGCTATAAAAAATATACACATAAAAACCTCAAATAGTTTAAAAGTTAATAAAATTTTATTCTTCTAAAAGTGCGCTAAAAGTGAAAAATAGCTAAAAATTTTTATATGAAATTGAAATTTTTGAAGTCGGCGCTAAACTAATACCTGACAAAATGTGATTCGCATAAACAGATTAAAAATAGTTTATTTGCAATTTCATTTAGAAATAATTTGGTCCCGACTTCAAACATTTCAATTTCATATAAAAATGTTTAGTTATTTTTCACTTTTTAGCGCACTTTTAGAAGTCGGTTCAATTTCTTTATAAAAATTTTATTTTTCGATTTTTAGTTTTGAACTCATTACGATATCCATAAATTATTTGAACTAAGTACTAAACGAGATTAGTGTAACTCGCAATGACTCCAAAGTGGCAAAAAAGTATCCATCTTATCCAAAGTTGTAAATCACCCTAAAATGAACCACTAAAATATCTTTGATTCTTAGAGTTCTCCAAATACCATTGAAATTGTGTCAAGCAAATATTTTTACTGTCATAGCAAATCCACTATCTTAAATTTCAAATTAATTTGAGATTGTAATATTGGCCTCAAAACCTTCCAATATCGATATTTAAAGAACTTGAGACGTAAATTTCTTTGCCTGGTATATTTTATACTACATATTGAGTTTGTATATGCTCCAAGAACCCCGCAATATCAATTTTAGGCAAAATCGGAAAATGTAAAATTTTAAGTCCGTCATATTGTATCTTATTAACCTAATAGTTGTAAAAAATTAACTTCTTATTCGTAATGCACGACCCCGAAAGCCCCCTAATCGCGCCATATTGATTCCTGAAAAAATACTTCTAAAATTATAGTTTACATCCTCAAGAACCCAATATATCAGTTTTGGAAAAAATCGAAAAATTGAAACCGCCAGATTGAGTTTTCCAAAAAATATTTTAAATTCGTTATTAACACTAACAAAAATCCCCCGATACTGATTTTAAACAAAATTGAGACATGTAGAATTTTTAATCCGCCATATTGGATCCGCCATATCAATTTTGAAAAAATAGGACAAAATTAATTTTTTTCCCATACTGGATACGCCATATTGAATTTTTTAAAAATAATTTTAGATTCGTTATGTGCGACCCCAAAAACTCCCCTGTACCAATTTTGGAAAAAATCGGATTAAATTGATTTTTTCGTCCGCCATATTAGAACCGCCATACTGAATTTTTAAGAAATAAATTCAGATTCGTTATGTGCGACCCCGAAAACTCTCCTATACTAATTTTGGAGAAATCGTATAAAATTTAATTTCCTTCATACTGGATCCGCCATATTTAATTTTTTAAAAATATTTTGGATTCGCTATGTGCGACCCTAAAAACTCTCCCACGCCAATTTTGAAGAAAATAGGACAAAATTGATTTTTTCATCCGCTATATTGGAACCGCCATATTGATTTTTTAAAAAAATATATTGGATTCGCTATGTGGGATCCCGAAAAATCCCCCACACCAATTTTGGAGAAAGTCGGACAAAATTAAATTTTTTTGCCCGCCATATTGGATTCGTCATATTGAATTTTTTAAAAATAATTTCAGATTCGACCTCGAAAATTCCCACTTACTAATTTTGGAGAAAATCGGACAAAATTAATTTTTTTGGCCGCTAGGTTGTCAGCGCCATTTTGGATTGGCACCACCACAGCAACTTCCTGAACACAACGTAAAAAATTTCATTCAAATCAGTGCCGCCGTTCCGGAGTAATCGGTGCACATACCCAAAAAAAAAAACCTACACGGTCGACGAATTGAGAACCTCCTTCTTTTAGACGTCGGTTAAAAATGAAGATCTATGAAGAGTAAATAATAATCTAAGGAAAAATAATATTGAGGAATATAAAAAAGTTAAGCTTAGTCAAGAATCGATAAGAACACAATTATCAACGAGGCGCTCTTTTGGTCATGTGATACATGCTCAATTCTCAAGCACATCAGATGACCCGTGCTGAAAAATTATATACAGCTTCTCGATTATTTAAAAATCGCATTTGTAACCAAACTGTGTTTATTTTTTCACCGGGAAGTTTATTAACCTTGAAAATCAAATATGTTCAGTGGATTATATGAAAGAAAATATATGGGAACTATTAAATTTTAAAAAAATCAAGTAACTCATCAACACATGAAAATAACTGTTATATTTCTTATGTTATTGTATTGTTTATTTTATGATTAGATGCTTATATATATATATATATATATATATATATATATATATATATATATATATATATATATATGTATATATATATATATATATATATATATATATATATATATATATATATAAATGTATGGTAACTTCTTTGGATTAGGTTTCAAAAATTAATACTACTATTCTGTGCTTGACGTTTCGCCCAACGTAGTGGGCTTTTCAAAAGTAGAATCTAAAATAAAAATACAACTAACATGGTCACAAACGCACACTCACAAGACTTAGAATTAACACTCAAATGGTACAATATTAATTAAAAATATCAATTGATAAAATAATGTGACATTAAAAATCAAAAATTAAAATTAAAAATTACAAATTAATCCCAGATACGCACCTCAATTTACCTTGGCCATGTTTCTCAGTGAAGTATTTGACGATTCCTTCAGTTACTATCAACTTAATATTTTTTTTTATTTGAAAACCTTTTTACTCAGTTTTTTCTGATTTATAAAGACTCTAGAACATACAAAAAATTACGACACGACCCAACCAACATATTTCAAAATAAAAATAACCAATTAATCAAGAAACTTTTGTCTAAAAAACTCATAACAGATACAGAAGTAAAAAATTTAATAATACACAACGGGGTTTCACCAAAAATATATGGTTTACCCAAACTACATAAACCTGGTGTTCCTCTAAGACCAATAGTATCGAGTATACAATCACCATTTTAAAAATTATCGAAATATCTTTGCAGCTGCTTATCGAATATAACTGCAAAAAAACAATTATTATATAAAAGAATCTTTTACTTTTAAAAAATTTATTAACGAAACAAGTATTCCAAACAACTATAAATTAATCTCACTAGATGTCGTCTCGTTATATACAAATATTCCCAATGACCTACTAACAGATATAATAAAGGCAAAGTGGGATAACTTAAAAAGCTTTACCACTGTAAACCTAGAAACCTTCACTGAAGCCATAAATTTGACATTAACCAACAATTACTTTCAATATCAAGATACATACTATCAGCAGCTTGATGGTTGCGCAATGGGCTCACCAATATCATCTACAGTAGCACAGTTGGTCATGGAATATCTGGAAGAAAATGTCATAGAAAAACTTAATATACCGATTCAATTTTTCAAGAGGTACGTTGACGACTGTCTAGCAGCTGTCCCCGAAACTGAAATAGACACCATATTAAATGCCTTCAACAATTTCCACCAAAAGATGCAATTTACATCAGAAGTCGAACAAAATGGAAAAATAAATTTCCTTGACCTCACACTAGTTCGAAATTATGAAAGTAAAAAGATTAAGACGATGTGGTACACAAAAGATACATGGTCGGGACGCTACCTTAACTATCAATCACATCATTCGAAACCCCAAAAGATCAGCGTAATAATAGGTTTGAATGATAGAGCTTTAACCCTAACTTCGCCGAAATATGGTCAAGAAGCTTTAAAGAAAGTCAGACAAATCCTGCGTGATAATAATTTCCCCGAAAAACTCACAAACGGAATAATAAAACAACGAACCTACAAACTGTATAATAAGAACGCCCTTACACAAAATAATAATAATAACAACCCAAAAACATATGTTGCAATAACATACAAAAATTCATTGTCAGAAAAAGTTACACACATCCTCAAACAGCACGATATTATAGTTAGCCACAAAACATACAACCACTTGTCACCACTATTTAGAAAGCTAAAAAGTAAGGTGACCCATAAAAAGAAATCTAACATTATCTATTCCGTACCATGTCTAAATTGTCCACAAAAATATATTGGAATGTCAACACAATATCTAGATAGCAGATTGAACGGACATAAATACACAAAAAACGCAACGACAGCATTACACAAACACGAGACAAATTTTAAACATGAATTTGATTTTTCAAACACAAAGATTCTAACCCCGGAAAGAAACTACCATAAACTTCAAATAAACGAAATGCTACATATAAAAAAAGAAAAATAAGCAATCAATGACAAACAAGATATCAAAAAGCTGAGCCAAATATATTTTAACCTAATAAACTAAACCACCTATTGTAGCCCTTATTGTTTGCAACACATTGTATAGTCAATATCGATAAAATTTTATAAATCAGAAAAAACTGAGTAAAAAGGTTTCCAAATAAAAAAAAAATATTAAGTTGATAGTAACTGAAGGAATCATCAAATACTTCACTGAGAAACATGGCCAAGGTAAATTGAGGTGCGTATCTGGGATTAATTTGTAATTTTTAATTTTAATTTTTGATTTTTAATGTCACATTATTTTATCAATTGATATTTTTAATTAATATTGTACCATTTGAGTGTTAATTCTAAGTCTTGTGAGTGTGCGTTTGTGACCATGTTAGTTGTATTTTGTTTTTATTTTAGATTATACTTTTGAAAAAGCCCACGACGTTGGGCGAAACGTCAAGCACAGAATAGTAGTATTAATTTTTGGAACCTAATCCTAATCCTAAAATTACCATATATTTATATAGAAAGATGGTTTAAGAAAAAATTTAGAAAATTAAATGTTTATATATATATATATATATATATATATATATATATATATATACACAGGGTGTTCTAAAAGTCATTTATTTTAACAACTTGTAGAACTGGTGAAGAGAAATCGGTTTACCAAAAATGTATATAAAAGTTCACAAAAAAAGAAATTACTTAACATTAATTTAAAAAATTTAAATCTGTAATACAAATCTTATTTCATAATATTTTCAACTACTATATTGTAAAAACTTTGTTTACTACACTGAAAAGAAAACATCTTGTTCTACAAAAAGTGCTCAAAATTGTCACCATTTGTTCGGTTAACGCAAAATCTTGCTTGACGTAACCATACGCGTCAAAATTAAAATCCCGGTCTCCATCACAAGCATCTTTAATGCGGTGTTGTAGTTCTTTCACAATATTCACTGCCTCATCGTGATAAACCTACTGTTTTAAATAGCCGCACAAAAAAAATCATAGAGATTTAGATATGGAGAACACGCAGGCCAAGAAATGGGTACATTTCGCCCTATCAATCTATTAGGAAACAGATTACTTAAATGTTCGTGAACTTCTCGTCTGGAATGTGGCGAAGCTCGATTTTGAAGAAGCCACATGTTCTGTATCACATTGAAAGGAACATCTAATAATTGTGGCAGATTGTTTAGAAGACAGTCTAAATAATTTTCACCTGTCAGTTGATTTTGAAGAAATAAGGTTCTATAAGCATGTTAGTTACCACGCCAGCCCAAACATTTACTTAAAATCTGTACTGAAAATGACTTCTTTTTACTACATGCTGATTTTCTATTGCCAAAACATGGTTGTTATAGAAATTATTTACCCCACTTCTTGCAAACGTTGCCTCCTCGGTAGCCAAAGTAAAATTGTCATTTATGTCTGTACTTATATAAGACCCAGTGACAAATTTCAACTCTTCTAAGATAATCTTCTGATTGCAACGCTTATACCTGTTGATATTGGTATGGATAAAGTTGTTCTTGTCGTAAAGTTTTCCACAGTTTGCAATGAACAACTTCTACTGGCCTACTATGGACCTAGTGCTCGTTGTTGGATCATTCTCGACAATTTCTAACATTTCTGCCTCAATCTTCACCATTTTGCGTAGAGGAGGTCTTCCAGTATGCCCTCCTCATTTTTTCTTTAAATACCCGGTGTCGCGAAGTCTTATAACTAAATCTGCGGAGACGGATGGTTTCGTAAAATAAATCTCTCCGCTTACAAACGACATGCTGCGGCTGCATTTTGTTGGTAATATTACGTCTACCAATTCATTGTTTTCATAAACGTACGCCATCTTTATTGCACAAACACTCAGAAATGCAAAATAATATCACGCACTACTGTACGAATTATTTAGCACTGGTCAAATTGAAAATAGCACTCAAAACCTTGTAACAACTACGTACAAAAAATAGGCATACCCAGTATCACTAGCAAACAAAGTTTTTACAATGCAGTGGTTGAATATATCATGAAATAAGGTTTGCATTACAATCAATAATTTCTATGTTTGCTAACTTTTATTTAAGCGATTTTTGTTAAATTTATTTTCCTTTACGAGTTCTACAAGTTGTTAAAATAAATGACCCTACTTTGAGAACACCCTCTATAGATATATTAAACTATGTTTAAAGCATTAAAGCATCGATCAGCGAGAGGTGTAATGGATTGTGTACTAAGTGAGCGCCTGTAAGTAGACTTCAACTTCCCTTCATACACTACGGCGCGAACTTTATAATTGGAGAAAAGCTATTTGCTTATTTCGTTAAAAAGTGATAAAAGCATTACACTTTCGCATCCCGATTAATTTCAGCTTGTAGTTCTCGACTTGAATTCAAAGTTATTCATGTTGAAAAGTGGCAAAAAATGCCATTTTACAAATTTTTAACGATTTTTGACCGACTTCTCAAGGAGGTTCTTAATTCGTCGAATATGTATGTTTTTATGTATGTACACCGATTACCCCAGAACGGCGGCACCGATTTAAATGAAATTTTTTACGTTATGTTAGGAAGCGGTGGTCCCATACTTTTTTGGACAAAATTGATGCAGTAAAATCCAAGATGGCGCTGACAATATGGCGGTCATAAAAATTAATTTTGTACGATTTTCTCCAAAATTGGTATGAGGGAATTTTCGGAGTCGTACACAACGAATCTGAAATTATTTTAAAAAAATTCAATATGGCGGATTCAATATGGCGGACAAAAAAATTTAATTTTGTTCGATTTTCTCCAGAATTGATGTAGGTTAGTTTATGGAGTCGTACATAACGAATCCAAAATATTTCTTTAAAAAATTTAATATGGCGGATCCAATATGGCGGACAAAATAACCAATTTTGTCCCATTTTCTCCAAAATTGATAGGGAGAGTTTTCGGGATCACACATAACGAATCTAAAATTATTTTTAAAAGAATTCAATATGGCGGATCCAATATGGTAGATAAAAAAGTAAATTTTGTCCGATTTTCTCCAAAATTGATATGGGGAAGTTTTTGGGATCGCACATTACGAATTTGAAATTATTTAAAAAAAAATTAATATGGCGGATCCAAGATGGCGGATTAAAAATTTTTCATCCCTCGATTTTGTCTAAAATCAGTATTGGGGGATTTTTGTTAGTGTTAATTACAAACTTAAAATATTTTTTGAAAAACTCTATCCGTCGATGTATTTGTCGAGAATTTCATACGGCTAATACAATATAGCGGACTAAAAATTTTACATTTTTCGATTTTGTTCAAAGACGGAACTGAATCGTCTTTGAGGATATATATAGCGAAAATAAAATTATTTTAAGAAAATCTAATATGTCAGATGCAATATGAAGAAATTTTAAATTTTTGAATTTCATCGAAAATTAGTACTAGGGGGTTTTGAAGGGTTTCGATTTAGACTAGATTAAGATATTCAATATGGCGGATCGAATATGGTGGGGTGAAAACTTTACCTTATTCGCATTTTTTCAGATTTGGTATTAGTAGGTGTTCGGGGTCATGTTACTAATACGAAGTTAATTTTTTACAAATATTAGATTGATAAGATGTAATATGAGGGACTGAAAATTTTACATTTTACGATTTTGTCTAAAATTGATATTGTGGGGTTCTGGGGGCGTATACAAACTCAATATGCAGTATAAAATATATTGGGCTAAGAAATTTACATCTCAAGTTCTTTAAATATTCATATTGGAAGGTTTGGGGCCTATATTACCAATCCAAAATTAATTTGAAATTTAAGATCGAGAATTTACTATGACAGACTAAATATTTGTTTGACACAATTGGAGAGTTCTAAAAATCAAAGAATTTTTAGTGGTTCATTTTGGGGTAATTTCCAACTTTGGAGAAAATGGGTAATTTCTGCCACCTTGGAGTCATTGCGAGGTACACTAATCTCGTTGGTACTTAGTTCCAATAATATATGAATATCGTAAAATTCTTATAAAAAAAATTGAACCGACTTCTAAAGGTGCGCTAAAAAGTGAAAAATTTTTATATTAAATTTAACTTTTTGATGTCGGAGCCAAATTATTTGCAAATGAAATAAATAACTACTAATCTATACAAATTTTGGTAAGAAAGCAATTACAAATAAAGCATTTTAATCTGTTTATGCGAATCACATTTTGTCAGGTATTGGTTTGGCGCCGACTTAAAAAATTTCAAAAGTCATATAAAAATTTATAGTTATTTTTCACTTTTTAGCGCACTTTCAGAAGTCAGTTCAATTTTTTTTATAAAAATTTTATTAACTCAAAACTATCCGTTGGATGGAAGAATGAAGAGATACTCATTTTACTTACAAGGTAGGTACTTGATGTGTCCAGCTCCCATTTTAATGAAACTTCAATATATTGTAGAGGATACAAAAATAAGAGACCCGTATTTTTTTAATCGAAGATTCATTATAACGGGGTGATAACCGTCCCTAAACTTCACCCCTAAAGAGAGTATTTTTGAAATATCTTAGTTTCTAAGTGAGATATTTTTACAAAACAAAATGAAAGTTACTTGTTATTCGAAATGATGTGAAACTATAGTATTTTCACCCCCAAGGATATCATCCCTTACTTTTTATTGGGGTAAACCATATTTTTAAGCACGTAATTTAATTTTAAAAATTACGAAATTTAGTGGAATTGTTTCAAAGTATTTTTTTCGCGAATACTATAATAAACTCAACTTGACATTATTTGGTGTTTCAAAAAGTAGTAAAAGAGGGTGAGTCACCTCCAAATACATTTTTTCAAATATCAAATTCTAATTGAGATATCTTTACAAAACAAAGTGGAAGTTACTTGTTAGTTGAAGTGATGTTATACTATGTTGTTTTAAACCCATAGATATCATCCCTTACTTTTTATGGTATGGTATTTTCACTACCAAGGAGTGAGAAGAATACCTTATTTTTTATAAAAGTAAACCGTCATTTCATACATATATTGTTGTCCCTAAAATTTTCAAATTTTAATTTAAATGAACGTTACAGAATTAGAAATCACTATTTGGCATGAATTATAATAACTAACTGACATGAATGTTTAACCAATGAAACTAGTTTATATTCTTATTAATTAAAAGAAAAAATTTCAGGAAGTTGTGGTATATTCATTTAAAATGATATTTGAAAATTTTAAGATTAATTATGCATATATGAAATGACATCCTACGAAGGATATCCTCAGTGAAGTTAAACTATAGTATTTTCATCCTCAAGGGTGAAAATACTATAGTTTAACTTCATTTCAAATAACAAGTAATATCCAGTTTGTTTCGTAAAGTTATCCCAGTTAGAACTTGAGATGTAAAAAAATTATTTGGGGGTAGCTCACCCTCTTTTACTAGTTTATTTTTAGAAACCCCCAAACATCAAAATCTAAGTGACTTATGGTATTTGAGAAAAAAATATTTTCAAACGATTCCATTAAATTTCGTAACTTTTACAATTAAATTACGTGCGCAAATATATAGTTTACCCTAATAAATAAAAAGGGATGATATCCTTGGGCGTGAAAATATCACAGTGTAATATCATTTCGAATAAAAAGAAATCTTCATTTTGTTTTGTAGAGTTATCTTAGAACTCGAGATATTGAAAAAAATATTTGGGGGTGAATCTCCCTATTTTACTAGTTTATTTTTGGAATCCTCAAAATATGTCAATTTAAGTTAATTACGGTATTCGTGAAAAAAAAATTCAAACAATCTTATTAAATTTCGTGATTTTTAGAAAGAAATTACATGCGCGAATAGATGGTTAACCCTTATAAAAAATAAAGGATGATATTCTTGAGGATGAAAATACCTTAGTTCAATATCATTTCAAATAATAAATAATTTGCATTTTGTTTTCTAAAGATATCTCAATTAGAACTTGAGATTTAGGAAAAAAAGCATTTGGAGGTGGCTCACTATCTTTTACTAGTTATTTTTAGAAATCCCGAAACCCGTCAACTTAAGCTATTTGGGGATGAAAAACCATAGTTTAACATCATTTCGAACAGCAAGTAATTTCCATTTTGTTTTGTAAAGATATTTGACTTAAAACTTGAGATATTTTAAAAATACTATTTTTAGGGGTATACTTTAAGGGCGATTTTCACCCCGTTAAAATGAGTCTCCGCAGATAAAAAAAATATTATCTGTCATTTTTGTACATTCTACAACATATTGAAGTTTCATTAAAATCGAAACCGGATACTTTAAAAACCTTCCTTGTTAGAATTGGCTAAGGAACAAATATTTATTTCATCAAAAAAAATTTTTTTTTTTAATTATTGAAATTTTTTTTGCTTATAGAAAATTACCTGCCAATTTTTCGGTGATCCACGCTCGATATCGTAATCAGGGCTCAAAATACATATAAAAAGCTTTGGTAGAGCTTTGTCTGTTCATCAATTACGAAAACCCACTGGGCTCCCTAACTATCGACAGATTTGATATTATGGAAGAACATTAAGTTAACCTTGTACTCTTATTGTAAAAATAACTTTAAGGAAACTTAAAAGAAAAAGTTTATCAAAACCCCCCACTGGAAGCATAAATGTCACATATAGTAGCGTCGAGAAAAAATAAAATTATGCTTAAACATACTATTTTTCTAAACCTGTATCAGTCCTGACAGTTTTCTTTTAATGAAATTAATCACACAATGTGTATATGAGACGTAAAATTATGTAATTAATTTATTTTTTGGATTCCTAAACTCCATGGCCCATCAATCTCTCTATTATTTTTTCATTTGAGTCTTAAAACCTATTATCGCCACCAGCTGTATAAATATTTATCTTTTTAGGGAATTGCTTATTTAGAAATCGTTCGAATTGAATCACATATTTTTAATTCTCGAAACAACTCCTAAATAACAATTTTAATCTGTCATGATCTAGTTACATGAAGCACCCCTAACACCCTCTAAATATGGTTATTTGAGCTGCCAATATTCCCTGTTTTACAATTAAAAATAAACGGGCTACATTTAACAATTAGAGTTACCGATCTGGATTTAAAATTTCAAAAACAGAACCACTTATATGCTCGACATTACATCAATTTTTTAAAAGCAATTACCAGGAAACTACCCCGAAAGCATCCAAAACACGGCGATGGAATAATTACAATGATCAGCCAAATGGGATTTTTTTCGTGTTCATGAAATGAATGATATCAATTTTTGAACCACGTAAATAACTATGTCGGCTTAAAATCAAAGTTTTTTATTTATATTTTTACATAAATATATCCATTCAGTAGCCTAAACCTTAAATACAATCTGTAATATAAACTAAGTAAAATACTGTAACAAAGCCGCACTTTACCCACAAATCCTAGGACATGAAGTAATAGAACTTTGAATAAAAGAGATCATGTCTTCTAGCGAACGTTATCACGGAAGTGAGAGAGGTATTGTCAAATGCTCCTTCAATATCAACAAAGGCCGTTAGCGATATTTCCTGGTTATGCACAGCAGACTCTATTCTCCCTACTAGGTAATGTTGAGCTAAGTCTTGTAATTTCTCCGATTAGTAGTCCAGTTGATTTAGGTGTAGTGTAGCCTCATTTTTAAAGAAGTTTCCTGTATGCGCCTTTCAATTAGTTTCTCTATTAGCTTTAGCAAAAAACATGATACGTTAATTGACCTAAACGACTCGTCTGAGAGTAATTTATCCCAAGCTTCGATACAAAGATGATTTTAGGGCTTCTTCAAGTCGAAGGTTGGTATTCTTTAGCTATGCTTGCTTTTAAAATTATGTAGAGCATCGGACCGATAAGCTCTTTGCCCTGCTTTAGAAGCATTAAGATGACTTTATTGGGTTCTAGTACGTTGTGCCTCTCAATCGCATATATGGCCCAAAGTATCCTGTCGTAGGTTATTACCTCACTTGGAATTTTCCAATCTCTTTTTGATGCCCTTTCAGTCAGGGTTGGGAAATTGGTTAAAACATTTGCTGTAGAGTCAGGAATAGTATCAGAACCTGTCAGGTGCGTCCGAATGAGTATCTCCAAGGTATCCCTGCCAGTCTCTGTAAAAGTCAAATTCAATTTCCGCAGTGTCTTTATATGTTCAACGGAATTCTTAGCCAGAATCTTGTGGAAGTATGATGCTTCAGAGGTGCTTTCGATCTGTGGACATAGCTACCTTCAGAAGTTTCTTTTAGCATCCCTGATTTTTTTGTTGTTGTTAGTGAGTTTTTCATGGTATTTTGTTCACTTATTGGTTATTTTTACTCTGTTGAAGAATGTGCGTGAATCTGTTCTTAACACTGTGAAATCATTATTCCACCAGCTAACTTCGTAACTGGCGGTCTACCTCACCGGAGCCCTATTATGGTAAGACGCTATATATATATATATATATATATATATATATATATATATATATATATATATATATATATATATATATATATATATATATATATATATATATATATATATATATATATATTGGATAATGAGCGTCAACCGGATCAGAGCTACGACCAAAATAAGAACCAACTAAAAAAATTTATCAAGAGCTTATTTCAAAGCTTAGAGCGTCTACTTTCATGTATTGAGTGCGCCTTTGGAAAATGCAATATGGTGGTTAAAATATGGCGGTCGGAAGCCATAGACAAATCGAATGTTTAGAAGAAAATCTTGTAACAATAAACATTTTCAAACCGATCGGGTCGTTCTTGGCTCAAATATTAGCTGATGGATGCCCCTAAAAAGCTGGCATGGTAGGTTGACGAAATCTTATGGCACATCCAAAATGGCGGTCAAAAGTTTAATATTGTGGCCGAATTTTTGCATCTAATTCGGTATACGGGAGTTTTTGGGGTCGCTGATCACGAATGCGAGTTTTGATTTGTAAAATTCAAAATGGCGGATTCAATATGGCACACATATTTTTTAAAAATCAATCGATCTGCACCAAATTTGGTTTACGGGAGTTTTGGGGTCCGTAATCACGAATTCCAAGTCAGATCTTCGAAATCCAAGATTATAGACATAAAGAATTGGATTTTTGAGTTTCCACTTTATTGGGTTCATTATCTTGAGCTTTGAAAATATGACCTTGGATTCGTAATCAGCAACCCCAAAAACCACTTTGGAGCAAATTTTGTACAAATCGGTTGATTTTCAAAAATGTCTTCCGCCATCTTGGATTCGCTATCTTTAATTTGGTAAACCTGACCTCGAGTTCATGCTCAGCGACTCCAAAAATCTCCTCATATCAAATTTGGGGCAAATCGGTTGACTTTTAAAAAATACATTTGCCATTTCAGATTCGCTATATTGAACTTGCGGATTTTGGAAATTTCACCCCTGATTCGTAATTGACAATCCCAAAAACCCCCGTACACCAAATTTGATGTAAATTGGTTGATTTTCAAAAAATACGTCCGCCAGATTAGATCCGCCATTTCAAATTTTGCAAATCCTTCGATTCGTGACCAGCAACCTTAAAAACCCCCGTATGCCATATTTGATGCAAATCGAATGATTTTCAAAAATTCGGACATCATATTGGATTTTTACTCGCCATATTGGATCCGCCATGTTGAATTTTGTCACGCCAGCTTTTTAGGGGCGTGCATCAGCTAAAATTTGAGGCAACAACGACCCGATCGGTTGGCAAATTTTTATTTTTACAATCTTTTTTTGCTGGACACTCGATTTTTCTACGGCTTCCGCCCGTCATATTGTAGCCACCATATTGAATTTTTCAAAGGAGCACTCAGCATTTGAAATGTGATGCTCTAAACTTTAAAATAAGCTCTTTGTCGATTTTTTTTGGTTGCTTCAAATTTTGGTCATAGCTCTGATCCGGTTGACGCGGATTGTCCCATATATATATATATATATATATATATATATATATATATATATATATATATATATATATATATATATATATATATATTCATACATATGAGCACAAACCTTTTAGACCAGGATTATTTAAAAGATCAACTTTCAGAAAAGAGTAAAATGCATCGACTTTTATACATCTCTAATTTCTTCAGTAAACTAATATATTTACGCTGTAGTTTTCGCTTTACTCACCTATTATTATAATAAAATGTAGTTATAAGTATGAAAATTTTATTCAAGCATGACTAACAAAATAACATATATTAATCCTATATACCTGGAAGTAGATAATAATATGTAAATAAATGCAAAATCCTTATGCCAATATTGCAGTTTAAGATTCCTGGAAATACAAGGACAAATGCATTATAATAATTATTGCAGCTCTTTATTTTCATTCAGATTTTAATATACGGAGTAAAATAAAAAAAACATATTCTTTAAACATACTAAGTAAACAACAAAAATTTGAAAACGTTATGAAATTGCAAAATAAAAACAACATAAAATCGTTGTTTCAAGTATTCAAGTAATAATAAAGAGGGACCATGTCCCAAACTAGCATAGGCAAAATTGGTGAGCGCTATCTCTAGGGGAGGTCTGAAAACTTTTCATCTCATCCTCTTAAATAAAGTAAATTCAAAAAAGTTTCTGTAGCACTATTAATACCACAAATGTACACATCAATAGTCTAGTTATAAACATATTTTTATAATTACACAGGTATTATTCTAAATACAACCTAGAGACGAGATTCTGAAATCGAAAAAGGACATTATTGTCTCCTAAATAGAAACAAAATCCTCAAATGTTTAAAGGTTTAAAAATTAAAGAAAAGGGATTTTTAATTTTTATATTTTTAAGGTTTAAAACAAAGTCGAGTTGTTGCACTTCTCAGTTTAAATTCTTTATTGTCAGCTTAGACCAGTATTAAAGTTAGAACTTGCTAGTAAGTTAGGAAGCAAATGAAAAATTCAACGTTACGATATTGAATATTTAAACTGAGTTTGCCGATACTCGGATAACCTCCATATCATAAAAGATAATGTAGTAGAACTCGATTTTTACTTAAAAATTCCACTTTAATTGAAACTTCAATAAAAAGATATTCAACATGTTTCACTACACAGTAGCTTTATCAAGAAAATTATTTCACTATTGCACATGTCACATGTTATTTATGTAACTTTATCATATTCTCCATATATTTTAAATAATTTAAATAATCTTTGTTTGTATAATTTAAGCGCCCCCGGCATGATTATTAATAATTTCCAGATGGTGACTGCTTCATACATTTGTTTAGCATTTGATGGTTTTTCAACGCAGTCATATCCGACTATGAATAAAACGTCATAGCCAACTAAGATTACAACTGAACTGAAAATCCGCAGCAAAATCGCCATATAAAAATATTAAATTGGTAATATTTTAAAAATTAAAAATTTTCGGTATAAATAACTTTACACAAACTTACCCTTATTTTTTATGGTATTTAAGATAAAATAAGAAAATTTAGGGTCTCTATTTAAAAAAATTGACTTTTAACGATTTTTTCAGTTTTATTTATTCTTTGCACACCCTGTGTTATTAGTTATCAAAATATTATAAAAATGTAATAAAGTAAGTCCTTTTCAACAAGGAATCTAATCCAAATGAAATAAAAAAGGCTTTCTAAAACTGATTTTACCTTTTGAATTTTTTTATTTTCTTATCGCTTATTGGGTATAAATACAGGCTTCTTCCCTACATAAACAAAAGAATCTTATAGCAAAATTAGTAAGACTTACAAGTAAATATGAAATAAAAGGTTTCAAAGATCTTCAAATGTGTTATGATCTTATTAGAAGAATGTTTTATTATTTTCTTTCGAACTTATCTAAAGGACTAAAAGTACATTATGTTCTTACATGGTAATACTGTAGGTATTTTTTTTAATACCATAGGTAATTTTTTCTTTTGTAATACAAAAGAAAAGGAGCTATATGTTATTTTTATTTCCAGTTATAATTCTTGATTCAAATTTTACAGATAAGTTTTTATAGATATTACTGAATGTTTTTACTTACAAAGTATTTTGCTTTTACTGAAAATGCTTATGAATACAAATTTTCATATTTAGGTCTTTAAAAAAATAATAATAAGGATCGTTTTGATAGTTGTACTGACCTGCACGTTCGTGCAGGTTTTTAGCCCTCTTTTGAGAAATAAGAGACGCAAAAAACCAATATACTTTTCATATCTAAAATGTTTATGTTTATTCGGTATCTTAAAAAAGGCTTAACAACTAAAGCATAAACTTTTTGGAACACATTTTTTCACTAATAATAAAGAAAATAGAAAATGATTGATTCTAGTCTTAACTTTTAAATAATTAAGTTTATTGTCATATCTTCTCGAAGTAGAGCGTTAATTGGCAGGTAGGTAGCATCACGCAGAATGCCATCAAGCTGATAGTATACTATTTATTCCTGGAACTAGAGATCGGATTTTAAAAATACATGAGCGGGTTCACAGCACGATGCGAATGCATGCGCCGTGTACCGCTATAAAAATAGAAAAAAACGTTGCTTCGATTCGACTATTTCAATGATATTTAGCAGAAGCACACTTTTATACAGTAACGAAATCTACAGATCTTTATGTACACAGCACTATATTGAAAGTGAAAATCAATTATCAGCAACTATAAATCTAAACGTTTAAAAAAATTGAATTTTTATGAGAATTTTAATAAGAATTTTTCTCTTCTAACAGAACCAGTTACTAGAATTAGTTATTTAAATTGAAATGTAATAACATACCTAATGTACTGCTATTTTCTATATCGATAAGAGTGACTTCTTAAAAACTTCTAAATGTTGTACTTCCACGGAAGTGTTTCAAGTCCTAAAGAATAAATATTTTTAGCCTTAACTGTCACAGGCATGCTTATATACTTGTGAATTATATAATAATATAACAGATTTAAAAAAATACATATTAAGACAAAGAAAAAACGCGAAAAATTTCCGTTTTTTTTGTGTTGCTAGATATGACTCCTTAAGGCTGTATTTTTTTACATTATTGGTTATTTTTATCTTACCACTAAACGAAGCAAGTGCTTTCTTGTATAATTCTATCCAATTAAATAGAGGAAGCAGAAATACTATTTTATCGCAATGTTAAAGACAATATTATATACAGGGTTATTCATCTTATATGGCACGGAATATTACGGCCAAAATATGTAACATTCAAAAAGTTTTACTTTTAGGATCTAATATAGTTACTTTTTAAAATTATTTTCATATTATACAGGGTGTCATAAAAGCTCTGAAAGTATCAAAGTTGTGTTTTTTTTTTAATGAGACCCTCTGTATGTTATTGAATTTTTGGGTTCTGCGATCAAAATAAGTGCTTATTTTAATAAAGTTTATAGTACCTTAAGGGTTTTTAAATAATTTGAATTTTGACAAAATCTAACAAAATTTTCATGTTTCAAATACTTAAGAAGTATTTCAGTTATGTACTCGAAATTTTGAGTGAAGTGTAACAAAAAAATTATATTTTATATCCCAATTATATTAAACTTGATATATTATACAGGGTGTCTAAAAATTAAAACTAATCAAATAAGAAACTTAAGTAGCTATAACTTGAGTAATTTAAATAGGACGATATATTTTTTTACTTACCAGAAAACATACCTTTTATATACTTATCGAATGGTTAAGGGTATTCGGGTTTTCACAGAATACGCTAAATAATCGCTTTCTGCACCATTTCTGTTTCTAGTGTATCTAGTCGCCTATAGCATTTAGAAACGTCAAATAATTCATTTAATCTGTCAGTTTAGTCTGTGAAGCCTGTTGCTATAATCCCGGTATTATTTTTTGTAACTGTGAAACTTCGTTTATTGAATTGAATAATTTGAATATAGTTCTGTTATTGTTTTGTCAAAATGAAGATTTATCCAAAGTAAGAACGTATTGGTATGATTTTTATCCTTAGAGAATGTCATCAAAATTGTTTGTTGGCTTCTCGAATCTATGTTCAAAGGTTTCCTGAAAGAAACCATCCTAAACCAGCCTTTTTGTGAGACTATTAAATCAGTTTCGGGACAGTGGAAGTGTCAGTTATAAAAAACCTGTTACAGAGGATGAAGAAAATGTTTTCACTGTACTTAGTTCAGTGATCGAAAATCCCTGTACTTAGTAAGAATAATATTTCCGAAAATACTATTATTAGCCAAGCAAGTGTTTCCAGGATTCTTAACAAATACAGATTTCATCCTTATAAAAGCCAGCTTTGTCAAGAGCTTCACGGAAATGATTTTGACAACCGAACTGAATTCTGCTTGTGGGTGTTAGATAAAGTGGCAGAAAATGAATACTTTTTTGATAATGTGTTGTTTAGTGATGAATGGTTTCGTGAATAAACATAACTTCCATTACTATTCTGATTCAATTCCGCATATATACAGTTATGAGAAACCAGAATAGGTAGTTGGTTAATGTGTGGGAAGGAATATTGGGTCCATACTTAATTGGACCCTATTTTTTTGAAGGACCTTTAAATGGTTTGATGTCTCGCGATTTTTTTTTACACCAATTTACAGTGTTATTAGAAGATGTCTTTTAAATATTAGAACAATTATGTGGCTGGATGGAGCTTCGCTTCATTATCATCGCGAGATTCGGCAATTTTTAAATGTCAACTTTCGGAAAAGATGGATTGGGAGAGACAGATTTCAAAATTGGCCCTCAAGATTTCCAAATTTAACGCCACCAGATTTCTTATTATGGGTATACATAAAAGGAATTGTCTACAATGCGTCCCCGACAACACCACAAGATATGGAATTACGCATAAAAGATGCTTCTCAAACTGTAACCCCCAAAATGTTGTCCAGACTTAGCAGTAGTTTCGAAAACAGAATATGTAAGTGTTTGGAAATGGATGGTCGACATTTCGAACATCTACTATAAATATTTTGCTTCTGTTTTGTACTATCATTAATATGTTATTACCATTATTCCTCTTATAGTCTGTTGGATGATTATAAATTGCATTCCGAGTTTCTAAATATTTGTAAAGATATTCCTCATTATTAGTCTTATAGTTGTAAATTACCTGTTATCTCCAAATACCATAGGCAACTAGATACATTAAAACATCTATTCAAAAATATAAAATGGTGCAGAAAACGATTATTTGGCGTATTCTGTGAAAACGCGAAAACTTAGATATAGAACACCCTTACACCATTCGATAGGTATTTAAAAGGGACATTTTCTGGTAAGGTAAAAAGTATAGCATTCTATTTAAATTAATCAAGTTATAGCCACTTGAAGTTCTTAATAAATTAGTTTTTATTTTTGGACATCCTGTTTAATATAGCAAGTTTATTATAATTGGGATATAAAATATGATATATTGTTAAACTTCACTGTAAATTTCGAGTACATTTTGCCAAAATTCAAATTATTAAAAAGATTTTAAAATAATTATCAACTTTTCATGTAAGAAAGCCTTTTTTATTTAAGTTTTAAATAAATTCTGATCTGAAACTTCTAATTTATAACTTACTAACTAGGTCTATTTAATATAATTTTCAGTATTTTCTAGATCCGAAGGGGACCAAGTATGATTGTCTCATTTCTAAGAATTGTATATGTAATTTTTTATGGTGAGAAACATATTTGTTAGAGTATATTAAAAGCTTATTTTTAACACATGCTAAACGCTTATATTTAAAAATTAATTAATTGAAGAAAAGCAGATTTTTCAACATGAAATTTTACAACCAGCTTTTACACAAGTCACATTAAAAATTAAAATATTAGAAAAATAATGACGTCAGATGAGACAACATAACCTTATTTACTTATCTTACCATTTTTCTTTCTTGCACGCTTTTGTTTAACTTTACATGCACATCTGTCTGTTTATCTGTTGATGAAAGGACCCCACCGAAATCTTGAAGGAAATGGGTTTCGGTCAAATTCTTTAAAATCACCTGGTTTTGGTAGTTCTTGGTTAGTGTCGCTAAGTTCAAAAAACTCATGGTTCAAAGATATGGATGGTGTCTTCCTTAATGTGCATCAAAACTACCTCTGCGGGATGTTGTACATAAGATGGAGGACAAGGTTTTCTTGTTACGTTATAGACTTTACCTCGCCCTCGAGGTTAAAAGTGAAGGTCCGCTCAAGGTTAAACTGGGATTGAACCTGAATTAACCTGAACTAATCCTTTTGATGTCCGGAATAATGACGTCTGCCGAGGTTAAAAAGATGATCGGACGAAATATTTCGCTGACGGATTTTACTTCTTGCTCAAGGTCAAAATTGAAGGTCGGCTCAAAGGCCAAATCTGGTTTAAATGATTAATAATATTTGTTAATACGAAAATATAAAAATCAAATTATCTTGCCGTTGGCAGTCAGATTGTAGGGATTTAATAATGGATAATTAACGATTGTAGAACTAGCCATCAGAGACGATTAGGCAGATAAAGCAAGATCAAATAAATATCCGGCACTTCCAAATCAACAGGTCAATTGTGACTTCAGATTCATATTGAACGTATTAAAACTCCCAGAACAGCATAGTCTTGTTACTGATCGAGAAATTTGTCGGCCCGTGTTATTAACATTTTTATGTCGTTATAGATATATAAATTGTTAATAACGAATTTCCTGACCAATATTCTGGAAAACATAATCGATATTCTTAATGAGTTTAGGCGAGTTCAAACACTTTAATCAGCCGCAATTCACGGTGCCATAGCAATATTACTTCCCTGGACTTGTGTCTTATAGGGTAATTATGGGTAATCCAATCTTGAAATTGTCTATTATTCCGAAAAAACTTATTTATCTGAATTCTTATAGGTACATATTTTTATAAGTAATATATTGCTAAAAGGAAACTTGCTTTACTTTAATGTTATATTTATCGAAAAACTTTATCTAACGTATTTGTGGCATGTTTTTTCTTTGCCATTTATAAATCCGGTCTTACAGCTTCTATAAAATGGGAAATTTTTTTAATATGAATCCAGATTTAAAACTTAAATTTAGAATTTAAAATAACTGTTTTAATACCATTTGAATAAACCTCAATGTATTTTGGAGTGATAACGCCCAATTTTAACTTTATAGTTGCAGTAAGTTCTTATTGTTTTATCTTATATAGTAAAGAAGGTGTAATGAAAGTAATAATTACTATCAATGTTGATAGTAGTAGTCAGAAGTTCCTGATTTCGTATAACAATGTCTATAAAAGTTGGTAACTTTTCCCCAATATTCAATTTTACAAGTTAAATAGTATTCATTTACTCGTATTGTTAATTAAATTGTAGCCTATTTCCTTAACGAAATCCATTTTAGATTATACGAGGGACATACGAATAAATTTCCACTAATAATGAAACAAGAGACAATTTTTTTTGATAATTTCATTTTTCAACATAATTCCATTTAACACACTTACGCCATCTGTTTTACTACAACTTTACTTCATCAGAAACAATAATTCCTGTTAGCTCTCAGAATAATGCTCACTGAGCTGCTTCTAAAATTCTTAAATAAAATTATGTATTTCAGCAGATAATTGCTGTTTGCTGGCCAGCGATATAAAATTTTTATAAAAAGATTGAACTGGCTATTAAAAAAGCGTTAAATAACGAAAAATATGTATATACATTTTTAAATGAAATTAAAATTTTTATATTCGGCGCCAAATTAAGGGGGACAGGTCATGTAGAAGGCTAAAAAAACGCAATTTTCATGATTGATTTTTTCAAAGAAATTTATATTTGACGTATTCTTATTTTACGTGTCTGTGATAAAAAATGTATTTTTTAAATTTTGTTAAAACAAAATGACGACGTTGTTGCTGTTATTCTGAAACATTTCTTAACGAAGATGTTAAGATTTTGTACATTTTGGCGACTTCAAAATTCAGTCTGCAATATTTTGAGAAAAAAAAACTGTTTAGAAGTGATATTTTAGAAACATGAACCTACGAAACTATGAACAAATTGAAAATTTTGTAACAAATTGAATGTTGCAACGTAGTGGATATCTGTTGGACTTCCATTGTTTTTATTTTTGTTGAATATCACGACGTTTCGGCTAGTAGTTATCTCTAGCCGTTTTCAAGTGAAACTAAATAAATCTCTTAGCTACATGACTATTTATACTAAAAGTAAATGCAGTTGAGTGTGACTGAGATGGGTGCAGTCATGCCTACTATGGCAAAATCATATTAACGTTCCAGTTAAGGACTCACTAAAAATCATAAGAAAGAAACTTGAAAAAGACCAGACCTTAGCAGACAGAACATCTTTACCACCACACGCCATTATGGACTTGTTGGAAAGTTGTTTAACTAATTCCTATTTTCAAGAAAAGGAAAAATTCTACACCAAGGATGACGGTTTACCGATGGGATCTTCACTCTCACCGGTGGTCGCAAGTATTTTCATGGAATGGTTCGAGACGTTTGCAATTGAATCCACATCTAAGAAACCAAAGTTATGGCTCAGATACATAGATGATATTTTTATTATTTGGAGTGGAAACGACGAAGAACTTCGAAACTTCCTTTTTCATCTCAACAATATCAGCCCAACTATTAAACTCACCATGGAGTAGAAAGTAAATTACCATTCTTAGATGTTTTGGTGGAAAGAAATGGCAGACAAATTCGAAATTCGCTTTACAGAAAAGCCACGCACACAGGACAATACCTTAATTATTCATCTAATCACACCAACAACACCAAACAAGGAATTATAAGAAATCTCGTAGATAGAGCCTTAACTCTCTGCAACTCCAACGAGAACTCGATGAAAGAAATAGATTAAATTAAAAATGATCTGACAGCCAACGGATACCCAGTATATCTAGTGGATAAATTTCTTGAACAACGCAGAAATAGGACAATATCGACAACGAATGAAGAACGAAAATCAGTATTGAACATCCCCTATGTTAAAGGCATTTCAGAAAAAGTTAGAGGGATAGGAAAACGATATAAAATCAACGTTGTTTTCAATTCAAATAACTCTCTGAGAAGTCGGCTCACTAGGGTCAAACCAACAACTCAAAGAGACAAGAAGAACTGTGTATATCAGATACCATGTGAATGTGGCAATTCCTACATTGGCGAAACAAAGAGACCTCTTGACGTAAGGATCAAAGAACACCAAAAATGCACATCTAGAGGAGAAACAGAAAAATCTGGTGCCTCCAACCATGCCTGGACTCATGGACACCACATAAAATGGTCTGAAGCTAAAATACTACTTCGAGAACAACATTGGAGAAAACGGAAATTCAAAGAGGCCGCGGTTATACATCAGAACCCCAGTTGTTTTAGTAAACCATCTTTAGATATAAGAGAAGTGTGGAAACAACTTCTTAGTAATTGTAAACTAAAACTAAATGCAGCATAAAAAAAAATATGATTTTGCCATAGCAGGCATGACTGTACCAATCTCAGTCATACGCTACTGCATTTACTTTTAGTATAAATAATCATGTAGCTAAGGGATTTATTTAGTTTCACTTGAAAACTACTAGTCGAAACGTCGTGATATTCAACAAAAATAAAGACAATGGAAGTCCAACAGATATCTACTTCTTTGCAAGAAACATCATTGTCTATGACCTTCAAACAAACAAATTTAATGTTACGAAAAAAAATTGTAATTTTTCGGGGCAAATTTCAGGCTTTGTAGATTTGTTTTCTAAGTTTTTATGTTAATTTGTTTTAATTTATAGGTTCATAAAGAACGAAAGCTTTCACGGCTTTGGTAAAGTTGAAAATCATGGTTCTTGGGTTTAGACAGTGTCAAATTGGAATTATTATTCGACGTTTCGCCTACGATTGCACGAAATATCTTCAAGGACTTTTCTCCACGAGATTAGAACACTGAATTACTATCGAGGAGCAACAGCTCGGTATTTATACTCGACTAGTACTCGGCGAACCATGATCCAGCGTTACAATCGATTTCCACGTGTAATGTCGACTGTAACTTGCATCTCTATTAATATTATTTAGATATTTACAAATTTCGATTGATTCTCTAATTTTACGTTTAAAGAAACCAGGCATTGATGCTAGCACCTTAGTTTCTTTAACAATAAAAGTGTGACCTGAGCAATGCAGGTGTTCAGCTACTGCAGATTGTACAATTTGTTTGTTTTTTATTCATATTTCTTGTTCCTTAAACCTAGTGGATATAGACCGTCCTGTTTCACCTACATACACTTTCCCACCCTCGAAAACCATATCTTGTAAACGCCTTGTGTTTGAAATGGAATTGCGTCCTTTGGAGATTTCTAACATTGTCCAACTTTTTTACATTTGTTGAAAATTGTCCAAATCTTTGATTTTTGGAGCAATCTGGCAATCTTGTCGGTAGTTCCATGTATTAAGGTAAAACAACACTGTCCATAGGAGGTTCATTTATGACATTTTGTTGAGGAGTTGGGTTTTTATATTTATTAATAGAACGTCTCATATCTTCCGCGCAATATCCGTTGCCTCTCAGAGCATTAGGCAGTTTTTCTGTTTCTGATTTCAATGATTGTTCATCACATATTGAAAGTGCTCTATGTATCAAAGAGTTTGTGATGCATTGTTTTTGAGAGGGATGATGGTGTGACGTTGCATTGAGATATGGATTTGTGTGTTGATTTTCTGCACACAGAGTGTCCTAATTTGCCATTCTCTTTCCTTTGTGTTGTATTTCCATAGTGAATTTTATACTAGAGTGTTGTTGATTTAGATGATCCTGGAAATTATGGAGGTTATCTACGCCATGCGGCCAAACTACGAACGTATCATCTACATCTCTACATCAAAATTTAAATTTTAGAGGAGCAGAAGCTTCATGTTCTGGAAATTATTAATATATAGATGTATAAAAAATTGGGCACGATGCAATAATTATTGTTTGAGTTATAGTGTACAAAATCTTGAAAAATTATGTTTCGAGGAATACGCGTTTAAAGTTTGAGTACACATAATTAAACGATAATTATGAATTACCGATTACTCAGCGATTCCAGCACCATACTGCAGTCTTGAGCTGAACTCTAAAGCTGCGTCTACATTGATAAAAATTTATGTTGTGTCTGACATGTCGCACATAAAGTAAATTTTAATTAATGTGGACGTGGCTTAAGACAGAGTGAGAAAACTTGTCTTTACGTTTATTCTTCAAAAATACCAGTGGCAGGGATTAATATACAGTGATAGGGATTAATAAGTGCTCGAGACAATTGGACCACGCGTCAAGGTCATGTGCAGCTGTTGTGACGGGACGACTTGTCTCATACTATATCTCGACTTGAACCCTTTTCTGCATAGTATATAGAGTAGTTTAAGACAATAAAAGGAAACAAAAATTTCATCGTTCTACATCACCTGTTCTCCTTAATACTTGACAAAATCTGATTCACACAAAAAGATTGAAAAATACTTTATTGGTAATTTCTTTCTTCCTGTAGCCTTTTTAAATCTCCTATTTTTAGTAATTTGTTTCATTTGATAATTATTTGGCACCGATTTCAAAAATTTCAGTTACATATAAAAAAACAAAAAATTAATAAAATTTGTATTTTTTTTAAATTTTTATCGCTTATTTAGAAGCCGGTTAAATTTTTTTTAAATTTTATTTCTCTACTTTCAGGTTTGAATTCTTTATCATATCCTCAAATTATTTTTACTAAATACTAAACGATATGTGTAGTGTACCTCCCAATGTTTTCAGGGTAGCAAAAAAGTTTCGATTTTATCCGAAATTCTAAACCACGATAAAATAAAATTGTACCATACAAATATTTAGTCTGCCATAGTATACCAGCCATCTTGAATTTTAAGAAATTTGTAATCTTGTTCGACATATTTTATGGACCATATTGAGTTTGAGAAATTAATTTAAGATCATTAACATACGCTCTAAGAACCGCTCAATATCAATTTCAGACAAAGTCGGAAAAATATTAAATTTTTTAGTACTTGCCATTTTGAGAAATTAACCTACGACTAAGAACAGCGCCTAATATCAATTTTGAATAAATGTTAAAATTGAAAAATTTTCATCCCACCTCTATTGCATAGGTAGTTTTGAGTTTTAAAAAATAAATAATTTTTAACTCTTAGCCTAATCTTAATCTACACCCTTGAAAACCACCACTACCAATTCTGGACGTAATCGGTATATGTAAAATTTTAGACCACCACATTGCATCAGCGATATTGATTTTTTTAAAAATGATTTTAAATTCGTAATTTACTATCACAAAAACCCCCCTGTACCAATTTTGGATAACATCGAGAGATATAAAATTTTTAAGACGCTATATTAGATCTGCCATATTGGATTTTTCAAAAATAAATTCAAATTCATATTATTTATTTAAACCTTCAAAAACTCCGCAACACCAATTTTGAACACAATCGAGAGATATAAAATTTCTATCCGCTATATTATAGGCGCCATTTTGAATTACATTTATTTAATTTCGACCAAAATGAAATGGGACTAAGGCAGCAAATTCCTGAACACAATGCAAAAAATTTTATTCCAATAGGTTTATATAGTTTATATACAGCGTTCGAATTTAGAACCTCTTTCTTTTTAGAAGTCGATTTAAAATAACTCCCGGATGGATCAAAAGACGGAGGCTATTAATTTTCCAGCTCAAGAATATGTGTTCATAACTCATGTAACTATCGCATGTAACTGTATTAGGAAAAAATGAAATGTTACTCCTGATGTAAAACTATCAAACGACAAAATTCGAGAACCATAGTTGCCATGTTCCTGAAAATATCAGGATTGGTAACGTTTGAAAATCTTTCATTTCTTAAGTTATCTTTGATTAATTCACGACTTCATCGAAATGTTTTAGCCAAAATTTTAATTTCGTCCTCATTACGGGAGCCATTCATTTGTAAATATTTTTAGAACAATTAATTAGTTGATATCAAATTTGCCACACAAAGAGAAGAAGGTTATACCCAACACTACTAGGCAGTGAACAATTAGTTTTTTCTATCATGACTACATAGATATTGTTTCTAGTATCCCTCGTATATTAACAGGCCGAGAGAAGGCATTAGTATATTTATAAATTGCACATTTAAAAAGGTCGATCATGACTTGGCCACCAAATTAGGCCACTGAATATATCTCACCAATTGCCTGTAAAATAATCTCAGATGGCTGGATATTTGACGTAGCATGACACTATTATTCTGATATTATCTTTTTGTGTAATAAATACAGCTCAATATTTCTTGTAATATGCTATGCTTTCAGCTTCGCCAACCGCTGCGCTGTCTGCCTGTCTCAGGATAACACTTGTTAATCCTAAATTTAAATACCCAGTAAGATAGTACAAATAGAATCAATGACGAATATTATAATTTGTGTCTGGATAATCTAGTATATTTCTTATTTTTAAGCATATTAAAATTTTTAGTTTCCTCATATCATGGAGTATAAATATTGGATAAGCGATAAATATAAAGAAAAAAAAATTGTCATTATTTATCTCAAAAATACCACGTTAAATTAAAATTTATATACCTTACAAAAGTCAAAAACCGAGAAAAATTTCATGGTAATTCTTCGTTATTCACTCAACTTTAAAACAGTGTAAACAATATATTGTTTGTATTTAGTATGACTTAATATCGTTTTTGTTAGATTGTCGTATATCAAACCTTTAATATAATGGCCACAATAGAAATTCCAGACGCCATTCGACGTTTATTGTTGCGCTAATCAACGGAAAAAACTCTATAGTCTACCAAGCATTCCACTATCCGTGACAAAATTTACGACATATATATATATATATATATATATATATATATATATATATATATATATATATATATATATATATATATATTTATATATATATATATATATATATATATATATATATATATATATATATGAAGTAATAAAAAAATGTAAATAAATAAAATAAAATAAATCTCGGCTAAGCGGACACAAGATTTGTCACTAAATATTACTCTCGTATTAAAAATTTCGGAGCACTCCAAAATGATGGAAAAACACCCAGTCTGAAAAATAACGACAGCTCTATTTCGTCCTAATATGGGACTCGCGGGGTCATTGCATTCGGTACAAACCATCACCTCGCATGATATCCTATAAGCTGATTTTACAATTAAAAAACAGCAATCCAGACAGTAGTGAACATAACCCGATTCGCTCGATCCCCCCACTCCTCGACCTTGACCTTGACCTTGCTTCACCCCTCTTTGGCCCCGCCCACATGTCCTTGTCATTGACCTTGAAAGTGCACGTGTGCTTTGGCCTTGGCCTTGTGTTCAAGGTTGTGTGTGTGACCTTGACCTTGACCTTGGTCGAGACGACCTTGACTTTGTTGAAGGTCATCTTGGGTGTGTGACCTTGAAGTAGTTATTTGTGCATTGTAATAGTGTGGGATGATCTTGAAATGATTTTGACCTTGCAAATTGTTCTATAAATTGTGTGAGTCTACTTGCATTCATTCAGTGTGAAATGTCAGATACGGAACTATCTAAAGAAAAAATTATAGAGCAAGTCGGCAGAGTAATTTGTTTATATCAGAGTAATTTAAAAAGTTTGTGTGATTTTGAAGAGAAGGATCTAGCATTTTTTCCTCTCGAATATTTAAAAACTTGCGTTGATACGCTGAGTTTACGGCAAATTTGGGATAAGCTGCCAGCGTCATATCGGTGTAACAAGGAACTACAGTTAAGCTTACCCTGTTACATTCACTATGAACAAATATATCGTCATCATATAGATGGGCCACCACCAGCAATAAAAAAGTGTCGTGAATGTAAAAATGAGTGAATAATATGAATAGTGCTTTGCAAGAGACAGTAAAAAAATTGGGCGATGAGTTCACTGAAACGGCTAATAATTATTTCAATGATGCAATGAAAAGTCGAGCAGAATGGGCGTCGCGCTATTGTGATTTGGCTTATGAATATGAAAAGGCTGCGAATGCATGTCGTAAATATTGCAGCAAAACAATAAATTTACAAGACTTTGTTCGTGAGATAAAAAAGTTGGGGTTTAGTGACTGTTTGGAAAAACTGATTAGGTTCATTGCAGATCCGGTTGTGTTAGATGAAATTAGAGTGTAGGACTTAAGTTTAACGTAGTAGTAGTTAATATGGAAAGTTTAGTGCGAGAAATGTACGAGGAATTTCTAATTTCTGCAGCCGGTTCGGAATTTTACGCATATGAAATGCAAGATTCGGAGGCTCAGGACTTTAGTGTATTTTTTAAGTATATGGACCATGCCGAAGTGTGTCTTTTAGCTAGTATAGTTTGTAAGAATTTTCTTAGAAATAAAAACAAACACTTATTATTGAACAAATTAAGGAAATTAGGTTTAGGTGATAATGTTAAACGCATAGAAGAATGGCAGAAAAAAATCAATGAATAAAGTACATAAAATGTAGTTATTTGTTTCATTATATTTTGTCCTTGAAGTTATCCTTATACCAATTTAAATGTGTGACGTCATTTGACCTTGAATACTCCTCCCACTATTTCTATCGTTAAGCTACCCCCACCATTGTTACAATTCGACCTTGAAACCTCGCTATAAAGGTTCGTGGGAGAAGAAGTGACTTCAAACAGTCGCAGATATCAGTGGCATAAACATCAAATATTGTGTTCGTGTAGTGTTCTGAAAGTGCTTTTATATTCACGGTAATTTTTGGATTTATATACCATTTTTTCAATAATGAGTATTGCAAAAGAAACTCTAGATGAAATTAATGAAATGTTTAGCAAAGATTTCGAGGTTTTAGAGAAAAAAAAGGTTACCGAAATGATTGTAGGCAAAGTGTATAAAATTGTAAAGATGGTTTCAATGACTACACGATTTGGTAAAACTCTTTTAGTGGCTTTACACGATGACGGTGATAATAGCACATTTGAGACTTTTTTACCAAAACGTGTGGCCGAAACACTACCTGACGATATTGTAGATATTATGAGTAAAACTAAAGATAAATACACTCTAACTTATTTGGGACAGGGCACTAGAGTTTTTGGAAACAATACTCGAACATTATTACGTTTTGGCTCATTGGAGTAAATTGTATGTAAATTGTTTGAAAAAAAGGATGTAATTAAATTTAAAATATAGTTGCACATGTCAGAATACTTACGCGTGTTCATTATTTCTGTTAAAGATGTCTGCTGATGCGACGACGACGACGACGACCGCCAACGAATGTGTAGATAGATACATATTTTGGTTGGGGAGAGAATTAAGAAATAGGGCTCACGATATGTTAGATAGCGTAAATGATTGGTCGCATATTGATGTAACCAAAGATCAATATAAGAACGAGATCAGGGATACAATCAATTTTATGGCTGGGGCACACTTGTGCGACAAATTTTTATATGGTTCCATAGACATGGATACATTTTGTGCTGAAATGGTTGAAGAAGAATTAAAAGAATACCTCGTCAATATTCCACATTTACCAGGTGAGCTTGCTGCAAAATATGAATTGGTTTCTGCAACAGCAACAGCCCAAGACGTTGACGATCGAAATAGTGTCGGATGGGATAGAATTTTGAGCAACGAAAACGAAGACATGGAAAATTAATTTTTTATAATTTTTGTATTTGTGCAATTAAATAACTGTAAATAAATATCTGTTACAATCACAGTTTTATTTTATTTCTTTTATAAACATACCAACCCAGTAGATCATAGTCAGTGTTTCTTTTTCTCAGCTGAAATATTTAATATAAGTAGGGCAAATAAAAATAAAATAGTTTAGTAAAGATTGAAAATGAGTCGAGGAAACAACACAATTGATAAATTTGGTCGTCAGAAATATAATGAAAAATATCATATATTATCTGGGCCACAAGGGATTGGTTTTAAACTTACAGCGGATGGGCAGTATGATATGGGTGGAAAAATCATAACCAACTTAGGCGAACCTAAAGATGATGACGATGCTGTGACAAAACACTTTGTTAATAGAAAGTTTTACAATTTTGCAGCTGTAATATGTGACATATTTAACAAGGATGTCCTCCCCATGATATACAAAAATAATAGTGAGCTTAAAACAAAAATTGAAGTTATGCAGAAAATACTCTATCATCAGCCTTTAAATGACTCATTAAGCGCACTGTCGTACGACTCGACTTCAAAAAAAATCTAAAAAAAGCAGGTTAAAGAATAGGAGAACGCACTCCGAGTGGCATAGCCTTGAAGATAACGTCGTAGTCGTCGGTGAATTGGACCTTCCCTCCAAGAATATTGAAATGTTATTTATGTGTATGATGTTTTATTGTCATTGTTTTTAATAATGAAGATTGAAATAAAAAACTTTATTTTACAATATATTGTTTATTTATTTTACATTTTAAATAAAAAATATAGTCATACAATATGTTATTTAAACAATATTAGCTTTATCTATCCAAGAGTTGAAGTGGTTGGGAAATCCTAGCCATTTGACAAATAATTGTTCGATGTGATTTTTCTTGCGTTGTCTATGGACCTTTTCTACTAGATAAACGTCAGGACTGCTTGTTTTTTGTAGTTCTGATTCGTAAAAACACCCTCTTATAGGCTGACCTTCTAACGATTCCAACAAGTAAGTAGGTGGATTTGTAACGTTAACTTTTACAACTTTAAACAATTCGGTTGACCAAGAGGGCGTATATCCTTTCTCGAATAAGCTTTTGTACTTGCTAATACGCACAATGTCACCCATGGAAAACTTAAATTTTTTAGGTACAATTTTTAAATAATCATATGCTTTAATATGTGTTTTTTCTTGCACGTCTGCAGGCTTCATTCCAATGGTGCGATGTTTCGAATGGTTATAGGTTTTTGTTACTGCCGATAATATATGTATCCATTTGTAAGATCCTCTTGTCGAGAATTGTTTATATAAATTATTTTTTAAAGTCCTTATGACTCGCTCAACAATTGCAGCTTTCTTTGTGCTGTAAGTGGAATAATGATTTATATTATATTTTTTCATCAGGGCTTGAAAGTTTGTATTATAGAACTCCTTTCCTTGATCACTTTGCAGATTTGTTGGTGTATATGATGCCTCTTCAATGATGCTTTTCATCGCATTAGTAACTTCTATACCAGTCTTGTTTTTTATGGCTTTGGTATAGACAAATTTCGAGTAACAATTTATACAGACCAAAATATAACGATAACCATCGTTTTCATCAGCATACTGTTGCATTTCAGCCAAATCAATTTGCCACAAATCTCTGTATCCTTTTATTATCGTGCGCCGTCTTACAAAATTTTTTCTAGCCGTTCTATGTAGTTCATTAACAATCTTGATTTTTTCTAGACTGGGCTCCATATTATTAGTAATACTAAAGGTTTCAGATCGAAGGAAGAACTGAATAATATCATTAAATATTGAGCTTAATATATTATATCTTCTTCTCGTAATTCCTCTATGATTGACATAATTTCATTTTCGTGTCCAGTGTGACCGGCCATTTTGGAACTCCACAACAAACGTAAACGATCCACCAACTCTTTAGCTTTGTTCCAGTAGACATATTGAAATTTTTTCGAAGATAATTTCTTTTTTGTGGGTAACTGTAGTTTTTCCGAGAGATTTTTTCTTGTAATAGTACCACCTAATTTTGTGCCCATTATCAGAGGTTTAATAATTCGTAAATATTTGTTCCATCTGGTCTCCCGTAAACCATCACTTTTTTTAAAATTGTTGTAGACAGCACTCGTTGATTCCAAAATTTCCTTGTACGTTGAAAGTACATTATCACTTAATTGTTGTTGTTCCTTGCCTACACTTGGGGGTGTTTTAAGAAATAACAAATCATAAAGTGCCGGTGATCCACCATATTCTGCAATATTTTTCCCTTTTTTGTATAAGACAATATTTCCATTTCGAAAACGCACCTCTAAATTACCAATAAAATTTTTGTTATCTGTTTTTGAACCAAAACGTACACCATATACAGTATCGTATAGAGATGGTTTCGAACGTAATCCTTTCAGGTGTGCGTTTAAAGTATCGGAAGTTGTGGTGTCAGCGGATGCGAGAGATGTATTAGTTGATGTCGAGGGTGTATCAAACACCGATTGGCTAATATCTTCTTTTGAAATGCGATGCTGCTGCTGCTGCTGCTGAATAGGTGTGGAGGTTTGAAAGGAATGTGTAGGTTGGGGAAAACCTGATATTTGAGTCGACTGCACTGATGTACTGAGACTATGTGACTTTGTAGCTGGATAATGTTGTTGCTGTTGTTGTTGCTGCTGCTGCTGCTGCTGCTGCTGACGTTGCTTAACCACATCAGATATAGTTGTCAACGGCTTAGAAATGGGTTCGTAAAACTTTTCCAATTCCACAACATTAAACTCTTTAGCCGCTTTAATTTGTTTAAATTTTTTTCTGACGGCATTGGTAGCTTCCACTAGTTTACGTTTTAAGTCGATCGCGTTATTCATGATGTTAACAAAGGACGTTTCAACAATCAAATGAGCATTTTCCCTTATTATTACAGTAATATATAGCTATCAAATCCTTTGCGGTATCTTCCCGATTTCACATCACTGTCTTTATCAATTACTAAAAATCCATACTTATTATCCCAACATTTTGAGCACATTTCTTGAAATTGAGTAAAAGTTAGATCCGGTGAAACGTGGTCGGAAAATATGTGTTTCATATTCAACTCATCTTGTTTAAACATAATAATAAAATTGGCGTTGTCTCGCACAAGCTGTTTAGGCACTCGCGAATATGTTTGCGCTAGGTAAAAGGAGTCGATATTTTTATGACGTCCCATGCTAAAGTACGATCTTATAACATCTTGTTTTTCACATATAACATCATCAAAGATAAATATAGAGTTTGGTTTTGCATCGGACGGTTCCACAATATTACTGGAATCACTAAAGGCATAGTAGCCTAAACCTTTGATGGGCGCTAAAATTTTCCTTAAATACTCATATTTCGGTTGATACAGAGATTTCGAGTAAATATAGACATTTTCGAAACGTAGCCCAAGGGGGTGTGTAAGCAGCGAAATCATGACATTAGTTTTTCCACAATTGGATGGACCAATTAACAGGCCGCGAATAGAGGAAGGAAGTAGAGGACCGTGTCTCTTCATTATCTTCTTTTCAAATCCAAGTCCGACTTTTTCATCGAGATTGTCAATAGGAAGTTTTTGTTTAAGATCGATAACGCGCATCTTAGGAAAATTTGATATTTTATAGGCAATTTTTCACAAAAACTGTCATTCAGATGCCGAGCGTCAAACGAAGTGGACGGTCTCACATTTCCAACAAAACTGGATACGGTATTGTGAATTCGTTAATAAATAAATTACCATTCGAGGTACACATTCCTGGTTATCAATATTGCGGACCCGGAACAAAAGTAATAAAACGTGTAACAAGAGGTGATCCAGGCATTAATCCTTTGGATGCCGCATGCAAAAAACACGATTTAGCCTATTTACATAATAAAGACAACATAAGTGCGAGACATCGAGCGGATTACGAGCTCGAACAAAGTGCTTGGAATAGAGTAAAATCGAAAGATTCCAGTTTAGGTGAAAAAACAGCAGCTTGGTTAGTTACAAACATTATGAAAGGAAAACAACGTTTTGGTATGGGTGTACCATCATCATCATTATCAACAAAAAAAACATCTAGTAAAGGCACGCGTCATACAAAAAGGAAAGGTGTTAATAAAAATCGACATGTTCGGAAAGCCAGTTTCGGAACAGCTATTCGACAAGCAGTTCGAAGGGAATTATTAAAAGCCGGAAGTAAAAATGTGTTGGAAAAAAATGTCATGAATGCATCTAAAATAGCTCTGTCGGCAGCACGTAGATCGGTAAAAGCGGCAGGTGGCAAAAGGAAGGTTCGTACACCGAGAATAATACCGATTCCTAAAACTGGTGGAATATTACCATTAATACCAATTTTTGCCGGGTTATCAGCTTTGGGTTCATTAGCCGGTGGGGCAGCGGGAATTGTGCGCGCCATAAAAGCAGTAAAAAAAAGCAGCGAAGATAAAACCGGTGCCGGCCTGTATTTAAAATCGAAAGGAAATGGTTTGTTTCTAAAGCCATATCGTAAAGGTATGGGATTATTTTTAAATCGTAGATCAAAAAACTAATTGAATCCCTACCTCGAAGACCACTATCTAACATCGATATAGAAAAATATGCCAAAAAGAAAAGAATAGGACACTTTCGAGGCGTTTATATGAGGGATTTATTACCTAGACAAGGTCCTCGACGTTACGAAGCAGCAATAGTGAATTTGGATAGTACGCGTGGTGCAGGGACTCATTGGGTAGCTTATAGAAAAAATAATTCTAAAGTAACATATTATGACAGCTTCGGCGATTTACCCCCACCGATCGAATTGGTACGATATCTACAAACGGGATCGGAACCATCAAAAATTATTTACTATACATACGATCGTCAGCAGGATTTTGGAACAGTCTGGTGTGGACATTTGTGCTTAAAGTTTCTTGTCGAATCATCAGCGTAAAAGATGTCATCATCATCATCGTCACCATTAACACCGCAAATGGATCGCAATAACTATACTAAAATGTTGCAATCACTGAAAGCATTTCATCTAGCCGGTGGATTAAGGAAAATGACCGTGAAACAGTTAGAAAACATGCCCAAGGAAGTAATGATTGCATTAGCCCCAAATGAAATTCCATTCGTTTGGGAAAAGTTGCCGGAGCACCTTAAAAGCGATATCGATATATTAAAATATCAGTGCGGTTGCAAACATTATTTCAGCAGCAGCAGCAGCAATTTAAACGAGGTTATGACTGATGAGGATCTTACGGCTAGAAAAATATTTTGTTGTTATTGCAAAATCAGCGATGTGCGCATAAAAGCAGAAAATAGCATAAAAACATCACTATCTAATGCAGTGAGAAAAGGTGTGACGATGAATCTTTTTAAATGTTGCCGCTAAGAATAAAACCGAGATGTGTGATGTTTTAATGGTTAGTCATGTCTTATACGTTCACACTAACAGGACACTCGAGCGTCTTAAGCGCCGATTTTTATCCACCAGTCGAATTAAATAGAGAAAACAAATATGGTCTGGCATTGCTGGGATTTTACACATACAATTCAATTTTTAATGTGGACGAAAGCAACAATAAGTTTGCCTACATGAAGGAGGGTTACACCACCGAGCCGATACAATTGCAGATTCCACCTGGGGCCTATGAAATAGATGAGATAGGTAAAGCTATGTTGGAGGCTTTGAGGATTTCAACTGAAGAAAAGAACGATGGAATCTTTTACTTGGTTGCTAATAATAATACGCTGAAATGTGAACTGAAATCCCAATATACTATAGATTTCCGGGGAGAGGCGAGTATCGGTAAAATGCTAGGATTTAATCATACAGTGTTAAAAAGAGACAAAAAGCACGAATCAACCGAGATGGTGGAAATAATGAAAGTACGCATCATACGCGTAGATTGTAATATAATTTCCGGAGCATATATGAATTCGGTGGAAGGTCATACCTTGTTCGAATTCGATATCGACGTGGAGCCCGGTTACAAAATCAGTAAAGAACCACAAAATAATATTTATATGCCGTTAATGCCGGCAGGACGTCAGTTTATCGACAACATTACTCTTCGCATCTTGGACGATAGCGGTGATCTAATCAATTTTCAAGGCGAGAAAATAATCGTGAAATTGGAACTGAAGAAACTTTCATAGAAATGGGTTTTTGCTTCAATCGTCAATTGTGTGTGCTGTCGACTAAGATGGGGGAACCGCCGAAACATAATAAAAGTAAAAGAAGAGTTAACGTCAAGGTTAGTCGTCGTCCAGACGTTAGATCACAAACATCTCAACAGTTATCTGCCGAAGACTATAAATTTTTAAAATCAATCGGTCTTAAAGTGCGAAAATGATTTCCACCACCAGCGATAAAATAGAGGTTTTCTCCGAGCCCATCTTGGACAATTCCATTATTAGTCTAGAAGAGCATACGTATAAACCATACGGATCTCCATCATTCAACAATTCGGATGAAGTCCGTATCCCCATTAATTTTCAAGATATTATACTGGATATCGCCGAAAGTTACATATATATCGAAGGAAAATTTAAACCCATAGACGCAACGAAAAGATGTTTTTTATCAAATAATGCCCTCGCATTTTTGTTCGATGAAATTCGCTACGAGATGGGAGGTGAACAGGTCGCCGTGGTTCGTAAACCTGGAGTTACGACGACATTAAAAACCATGGTTTCATTCGGAAGTTTGCAACAAAGATCTCTCATGACGTGCGGATGGGGTCTCGACGAAGCAAACCAAGATATCGTAGACACGGCAAGTAACGTATTCTCCGGGAAATTACCCTTAAAATATCTTATGGGATTCGCCGAAGATTACGCAAAAGGTGTTTTCAACGTAAAACAAGAGCTTATTATGATTATAGCTCGCACTTTTACCAATTGTTACGTCGGTGAAGTAGAGGCAGAAATTAGTATCGACAAAATCGAATGGAAAATTCGTCACATCATTCCAGACGACAAGCAAAAATTGAAAATACTGTCTCGCATTAATAAAGGAGGAAACAATGCCAGTATTCAAATGGCATATCGTAAATGGGATCTGTACGAATTACCAGCTTTAAGGCAAACATCTTCCGACGTGTGGGCCTTGAGAACGAGTACAAGTCTGGAAAGACCGCGCTATATAATCGTCGGGTTTCAAGACAGCAATAATTGCGACAAGAAAGAAAAAAACGCAACCCAGTTTACCCACGCCGACGTATGCGACATTAGACTGTATCTGAATTCAACCGTTTATCCATACGAAAGATGGAATTTAGATTTCGCCAAGAAACTGTACGCAGCAGCCTATTACAATTACGAAAACTTCCAAAGCAGCTACTACGGGCGCGAGATAAACGATCCGATGATAACGTTCGCGGAATATATGAAAAACCCCGTTTTTATTATCAATTGCAGTCATCAACCAGAGGCGATTAACTCATCGACAGTGGATGTAAAATTGGAGTTCCAAACGAGAAAGAATAAATTCCCCAAAGACACTAAAGTGTACGCATTAGTTATTCACGACTCATTTTTTAGTTATAATGTATTAAACGGTTCGGTGACCAATAAATCTATATTTTAATGTATCTATTATATGTAACACAAAATAATGTTCTTGAATCAATAAATTTGTAATAAGTGAAGTAGTAGTTTTATATTTATTTGAAACCCAACCAAAAAAAAAAGCTAGCGGAAAAGCCCGCTCTTTAAGAAAAGAGTACGGGAATTTAGAAAATGGTGGTTTATTAAGTGGAAAAAAGAGCTTAAATAACACAAGAAAAAATTTTTAAGGCAAAATATGAAAACAACGATTTAGAAAATTTGTAGGAAAGTAACGGTTAGGAATAGGGAAAAAAGTTATAAGAAAAAATTATAGAGGAAATCGAGTACTATAAGCAAGCATTTTTCTCGATAGTAAAAACGTAAAAAAAAATTTTTTCAAAAAAAAAATTGAAAAATGGTGAATGCGCGCCAAAGTTGAAGTTTTGGAGCAAAATGATATTAGGAAATTAGAAAGAGAATTTTTTTCTACATATGGTAGTACTTTTCAAAATTCGGAAAGATGAAATTTTAAGAAAAGGGTTATAGTAAGTTAGTAATTTGGATTTTTTAAAGCGCTGTAGCTCGGGAACCGTTCAAGATAGAAAAAAAATAAAAGCACTTTGATAGCCCAAAATTTTGAGGAGAATGCGATGGTGTAAAAAAAATTATATTTTTTTTTTTTTTTGAAAATGCTGAATACGCGCTAAAGTTGAAGATTTAGAGAAAAACGGTATTGGGAAATTAAAGAGAGAACTTTTTTCTACATATTGTAGTATTTTTGAAAATTCGAAAAAATGAAATTTGAAAAAAAGGGTTATAGAAAGTTAGTAATTTGAATTCTTTAAAGCGCTGTAGCTCGGGAACCGTTCAAGATAGAGAAAAAATAAAAGCACTTTAATTACCTAGAATTTTGAGTAGAATACAATGGTGAAAAAAATTTGGAAAATCTTAAAAATGACAAAAAATTTAGACGAAAAAATTGAAATTCTCGAGTTATGAGGCTAGGGCCGCCGAACGGGAGTATGTGGAAGTTGTAGGGTGTCCACCACCGCCTCCTCCACCCTCCCACCCGCGGAGGGAAAAAAAATCGATTTTTGATGGTTTCAGAGCGATTGCGCGGCTCCTTCACCATTTTCTCGCAATTTTTGAGGTATCGATTTTTTTTTTTGCGGTGACAGAAGTTCGGAAATTTTTTTTTTGGATTCTAGAGAAAATTTCCGACAATATATGTATTTTTCCAATTTTTTATCGTCAACCGTTACGATGCCAGAGCCCATCCAAAGTGCGATGAAAAAATTTTTTTTATATTAGCGAATCGGGAAAAATAGTGTGATATACTTCAACTCTTCCTTATTACGATTCCGTCAAAACATTTTCAAAATTTTCCTTACCTTGCCTGAAAATAATTAAAATATATGCATAATTTGCATTTTTTGTAAATATGTAGCAAAGTAATGGTTAGAAATATCAAAAAAATTTATTTGAAAAAAATGTAGAGAAAGTCTAGTACTATATGCTAGAAAAGTGGAGGGGGGTAGTTTGTGTCCATACCAGAGATACGGTGAGTTATAAAATCATATTATTCTCAAACTTATATAATGCATATATGCACTCCACCTTACCCCCTCCAACTTTTTGAATGTATATAGAGGCCGGTATTAGAATTATTTCATCATTACACATTCGATCGGCAAGATGGAAGATATACCAAAAAGGATCATTGGCATTGTCAGGCCATTCGTGCCCGGCAAGATATGCAAGTGTGAGGAGTGCGGGGGTACCGCACCAGGAGCGGCACCTTCGGCACCGCCTGCAACGCCGACACCACCAGCGACGACGACGGTGCCGCCAATGAGAAGACCAAGGGCTGCACCTAGGTCGGTGTTAATATCGTTGGGTATTACTCCACGGTAGGCACCCCACCCTCCCCCCAGGCCCTTTTAGGGCCACAAAAACGGTCCTTTTCAGGACCACATTATATTTTGATCGTAGTTTAGTAATTGTCACTTATGGGGCGAGATATTCGTTTAACGACGATTTGTCTCGTAGCTTAAGTGCCAAGTTATATGCTTGAGAACCTATGAAAATGTTAACAGTTCAAACAAGGTTTCTATTATTTTTTTTTTGTAATGTATTCTTCACAAAATATTAAGAATAAGTCTTATTGTCTAAACAAATCTAATTCCTTATTTAAAGTTTTTGAAAAAAATCAATAATTCTATAAGCTCTCACCAATACATAACATTTAGAATCCGTTGGTGGGGTGGGGGTAGTTCTATATATATGAGACTGGGTCAGTTACACAGTCATATATTCATCAACCCTCATACGATAAACATGGAGGAAGAAAGACCCGCCAGCCGAGGCTCATCCATCTTTAGTGATGACACCGTAGCCGACAACGTTGGAGACCTGCAAGTCTTCGACGACGACGACGAGGTGGATTTTGAAATTGACGTCCTACGTTGGGACGACTTGGATGAGCCGATTCCGCTAGTATATGACCATGATCCGGGTCTAGTGGAATTAGACGACGCGGGTGATTGGGTCTTACAAAGACTCGAAACTCCGTCGCCGCAGCCAGAGCCGGACTCGACGGAAGATGCGGTGCTGGAAATTCCAGCATCACCAACACCCGACGACCCACAAGGCCCCTGCGATTCGTCAAGCTGGTGGTCGACCAGCGAGGATGGGGCACCATAAGCCCCACACTCTCCCTGGCCCTTTTTAAGGGCACACAACAACGGTCCTTTTCAGGACCACAAAATACTTTGATCGTAGTTTTAGTACATATTAGTACTTTGTTACTAATATTGTATGTATAGAATATACAATATTAGATACAAAGTATTAAAACTTTAAGTGCTGGTGGAACCCAGCTAAATCGTTCGTTCGTATTTGAGACCACAAACAACTTTTGGTCTCAATACGTAATATGACATTTGTTTTCACCCCCCACCATTAATTTGTCTCTATATATACGACCATCAATACTTATTACAATCATTTTAGTTCAACATGTCAGGGACTCAACAACAACAACAACAACAACAACAACAACCCATCCAATGCCCTGTGGTAGATTCTACCACAGAGAATTGTTTGGAGTGGGAGCCGAACGATCCTAGATGGGATGAACTTTGGCGGTTCATCATCGAATACACAGAGGACAGCACCGCCACCCCCGCTGATGATGATGACGGGCCGTGCGACTCCACAACTCAATAAAAGAGTCGCATGTTTTAAAACCAAACGGTCCTTTTCAGGACCACAAAATAATTTGATCGTAGTTTTAGTTGGTTATAATACTTTGTAACCAATATTTTATGTTTTTTTCATAAAAACATACAATATTGAGATACAAAGTATTAGAAGTTCTGGCGACAGAACCTTAACTTCATAAACCGAACCATGTTTTAGCATACTTGTAAATATTATCAGAAAATATTTACAACTATTGCTATTGCGTAGTTTTAGTGGATTATTCACTTTTTTTTTTTTTTTTTTTATTACCTAATATTATGTGGGACAGGGCCTATATGAAATAACACACAAAAATAAATTTTCAAGTCATTTTTATTCTCATTATAAAATATAAAAAATTTGATCAAACACTTTTTTATTAACTACAATATATATATATATATATATATATATATATATATATATATATATATTTACAAACTTAATACTATAAATTAAAAGCTAATATCTACAACTACCTAACACCTACTACATAATTTATTAAAGTCCTCTAATTGTCTTTTTAACCGCGCAGATTTCACCTTTTTTATCTCTAATTGTTTTTCAAGTTCTATAATGTCACTGGCACACTCGTTCACTTCATTCACTAACCGTTTTTTCATGGCATAAATGTCAGTCAATTTGGTCTTCTGAGAGTTGGTGAAGTCTTCGACCCACTCCGGTTGTGATGGCTCGGAAGAAGACGCGGTTTTATTTGGTGAAGACGATGACGACGACGACGACGACGAAGCAGCGGAAACTTCATCGCCTTCAAAACACCGCTTAAACCGCTTCTTCATGGGTTTCCGGCACCCCAATATCGGCGACAGTGGTGCTGGCGCTGGGGAAGACTTCACCTCCGACACTATTACATTCTCGACGCTGGCCGGTGTTGGTGGCGTTGGTGGTGTTGGTCCATCGGGGCCTTCTATGACTTCCACTTCTACTGACAGTGGCTCTTGCGGTGCTGTTTTTAGGAAGTCGGGTAATGGAACAGGGGTGGAGGGACGCTTAAAGTTAAACTTTTTCTTCTTCCCTTGTCCCACACCTTTAATCGCCGAATAAAATGTTTTTTTATCGGCGATTTCCGACTTCCGCATAGTCAAGAGCTTTTGCAGTTTCGACGCTTTCGGAGAAGATTCCCTAGGCCGCGATGCTTTTCGCACAACCACATCACTAATCACATTAATTTTTGGCTCTTTCTCCTCCGTCCAGCATTCCAGGAATTGCGCTGCCGACTGAACCAACTCCTCGTCGCGACCATCGTTGAGGGCTCGGTCTTCGGCATCTTCATGCTCCACGCCATTCCAGTTCTCGAACACCCCCGGACTTAGCACCTCTAAACCACTCATGTTATCCAGCATGCCTTGCTGTGAACCGCAGCTCACGTCAAGAGCATCTAAAAGAGACCGTACACTAGACATTTTCGATATTCCAACTCACACAATTAACTTTTTCTTAGCACTGTACTGTTTGCTGTTCTGACGAACTGTGAAGAGCTCGAGCCAGCAAGTCTGCTTTTATGCCCATTTCCCCCACTACACCGCCTTTATTCCTTTTGTTCGATGCATTAAGTATAATATTTAAACTTGTCAGATGCAAGGCCAAGGCCAAGGCCGACGTAACCGGCAATACCAGGGTCGTTTTCAGGGCTGTAATTTTCATGGATTTTTTTTTTGTCCCTGTCAAGGTTATTTTAAAGAAGCATATAAATATAGTACTAAACTTGTTAGATGCGAGGCCAAGGCCAAGGTCAAAGTACCCGTCAATGTCAGGGTCGTTTTCGAGGTTGTAATTTTCAAGGATTTTTTTTTGGTCCTGTCAAGGTTATTTTAAAAACAAGGACATTAATGAACGTGCCATCCAGAGAAGAAATTGGGTCATAGAAGAAGCTTACCTGTACAGAAGAAATTAACATGTATTTTATTTCTTAATTTTTAATTTTTTGTTTGTTATTTTTTTTATTTTTTTTAATAATAAAAAGTAAACTCAATCTTTTGTTATATTTTAATTTTTTTTCAATAAAACAATAGTAAAATGAATCTGTATGTGTATTTATTAAACATCACCTAAAATACGTTTTGCAATCCATATTTTTCTGCAGAGTCCGTTTATTAATGAAATAGAACCATATATTAGGGTGAAATCTAATGGTTTCAAATCAGTCTCACATAACAATGTCAGAAGTAAACACTATTGATAAGTTCGGTCGCAAAAGAAAATTTAAGGATTTTAACTTTATGCGAGGTCCTTCAGGAATAGGTTTTAAACTTACACCTAATGGAGATTACGACATGGGAAGCAAAAGATTGTGCTATTTAGCAGAACCTCTTGAAGGAGACGATGCGACCACACGAAATTATGTTGATAATAACCTTGCTCAGTGTGTGCAAGATACGCAGAAAGCTTTACATGACTCAACAATTGTTATTAAAGATATATTCAGAAACCAACTTGAAGGTTACGTACGCAAGAAATTAATTGAAACCGGTCAAGAACTTAGAGGATACATTGATGATACTGTTATTGCAATATATGAACTTAGGCAAGACGAACTGCGTGATGAACTTAACTCTAGAATGTTGAAAATTGAAAAGACTATGGAGGATCTTGTCAGCAAACCTGTTTCACATTAAACATTTACTCGTAGACCTGTGCGTTTAATTTACTATTAGACAAATTTTTCAACAATAACTTTTACAGTTTGTTATTTGTCGACACTTCATTATATTTATAATTTTAAAATAAAGGTTCAATAAAAAAGCAATCAATCAATGAATACATGTTTTTTATTTAAAAAAAAAAAAAAAAAAAAAAAAAAAAATTACAATACTATCGTTACATATTAATGTTGTATGTTTAATAGAAATAATAAAAACAATACAAATAATGAAATATGGATTTTCCAGATTACGTGCTGTCCTGACTTAGAAATGATTCCAACACGGTGACTAAATTTGCTAAGTTTTCTTCCGGGTCTGTTTTGTAAAAATCTATGTCTGCATGCCCCCAAGGTAGAGTTTTGGTTGAACTGGGAATTACATAACGTTTATCATCGCTATGTGACAATGCTACTTTATTTATTATGTTGGTATAAATGTTATGTAATTCACTTCTAAATGTCTTCATCTTTCTTAATATCAAACCACCCCGTTCAACAATTCTTTGGTAGTCTTCCTGATGAAGGTCTTTCTCGATAACACATTTTTTGATACCTTTGGCTTTTTTTAATTCATTATTAATGGACTTTACATAATAAGCCTTCGCGCCGGTACCATAAAAACTTATTATCGGATCACCAGGAAACTCATCTTTCATTCTACCAACTACAGAATTACTTTTAATTATGTTGAAATTATTAATTTCGGGGTAATTTGATGTATCGAATTTTTCAGGGTTTTCTGATATAGTTTGATAAAAGTTTTCCGTATACACTTTTAATATAAGCGAGTCAGTATCGGTGTAAAGTAACGAAGCATCATCGCCAAACTTGGATTTAATAAAATTATAATAAAAATCGTATATTACAGTCTTTGATATATCTAATATGGAAAAACCGATATAAATTGGTTTATTGTACAATATTTTAACTTTATTCATATGTATAGCAACAAAGTTCTCGGTAAATATCGAGCTACTATTGAAATTGGGGCGGGATATTAGTGCTCTAGCTCCATTTCTGCCTACACTGTTCTCCCAATGTGTTACTAATTTTATATCCTTTCGATTTTCCACATTTTCCATAGTTTTACCAAATATCGCGTTATTTTTTAATTTAAAAGTGTCCTTCGCAAATTTTGTGGTGGCCTTGTTACGTAAATTGGTATTAAAATCAATATACGATTTTAGCCATTTTGATTGCTCAAACTGTAATACTCGATGGGTTTGCATTACCACTAAGCCGTTGGCGATGGCTTGTTTTAAAGTTCTATAGTGTACAATGTATTTTTTTTTATCTTGTAAATTAGGAATTAATTTCGGTAATTTAGCGTTTTCTGTTGGCGGTATGATATTTTCTACTAGAAATGGAAGATCAGAATGTGCATCATGCAACTCAGTCGGATAATGCACATCCACTTCCAAAACGTAGCCATGTAAACTATCATCACCAACAGCCATAATATTTAAATCCAGAATTTCGCGCTCGCTTAACCATCGAAAACCACCATATGGTAATGCTTGTGACATACTATGACCATATAGATTTGTAGCATCAAGGTATGTTATAAATGAAGAAGGTTTTGTTGGGTCATAGTCTGGTAAAAAAATATTATTAGCGATGTGCTTCCTTTCTGTACACTGGCTTATGCCGCCGCGTATACCTTTCTTAAAAAAATGTATCATGTCTATATCAGTTAAGAGCTCTAACTCTACCTTAGTCATACGTAGCATACAATCAAATGATAAACTTGGAAGGGTATAGTAATGTGCTGGATCAAGTTTATCGAATTTTAAACAATTATTCCGAAATTGCTCAAAAACATCACACAATAGCAACACATCTGATTTTAAATACACGTCCGAATAGTCCCCCAAAGTTTTACATCCAAACAAGCGCCATACTTCTTTTGCTCTTCTATAGCTTTCATCGCTAATATGTTCTTCCCGTAAATTATCATAAAATTCATCTTTACTTGGAAGACATGTATTTTCCATTTTTTCTATAGAGTCAATAAAGCTATAGGGAAAAACACCCTTTTGACGCATCAAATTAAATTGGTTGATGTTTGAAAAATGTTTCCGCGTTTCAATAAAATCGTCGTCGTTTAAACCGCTGCCTAAATTTTCCAAAGACGTTGACAGAAATTTAAAACTATCAATAAATCGCAACTTTAAATATTTCCTCTTGACTTTTCCACATTTACTATCAAAATAATCGTGCACATAAATGCTTTTGGTAAATGATATGTACTTTTCCTTACTTTGAGCCAAAACACCAATTTTATCCCCATATTTACATAACTCTTTTATAAATAAATGGCTGTCGTAGCCGCTTAAGTTATGAAATATGATAGGGATAAAAGAGGGTAATTTATAATTTAAATTACAAACGGAATGTGCAGCACCAAATCTTTTTGCACCAGTTATGTGACAGTGGTCTCGTACTTTAATCTCACCCTCTTCAAAAGGGCCTTCACATATACCACATATTTTAGCATCATTAAACTCCCTTTTTTCTTCAGGCGTTAACGGTTTCATAGGCTTAATGTCTTTTAAATATGTGTTGTATAGAGCCCTTAAATCACACTCGATACGATCCACAAAGACTTGAGCTGCATTATTCCCCCGAAATAGCTCAAATTTCGAAAGTGAGTCGTCAAAAGAGCATTTAATTAAATAAGCAAAAGAATATGGTTCATGTTTAAAACTTTTTACAGTGTAAGAATTTTGTGGGTTTGGTTGTACCGTTTCAATGGGTTTTAAAACAGATTCGAAATCTGCATAAACCACGAATGGAACGCGCATTTGCTTTTCTATACCCTCGAATTTTAAAATATTTTCCGGCACACTCTTTCCAAATTTATCGATTTTTAAATCCACTGAGGGTGTTTGCGTGAAAATGTGGTTACAATCGTAGCTTTGATGTAAAGTTAAAGCTGACGGTGTACTAAAATAAATGAGGCAACCATCACAGAAATATATTTTATGTTGTTGACAACTAATTTGACTTGAAACTAAACGTGATAAATCCCGAATCCAACAATAATGACTCTTTGAACAAGTCGTATCACAAAAATGTTCACCGCCATCTTTACTACTACAGTCTTTTGTAATTAACAATAAATTTACATGCCTATCCAACTTTTTTGACGCATACCTCAGTGGACCAATAACTTCATGTATTACTTCATTATTTTCATATTTAGATTCCAGACCGTATACGTTAATTGATATGTTGTTCATTTCCTCAAATTTTTTAATGTCACGTAATTTTACTGGAAAATCCATACCTGTTACATTTAGCACTCTAGAAAAATGGGGGTAGGATGTCTTCTGTGAAGGCTCTGCTGTTGGAGGAAACAATGCTGATGTTACAGCCCACGCAAAGCAAAATTCGTCCTGGTTAATCACATTGACGACAGCTCCTTTCTTTTCAATAGAACACGGCAACTTGATGTATGATGAGCCACCCATAGGCATATACTTGTTGATACCAACTTCCAAGTATAAAATTCGCACAAGAGCCCATCCTATAACAAGAAAAATAATATATAAAAATCAGTTTAATATATCGGGTTTTGATTTTTCCATACCTGAATCTTTCTCCTGGAACTCTGTCGCCTGCGTTTTTATTAATTCGGTGAAAGAATGGTAAACGGCATCCAAATCACTTTCTACACTAATTATTTGATTAGCAGTGTTGAAGGATTTTTCACTGAATATTTCTTGTGATGGAAGCATGTACTCGCCAACAGCTGTCATGTTAACTTTTAAAGCATGATGCACACGCAATAAATTATTAACAAGTTCCACCACCTTGGATTTAATGTCTGCAAAGAACATTACGTAATCGGAATGCTCCATATCACTGCTAACCCGATAGGTTGCAATTCTCCTTTTGAAGGCACATTCAACGAGTTGCACACCATGACATACCGGCAAACATGAATTATTTTTATGTTGTTGTGTTCGTTTATGCACCGACATATGATTTATTGGAACATCTACATTACATGTAGCGCAATTAATTAGCGGAATCGTCGATGTATACTCTTCAATTCGGAGCCGTTTTCCTCCAGGCACTTCATTAAATCTCGCCGCACACGATTCTCTTTGATGACGTCTCATATTATAAATATTAGTAAACTTAGAACCGCAATTTTCACAAACATATGCCATGATTTGTCAAATATTAACACATGTACTACCTATACAAGTCAGAGCCAACTGATGAATGAAACTGCCCCATACATTATATAAAACCATTCAAGGTCACCCCCAACCACGTAACATATCTTCAAGGTCACACACCCAAGATGACCTTCAACAAAGTCAAGGTCGTCTCGACCAAGGTCAAGGTCAAGGTCACACACACAACCTTGAACACAAGGCCAAGGCCAAAGCACACGTGCACTTTCAAGGTCAATGACAAGGACATGTGGGCGGGGCCAAAGAGGGGTGAAGCAAGGTCAAGGTCAAGGTCGAGGAGTGGGGGGATCGAGCGAATCGGGTTATGTTCACTACTCCAGACCACAAAGTCGACATCTCCATGGTTCACTCTATAACACAAGAGCAACATAAATTAACAATTTTGTATAAAACCGCCATGTGATGGCGTGACGGTGAATTGAAAAAGATATATCGAACTCGATACACGAAAAGAGCTACCCAAAGGAGTGTCAATTTATATTGCTCTGGTGATATTGAGTGAACCTTCGAGATGTCGCCTTTGTTGTCTTGTTTGCTGTTTTTTAGTTGTAAAATCAGCTTATAGGGCACAAATTCGAGGTGATGCTTTGTATCGAATGCAATGACCTGTCAAGACCCACATTAGGAAGAAACAGAGCGGTTGTCATTTTTCAGACTCTGAGTTATTTTGGAGTTCTCCGCACTCTTTAACAAGAGAGTAATGTTTATTGATTTTTTATGATTATATTTTCCAGATTCTTGAACCACAAATTACATCCTTTTTTTATTTTGACTTTTTTTTGGTTTAGGTTCTTTATCTAACAAACAGAAAATAATAATAAAATAAATTTTCTGACTTATTGGTAAACCGAAATAACTTGGTCGAGTAGATATCTAAACTGTTTCGTTAATCACTCAAAAACTCAAAAAATAGTGTTATAATCGGTGTATACAGTATAATTTATAATTTCAAAATGTTTTGTTCTGTCTCCGTTTTGTTTTATTTTAATGTGAGAGTTTAAAATCATTGAATGCACAATGTTTGAAAAAGGCTAGGGAAGTTCCAGCAGAAACGTTGCATTGACGTGTGAATATATGTTTCCGAGTAAGAAAACTTTGTTTGTTGTATTTTAATTATAAAAAAAGGGACTGAAAACCCCAAGAAAACCCTCCAAATAAAATATATAAACCTACAGTTCAAAAGGTTAACCACACAAGTATATATATATATATATATATATATATATATATATATCAAGTAAAATGCGAACAGTTCGTTCCAACCATATCCTTTCCGTGTTAGAGGTTGCACATTTTGAACAAATTGCTAAGGAACACAATCTATCCTATTTCACCACCATCGAGTTGATGGCCTACCTGCATCACCATATCGCGAAGAAAGTCAAGACTTACTGCCGTATCACTGTAGCGGGGAAGGTAAATTTTGACTTTTTTCTCGATATGGTGGTACAGGTAGGCCATCATCTCGATTGTGATGGAATAGGATGAATTGTGTTCTGTAGCAATTTATTCAAACTGTGCAACCTCCAACACGGAAAGGATATAATAGAACGAAGTTTACATTTTCTGTCCGTATTTTACTTCATTTATACACCGAGTTGCAAATAGTTGTATGTTTGCCGAATGTGATTTCAGCACTACAACGACATAATGTGGATATATCCACTGCTATTTCATCTCACACGGAGGAATCCGTGAAAGCCGCATAAACATATATATATATATATATATATATATATATATATATATATATATATATATATATGTATATATATATATATATATATATATATATATATATATATACATATATTGTACCAATCTTATTATATAAAATTATATTTTTAAATTAAGTATATTACTCAATAATTAAAAAAAATATTTTTTTTATTTTTAGGTTTTTATGACTGACTGATTATGTATTGACATGAATAGGGAAATTACTAACATATCCACCCACGTTTTAAAATTTTATATTGAATATAATTATTTAGAGTCCAAAGAAGAACTGGGATATAACATTACATTTATACAGTCCTGATAACATAATTTTCAACAATACCGCTAAAATTTTCACTGAATCAAATAAATGAGGTCTTATAAAAGCATCATTAAAATCAATGTTAGGCATTTTGCCACAGCATTTGAAATCATGTTCAACAGAACAGTTTTCTAGATAATAAATTAAATCAAATCGATCCCTTATCACAACCAAGCTTTCATATAGAAATTTTAAATTTGTAATCTATTTAGAGATAATTGAATTAATTTTTTTTACGGAACATGAGTTTTTGAATTTATATTATAAAATTGATACAATTTCAAGATAAATTATTGTGGACATTGATATGTGGTCTTTCCGGAAACAGCATCACAAAATATCGAAGAAGAAAAATCTAGGTTTATCTATCTATCTATCAATATTTTTGTAAGGAGTTTTGTGCCATCGTAAATTCATTTAAAAGCTACAAATAACGTAAAAATATATATTTTAAAACCGTTATTTGGCAGGTTCTGTTTTCATTCAGTTTTTACTATATAATATATATATATATATATATATATATATTATATAGTAAAAACTACTATATAACTATACAATGAATGCTTTTAAAAGATTGAGAAAGGTTAGGAGACAAAATCCTTGTTCTAGTAATAAGAAAAGTTGGTGAAAAAACGACAGAAAGTTTATTTTAGTACTTCATTTATTCCAGATTTGGCTGCTACCGTTTTAACTGAATAAAATAACAAATACCAGAGAAATTTACTTTCGATTTTCATTGAATAGAACTTATTTTAGGGTTATATATTGTCATTATTCATCTCATCCTTACTAGTTCAACCAAAATATATCAGTAGAATCATAGTTGATGTGAAATTTTACAATCATGTTTTCATGGTAGTTACAAGTTGGTATATAAAACTTTTATACAAAGTTATTTTATCTTGTTGAATAGCGATAAGAAACATATATTCATCATGTAAGTATGGAAGATGAGATAAGTAAAAGTAAAAGGGGTAAAAATCTTAACAAAACTACACAAAAATAATTATAAATTTACGTTAGTTCTTAGGAGAGCTTTAAATATTGTACCGTAGTAAACTTCTAAATTTTCAAACTATGAAAAGGGTATGTTTGGGTTATTCTTTAATTTCAATATTAATAGATACAGATCATGGAGTTTTCAGAATACTAGGGTACGTTGCAGCTATAAAATATCTAGAGAGAATAAGTGAGTTTGGCTAATATCTTCCTCATATTAAAGCTATTTTTTTTGAGTGATAGGTTAAATAAAAGTTTTGCTAGTTATTAAAATAGTAATGTAGTTCCCAGAATATAAAAAACAACTGGTTTTTTGAATTTGTCGCTTTAAGAGAATTGGTCGAGGAGTTGCACCTTTCAAAAAAAAAATGTTATTTTGCTTGAATTATATAGGAATTTGGACAAGGAAAGGTGATCGCTTTGAAAAAGAAAATATAGAAAATTTAATTATCACAGGTCTGCAAGATTCTGTTGTTAAGCAGTTAAGGGTGATTTTCGAGGTAATTTCCTACGCAAAATTCAAATCCGAAGTCAGAATTGATTCATCACGTCAGAATTTTGAGATATTTTGAAGTTATGTACTCAAAAAATGGGTGTTTTGGCTGCTTTTGAAGTTATCTACAGGATGCAAGAAAATTTGTTGGTCTTTTCTCTAGATGCATCATTTAATATTACCCTTACCTTTCAAAATAAGCTATTAGGCGATCATATACAATTTTTTGTTACAAAGCTATGGCCATTTTAATTTATGAAATATATCCCAATGACGTCATGACTCTTTGAGGAATACATTTTTTACTGTATACATTTCTCTCGAAAATTTTTACTCAGGGGGTTCTTGGGGTCAGTGAGTATGAATATGAAGTCAAAAAATCGAAATTTTCGTTCCTAAGATGGCGGATTTAAAATGACGCATCAAAACGGTCAAAAAATAGTACTGGTATCTAAAAAATTTCGGAGTCTCTGTTAATTACTTAAAAATTTTGTGCATCCGTCACATAACCTCAAATGTAACAGAAAAACCTATTTTTCGAGTACATAACATCAAAATCTTGATATCATGGGCTAATTTTGACCTTAGATTCAGAATCTATACAGCAAATTACTTCGAAAATAACTCCCAGCAGCCCAAAAATGTCGCAAAGTAAATGCGACATTTTTTTCGTATTTAGTTATATCAATACCATGACTTTGATGAGTGTCGCATAATTTTAGAGTAATTATGTAATGCCGTGGTTTTCCCATACTTTTCATAATATAAGATTTGGGTTCTATATTTAGCCAGTTAAAATTATTACTTACCAGCCAATCCATTTTATCACTATACTATTTAAGTTCCTTCTTCCAGCTCACTTTTTTACTTACTTATAAGGACTCTCTGACCTTCAAAATAAAATATTAAAAAAACAATCCAAACAATGGACTCGAAAACCGGCAAAAGTTAATTACATTTCAACACTAACGTAAAAATATGTCGGCCCCTTCGATAATAACCCGTAGCTGTTAATTGAACAATTGATGGTACCTTTCGCCTTGGCAGTTTTCACATGGAAACGGACGACTTACATATTCTATGTATGTACGCAAAGTTGAGGTTTGTACACTGCAACCTGCTAGATTTACTATACCTATACTGCTGCCAGTCGTAAGAGTTACCTTATCGTCTAGAGCAGGTTCTACAGTACTATTTCCTTCAGGAACCTTAGGATGTTGGACGTCAACAAGGTGGGTAGCTCCCCTTCTTCGATTTGGTGTGTTCCCAACAACCGCATCCTAGGGTTTTCTAGATCGCTGCACTCTGAAAGAATATGAATGGAGGTTTCATTCACTTCCTCACAGAATCTGCACTCTTCTCTTTCTACCAGTCCGAGTTTCTTGAGGTGTCCCTTCAGGTAGCAAGGCCCCGTCAGGACCCCTGTCAGAACTCTGAGTTGGTTTCTACCTAAGCATTCTTTGAATCTCTTCTGGTCATAGTTCCCCAGAAGTATTTTCGCTTGTCGCAATCCTTCCAGTTCCTTCCAATAATTGGATCTCCTGCTTTCTTCTTCTATCTTTATTTCTTCAAGCATTACGCTGCCATTGATTCCACAGAAAGACTCTGGCTGCAGAAATGGTGTTTCAGCCCCTTTCCTCGCGAGCCTGTCTACTATTTCATTCTCCTCTATCCCGACCTTCTTAGAGCTGATAACTTGAGAGCTTAGCGTAGTGATGGCTTCTTGACTATCAGACATGATGATAATCTCCTCGCTGTGATAGTTTTTTTTCCTTATTAAATTGTTTACTTATGCTAACGGCATGAATTTCTGCTTTATGACTTACCCAAGCTTTCGTAGTGTCCGGTGCCGGGTCCATACACTCCTATGACCTTATCTCTTATCATCCTAAACATCGTCCTCTTCGCCATGATCTCCAGAAATATATGTAGAGGTTTTAGGTTTAGGGTTACTTCCATGGAGGCCGTTGGGCAGGTTTTCATTGCCCTGGTTATACATGCACAGGCCAGTCTTTGAATTTTCGAGAGGTTAGCTCTCGTATTAGCCAGACTTCGTTTTGTTCCAGATCACTGCCCCATATGTGATGATTGGTCTCACTATTTCAGTGTACATCCAGTGCAAGATTTTTGGGTTTGTACCCCATCTTTTTCTCGCAAAGTTTCTACAGACCAGACTTGCATATTCTGTAAATCATTTCTGATCTTGGTAAATCAAGCAGCCTTTCTTTGACAGTTAAAAATCTTCAGTCTTTATGAATGATCTCAGTACGTCGTAGGATAATGTGAAATGCTACATAAGGAATTTATGGCTTAAGTTACGGACCTACGAGAACACATAGTCTTCCTTGCATACGTATGTCGTAGTTATCATCGTATTAAATATAATTTATTAATAGGCTAATGGTGTAGATGTAACGAAATTAGATGATTTTTTTTGTCATTATGAAGTTTTATTTTCGCTTTAAAATTTAATTACAAGAAAAATTGAAAATAGTTATTTTAAGTAAGATTCTACCATAATAATGCAATTTTCTTCCTTTCTTTAGATGAATTTCCTCATGTATTAGGACGCTTAACCTACCTTGCATCCTCTGAGGAGCAGCCACTGTTCATTTACCTGTTTAATATTAACTGCAACCTTTATATAGATCTATCTTTGAACTTTTTCTGTCTTGAATATTTTAGTTCTACTGTATCCTCCATTAGCAACCACTTAGTAAAAACTTTCAACGAACATTAATACGATTAAGTTACGTAATGCTTTCCGATAAAAAGTCCATCTTTTGAGATATTATTTTGTAGGTACGTATTTTCAATTATCTAAAAGACCGATATGTAACGGAATTGCAGAAAAAGCTAACAGTCAAACGTCCCTAAAATAATACGTGTCTGAAACATAACTGTGCTAATTGTATAATTAATATCTTGAGTAGGAATCTTATATTCTGTAAAACTGTCAAAACTAAGCATGCATAAACTACACTTAGAATTTCTGCAACTGATATTTTTCCTGACCATTTCATTAAATCTATAAATAAGATTTGAGTAGTAATTCATTTAGTTTCGTCCGCCAGAATTTACCAACAACTTAAAAAAAAATGGAAAAATACAAACCATATATTTTATCTTTTATCTACGTTAAAATTAATATTGTCCTTTTATATGGGTAATTTCAATTTCATATTATGTCCCGCAAATCATTTTCTCCGTCTTGGATATAATTTATGACGAACAAAATGCGTAATAATTTCTGAGATTAATTAAAGTGGAAAAATAAAGTCGTGAAGCAGAATCTAAAATTGTTATTATATAGATATCCATTTCTACATTTAATTTAATTTATAACTAATTTTCTTAATTGTAAAGTATTTTCATTATTATTTATGATTTCAAGCCAAACGACTTCGCACTTCCTCCAAGAAATATTGACTCATACCAAGTATATAAAGATACTAAAAGTATGAAGCTCTGTGGGAACCCTTTCCATGTTATCGGGTCCTAGGTGATGTGGTCTGCTGTATTTCCTACAAACTTGCGGACGGTCCGCGCCGTTGTAAGGAGAACATGCTTGCTGAATCGGCTTATACAGATGCTCACTAAGACCCCCTCCTTCGATGTTCTATAAGAGGTTTTTTGCTACCACTCCAGTTGTTGATAAAATTGTGGGAATCATTTGGAAACTATTGATTGCCCATTGTCTTCGAATTTGCACCTCCAGATCTCTGTATTTGGCAATCTTCTCGTTGTATTTCGACCTTAGGTTGTTGTTGTTAGATACAGCAATATCGATTAGTGTAGTTCGCCTAGAAATTTTATCTGTTAGTGTAATGTCTGGTATATTATGAGTAACTGTTCTGTAATAAGGCACTTTTCCTACCTGCAATAGATTTAGTTTATCTGCTAATTCTTGGTGGAGTATCTTAGCGGTTGAGTCATGTCTCTCCTTGGACTTCGATGCGGCAAACGCTTGGCATCCTTCAGTTATGTGCTGGATTGTCTCTGATGTTTGACAGCTGTAGCAACATTGATCGTTTTTTATTGAGGGATCTCTGATGATGAACTTTCGATTGTTTTTCATTGAAATAACCTGGTCTTGGGTAGTTAACAAAAAGCCCTCCGCTTCCGGAGATATCTGTCCTGAAATCAACCAGTAATTTAACGCTGACTGATCGACATTGTCCTGATTGACCTTATTTGGATGCCGTCCATGACGTGGCTTCCGTAGCCAGGTTTGTAACTTCTCTTAGTCTGTTTGGTGGTGAGAAGCAATATCTTGTTCTCACATCTGTAGCGACGTTGAATTGTCTGCCTCGCTTATTGCTCGATGTAGAGTGGAAGAGCCCGTTAACTTGTGCAAATAAGAACGTAAGTTTATTATATGTTAGTCGAGCTGCTTACCTTTATCCACCAATCCCCTTCCTCGTTGATGTCTTGAGAGTATTGTACGTACAATAGCACTCCGAGAAAGGTGTTTGTGTGCTTTTTTTAGAGTGTTCTTATTTTTCTTTGTAGATTTTGGATGTCCGTCCTGCTCCATTTTACAATTCCAAAAGAGTAGCGAAGCGCAGAGCATGCGTACATGTAGAGCCCTTTAAACAAGTTTCTACTATTTAAACTAGTTCGTAATACTCGCCTTACCCTCCTGACAAATTCGGTTGTCAGTTCGGCCTTCATAGTTCTATGGTCCACTCTTTTAGCTTGTTTCATACCTAGCTATTTGCATGTTTGTTCTGCTTCCATTGCAGCTACTAAGAGGCAGTTGTCAAACTTTTATTGCCTTTATTATTGTTTTTTTTTTACATGAGTTTCTATTAGGTTGTATCTGTAATAGCTATCAAGTATAAACTGAAATATAAGGTTTCACTTCAGACACCTCAATAATATTATATTGGCAAGGATTAGGTATCAGTGTGTTTAATGAATATTCCATTTTTTATTGAATATAAGCTGTTTTTAAAAATTTTCTCATTTTAGTGTTTGGTTCCATTTATATTTCTGCAGCTTCAGATTACCATATTTAACCCACTTCTAAAAGAAAAAAGTTCTAAATTCGCCCGCTTGTTTTTTTTTTATGTATGTATATCGTTACTCCGTAACGGCGGCACCGATTTGAATAAAATTATTTGCGTTATATTCAGGAAGTTGCTGCGATGACTCCATATCATTTTGATGCAAATTGGTACAGTTGAAACCAAGGTGGGGCTGATAATTTGGTAGACAAAAAAATTAGTTAGTGTCAGATTTTTTCCAAAATCGCACATAATGAATTTAAAATTATTGTAAAAAAATTACATTTCTCAATTTTGTTCAAAATTGAAATAATTAAAAAAAAAAATGAATAGGGTGAATCCAGGATCGCGTCCTTCAAATTTTATATATTATCCAAAACTGGTATAAACCGGTGATTGAGTGCGTGAATGATGAATTTGAAATTATTGGTGAATTTAATATGATCGATTAAAAATTTTACCTCAGTTTTGTTCAGAATTAGTACTGAGGGATTACTGAGGGTGTAATTATCGAAATTTAAAATTTATTTTAGAAAATTCAATATGTCAGATGCAATATGGCGGTCTACAAATTTTACATTTTCTGATTATGTAATTGTTATGAATTTGTACCAGAAGGTTTTCAAGATCGCTGCTTATAAATCTGAAGTTAATTCTTTACAATTTAATATGGCAGTTACAATATAGGGAACCAAAAATTTTATATTTTCCGATTTTTCCCAAAATTGATTTTGAGAGGTTCTCAATATGCAGGATAAAATATGTGGAACTAAAAATCTACATGTCTTAAATTTTTTAAATATCAGTATTGGGAAATTTTGGAGAATTAGACTACGAATCTAAAATTAATTTCTTAAAATTTAAGGTAGCGGATTTATTATGGACGATGATATATTTGTTTGGTACAATTTCATTTAAAACAGATATTTGGAGAATTCTCAGAATCAGAGAACTCTTTGTTGTTTAATGTACTGTGGTTTATAACTTTTGATAAAATGGGTACTTTTTGCCACCTTGGAAGCATTGCTAGGTACATTACACATATCTCTTAGTAGTTAGTTCAAATAATCTATGGATAGTATAACAAATTCAAAACTGAAAATCGAAAATTCAAATTTTTATGAAAAAATTGCACTGACTTCAAAAATGCGCTAAAAAGTGAAAAATATTATAAATTTATACGAAATTAAAATTGTTGAGGTCCGCGCCATATTATTAATAAATAAAACTAATAATTACTAATACGGGATAGATACCAGCTACTGTAAGAAGTTAATTACCAATAAAGTATTTCTGAATCCTTTTATGTGACTCACATTTTGGCAGGTGTTAATTTGGTATCGACTTCAAAAATATCAATTTTATATAAAAATTTATATTGTTATTTTTCACTTTTTAGAACATTTTTAGAAGTTTGTTATATTTTTTTATAAAAATTTTATTTGAATGGTACTTTGTGCCTCCTGCACGTTTTGCAAAATGTATATGAATTCTGCTTTTTAATTCTAACATCCGGTAAAAGTTTGATCTCTTAAATATGTATTTAACCACATACAATTTTGTTAGCATAATTTTTCTAATTGGAGCTTTTGACTGTTGTTTTGAATTGAATGTATTTTGCAATTTGAAAGCTCTTTTTATGTTGTGCCAGTAGATATTCGTCTAATTATTCCTAAAACCGCCATAATATGCGAGATTTTAATTGTGTTAATTGTTGCCCTGTTATCTTTATATTAAGGTGGTTCACAATATTTTGTATTAATTTTTCATAGGTAATGTTTACAATTCCTTTTACAACTGAAGCTGAGTTGTTAAATATAGACTGACCTAATGTAAAAGTTGCATATAACTTTTCATTTAGTTCTAACAGAATACTTTAATTCATAATTGAGATATTGTCTAGTATATATTGGCTTACTATCTATTGAAATAGTATAGAACCAAAGACAAAAAATCGATTTCCCCACTTAGATGTCATGGCTGAATGTATAATCCGTTCAAAGAAACAATAACTCCATCATCGATTTAATTATTCTTTTATACCCAAGTGAAAAAATATACTCAATCTTTATAATCGCCCTTCATTTAATCTATATAAAAGAATGCTGACTCACTTGCAAAATGCACAGAAACTGATTTGCGCTAGAGAGAGCAGAGACTACGGTTCCAACAGATTTGTAATCGTTAACAAAATATTGGCCCACTGCTCTGCTCGTGAATCTAAAGGTCACAGTATCGAATGGATATAACATAGCTCTCCACCCATCTTGATTCCAATTGTAAGAATCTGCTGAAAAGGGACTCAATAACAAGAAAATGCTCAACTCATATTATGGGACGTAATCGATGAAAAACGTAAAGAAAATTTAATAAAATGTATGTCTTTCATCAAAGTGATGCACCCAGTAACATTCATGGTATTACCATGGCTGCTATTCTTCTTCTCCGACTGCCATTTACACTTATTGAATGCTGGCTATCACATTTTCATATGCTTTACGGTCCATCACCGCAAGTATTAGGTACTCAATATTTTTTAAGCCCATCCATTATCTCAAGTTTCACATATAGGACATTTGTTTGCTTCCTATACTCCGTTTTTCTTCTATTTCAGTTTCAGCAGGCGGTATTTTGAGTTTCTCGGTATGTGGCCAAAATACGCTTTATCCCTTCTCTTTGTATTGTGTAGTATCTCTCTATCTTTTCCAGCTAGTCCCAATATATTTTCATTGGTACTCTCAATATGGGACGGTAAGTTCATCTTGAAGCTCACCAATCTATTTATGGTATCCATGTCTACAAAAAGATATACCACACGTAACATCGAACGTGTTTTATACTAAATTTAGACTTATATCACTAAAAAGCAATGCTACCGGCCGCATCTATTCTGTTTCTCATTATCTCAATCTTTATTGAGTCAGGTACTCACGTGTTTGTCGCACATTGGCACATATGGCAATGATCCCTATCACAACTTGAGCATTTTTATAACAAAGTTTCCACCTACTATCAAAAATTTCGTCTTGATGCTGTTTATGTTTAACCCTTACTTTTTACTAATTATATTTAGATGGTCAACCGTTTGTTGTAAATCTTTACTGCTGTCGGCTATTATAACTAAGTCTTCTACATATCTGATATTATTTAATACCACTTCATTAACTTTAGTTTCTCAAATCCCTCATCAAAATTAGTCTCGAAATACAGATTATACATATATCACATGTGGTGTGTCATATGATTCTAGTATAAATTCTTTATACCAAGAATATTTGTCCAATTTATTAAATGCTTTTTTCATAGTCAATAAAGCAATGAAATATATTCTTGCACACATCGTGGAGATTTTAGATTAGCACTACAGCTCTCAAAACGCTCTTGTCCTTGTTCCACTTCTAAAGTTGAATCGAGTACCTTTAGAGATGATTTTATATTTTTTATGAATTCTATTGTATGAATGGCTGCTACTATGGAAAGAGAATTTGATTAGTTCAGCATCAGCCTAATCCTTCCGATCTGGAACTCAGTGACTATTTTCGAGCGACGAGAAAGTCATTATTGCCATGAATTAGTGCCTTAAAGTGGTTAAACAAATTTTTGTTCCAGAAATCTATAAAAATGTTGAAAATCAGGTTCAGATTTTGTTCAGTTCTTTTACCAAATACATGACTATCATTTATTTCAAACTATTATTGTCTTCTAGAATTATTTTATGATTACTGCTTATTCAAAAAATGCGTTAATAATTTTATATTTTTTTGGATCCTTATAAAACAGACAACTAATTGTTTACAATATACTTCGTCTTCTTCTTCTACCTTCTATAATAGGTCCCTGACCTGTTCCTTCTTCGATTTTCCTCATTTTGGACTTAAATTATCGCTCCACCTTTTCCACGGTCGACCTCTACTGCGGGTCCCACTAGGTACATCCTTACCAGTCTATCCTCTGTCATTCGGCTTGTGTTTGTTCTATTGTGTCTTACGTTGTAGGACCCACTCATTAATGCAGTCTGTGTTGCATGGTTGCCTGATGTTATCGCTTCTTTCTCTGTCTAGTAGCGTTTTTCCTATTATTCGTCGAAGTATTCTCATTTCTGTAGTCTCCAATAGTTGTTTCGTTTTTGTCGTCTCTGGCCGTGTTTCTGAGGTGTATGTCATAATAGGTCTAATTGTGGTTTTGTAGATCCGTACATTTGTTTCTTGTTGTAAGTGTTTGTTTCGCCAGATCACGTCGTTGAGGCAACCCGCCACTTTGTTTGCTTTGGCCACCTGCCCTCTTACTTCATCTTCGATTGCCATAACTAGTTATATCGATTCCTAGATATTTGAAACTCATTTCTTGTTGTATTATTCGACCGTCTAGTTCTAGTTTGCATCGGAGGGGTTCTTTTGAGGTTGTCATACATTTAGTTTTTTCGGCTGAGATAATCATATTATATTTTCTTCCCGTAAGATTAAAGGTATTTAACAATCTCTGGAGGTCGTCTTCATTTTCGGCACATATCACAGCGTCATCAGCGTAACAGAGAATTTTTATTTCTGTATCACCCATTTTATATCCTCTACCAAGTCGCACCTCCTTTGTTATTTCGCCCATTATCATGTTAAATAATAAAGGACTAAGCGAGTCTCCCTGTCTAATACCGCTGTTGACTAGTATGGGTGTAGATAATTTACCGTTAGTGCGAATCTGAACTTTATTGTTTGCGTATATGTTTTCGATGGTCTGAATTATATTGATAGAAATATTTCTCTTATATAACAGGTGGATTACGTCATCTAGCTTTATGCGATCGAATGCTTTTGTTATATCTATAAAGCATAAAAATGTTGGTTTATTGTATTCTATAGATTTTTCGACTATCTGTCGTAGAATAAATACTGCATCCACGCAAGATCTTCCTGATCTAAATCCCTGCTGTTCGTCTTCCAGTGTTGTAACCGAATTAATTTTATTTTTGATTAATTTCGTAACGAGTTTCAGAGTTGTGTCCAGTAGATTAATACCCCTGTAGTTCCCTGGTTCTTGTTTATCACCTTTCTTAAACATAAGCATTATTGTGCTGGTTCTCCACTTATCTGGTACTTTGCATTGTGTCAGGATTTTTCGAATGAAGCTTGTGAGTTCCTGTGTTAGTCGCTGTCCTCCGTATTTCAACAACTCGTTATGAATTCCGTCTTGTCCGGGAGACTTTCTATTTTTTAAGAATTTTATAGCTTTCTCTACTTCTTGAATGGTGACTTCCACATTATTCCTTATTGCTGGTATGTTGTTTTTTCCAATGTTAGCATCTCCCTCAAATAATTTTGTTAGGTAGTCTATCCATTTCTCCTCTGATATTTTGTTTGTTTCGGAGAGTTCAGATATTTCTTTGTGCTGTTGTCTTATCAGTCGCCACATTTGTTTTTGTACACTATAGAAGTCTCCTTTCATTCTTTTAGAGAACTGCTCCCAATGTTCACTTTTTAGTTGCCTTACAATATATATCAGAGTTATTTTTCTTCGTATTTGATTTTAAATATTTAACTGATACTTGTACAAAATGGCCGCAAAGAAGCGTGCTGATAATATTTTGGTTTTAGGCAACAGAAAAAAAAGTAATATAACTACTATGCAACAAAAAGTGCAAGACATATAAATTATTATGACTAAGAAACTAGAAAATACTAAAATTTATTACTCTAATTTACGAGTTTCCAGTTATTCTATCATGCTTGGTCTAAATTTAAATACAGAATATCCTCGTTAAGAGCAAGCAATTCGCCCCATGGGTTCACTTTGCCCGCTGTAGTTTCTTCATAAAATACGTCAACTAACCGAAAATTCATTAAAAGTGTCATTTGGAAGCATAATTATCGAGATATAATAGACAGAAAATCCTATGATAACGGACGGAAAATAAACTAATCGATTTTTCATATTGTAGTATTAATATTTCCGTTCGTTAGAGGGCATTTGAAAAAACATCGAAAAAGTTGTTTTTCAATTCGTAACTAAAAGAAACTGCTTTTCAGACAAGTTCAAAATAATATAACATTTGCTTGAGGCATGAATATGAAAAATATATTATAGTAGGGGAGAGAGGGGCATGACGGGGACAGGACGCTAAGGAGAAACAACAAGTGTCAAAAAGTTATGTTTTAAAACAAACATTATTCACAGCCATTTTGGCAATTATTCTTCTAGCATTTGGCATATTCTTAAGTAACGATAATAATTAAATAATATCATTTTTTTAATCTACTAAAACCTTACGAAAACCCGTTATGCCTCAGGGTAGGGGCATAATAGGGTACTAATAACGGGGTATATTAGCAGGTAATATACTACTTAGCCTCACAATGTTAGCAAATATGAATTTCTTCAGCATTAGCATCATCAACGCCTGCACAGGCCATATGAAACCAACGCTCGCACAGCTAGCAACTGACCGATTCTCTGTTGATATAAAAAAAGTATACAAAAAATAAATTTTCTTCATTTCCTGTGTGTCATGGAAGCAGAGTTCCGTGTCTTCTTTTTCTTAGAGTTTCTTTTTACCCAGGATTATCGAGTCTGCTTACTTTTTTAGTCTTTTAAGAGCCTCTAGCGTATTTTTATAAGGCGTTGAAGTAAACACGATGGTCTTTTCGTGGCGATAGCTTTTCCCACTTTGAAGTTTTATTTCAAGAGATGGGAAAGGTATGATATATTTTTTTGGGGCAGCATTCTCAATTGAGATGTCAAATCGCGTACCGGAGATCTGATTGTTCTGCAGTTTTCAGGTGATATTCCGGGCTGCAGCTCAGACACAGGTTTTTTTTTCGGGTGGTGTAGTGGCAGCAAATTTTGGTTTACCAGGCCTTTTCTCCAGGAAAGGTGGTGGTGTGAGATCTCTTAGCAGATCAAGGGACGTTAACAGGCTTCCTATTCGTCAGCGATATATCTATGGTTGCTGCAGCACGAAATTTTTTTTCTGAAAATTTATTTTGATTGTATGCCCATATTTCACATTTTCGGAAAGAATTGATTACAGTAGACGTCGTGGCAGCTTGAACGTAAGCATATCCCAAGATTTCGCTAAGCTGAAAAGCTTACGAGCCTTGAATGCAACCTTTACAAGGTTGGAGGCAGTTTGTTCGTCATAAACACTTAAATGCTTAATAAACGCAATATCTAAAGGATGGAACCTACGACTGCAGTGTGGTGAAAAGCAAAGCATTATAACACCATTTTAGCGCGCAATGACCATAAGTTCTAGATTTTTCTTATGAGTTGCCCGCTCATTCAGAAGCAATAATGAACTTCTGAAACCAGGACAAAAACGTCTCACAGGTCATCCATCCACGAGAGTCGCATTCGGCCGTCTCTCCTAGAGGAGCTCGATACAATAACCCCGGTTTCATTCTTTGGTGAGCAAAAACCAATATCGGGTGCATGTATGTTCCGATTGCATTCCAACATATCTGGACTGTAACCGTTTGCCCTCGGTTCGCCGAAGAGAGTGATCCTATCTGTTTCTTTCCTTTTTCTGAAATAATTTTGCTTTTGTGTTTTGAAACACTTGATATTCCACTCATCCAAGAGCAAGGAATAGAATTTATTCAAAGCTATTTTGTGAAACCGAAGTGATCGAGCTACCGATATGGCTTCTGGCTTGCAGATGGATAAATATGGATGGCGCTTTAAAAATCCTTGCACCCAATCTACGCCTACCGGTTTTTTCTCACGGTTAAAATTATGTCTCTTACCATTTTTTTCCATGAAAGTTGATACGCTATCTTCCGTAGAACAAGGCAAGTCAAGAAAAAAAGACGTTTTCTTAAGTCTTCTTATTCTTCTACCTTCTATAATAGGTCCCTGACCTGTTCCTTCTTCGATTTTCCTCATTCTGGACTTAAATTATCGCTCCACCTTTACCGCGATCGACCTCTACTGCGTGTACCACTAGGCGATTTATCTCGTGCGATCCTTACCAGTCTATCCTCTGTCATTCGGCTTATGTGTTTGTTCCATCGTGTCTTACGTTGTAGGACCCACTCATTAATACAGTCTGTGTTGCATGATTGCCTGATGTTATCGCTTCTTTCTCTGTCTAGTAGCGTTTTTCCTGTTATTCGTCACAGTATTCTCATTTCTGCAGTCTCCAATAGTTGTTTCGTTTTTGTCGTCTCTGGCCGTGTTTCTGAGGTGTATGTCATAATAGGTCTAATTGTGGTTTTGTAGATCCTAACCTTTGTTTCTTGTTGTAAGTGTTTGTTTCTCCAGATCACGTCGTTGAGGCAACCCGCCACTTTGTTTGCTTTGCCCACCTGCCCTCTTACTTCATCTTCGATGTTGCCATAACTAGTTATGTCGATTCCTAGATATTTGAAACTCATTTCTTGTTGTATTATTCGACCGTCTAGATCTAGTTTGCATCGGAGGGGTTCTTTTGAGGTTGTCATACATTTAGTTTTTTCGGCTGAGATAATCATATTATATTTTCTTCCCGTAAGATTAAAGGTATTTAAAAATCTCTGGAGGTCGTCTTCATTTTCGGCACATATCACAGCATCATCAGCGTAACACAGAATTTTTATTTCTGTATCACCCATTTTATATCCTCTACCAAGTCGCACCTCCTTTATTATTTCGTCCATTATCATGTTAAACAATAAAGGACTAAGCGAGTCTCCCTGTTTAATACCGCTGTTGACTGATATGGGTGTAGATAATTTACCGTTAGTGCAAATCTGAACTTTATTGCTTGCGTATATGTTTTCGATGGTCTGAATTATATTGATAGGAATATTTCTCTTATATAACAGGTGGATTACGTCATCTAGCTTTATGCGATCGAATGCTTTTGTTAGATCTATAAAGCATAAAAATGTTGGTTTATTGTATTCTAGAGTTTTTTCGACTATCTGTCGTAGAATAAATACTGCATCCACGCAGGACCTTCCTGATCTAAATCCCTGCTGTTTGTCTTCCAGTGATGTAACCGAATTAATTTTATTTTTGATTACTTTCGTAACGAGTTTCAGAGTTGTGTCCAGTAGATTAATACCCCTGTAGTTCCCTGGTTCTTGTTTGCCACCTTTCTTAAACATGAGCATTATTGTGCTGGTTCTCCACCTATCTGGTACTTTGCATTGTGTCAGAATTTTTCGAATGAAGCTTGTGGGTTCCTGTGTTAGCCGCTGTCCTCCGAATTTCAACAATTCGTTATGAATTCCGTCTTGTCCGGGAGACTTTCTATTTTTTAAGGATTTTATAGCTTTCTCTATTTCTTGAATGGTGACTTCCACATTATTCCTTTTTTTTTTCTTTTCTCAAGTATTTCAGGTATTTCACGAGCTAATTTTCTTCTTATTTGAAAAACATAGGCTTAAGGTTATTTACTTTTTCACCAATAACAGGCTAACCCTTCTTTATTTTCCAAAGTGGATGCCATATTCTTTTGTAGCCTTCCCGTAGCCTAAAGTTTTGATAAGAATTGCATCAACAGCTATTTTCATACTTTCCGTACCATTTGGCATACCTAAAACAATAGAAATTCAGTTAATTATTGTCAAAATCGACCTACAATAATAGAAGGGCATAACGGAGGAGGAAATGCATATGTTCCCGTTGTGCCCAGATGTCTACTTTTGCAATCAGTCATAAAAAATAAAATTAAATGAATAGCTAGAATATTTTCGACCTCAACCTAACAACAACAAAAAACATAGTATTATCATTAAAACTCATCTTATCACAAGCATTTTTGTCACGGTACAAAATTAGATAAAATGGTGCGAAAAAAACTGTTGTGTTTAAAAAAAAAGCGTGCTCTCTGTCCACCAGTCGCTTCCGTGCTGAGCTCTGATGGAAAATAGCACTTGCGGTTGCGGTTACGCCTACAGGTGGGAACCACGTTCTGTCCCGCGTCCCCATTACGTTCCTCTCTCCCCTACATGTAAAACGGAAAGCGATACAAAAACTTTGGTAATTATTTCGACTTAGGTACCCCCGATATCGTAAAACACGAAATTGGCTTTGATTTTCACAAATTTTCCTTAGTTTTCCGGGAAGTACAAAAAACACGTTTTACTTTAGATTTAATGGTTATCACTAAATCGTTAAAATTTTATGATATCCACGAATTTTACGATTATAAAAGCTTCTATATTATATACAATTTTATTAGTTTCCACCTTTTTATTAGGAAAAATAGAACAAAAAGACGAACAAAAATACGCGGGTTACATCCATGTATCACTAAAGGGGAATAATTTCCATTTTTGCCATAGTATAAATGTGATTTCTTTAAAACACATACCTATATATATATTTTTTTTATTTAAGATTTAAGAAAAAAACGGAAAAACATATTTTCCTTTCTTTCCATTTTTATGTTACGCATAATTTTCCCTTCAAATACCAACAGTTTTATTGTATTTGCTCGTGTTTTTCCTTCCTTAATTGGACATTAAACATGATTTTTCCTCCAAATATCGACGTCTAATGAATCAATTAGGATGGTTGTTAATTGGACAAATTTTTGCAGGTAAGTTTGCTGAGTAATATTTATAGAAAACTTTAAAAAATTGTTATTATAAATGAATGCAAGTTGTGTAAGAGAAAGTACAGATGAATGTAAAGGGAATAAGACTCCTCCCGTTTAGGCGTCACTTAAAAATAGATACTACAGGGTTTAACAATCATATCGGATTGCTGAAAGGCTTACAACTGTTTAACAGACGAAGGCTTACAACTACTGAGCAGACAAAGGCTTCCGATATTAGATTGTTAATTATTCAAAAAATTTCACAGATCTCTATAGTGGTACCAATTCTCAGAACATTGAGAGGGATGTAAAATCCTTCCACGGCTACATAGTTGGTAAATAACATTAATAATAACACTAGTGTACAGTACATCTGTTGCCGAAGAAATTTTAGCTGTTTTTGACTACATATGATATGCTAATATCAAGTATATGAGAAGAATTTTTTTATCAGCTCTAGTTTCTGAGTTTCAGCTATGTAGGTATAAAACAGAAAAAAACATGTATATTTACTAAAAAAAAATTAAGTTAATCATTGAGTTCTAAAAAACTTCGTTTTAAAGCTCTTCTCTGATGCGTAGACTTAGGAAAATGACGTCTCAGAGACCAACAATAGTCAGACATCATATTCGTATCCCAGAAACACTGATAGCGCTCTTCCATGACGCGTAAGTCCTGATGTATACGCTATCCCTGCTCTTCGCTCATATCTCCTAAATTTTCTAGAAACCTGTCTAGGTGACTATGGAGGATGTGGAGTTTTATGCTCATATTGCACCCCAAATTTTTTAATTGTAACAGAAGGTCTTCTACAAGTTCAATATAATTTTCTGATTTTTTATTTCCGAGAAAATTCCGAAAGCAGTCCAAGCCCTGAGTTCTAACTCAGTCATAGAATTTCTAAATTGAGTATCTCGTAAGTTGTCTAATTTGGAGGCCATCAAAAATACCGGCTTTAATTTTTCCATAGTGAGCTTAGGAAATTTTGGGCAAATGTAAGAAAAGCAGTCCCCGTCTTTATCTAATGATTTAACAAACTGTTTCATGATGCCCAGTTCTATATGTAATGGTAGAAGGATAATTTTGTCACAAGCTACTAGTGAATTCTGGACTATATTTTGCTTTCCAGGCTTCATATTTTTTCTCAAGGGCCAGTTTCTTCTTACCCAATGCTCTTGTCTAGCTCTACTGTCCCAAAGACATATAAAACAGGGAAACTTAGTGTAACCACTTTGTTGACCGAGAAGAATGTTCACCATTTTTAAATCAACACAAATTTGCCACATATGGTCATTGTACTGTATCTTATTTAAGGCTAGCGAGATGTTACAATATTCTTCCTTTAACTTTATATTGTGGGCAATAGGTACCCAGCGTATTTATTTCCATTATGTAATAGAATATATTTTAGACTACGTTTTGAGCTCTCAATAAATAAACGCCAGTCGTTTGGTTCGTATTGTTTCAAGCCCATTTTTATCAACAAGTTTTTAATGTCTGAATAAAAGGTAGTACCGTTTTCTTCGGAAAAATAACTCCGTAATTCTTTATCTCTTTCACGATTAAAAGTTATTTTAGTATTTGAGGAAATTAAATTTTTTTCTTTCAGTCTTGATGCTAATAATTCTGAAGCTTGTTTAGAAAGATTTAAATCTCTTACAAGACCATCTAACTCATTTTGGGAAAATCATTTTGGCTCATTTGATATACCTTCAAAATCAGCATAATTTTGTGATGAGCTTCGTCTTTCCTTGTCTTGTTCTAAGGGTTCAGATATATTTTTAGGTACCGAAAAGTCAGGTGAATGGTGAACTGGACGCTGAACACAACTAGTACTTGAGTACTGCCATTTAGCTCGATTTTTAGTGTTTAGACCGTTTACGTTCAGTCTTCGAGATGATTTTGTGGTTCTCGCCAAATACTCGGTGTTCCAAATTTAAAGGCACTTCTTTTACCACTTTTCCATAATCTTAAATGTTCCACACACGATTTACAAACACAATTAGGAGCCCAAGACTTTTCGTTTTTATCTAAGAGCATCTCAAAATACTCAAAATAGGTATTTTTCACCAACTCTGATATAACTTTTCTACAATTGTTAAACACATATTCTCCACATATATAGCAAAAATGATTTGAATTGTTTAAACAACGTCTACTTGATCTACTCATGACGCAAAAACTTCAGATACTAATCTTAAAATACGCACGTTATCGATAAATAAATACGCATAAATGAAAAAAATCAACAAAAATGTAACTCGAGCTGCACAAAAATTTTTGAGGTTGGATTTGACAAAAATAGATCATAAGTGAATATTATTTACCATAAAATTCACGGCAACAGACAAAAAGGTAAATTTTATAAACTAGTGTAATAATTCGCTTTTCCTGGATAGTTCTTTGTATTACCCAGATCTTTTATTATTCGACCAGGAAAACAATATGGTAATTTTTTCGATAAAGTAAAACCTAGGAATATTTCTAAGTCATAGAACACAATTCTGTCCTCAATTTCGCAGAAAGCACAAAAAATGACTTTTCAATTTAGATTCAATTTTTTGCACTGTTACCAGCTGGAATTTGGCAGGTATGGGCAGTCAACCCAGGAGATCATGCATGTCAAGCGTCATCCGAATTCACCTGGACCAAAGGAACCTGACATCAGGCGACCCCGATCAAAGTTTAGAAGAGAATCACATGATCATTATGAATGATTCTCACTCACCGGAAAAGGCGGCAACATAATATCCTTCAGACGGACTTTGCAAATGACATAAATACAGTGGTGTGAAAATTTAAAAAATTTAAAAGACATATTTTGAATCATTAAGTTAATTTAAATTAGTTAAATATGTAAAAGAAGCATAACATAGGAAAAAGGCATTATTTTGCTACTAAATCTTAAGACACATTTTTACAATTTCTATTTTTTTCTACTTATCGCTGGGATCCAGCTCTATAAGACCAAAAAATGTATCACATAGAAAAAAATATATAGTGTTTTGAATACTTTTTATATATTGCCATATTGTCTTAGACTTATTGTTAGCACTTAAAATTCTATTATCATTCTTTTCATATCTAAAAATTTAAATTTTTCTCTGTATACAACATGGAGTTAGTTGTTTGCTAACACTGAGAGACTTTCTATCAAATTTAACTCTCTGTGGATACAATTTCCCTTTTTTTTAATCCCGTAAGCTCAAGATTCAATTTAAGTTTCGTTATGTTATCGGAATTAAAGTTGATCTTGAAATGACCCTGAAATATACCTTCAAGATCAGTTTCAAGATTACAATGTCGCATTATCATAGGATTTATGTATCAAATTTCAATTTGATTAAAGATAAAGTTGACCTTTAAATGACCTTAAACTATGTGTTCAAGGTCAGTTTCAAAATCATAATATTACCTTGTCATTTTGTTTATATGTGTGTACCAAATTTTAGCTTGATTGGATAGTCGGAAATAAAGTTGGCCTTAAAATGACCTTGAAATATACGTTCAAGGTTAGTCGCAAGGTCATAATGTTGTAATGTTTAATTGTGATCAATGTTTAAAATTTCAAGTCTTTATCTCATCGGGAAATTAGTTTAAAATCGATTGCAAAATTTGTATCGGACAAAAAAGCAAACAAAGAAAACGAGTTAATTAAAACGTGGTAAAATATATTCAAATTTATTTATTCAAAATATTAACTCTGTCTCCCTCTTACTTATTTTGCTTGACAGTAAATTTGTAGATTGTTTGTTTTAATACTAATTGTGTTTTATTGTTATGGGCACGATTTATAATGCTTATAAGATGTTATATTGTTTACTGAATGATGAGATCCAAGAAATAATATAGAAATATATGTATATGTGGTATTCTAAAAATTACGTTAGTTTTCGAAGCCCCAACAATGGCTTTCCATTCAATTTAAATCAAAGTTATCGAGTGGTTTCAGATAATTTTTTATCGAATATATTTGTTTTAATATTAATAAGTTGATAAGGTGTTGGTATACTATATTCAAAGTATTATCGTGATAGCATTTAACATTGTTCTTTATATCGAAAATGTGTGATAGAAATAAGTTATCCCTAAAAGTGTAAAAAGTGTGCGTAGAAGAACAACTGTTTCAGAGTAATTTTTCAATGTTTCTAGGTGGGTATTTAGCTTTTTGTAGTTTTTCTCTTTGTAGCTATCTGTATTTATGGTATTATATAAACTGAAGCCTTATTACATATCACTTAAAAATAGAAGAAACAAAAAAGTTGGTATGTATGTACTAGGAATAAAAAATTTACAAGAAGGTATAAACAAACAGATTGGCTTAAAAGTAATTTAAAATTTCAGTTCACTGTTTTGCCGGGTACTTGTTATGCAAAGTTTTAATTTCTTTACTAGTTTTGATAAAACCATTTTTACATAATTACTAAGATCATTGTGTAAAAAATCGTATCTATTTAAATGATGGGCATTAGGAAATGTCTTTTTTCACAAATTAATTCCGGGTATTTGTAATGTGTATTTGTAATTTTTTTACTAATTTTAGTAAAACAATTTTTATAAAATTGCTAAGATCGCAGTGTAGAGAATGGTAACAATCTAAATGATGCGCATTAGGCAATGCAATGTCTTTTTCCAGAAATTAGTTCCGCAGAGGTGTGTTCGTATTGACGCATAATGTTGAAAGACGAATTTTAAATAATAAATTGAAAAAATATAGTAAATAAAGAATATTAAATTTAGACTAGATTGCTTTGATAATGTCTGATGACATTATTTTTATAAAATTAATAAATGGTAAATAAAAAATAAAAGAATATAAATAAATAAAAGTAAGTCAACAACAAACCAAACCCTAAATTAACGATAAGATGAAATAAGCTTATGCCTTTTAGATAAAATTATCAATAAACTCTATACAATATATTATATCATTAACTATTACAAATTTTGTTTTATTCTATAGACTATTAAAAAGCATACAGCTTTTAGTTTTTGAGATAATTCGATTTCTTTATTGTTATTTATTCTTTTTACTGAATTTTTCTTCTATACTCGTATGAGCCATGGGAAGCTAAAATTAAACCACACAAACACAGTATAAATATCATTAAAATAAATTAAGGAAGTTTTTAATTTTAAAATAAATATAAATTTTCACAATTTGTACTGAACATACAAACAGACAAACAAGAAAATGAGTTAACGAAAACATGGTAAAAACAAAGTTAACCTTGAAATTATCTTGAAATAAATTTTGATGGTCAGTTTCAAGAGCATAATATTGCATTCCTGTCGGGTTTATATTCCCCAAATTTCAGCTGAATTGGATAATCGAAAATGAAGTTGACCTTGAAATAAATGTTTAATGTCACGATATTGCATTGTCATCGGATATGTACCAAATTTTTGCTTGATGAATAATTGGAAGTGAAGTTGACCTTGAAATGTAAATTTATATCTGTGTTTTAGCTTGATTGGATGGTCGGAAATGAAGTTGATATTGAAATTACCATGAAATATACGTCCAGGTTCACTTTTAAGTTCATAATATTGCATCCAGTTTTGAGCTATGTTTAAAATTTTAAGTCTCTAGCTCATCGGGAAGTTAGTTTAAAATCAATTGTAAAGTTTGTACCAGACATACAAACAAGAAAGCGAGTTATTAAAAAGGTTGTTATAAAAACACCGGTGAAAAAATAGAGGTTATCTTTGGAAGGCAACATTTCCCTTGATTTCTTGTTTCAAAAAGGGCATTAAACCTATTTCCTTAAAATCTAGGTACCAACTCTGACAACTAACATTAAAGCAATGGTTTCGTAACCAACAGTTTTATTTGCCTGCTCTTGAAAACCTATGGTTAACTTCAAAGTATTGGTTATTCAACCATTTGATTTTACCATCGATTGTGAAACTGAGCCAGTATAACATAAAATATTTGGATTTAAGCAATATTCAATATATATATATATATATATATATATATATATATATATATATATATATATATATATATATATATATATACATAGGGGGAAGGGGAGGAGCGATCACCAACCTACACATTCCTATACTATATTCAAGAACTAGAGAGAGTAATAAAATTGTTACCGAAACCTCCAACGTACCTGCTCCAGTGCCACAGGTAACTGAGGACTGCCGTAAATCTAATTATATTTAAATATTATAAGCATTTATAAATTCACTGCAACAATAAAATTTCTGATTAATTTTTGTCAGTGAGCAAAGTATACCTTACAGTGTGTCCTTAATGATTTATCTTGTTTGTGCTTGTTTTTATATATTATTTGAGATTAGTGAGATACCCAAAAGATATGGCTTCCACATCTATATTTATTCCAAAAATGTTAAACCAGGGCATTTTTTCCTCAACGAAAAACTTATTACTATGAATGTTTATAATGCTTTAAGATATTAATATCTAAATAATAATGTTAAAAGCTCTGTTGAGATGTGTTACAATATGACAGAAGTTGGAAAATCTACTATGTACCGAATACTGAAGGAGAATAAAACTACTGGAATTGTTAGTACTCCCAAGCCACATTCGATCACAAACTAGGGCTCATGTTGGGTGAGATAGAGGAACCAATTATAATTATTACGAATTCGATACGTAAGGTTTACCAGCGAAAACACAATTTATTATTTAAATTTTCTGCAGCATATAAAAATTAATTACATTTGAATCCCTTTTTAGTGTTTAATTGTAATTCTGCATATGGTTTAAGAAATAATTAAACTGAAACGTTAAATGTCCTAAACATGTTTTTAATTAATAATAAAACGACCGACAGCCCAAAAAAAAATTAATATTATATGGACGAATTTATTTTTTTATATATGTTTAACTTCTAGTATTTTGGACAATGGGCATTTTGTAAGTATTGAAAGAGAGAGAGAAAAAGACTACGTTTAAATCTGAATGTGCCTAAAACGGTTTCTATGCCAAAATTAAAAATAATAAAAATTCAGTTGTGATTTGTGTTAAATATGTCAAAATTATTTATTTTTTCACACATCCAAATATCTATTGTTATCCAATCCAAATAGTCCATTACTATAGACCGGTATTTTTGATTATAAAACTTCTAACTCATTCTTATGAAAAATATATGTATCTAGCCGATTTTGCTAAAGACACCGGACTAAAGAACACAGGTAGTTCGCGAAAAAAAAGGATAAAAAATGATTTATTACTTTCTCTAATCAGTATTTTTGGCAAAGAATATCATTTCGGTAATAAACGTAAAATAAAATGTTTTTATAATATTATTTTATTTATTATAATTTCTTAATAATTCACATACATTAGAAAATATAAATAATTTTGACATATTTAACATAAATCACAACTGAGTTTTTATTATTTTTAATTTTGGCATAGAAACCGTTTTAGGCACATTCAGACTAAAATGTAGCTTTTTTCTTTCAAAAAATTCTAAATTATAATTTAAATACTTACAAAATACCGATTGTTAAAAATACAAGAAGTTAAACATATATATATATATATATATATATATATATATATATATACATATATATATATATATATATATATACATATATATATATATATACATATATATATATATATATATATATATATATATACATATATATATATATATATATATATATATATATATATATATATATATATATATATATATATATAAATAAATTCGTCCATATAATATTAATTTTTTTGGGGGGCTATTGGTCGTTTTATTATTAATTAAAAACATTTTTAGGACATTTGACGTTTCAGTGTATTTATTTCTTAAACCATCTGCAGAATTACAATTAAATGCAGAAAATTCAAATAATAAATTGTGTTTACGCTGATAAACCTTACGTATCTAATTCGCAATCATAGACAGTGAAGTTATCTTCGCTCAAATTAATTATAATTGGTTCCTCTATCTCATCCATCATGAGCTCGAGTTTCCACATTTTATTTTGTTCTTTTATTATATGGATTTTTCCCAATTTTCTGCAGTCACTTTATCCAAAAAAATTCTTCAGTTAAATTACTAATTTTGTAAGTTGTGTTATTTCTAGCAACTCTACCTTCTACTTCAGAGAGATATTTCCTTCTCCAACAGACATTTTCCGGACGATCTATAAGGACAGATTTCCTATCTCGTTTTTCCCAGCAATTTTCAGAGCTCAGTTCTTTTAATTTCAGATAAATCCTGATCTGCATTGATTTTAGTTAGAATTTTGACGACAGTTGGAATCTGCTTCTCATAATTAAATGTATGTACAACTCCATTTATTGCAGTTTACATTTCTTCTTCCAACGGAGTTTTTCGTCTGCCTGTGATCGAATGTGGCTTGGGAGTACTAACAATTCCAGTAATTTTATTCTCCTTCAGTATTTGGTACATAGTAGATTTTCCAACTCCTGTCATGTTGGAACACATCTCAACAGAGCTTTTAACATTATTATTTAGATATTAATATCTTAAGGCATTATAAACATTCATAGTAATAAGTTTTTCGTTGAGGAAAAAATGCCCAGGTTTAACGATTTTGGAATAAATATAGATGTGGAAGGCATATCTTTTGGGTATCTCACTAATCTCAAATAATATATAAAAACAAGAACAAACAAAATAAATCATTAAGAAAACACTCTAAGGTGTACTTTGCTTACTCATAAAAATTAAATTAAACTATCAGAAATTTTATTGTTGTAGTAAATTTATAAAGGCTTATAATATTTAAATATAATTAAATATAATTAGATTTACGGCAGTCCTCAGTTACCTGTGGCACTGGAGCAGGTACGTTGGAGGTTTCGGTAACAATTTTATTACTCTCTCTAGTTCTTGAATAGAGTATAGGAATGTGTATGTTTGCGATTGCCCCTCCCCTTCCCTAGAGCTTTGAGTTCAGGAAAATAGAACCGATTCTGCCTTTTATATTAGAAATGTATATGCTGCTGACACTCCCTCCCCGCTGACAATTTGTTTTCCTTACTATAGCCCCCCCTAAGACCTTTGAGTTCCAGAAAATAGACTCGATTCCGCCTCTAATACTAGAAATGTGTATGCTGCTAGCATCCTCTCTTCCTGTCGGCAACTTTTTTTTTCTTGTGATAGCTCCCCGCCTCTCCAAGAGTTTCAAATTCAGAAAAATAGATCCGACCCTGCCTTTCACACTAGAAATGGGAATGTTGCTGGTGTCTTCTCCCCCCCCCCCCCGTCGACAACTTGCTTTCGCTTGCCATACTGTACTTTTGTGCCCCTCCCCCAAAGGGAAAGGCTGGACCGCCCCTGCTTCCAGTTATGCTGGAAGTTGATGCCTTCTTGCTTATTTTAAATGAAACACCCTATATATTACTTCATTTATATATTGTATGAAAATTATAGATATATTTAATGTATAATGTCCTATAACTAAGTCTAAATGTTTTAGACATATTTTAAATTTTATGTTAAAAATAGCGTATGCAGGCTTAAAAATAACTATCAATTTCTCATTTATAAAAGCCAATATTATTTAATTGGGGTTCGTTTCCGTCTAGGAGGGGATCTATTTTAGTATACTGTTTCAATGTTTTGATAATAAGTAAATACAGGGTGTTCAAAACCCCACATTAAATATTAACTTAGCATTAAAAATAAGGGTGACTTTGAATAAGGCTGCCTTTTCGAAATACTTGTAGTTTTTGAAATGTTCGCAATTTAACATTTTTGAATTGTAAAAACACTATATGGCTTTTAAGTTTTGTTGTTAGTTGGTCATGATGACGAAATGCGAGAAGAGAAAACAGTAGAGCACTACAAAAATGGTACTATTTTTTGCCATTTGACAATTAGTAATAAAAATCATTTCGGGGCGATTAAATTACACGCACGAAAATTACTTAAATTTGTTTATTATCTATGAATAATATAACAAGGTTTTATCATGAACGTGCTAGACATTTGCTGATAGATAAACAGAAACCGTCGCGGAACAGTGCTAAACCAATATTTGAAATTTTCAAAAAATTTGACACTGTTAAGGCAAAAATGCCTAAAAGGAAACCTATTCTCAATGATGAAAATGTCGAAATTGCAATTGCAATTGTGGGATGTTTTGCGGCATACCTTATGACATCGTTGAGACAAGTGACTCTACAAACAAAAATCTAGAAAAGCTCAATATATAGAATTCTGTTGAAACACAACTTCCATCCTTATTTAATATCTTCGATTTTTGAACAACATAATTTGGACCAATGAAGCAAAATTTACGAGAAATGACACACAAAATTCTCATTTTTGGTCTGACTTAAATTTTTATGCAGTAAGATTGTGGAATTTTCAGGAAACTTGACAATTTTAGTAAGTAATGATGGAATACTGAAACTACATTTTTAGGAAAAAACTTAAATGATAATTCATTGATAATGCCAGTTTTGACAGAATATTTAAAATATGTCAAAAACAGTTAGACTTAGATATAGGATATTATGCATGAAATATGTCTATAATTTTGCGTAAAATCTCAAAATGAAATAACATATAGCGTGTTCTATTTCAAGAAGGCATCAACTGCCGGTAAGAACTGCCACTATCTTAAAAATATTTTAGCCGAATTTCCCCATCGACTTCGATAAACTGCCAAATTTTAAAAATTTTCCTAATTGTTTTTTCCGAGAAATTGATCGCTGCTATTCGTCAAGAGACACCCTGTATAAAAAATGAATAAATATATATATATATATATATATATATATATATATATATATATATATATATAAGTCATATATAATATTTCTTACAGCTAGAAAATGTGTGTGCTTCTCTATCTGGTGACCATATTGCGATGTTTCTTTTTTATTCAAAGATAGCTAACAAAAATAAATAGTTATTATTAAAAATGCTTTAATTGTTTTTCAAAATATTCTTCACGAAGATTAATATACTTTTGCATACGTTTTAATCAATTCAAAAAGCATATTTGCCACTATGAAGATTTAGTCTTCATTTATGAGAACAAAAAGAAATAATTGCGAACCAAGTGAAGACTGTACGACGAATGATCATCAATTCCACGATTTAAGTACCCAAACACACAATTATTCGAAATATGTGAGAGTTCGCGTTTTTCTGACTTTTTGTTCATTTTATAGCCCATTAGTTAAGTAAAATTATTCTAAAAACCAGTCACTAAAAATTTTTACAGTCAGAATTTATGATAAAAATAGTAAGGCATGGTTAAAGAATTTTAGGAACGAGAGTTTTTTGAAAAATCATAATTTCAGTAAGAAATAAAGAAGTCTTTCTGCCGTATTTAAATAGTTTCTTATATATATAATTCTCCTTTCAGGCAGAGAATATGAAAAATATATATACAAACAGTTTATTTCCTGCAAATATCGCTCTGGTCCTCTCTCCACACGCGTTTTGATTACCTCATGATCTCGTCAGTGGAGCTGTATAGGACCAAAATCACATTTCACATTACTTCAATGATTCATAGATGTCGTTCGACTGGCGATATTTTTCAGTCTGACATCGAGGTCGGTAGATGGCAGATACAATATCCTGCCAACATACCTTGAAATTTGTATTTCATATATCAGTTATTTCCTGCTGATATTGCTCTCGATCCGATAGAGCTCCACTGACGAGATCATGAGGTGATCGAAACGCGTATGAAGAGAGGACCAGAGCGATATTTGCAGGAAATAAACTGTTTGTACATATATTTTTCATATTCTCTGCCTGAAAGGAGAATTGCATATATAACAAACAATAGTTTTGCTTGTAAATGAAAAAAAATATGATTTGATCGTCATCATTTTAATGATTTTTTTGACTTGGAAATATTTTAGATATTAATTTCAAACATGCATTTACAATTTAAATATTGTCTTGATCGGTAAGAAAGTAATTTGGGTTTTACAGTGTGAAATTAAGCAAATTTTTTTTTCCAAGGGAAAACTAATCAAGTATTCGTTTTCCACTTTGTTCAATGGCCTCGTCCAATCTTTCTTGTAGCTGCATGATTCCACGTTCTACAAGTGTAATTTAAGGGCAACATCATTTCTGAAAGTTTTAGAATTCAAAGAGTTTTGCAAACTTCTAAATAAATGATAATCAGATGGTGCCAGGTCAGGGCTGTACGAGCAATGAGACATCACTTCCCAAACAATTTCCAATAATTTTCTACGAGTTACTAATGATGGGTGAGGCTTTGGATTATCATGATGGAACACAATTCCTTTTCGATTTTCCAATTCTGGATGTTTTCATGAATTGTTGATAGTAGACATCTGAATTAAACGTCTGGTCTCTTAGAATCGACTCAAAGTGCATGAGATGGATATGGCATATCAAGCTTTATAGCGAATCAAAGATATTTAAGTAATTTTAAATTATTGTTTGCGATACATTTCACCTCTCCATAATCCCTCATATGGTTATATGATGATTGTCTTTAACTATGGCTTTGAGTTGGTTATCATCAGTTTTAGTTAATCGACCTTTAACTGAAAAATCTCAAGAACGGAAGTTTCAATCCTTGCGTTCTGTAATGCAATCAACACTACAAATGTCACGTATGTCTTAGTGAGACCATAATACTGACAGAAGTCCTTTAAAACAATAATAATGCTCTATATGTGTGACAGCCGGACCCAATATATAAATTTGTTCTTAAATTTTAATACATCATTTAGATTAATATTTTATTTAATAAATAAACAGCTAAATTCAAATTAAAATAGATATTCTAACTAAAAAGTGTCTTAAAATGATGAAAAATAGCTAAATACGAATAATATGTCTTCGATTTTTAAAGTTAGTTGTAGCAAACATTTCGTAAGAGAAAAATAAAAGCAGACGACACTCTGACATTTCCTTCTTACTTTTGCAATAAATTTGAAATGAAACGACTTACGACTTTCAGATTTATGTTTACTAAGGAATGGGCAACGAAACAGAACCTAAAAAGCTCCATGGTTGTATTTATTTTTTTAAGGGAAAAGGCAGTAGTTAATTTGAATAGGGTTCCATTTCGTTTAATGTACAAACTAACTTTCAAATCGTTTATAAGAAAATGTAATTAGTATAAAAGCTCCTTTACAATAAGCTATAGTATCTTAAATTTGCTTAAAACGAACCGAAATACGAAGTGTGGCAGAAAAGTAATGAGACTGCAAATGATCTGGCAACGCTGCGCTGTTGTCCTTGATAGATCACGTGTATTAGTACCCTCCCATCGCTCAGTGCGAGTTTCAACGCCTTAAGTTAACTACGTGATTTTTTCGACTGCTATTAGTGAAGTTGTGTTTTGTTTATGCTTTACTCAAAATGGAAAAGTGGAATTTGGAGCTGCGTTATGCCATTAAATTATGTGTTAAGCTTGAAGAATTGGCAAGTGTGACGTTTGAAAAGTTAAAATAGGCCTATTGGGAACATTCTTTATCCCGAGCTCAAGTTTTTCGCTGGCACAAACCATTTTTGGAAGGCAGAGTAAACGCCGAAGATGAATAGTACTCAGAGAGGCCTTTAACCTCGAAAACCGACGAAAACATCGAACGTGTGGAGACTTTTGTGAGATCAGATCGCCGTTTAACATTAAGAATGTTGAGTGAACAATTAAATTTGAACAGATTTACCGATCATCAAATTTTAACCGAACATCTGCACATGCGAAAGGTCTGGTGCCAAAATGGTGCCGAAAAACCTCACAATTGAGCAGAAGGACAATCGAAAAAACACGTGTCTTGATCTTCTTGACAGAAGCGCAAATGAGCAAGATTTCTTTAGTAGTGTGATTACAAGTGATGAATCATGGATTTTTGAATACGATCCAGAGACCAAGAGGCAAAGTGAGGAGTGGCACACTCAGAGCTCACCTCGACCAAAGAAAGCCCGAATGAGCAAATCAAAAATCAAATCAATGCTGATCTGTTTGTTTGACAGAAGGGGAATCGTCCACAAAGAGTTTGTTCCTCCAGGAAAAACTGTCAACCAAGTTTTTTATAAAGACGTCCTTGAAAGGCTCAGAAGAAGGGTGATTCGCGTCAGACCAGACATTGCAGACAAATGAATGCTCCATCATGACAACGCCCCATGTCACAATGCCCTCTCCGTCACAGAATTTTTGACCTCAAAAGGCATTCCTGTGGTTCCCCATCCCCCCTATTTACATGACATCAGTCCCTGTGACTTTTTTCTTTTTCCTAAACTGAAAAATGTCCTCAAAGGACGTCACTTCGGGACTTTAGAGAAAACATCCAAAAGAGTGTAACCGACATGCTGAAGACTATACCGGTTGAAGACTTCCAGCGGTGCTACCAACAGTGGGTAAAACGTCTCCATCGGTGTGTAGCTGCCCAAGGGAAATATTTTGAAGGGGATAACATTGATGTTTAAAAAAAATAAATACTTTGATAAATAAAAATTAGTCTCATTACTTTTTTGCCACACCTCGTAGGTCTACTAAAGTGCCTGACAATATATAGTGTTTATTGGTACGCATTTATTACAATAATTTTTTTTTCAAATGTCAAATTCCAATTGAGATATCTTTACAAAATACAGTGAAAATTACTTGTTAGTTGAAGTGAGATTACATCGTGTTGTTTCAGCCCCATAAATATTATCCCTTACTTTTTAGGAGGGTTAATCTTTTAATTAATTTACATAATTTAATTCTGGACATTATGAAATTAAACCAAATTTGTTGATAATGTATTTTTTAATATATAATAATTAACTTGTTGACGTCTTTCGGGGTTTCCGAAAATAAAAGTAAATGAGGGTGGGCTACACCCAAATACCACAAATGCGTTTTTTCTTAATATTCCCAGTTCTAATTAAGATATGTCTACAAAACAAAATTAAAACGAATTGTTATTCGAAATTATGTTACACCGTCATATTATACATGCATCAAAATTGTCAAATTTTAATTTAAATGAGCGTAACTGAATTAGATATCACTATTTTTAATGAATTATAATAATTTACATACATGAATACTTAACCAATGGAATAAGTTTCTATTTTCTTATTAATTAAAAGAAAAAATTTCAGTAAGGTCTGTAACGTTCATATCAACTAAAATTTGGAAATTTTAAGAATAATTATACATGTATGAATTGACATCCTTCGAATTTCAATAACAAGTAATTTCCAATTAAAACTTGAGATGTGAAAAAAAGTATTTGTGGGTGGCTCGCCCACTTTTGCTCGTTTAATTTTAGAAACCCCGAAACACGACAGCCTAACGGCCTTATGATATTCTTGACAAAAATATTTTCAAACAATTCCATTGAATTTCGTAATTTTTATAGTTAAATTACGTGCGCAAATATACGGTTTACGCTAATAAAAAATAAGGCGTGATATCCTTGGGGGTAAAAATATCATGGTTTAATATCATTTCGAATAGCAAATAATTTTCATTTTGTTTTGTAGAGTTATCTTAATTAGAACTTGAGATATTAAAAAAAAGTATTTGCGGTGGCTCTCCATATTTTACTAGTTTACTTTTGGAAACCCCTGAAAATGTAAACTTAAGTTAATTATGGTATTCGTGAAAAACATATTTTCAAACAATTTTATTAAATTTCGTTATTTTTAGAATTAAATTAAGTACGTTTAACCTTATAAAAAATAACGGATGATATTCTTTGGGGATGAAAGTACCCTAGTTCAACATCATTTTAAATAACAAGTAATTTCCATTTTGTTTTGTAAAAATATCTCAATTAGAACTTGAGATTTAAGAAAAAAGATTTTTGGGGGTAGCTCACCATCTTTTACTAGTTATTTTTAGAAACCTCGAAAACTCGTCGACTTAAGTTACTTATGGTATGAATGAGAAAAATATTTTCAAAAAATTATATTAAATTTCGTAATTATTAGATTTAAATTACGTGCAAGCATAGATGGTTTACCCCTATAAAAAATAAGGGATAATATCCTTGGGGGTGAAAATACCATAGCTTAACATCGTTTCGAATAACCAGTAACTTTCATTTGGTTTTGTAAAGATACGTCACTTAGAACCTGAGGTATTTCAAAAATACTGTTTTGAGAGGTGAACTTTAGGGGCAGGTTTCACCCCGTTAAAATTAATCTTCGCAGAGAAAAAAAATACGTGTCTTTTATTACCTTCCGTGTAAGTTGACTTATATCGAACATTTTGAGTCATTAGACGATATACACTATTTTCTGGACACTATATATATATATATATATATATATATATATATATATATATATATATATATATATATATATATAATGCAAACAGTAAATGCAAACTTCGTTCCATCATATCCTTTTCGTGTTAGAGGTTGCACAGTTTGAATAGATTGCTACAGAACACAATCTATCCAATTCCACCACCATCGAGATGATGGCCTACCTATACCACCACATCGAGAAGAAAGTCAAAACTTACCCTCCCCGCTACAGTGATACGGCAGAGGTACATGTTTCGTCTCTACTAGACTCATCAGGGTACCGACATGCACCTGGCTGTGCAAAGGACATTATGCCGTTGTAGTGCTAAAATCACATTCAGCAAACGTACAACTATATGCAACTCCGTGTATAAGTGAAGTAAAATGCAGACAGTAAATGCAAACAGTAACTCACACGGAGGAATCCGTGAAAGCCGTATAAACATATATACGCCATCCGACGGGAGTTCGGCGAAACCGCGTTCAGTATTTGCATGCTTCCTTCCGATCTGTCCTTTGCACAGCCAGGTGCATGTCAGTACCCTGATGAGTCTAGTAGAGACAAAACATGTACCTCTGCCGTATCACTGTATCGGGGAGGGTAAGTTTTGACTTTCTTCTCGATGTGGTGGTACAGGTAGGCCATCATCTCGATGGTGGTGGAATTGGATAGATTGTGTTCTGTAGCAATCTATTCAAACTGTGCAACCTCTAACACGGAAAGGATATGATGGAACGAAGTTTGCATTTACTGTTTGCATTTACTGTGTGCATTTTACTTCACTTATACACGGAGTTGCATATAGTTGTACGTTTGCTGAATGTGATTTTAGCACTACAACGGCATAATGTGGATGTATCCACTGCTATTGCAACTCACACGGAGGAATCCGTGAAAGCCGTATAAACATATATATATATATATATATATATATATATATATATATATATATATATAAATATATATATATATATATATATATATATATATATATATATATAAATATATATATATATATATATATATATATATATATATATAAATATATATATATATATATATATATATATATATATATATATATATATATATATATATAGATAGATAGATAGATAGATAGATAGATAGATATGTGAAAAAAATATTTTTTTCCTCTGAGATAGTGGGCTCATAGATGCTCTCATAAACGGAACTGTGAGCAAAATGCTTGAAAAACAATTGTCAACCTAAAATCCCCATTTTGTGAAACAAAATATTACCCGCAGAAATTGATGCCGAACAATTATCATCAACAGCACAAACGAACAAATAAATTAACCCCGGAGCGGCAGGAAAAATATTAATTTTTTTTTTCAAAATTTAAGACGGAAACAGCAAAACACTTTGAAAACAGTGAATTTACGTTTATACAAAATACAATTAAAAAAAATGTAATTTTCTGACAGCACCCATTTTTTCAGATGTAATCTGCTTGTTATTAATTATTATGAATCTTTGTAAAATGTTTCTCTCTGAGTGTTTTCGATTTCTTTCGATCAAAAATGGTTTATTTTACGTATAGAATAATTTATATCAAAGGCTTTATAATTCTCTACAATTTTTTGTATTGGAATACTATGCTTCATGCATAAGTTTTCGTTTTAGAAGCGAAAATCAACTTTTAAACATTTTATAAAAAAATTGATTGTTGGAGATGTGTATATTTTTTAAATAATAACATAATTGGATTGCGGGTTTTGTCAAGAAGTTACCTTATAATTTCTCCATATACAGGTGGATAAAGGTGCTTCAATGTCACTTTAAATAATTTTGATAAGCTATACTCGTATCAAAATCATAACTTGAAAATAATGATAGTTCCTTTTGCTGTATATTTAATAAAAAGGATTTTTATAGACAGTTTATCAGCACTTGACGTCAAAGTGAACTGTCCTCAACTAACCAAATATACTCAGCTTTTAGTATAACCTACGTAATCATCTTCAAAATTTCTTACATTTTAAAAATGTTTCAGATTAACTATTCGATTTAAAATATTTAATTGTTTACCAGACATGCTTCTTAGATATCATTATTATCAAAGTAATGTTTACAATATTTAAGTATCTATTAACAATGATTACTGCATCGTTAAAAATTACCTCACTCAATCACTTTTTATTGTATATGTATCTTCATGTGGTGCATACGTTTTTCTAAGTATATTTACATGATTGTTCGTCGACCGAGTATTGTAAATATACTGTTTTAATTATTTAATTTATAATGAAAACACATACTTAGATCTATCTTATAAGAAAGACTAGATGGAAAAGTATAGTATGTTAAACTCAGGTACGGTACTAACTCTTATCTAATGTTTAGCAATTTTGATAGAGTTTTTTATGTTTGACACAACCTACTGTAATGGAAGCATATCAATAAAAATGTAGATAAAAATAAACGTGTTCAGCGCAAAATGATCCAGAAACTGAAGATAATATAGTGCGGTCACTTTTAATGTGTCATAAAAAAATCCTATATACAGTATATCTACCTACTGCGTCCCAAAAAGGAAAAACTTTTTTTATTTGAGAGTTTATTAAATAAAGTCGTTCCTTATAAAAACTCCTGCTTAACTTAAGAAGGTAAAAAATATAAAATTAAAAAAATTTCTGAGCACCTTGGTTTTAAAAATGCAAAGAGAGGTTATTACTAAAAGCTGTTTCATCTTAAAAGTTGAGTTAATTATCAAACTGTGAAATTGCATAAAAATTAAACTTTTTTACAAACTATTTTTCATCTTCATTTCTGTCAAATCTCTTTTATGTCAATTTCAAGTAGTTAGTTACAGAAAATAATACTCCATAAAAAGTATATTGTGTGCAGTGTTATATTCTGAACGAAAAAGGCTGATGATTGTAGATAACAACAAAATCTCAATATCTGCCCCGAAATTACACTTCATAATGTCATCCTGAAGTTGCTAATCAAAATCCTATCAAGTGAAGCAGCTCAATCGGAAATAAGGGAAAAACGACTGGGTGTCAGATACTACCAGCCCAAAATTTATGTAAAATATATTAGTGGTCAGATGGCATAGATAGGAATTAAATAAAATAAAACCTTTTATACGTTTTTTGTTAACCCACTCAAGCTTTTGATTGAGTAGAAATAGCGGATACAGCGAAATTGCTTAAAATAAGACAAGTAAACTTCAAAATTATATCGACTGTAAAATAATTTATTCATAGATGAAATAATTATAAAAGTCAAAAATAAGGATAGCGAATACAGGAAAGGTGACAAAATGATACAAATAATATGCTATATTGACGATGCTGTCATCATATCAGAGAATATGGGCGATTAAGAAAGGATACTTTAACGCTTTGAACTAACTGCCAAGAAATTTTAAATGATTATTTTCGTGGAAAAACATGGTTGCTTGCAATGTAAACTAGCCATATGGAATTACATCGTAAACCAAGTATTATGGTTCAGCTATCTGGGAAGAAATATCCCAAGTAACAGAAATTTGAAGGAAGAAGTAAAAGATTATACTACACTAAACTGGACTAAGTTCTGGATTCTTCAGATTCATGATTTAGAGGAATAAACATATGAGCATTAATAGTAAATCAAGGGTATACAAAATGTATGTCAGGCCAATCAGGATGTAAGCAGTAGAGTGAAGAGTGGAACTTTATCAACTAAATGTCTGCTCGATAGTAAATGGAGTGGAGCAAAATTAAGAAATATCAGCAGCAGAAGATTACGGAGAAACCATCTTGAAACAAGAAGCCTAACCAATCCAGTTCGTCAGGAAGGTCCAAAAATATGCTGTGAGAGCAAGACGTCTCTATTTTAACAATAGAGCGATAGTCCTAAATTAAATCGGAGAAGAAGACGAAAGTTTAATAAAAAATGGACCAAATTTACCGTAACCGATCAAGCCGTAAAAGAGATCAGTTTAAAATTCATGATAAATGTAAGGTGAATAATAAAAATAAAAGAAAAACGCCCCTAAATACAAAAGAAAATATTACAGCGGTCATGGATTGAGATTTTGTTCGACAATTTCTCAAAACGTCTTTTACGTCTCAGACATTGTTAATATAAGCAAGTCAAATTTACAAGTAATTCTAGAAGGTGATAAGTTTAGACCATACGAGCCAAAATGTATCCAACTGAAATAACCATGCAAAAGATTTGAATTTTATTTAGGATGCGAGAAAAATATTTACCGAATAGTTAAGCTTTTTTTGGATTATCTAAATGAATTACAACTCATCACTAGACAATCCCCACACTTCCAGCAACTTAGTTATCTGACGTATTCTAGTTTAGTTGTCAGAGAGTGACTGGATCAACAGTTCACCTGACGCTGGATGTGTGGAAATCGACTAGTTTTTTGTATACGAATAACTTTTCTTTGTATCTTTAAAAATGACGTTCATTGATTGTGTAATATTAATTTTTCAGGATATATATCGAACAATAACTATAGTAACTTGTTTTGACGTAGTTTTTAGTGCTGATTCTAATTCCGTCTTCTAAATTGTTAGAGCATACTAAAATTTCGATATATCCTAACCTAAAAATCTAAAAAATGATGTATTTGTCCTTTTCGAGTGCAATGTAATGCTGTGAGAAAAACAGGAATCAAAAGGGAAAAAAAAAACAATATTCAGCTTTTCTACATATTTTTTGTTGCTGAATCCGATCCTGCTATCAGAATCGTCCCAGCGCGTTTAGACATTGAGATATCCTAAACTAAATCCTCAAAGAATTCTGTTATTAACATCATTGATGGTTAACAAAAAAAAAAACAAATTACGTACAAGTGACTTATGACGTATTTTTAACCACTAAACTGAATTCATAACTGCTCCATAACATCCAGATTTCAAGATATCTTAACCTCCAGGTTTCCTTGTTAAACTTGTATACTCACAGCTTATCATCAGCAATGATTCATTTCAATAAATTCTTATCAGAGGCAACCAACATTCTATGGCATTTTTGGAAAAAATTCAGTATTCTTGTCACCATGTGGCAAGTGACACGTTTTATAGTAAATTTTTTGCCGTGTTCACATAGCACTGAATTTTTTAGATTTCTGTCTCACGTGCTTGATAAGATTCGACAGTTTTTGAGTACCATAGCCTTTGCAAATCAAAATTATTGGAAATTATTCATTTATCTGTCTAGTATCATAAAATTTTACATACGTAACACTTGTATTAATTTAACAAAAAGCTAATTCTTATCATTTCTGGATAGAACGTATTTCTAAAATTACAATTTACTTATAACAGGTATTAACACACAAATAATAACCTAATTTTCAGTGATTATCCTATTTTCAAGATAGGAAAAACCCATTTTCTCAGTTTTTCAACTCTTTAGTTAAAATTTTCTGAAAAAGGAACTAAAAATTCAATTAACCTCACAAATATAAATGTCAGAATCCTTCCCAAGTAAACAAACTAGTCAAGTAATTTTTATTATCACTTTTATCACCAAAACACAGAATAAAGTTGGTCTAAAATCATGGATCGTTACCTTTGATCATACATAAAAATATTTCGGATGGTCCTTTTAAAATTGGACGAGAAAATGGATAACTTAGATCCATCTAAAAAAAGTGTTATTAGACTTAATGGTGTCAAACACATTTTTAATTTGAAATGAATGGTTAAAGTATTTTTAAGTGTATTTCGGATTTAATATTTATGATGATTTGTTAATACGAGAAAGATAATATCTGTTAAATGATCGCCGTTTTTCTTTGCTTGTGTTTCTTTATTTATATTTTCCGTAATAGCCCTATAATTCATTCTGATGTATAATCTTGGTAGACAATCTTAATTAATTTTTTTGTCAATTCACTCCTATGTTTTCAAGTTAAAAATAGTACAGATACATAAAAATATGGACAAAGGAAGGTCCATTATATATATATATATATATATATATATATATATATATATATATATATATATATATATATATATATACAGTGTGACCAGGAAAGTCCGCATTATATCATCATCATCATCATCAATCAGCCCAATCTTGTCCACTGTTGAACATAGGCCTCTCGTAAGTTTTGCCACTCATTTCTGTCCCGTGCCGCTTACATCCAGTTTGATTCTATGGGCCATATATCGTCAGTCCATCTGGTAGGCGGGCGGCTTCTTCCTCGGTTAGCCTCCTGTCTTGGTCTCCATTCCAAGATTTTTCTCGTCCATCGATTGTCCGTGTTCCTAGCGACATGTTCAGCCCAGTTCCACTTTAACGTTGTAATTCTCCTGACTGCATCTGCAACACCCGTCCTTCGTCGTATTTCTGTATTCGGTATTCTATCTCTGATGCTAACTCCCAGCATAGATCTTTCCATGACCAATTGTGTCACTCTCAACTTATTTACGCTTTTCTTTGTTAGTGTTAGCGTCTCTGCTCCATATGTCAAAACGGGGAGGATACACTGGTCAAACACCTTTCTCTTCAAGCAAACAGGGATGTTCGATTTAAGTATATTTTTCAGTTTTCCGAAAGCTGTCCACGTCAGCCCTATTCTTCTTAGTATTTCGCATGTTTGGTTATCTCGGCCTAAACGGATTTCATGTTCTAGGTATTTATAGGTGGTGACTTGTTCGATCTTGTGGTCTCCTACTGAGATATTGTCGTTTAGTATAAGGTTGATCATAAATTTAATTTTCTCACAATTTATTTTTTGACCAACATCACTTGATAGTCTGTAAAGCTTTTCCAACATTCTTGCTATTTTATTCGTGCTATCCGATATGAGGACAATGTCTTCGTCGAATCTTAGGTGATTAAGGTCCTCCCCGTTTATGTTTACTCCCATATTTCCTTCAAAAGGAATCTGCTTGTACATATATTCCAAGATAGTGGTAAACAATTTCGGTGAGCTTGTATCTCCTTGCCGAACTCCACGTTCTATTTTGAAGGTATTTATGTCTTTGTGGAGTCTGACACAGGCTGTGGCTGTATCGTATATGTTCTTGATTAACGAAATGTAGCGGTGGTCGATTCGACTGTCTACAAGCGCCCTCAGCATTTTATATTGATCTATGGTATCAAATGCTTCTTCATAATCAATAAATATAAGAATAAGTGGGTTATTGTATTCTATGCGCTTTTCTATCAGGGACTTAAGAACTTGTAGGTGGTCATTCGTTCCATAACCAGAGCGAAACCCAGCCTGTTCGCAAGGTTGATAACTATCTAATTTATTTGTTAGTCGATTTGTTATTATCTTTAGGGATAACTTACACATGTGTGAGAGCAAACTGATTGGGCGGCATACGTTAAATAACTTCTGTAAAATGCGGGTTAATGTTGGTCCCCCTTCTTTTATGGCTTCAACTACCACTTCATCTTCCCCAGACGCCTTGTTTTTCTTCATGCCAGCAATAGCATTTGCCATTTCATCTTCTGTGATGTCTGGTATATCTTCGGATCAGACATTTCGGATTTCTGGTATTGGTGGGCGATCTTTGCTGTCCACGTTGATTTTATACAGTTTGGAGTAACTGCTATCTTCAGCAGTTCCTCTCTATTTGTTTCTTTTATTTCTTAGCTTACAGACATTATTTGTACCTTCTGCTAGTTTTCTGCGTAGGACTTTTAGGCTCTTATTATTCTCTATAACCTGGGAAATATGTTCTGTATTGTATTTCCTGACATCCTTTCTAATTTCTTTAGAGATTTCTTTATTTAACTTTCTTAGTTCTTCAGAGTTGGTTGAGTTTCTGTCCCTAAGTTCCTTTCTTGTTTTATAAGATTTCTTATATTTTGGGCAATTTTGTCGTTCTTGTTTGTTGTTTTGATTCCGTATTTTGCGTGAGCATTTTTTAGGGTAGAGTTTATTTGTGCTGTTACTTGTTCTATATCAAGTCCATCTTCCTGGAGGAGCTCTATGTGTTTTAATTCAGAAGTTATGAACTTTTCATAGGATTCCTTGTCTTTAATAGAGGTCTATTTATTTCTTCGATTTCCAGTTACTATCCTTGCTCGATCTCGCTTTAAATTTAGCCTTATCATCGCCCTGATTAACCTGTGGACACTTCCTACTGACACTTTGTTAAGGACTGTTACATCGTGAATGATGTTCTTTTTGTCAGTGATTATGAAGTCGTTCTTCGTGCTACCATCTGGGCTCACCCAAATTCATTTACGTTGTTTGCTCCTTTTGAAAAACGAGTTCATAACATATAGTTTGTGATGTAGTAGAAAGTTGAGCAAAGTTTCACCCCTATCGTTCATTGTTTCATAACCATAGGGTCCCATAGAGATCTCCGCATCATCTTTTTTGAATCCAAGTTTGGCATTGAAGTCACCCATGAGGACTGTATAATGTGCTTTGTCTTTACACATGGCTTTATATACATCTTCGTAGAAGTCCTCGATATCTTCTTCATTCTGGCTACTTGTTGGTGCATATACTTGGATGATTTTGATAGCATGTCTCTCGCATTATATAGGATTTTTTTATTAACAGTTTTATTCAAAATTTAACTTTGGCAGCAATTTCTGCCTTAATCGAGATGAAAATTAACCAAAAAAATTACAGTCACGTGATTAGCATTATCTGTTAAATTTTAATTTTTTTCCAAAAAAAAAAACAAAGTGGAGTTATATCTCAAATTATCGAAAAAGTTATTAGAAGAAGTTTTTTTAAATGCATATGCAAAATTTCACTTGTATAAAATAATTTAGATTTTTTGCCCATTTTTTTGTAAATTACATCACTGTTGCAAAATAAGACTCAACGCAACCTACATAAAACCTCTTAGTTTTGACAATGCTTCATTCCAGACATATTTTGTTTAGTGAAGCACCATGTTAAATATGTGTTTTTCTACAAAATCTATTAAAATTAACTGCATTTAAAATTTATTTTCCACCTAATGCAGACTTTCCTGATGACACTGTGTGCTTGTTTGTCTTAATTATAATGTGTATGATTTTTAGACATAAACTGCGTTTTCTAAAATAGTTATTTTATGAAGTTAACTAATACAGGATCAGAAACAAATAAACTTTGCATCACATGTGACCAAATTTTAATAGCCTTATTTGGATTTTGTAAAAAAACACACATATGGCGTTACTTTAAACAAAATATGTCTGGAATGAAGCATTGTCAAAACTAAGAGGTTTTATGTTGATTGCGTTGAATATTATTTTGAAACAGTGGTACAATTTACAAAAAATGGCCAAAAAATCTAAATTATCTTATACAGCTTTAATGTTGCATATGAACTAAAAATTGCATTTAGAAAAATCTTCTCTAATAATTTTTTTCGATATTTTGAGATAAACCCCACTTTTGAATTTTTGTTTGGAAAAAAACTAAAGTAATGTTTGGTTAATTTTCATCTCGATCGAAGCAGAAATTGATGTCAAAGTCAAATTTCGAATAAAGTTGTTAATAAAAAAAATCCCCTATGATGCGAATTTTACTGGTTACATTGTATATAAACAAGTGAATATTGGAGTATGCAGCAAGTAAAAGAGTACTTTTAAAGTTAATTCGAGCTTTCCAAAATCTTTTTTATTATTTTCGTCTTCAGAGAGACTACAAATAATTACAAAAAAAAAGTAAAGAAAGTTTTCCTTAACTAATCTTAAGTAACTTACATTTTCTTTGAGATTGACCACAGGGTTGTTAAAAAGTTTTATGACAATATAAAAGTTTTTTTGTGGTTATATTATATTTAATACGTAAAACTATTTTTAATTTGACATTTACATGATGTTGTCTGAACGCTGAATAAGAATAAAACTAGGGTTCAAGATCAGATTAAGACACACTTAACATCTTAAATTAATTTAAAATCAAAAAGACAGAGGGATTCATTTTGTTCGTTCTTTCTTGAGTCACGTGTAATTTAAAAAGAAATATTGAAATATTAGAGGTTATGATAATTGTCCTCTGTCAGAATGTCAACAAATTTTCAGTGGATTGTTTATTTTATTTTTATATTTTTATACTTGAGCGTGTTCAAAGCTGATTATGCAGAAGAGGGGCTGTTAGGAAAACTGTCATCGTTATTGTTAATAACGCTTGTATTTGTAGGTAATGATGTATCTAATAATAAAAGATATGAATCGATTTCGCCTAAAAGTTTTATATCTCTTTTTATTTATGCTGTTAGGTTGTTGTGAAATGAAGGCAATTTCTAGGAAAAGCCTCTTGACATTTATCGACTGTGTAGCTAACACTCGCACTGATCCATAATCTATACTATGCAATTGTTTATTAACATTACTCTTTGGATGAAACACACAATCATTCCTATGTAATGTAATTCTATTTTTTACAGTTTGAGAAGTTTGGCCGACATATACTTTATCACAATGAACACACTGAAAACTATATTTGACGGAAAATTGGGTGGAGTTTTGTTTTAAGTTTAAAGTATACAGAGAGTTACCACCGAATTTTTATGTTGTCTATTAGTGTAGATATTCTTGAGAGCGTGGTTGTTATTTCTCTGATGTATAGCAAAGAATTAAATTTAATTACGTTTATAGGCATCATCTCTGTTACTGTTTGGAGGTTATTATTAGTTAAATGTATGTCATTATTGATGCCTTTGTTGTGGTTTGTCTCATAACCATTGTTTGTTTATGTTAATGATAACGACGAACTAAATAATAGTATTTTTATTAGTGTTGAAGGATGGAAATTATCTGTGAAAAGATGTAAAAGGATATTGAGGTTTATCTATGAAAAAATGTGTGTATGATTTTTAAAACCCTTTTTTCATTTTTCATTTTTATGTAATGTTTGTGATATGAGTTGCAGTTGAGGAATCTATCTGAGCTTCATGATTTTCTGCATCAAACTTTACTGATTATATTCTCAACAATACGTATAAACTTGGTATCTAAGAAGGGTACTGAATGATTGTCATGTCCCCTTTCTATAGTTTACGGTATAAATGGGTCATATTTCTTAACGGTTTTGATTATCTCATGGATACAATCTTCAGATGAGGATAATATTATATGATCGATATATTTTTTAAAGAAATCTAAATTAAAAGAAAGAACTAGTACAGCTGTATCCAGCAGTTCGTTCGTCATACATGCAGCCAAAATAGATGTGGGTGCTACAGGAGTGCCAAAACTTTATAAAGTTTACCATTGAAGGAGAAAAATGTGTTACTGAATAAAAAAGAATTAAGTTCCATAAAAGATTTCTTTTTCATGCTACAATGGTTGCTAATACGGGTTCAGTTTTTTTGGATAGCAGACATACATCTAAATAAACATTACTAAATAGGGTTACCCCATCCAAGCTAGCTATAGCAAAATTGTTAGGTAAAACTATCTTATCAAATAAATTAGTAACTTCAAGAATCTTTTATATAGTATTAATTGTCATAGTCATATACTTTTGTCAATATATGAGTGATGAGAGATACAATAAGCCCTATAGGAGATGGAATAGGGGCTACTATTGGTCTGGCTGATAGTGTCGGTTTATGGATTTCGGTTAAAGGCATTTCTTCCAAGTTTTAAGCTATCAATACAATCATTACCTCTAAATACAAGCGTTATTAACAATAACGGTAACAGTTTTCCTTAAAAAAAAATTCAGAAAGTAACTTAACTGCCCTTCCACTGCATAATCAGCTTTGAACACAAAGTATAAAATTAGAAAAATTAAATTATGAAGCCACTGAAAATGTGTTGACATTCTGGCAGATTATTATCCTAACTTCTAATATTGCAATATTTCATTATAATTTACATTCAAGAAGAAACGAACAAAATCGTTCGTGTTGCTTTTTTGATTTTAAATTAATTTTAAGATTTTGGGTGCTTTAATCTGGTCTTGGACCCCCTAGTTTTATTCTCTTTGGTAATCTATATCATCAAACTTTTTAACAGCATCGTGATCAATTTCAAAAAAGATATAAATAATTTAAGATTAATTAAGGATTTTTGTTGTTGATTTTTTCTTTTTTGTAATTATTTGTAGTCTCATTGAAAATGATAATAAAGATTTTCACTTGTCCTAAAAATACAAAATTGTTGGTATCCAATAGTTTTATTTTAAAAATGTGTAAATGTATATGAACAAAACTGATTCATCATCATCATCATCGTGTAACCGTTATTGTCCACTGAACATAGGCCTCCTCTAACTTCCTCCATGTCTCTCGATTCTGGGCCGTCATTACCCAGTTCCCAGCAATTGTCTTTATATCATCGCTCCAGCGTGTTAGTGGTCTACCTCTATCCACCTGTCGTTTGATGTTCTCGCCATATGACCTGCCCATCTCCATTTCTTTCTGGTTATGTGTTCAACTACGTCTTTTACTTTGGTTCTTTTTCTGATGGCATTATTGGGTATTCTGTCTATTTTAGTGATTCCAAGCATGGCTCTCTTGGTCTACTTTTAGATTTTCTGCTGACTTTTTTGTTAATGTCAAAGTTTCTGCTCCATATGGTCTTATCGGTAACACGCATTGTTCATATACTTTTCTCTTCAGACATATGGGTATATCACATTTTAATACCTCTCGTAATTTGCCAAAAGCAGCCCAACCCAAAACTATTGTACGCAGTATCTCGTGTGTTTGATTGTTTTTTCCAATTTGTATTTCGTGCCCGAGGTATTTGTACATATGCGTCTCTTTTATCTCGGAGTTGCCTATTCTGATGTTTTGTGCAAGCACTAGATTTGTCATTATTTGAGTTTTACTTGCATTTATTCGGAGATCGAATTTTAAGGCCTATAATATTTGCTCCAGCATCTGTTCTGCATCGCCGATGTTATCTGTGATAAGAAAGATGTCATCTGCGAATCTAAGGTGTGTTAGCTTTTCGCCATCGATATTGATGCCTCTATTCTCCCAGAGCAGTGATTTTATTGCGTATTCGAGGACGGCTGTGAAAAGTTTAGGTGAAATGGTTACCCCTTGTTGTTGAACAAAACTGATTAGTAGTAATGAATATTAATTGGTTATTTACTACCATATATTCAAAATGCATACTAAGATTCATTATTATGAGGGTATTAAACGAAAACAAATATTCAAAATGATTTTATTGAATTTCAAAATAGGCTTCATGACGATTGATATATTCTTATATGCGTTTAAACTAATCCAAAAATCTTTTTTACCACTATGAAGATGGTATTCCAAAGATACATTTGGAATGCATTGCTAAAGATAACCTAAAATTGTTTGCAAATTTAATGTCCATTCTACATTATATTTAATGATTTTATTTCAAAAATCGTGAACAATTTACATTATTACATTATTATTTAATATACATTGCATGAGATTCGGGGAGATGGCGCAACTTGTATTATACTTTTTCTTTAATATGATGTAAGTTGCTAAAGGGACTCAACTTTCTTATGGTAAGGTGTTCATATCTGCCCCGTACTGACTGGAACCAATGACTTCGAAACCAGTCTAGATGGCGAGCACTACCTATGGAAAAAAAGTCCACCCTTTTTTTGAACTCATATTAATGTTGATGCATTAAATATGTGATAACATATCTCAAGTTCAATGATGACTGACTGTATATTTAATGCACATAGTCACTTTACATTTAATATATGATAATATTAAATTTAATGGAATAAATTAATTTAGATTAATGTAAATTATTAAACTTAATGCATTACATTATATGCATTTAATAAGCGTCTGTGAAATTTGCTTCCAGCATATTTACATTAAATTTCATACATCTTCTTTTTACAGTGTGCATCAACCTCCTTTTCTGGCGTAAAATATCGTTGATTGCAGTTTGTGTTTTATGTCCAAGAAAAATAAAGTGTAAATCATTGAATGCCAAATGAGGATGTATGACGTTTAAGCCGATGTCTGAGAACTCGCATTGTCTTGGTGGAAAATGACCGGTTGTGTACCATTTAAAATTGACCGTTCCAATTTTTTTTTTTTAAAACAGGCGATTATTTTCTTTAAAGTGTTTTATGCGCCAGCAACATTAATTGGTTTTGGCTCATTATAAAAACCTCATACGGTCAATTGCTCTTTATTTTCGGGATCATAGACTGGATCTTATAAATACTTCTTTAAGCACTAGATCAATCAACTAAAGAGATCTTCAATCTTGTTCATCCAGCCCTTTGCGTTCAGTGCTGGATATAGACCTCCCGCATTCTTGTCCATTGTGCTCTATCTTGAGCGATTTGCATCCAATTTGTTGTAATTCTCTTGAGATCGTCAGTTCAACGAGTAGGGGATCTTCCTCTACTTCTTTTTTCTAATCTCGGCCTCCACTCAAGTAAGCTCTTCGTCCACCTTCCATCACTGAATCGGGCAACATGTCCGGCCCAGTTCCACTTGAGTGTCGCAATTCGGAAAATTACGTCGGTAACTCCTGTCTTTCTTCTCAGGTCTTCATTTCTAACTCGGTCACGCAGCGATATACCTAGCATTGACTTTTCCATCTTTCTCTGAGTTATTTGCAGCGTTTTAGAAGTTGCTGTTGTCAACGTCAAAGTTTCGGCACCGTAGATCATAACTGGTAACACACATTGGTAAAATCTTTTACGTTTTAAAGAAATTGGTATATCGGTTTTAAGATTTCTTTAAGTTTTTCATAGGTTGCCCATGCGAGATTTACTCTTCTCCGTAGCTCGCATGTTTGATTATCTCTTTTGATCTTTATTTTGTGTTCAAGGTATATGTATATTTCCACTAGGTACCAGATTGGTCATAAATTTTATTTTTGATATATTTACTCACATTGGCGCACACAAGCTGCAGTTCATCTAACATTGTACATATCTCATTGAGATTATCGGAAAACAAAACTATGTCGTTCGCGAACCTCAAATTTGTTAATCTTTGGCCGTCTACATTCAGGCTTTTTTTTTCCCACTTAAGTTTGTTTACAGGCGTATTCTGATACTGCGATAAGGTATCCCCTGTTGGACTCCTCTGCCAATTAGGATATGATCCGTGTTTCTGTGTAGTTTCACCGACATAGTTGCATTCCTGTATATATTGTAAATTAACTTTGTGTATCGATAGTCAATGCGGCATGCTTGTAATGCTTCCATAATTTTGTCAAGCTCTACCGTATCAAAGGCCTTATGGAAATCCACAAAAGCCAGCACGAGTGGTCGATTGTATTCGATAGTTTTTTCTATTACCGTTTTGATGCTCTGTATGTGATCGTTTATTTCAAACCCAGTACGAAACCCCACTTGCTGTATTTGTTAGTAGAAATCAAGTTTTTTCTCAAGTCGATTCATTACCATTCTTGTTAGGAGTTTATATAGGTGACTAAGAAGGCTTATTGGTCTGTACTTTTCCGAATCATGGGATCTTCTTTTTCGTAAATCAAAATTACCTCAGCATTGTGCCACTTGTAGGGTATTGTACTGCCCAAATTAAAAAGGTTCTTTATTTTCTTAAGTAAACAAACACCTCCGATTTTGATTGCATCAGTAACTACACCATCTTCGCCTGGAGATTTGGTATTCTTAGTTTTTCTTAGGAGAACTTTAGTGTAAATCCTTGAAAAACGACACTCATACCCTTTACATAAAGAGGGAAGCTTGGTGAATTAAAACTATCAACTCTCTTTAATAAAAAACAGACAATGAGCCAGGGAATACCTGTATGTAAACCTAGATGAGAAATTTACCTGAAACTCACTCTTGTAGAAAGTATATAGATTCAATTATTGGAATATAAGGGTGTAAGAGAAGGGCATAGAAGAGGTGGATCTCCTAAAGTTATTATTTTTTTAGACGCTTCCTTTGAGGATTTTTCTGGAGTTGCCTAAAAATTTCCTATTAAGGAAATATACGAGTATCGAAGGGATAATTACAAATTATCTCAAATAGAAAGAGGTGTTATTATTATACCTATTTTTGTACACAATATTTCAAATCAGCTGGACTAGAGAAGTGAATTAAAATGTATACAACCAGTCAAACAAATTAGCATAGTTTACGAGTTAGATAAAATCATGTAAAAGTGTGTTTCAGATAATATTTTGGTTTTGATAATAAAAAAGACATAAAAAATTAGATTACATTTCACTTGACCAGTTTTGTTTCATTTAAGATATGTTATTCTTAGCATATAATTTAAAAATAAATTTTATTAAGTTTTATATATTTTTTACCTAGATATTAAACATTACAAATTACACAACAAAGCCCTTACATACTTTCTTAAATATTCAGCTTAAATTATTCAACACACATAATTATGAATGATTAAAATTTGTATTATCATAATAGCAAGATAAATTTACAAAGTATTTGAAAGAAGGGATCAAGAAATTATTTTACTTTAAAGAAAGGATTATTGGAGAGTGAAGTATAATGTCTTCGTACACCTGAAATTTTACGAAAAGGGGTAGCAAATTGGGAAGAAACCTAACAAAGTGATATATTGGATTAACAAATAAAGTTAACAAGATATCATTAAAGCTTTTATAAATGGTAATGACTTTAAGAAGGTCATGCACATCCTGTCATATTCATTGATAATTTTTTAGAAGACAAAAATGATATTTTTCAAAATATTAAATATATCCTGAATAATATTTATAGCATGTAGTCTTTAATAAGTTACCATATATATAATATCAGTAAGGTAACCCAAAACATCTATTAATTTTTTTCAAATTTGAGTTTTTCATCATTTGGAGGATACTGACTTTATATGTTGTATTTTCATTTTCGTTCTTAAACCTAATAACTTCTATTCCCAATTTGCTTTTTTATATATATTAGTTCCCTTATTGTTCTTATTCTCTTCCCCTACCCGTGAAAATTTTGAAGATCCTGTTCAGACAGAAAAAAATATAAGAAATTACTGAGCTATATTAGACCAACTTTTACAAAAAAAAAATTATTAAAGAAAAGTCGTGGATGAAAACAAAAATACCATAATAGCTATAAATAAATGTTAACTCAACTCCAAGGAAATATCCAAGATCAAACTGCTAGAAGTACGAAAAACACTTAAACTTCCTAATAGCGTAAATTTGTTCTTGGAAAATACTTGGTGATTTGCCCAAGCGTTCAAAGTATGTTTTTCCTGGTCCATAGACTCCCATTTCAGTTTCCTTTGTTTCACGACTCGCCCTTGTATTAAAGTATTTCACAAATTTCTTTTTAATTTCATCTTAGATCATGTCCTACGTTTGCTGATTTCTATATGAGAGATGAGGCCTTCGTTTACTGAATATATTACTCTACTACTATTATATTCGTTACCTTTTGTGCAATATTTTTTCTAATATATGTAGACATGTAATGTTAAAAATTAATTTCATAATGGCTGTTGGGCAAGTTTTCATTGCTTCAGTTATGCATGCACAGACTTTCCTTAATCTTTCCAAAGATTGGCTTCGTGTTCTTATCTTCCAGGCGTCTGAGACAAGTGTGACGATTGATGATCTCACTGCAGGATATTTGGTAGCTTCGCGAAGTTCCTATAGTTTCTAACGACTTTTGTGGACTTGTGATTACTTTTATTTCTAATTTACTCAGAAAAAATTTATTAACCACGTTAAGTCTCAGATATTTAACCTCTGACTACCTCTCAGTCGTGTTTTCATCTATTTTGATGTCTTTCAGGTTAAGACTTCATTTTATTGTAAAGGATACTAAGGTGATTTTAGTAAAGTTAACGTTGAGCTCCATCAACTGATATCATTGTTTAGCCTAGGCAGGTCCCATTTGAATTATGTTGCAAAGAATGTTCTCAAATTTTCTCTCTCATAATGAACTAAAATATTTCATTTAGTTTCAACTTCTTACATTTTGTACACCCTTTATAAATAAATTGCCGATTTCAATGGCTTTTACTCACGCCAACTAATTTAAATAAACCATTATTTTAGGTGTTAATAAGGATAAGTATCTAGATTAACAAAGGTGGAGGCGCCTCGTTCTTTATAGCGAAAAACTACTTCATCGCATATATATAAGGAGTCCTATAAGTACTATTATGCAGTGCCAGAGCCCATACATTCCGTATAAATATTGGTATTTATTCAAATTTCGAACTATGGGTCATATTTCAGGCAATCGACAGTGCGAGGATTGATTCCAGATACAGAAATCTTCTGAAATATATTTACAATAAGGCCCCACTGCAAGTAAAGATAACAGAGGACCTAGAAATACAGAAGATTTATATTCATCGAAAGGTGCGACAGGGAAATACGATTTCCTTACTTTAACATTGGAAAATGTCTTTAAGCAATCGGACTGGGAACATAAGGGCATTAGCGTCGATGGTAGATATCTCAACCATTTATGTTTTGCGGATGACGTGGTATTAATAAGTAAAAATTTAGACCATTCACAGGAAATGCTCTGTAAATTGCAAAATGCTTCAGAAAAAGTTGGATTAAGCATCAACTTAGCAAAAAACAAAATAATGTCTTCAGAAGATACGCCAAATCATGTAGGAAACAACGAAATACAAAGAGTCGAGGAATATATATATATATATATATATATATATATATATATATATATATATATATATATATATATATATATGTATATATTTAGGCCATCTGATTAGACTTTGGAAAAAAATTAAGAAGCGGACCTAAATAGAAGAATTAGAATGTCATATGCAGCCATTGGAAGTTGGCATACGCTCTTAAAAACCCGATATGCCTATTAATTTGGTAAAAAGAGTATTTGACTCGTGCGTTCTTTTAGTAATGACCTATGGAATGGAAACAACCACATTAAGAGTTAAAGCAGCTTATAAACTGCGTACTACACAGCGATCAATAGAAAGAATCATGCGGGGAATATCACTACGTGATCGAATAAGGAACGAAGAAGTAAGAAGACGCACGAAAGTGGAGGATGTGATAAAATGCATTGCTACTTTAAAATGGACCAGGCTAGGACAGTCGCTAGGCAATATAAATATATATATATATATATATATATATATATATATATATATATATATATATATATATATATATATAGAGAGAGAGAGAGAGAGAGAGAGATATTGGCGACAGTGAATTTTTAAAATATCCTGAAAATAAAGCTCCTTATTATTAAATATCGAAATAACTTTACCTGTCCCTGTTTAATTATATTACTCTCCAAAAGCTTTTATATTCTGCCTAATCGCGAATCTATAAATGACCTTCTTCTCTTCACTGAACACGCTTTTCTTTAAATTCAGCCAGTCAAACGGCCTCCTTCATTATTAACTTGGTGATGTTGTGAATACAAAGATTTACCTTTTTCTCCTGACTGATAAGCAGGGTCGGTAAAGATTGCCGACCCCTGGAATCTGTAGCACTAAACCATTTATCATTCTGTTTTGCTCAAACTTTCTTAATCTGAATTTAATATTCTTATCCTAAGGATATTATAGTCTTGTGTACACGCAAGCCTTTTTATATTTAAGTGAAAAAGTTTTTATCTGAACATAAAAAATGCATAGTAAATATACACAGTGTTGGGGGAAATGAAGCCAATCTTTAATCCACACATTCTTTTAGTAAAAAATAGGCTCGAACATTTTTCCTTTTGACGCTTCGCGTTTAAGATACAGTGTGTAAAAAAATTATAAAAATAACACTTGTAAATTTTCTCTCTATTGTTCAAAAGAAAATATTTTTCAGAATTGATAAGTCGATTAAGGGCGTCGTCCACCTTTGAGCTGTAAAATCCTAGCATATTTTTAACAATTAATTGCAAAGGAACTACTGAAGATAATTGAGACATGTTTTTTTTTTTTTTTTTTTTTGGTACAAGCTTCATATTTTAAAATATATGTTTAGCAAGTAATAATAATCACCTTGGGATGTCCTGGACCCTGGAAAAAAGTAATATGCAACTTTGTGGTAAGGCTTTGGCCCTCTGAGTTCTTTGAGATCAAAAAAATTAAATAGTTTTTTATTTTGTGTTACGTTTACTATGTTTTTGCGAAAGAGATTTTTTTAAATTGAAATTTGTTAAAATTACGTAGTTGTTTATAAAAAGTTTGAATTTCGACCTATTTTTTTGACCTATTAAAGGCTATACAAATGGAAGAATACAAAATTTTCAAAATCGTAATTGGTGAAATATATTTACATTCGATAAATATTTCTAGTAGAAGTCTTCCAAAAAGTTGAAAAAATGCAACTTTTAGGATATCGCGTTTAAAGATAAATGACAGTTTAAAACGTGGCTGGAGAAACTTACGATCTAATCGGCTATACCAGCGCCGTAGAATTCTCCTTCCTTGACACGGAACCGTTCTTGGTCTGCCAAATGCACCTGTCTTTGTTTGATTCAGGCCTTTTTGCTGCGTCGCTCATTCTCCGCTCCGAGCGGTCGATGCGGTCCTCGTCGAGTCGAGCTGCGCACATATCTGCTTGAGGTCTCATGGAAAATCCCAAGACTTCCATAGTTTGTAGAATCGATGAAAATCCCTCATTGAAAATCACGACTGCCAAATGAATTGCAGTTTTGATCAACTCGTTGTTTTTTTTGAGTATGGGGCCCAAATATATTTCCAATAAACTCTCAGATTACTAACTTTTGTATATTGATTTCATTAATTTGACGATCGAGGGAGCTAGGGGAAGTCTGTCATGTTGAAAAGTCGCCAAAATCCTGTTAGCCTCGGCCTGACGCCACTTGCATCAAGTATCCTTGCCTTTGAGTGTTGGGGATTGTCATATGATGAACTGCAGTGCTCCAAGGATGCCTAAATTGCAGGTTTTATTTTTTCTACATAATGAGAGTTTCTGCGAATTGCCATTCCGTAAACTGAGCTAGCTCGGAAAGGTAACGTGAAAAAGGTACAACAATACTCATACATTCACAAACATTCACAAAACATCAACAAAACAACTGCTATACCCTTCCGAAAAAGAATTTATACCTGAAAGAGACACGGGCAGCCACGCGCCTAGAGCGCTCAAAAAGGACAGAGATGGCCATATTACAGGTTACGAGGAAAAGTGTATTTTACCAAATCCTTCATATGGCGTGTTCCTGATTACATCTAGATTTAAAATATTCCAAAAAAATAGAAAGGTCAAAGGTGGACGACCCCCTTAAGAAAAACTTGCGAAAGATTTTTTTGGAACCATTTTTACACAAATTTTTCTCCTTCCTAATTTATTAGTCAAAATCTGATGAACAGGCATATGAGCTAAATTTAACTCTTCCTTAATCATGACTGTTAACCGACGCTTAAAGGCATAAGATCACGGATTCTGTCGACATTTTCATCGCTTCTTGAGGATGAAAACCTTCCGCTACGTGGCCGATCTTCAATCGACTCTGTTTTTTCTTAAAATGCCTAAAACTACCGAAAAATCTGGACCTTTGTCAAAGCTCTGTTTCCGAAGGACTGGTAAAGTTTTGCAAAAGTTTGTATTTGCGGAGTAATAAACAAAAACAAATATTTATCATTGAAAATGGTTTTATTGTTTTTCAAAATATTTTCCACGATATTCAATACAAGAAGTACTGTTGTCACTAGGAAGATGATATCTTCAAAACATGGTTTAAAAATGGCGTAAAAAATCTTTAACTAGGCGGCTAATTCTTCATATCCGGGGCAAAAAGAAATAAATGGGTGTCAAATCAGAGCTGTACGATTGTTGACTTGTCAATTCCACGTTGTAAGTGCTCAAAGGGTCACTTATTTGAGCCGATGTGTGAGAGCTCACATCCGGTTTGTTTTTCTCAATTCACCGAAGAATTCCTGGCAAACAAATAGTTGTGTACCATATACAGTAGACCTTTTTACAATTTTCTAAAGGCACATTGCGACAAAGCCAATTTAGTCGAAAAAACAGGCAACTATTTGGTTGAAGTTGCTTCATTCGGGAAACATTTTTGTTGATTTTGGCTCATCAGGATCTACTATGGTTTAGTTTCGGGTTTTTACGCATAGATTATAAAATGGTCACCTATCAGGATCTTAGAAATATTTCTGAGCTTTTGCTTGCATAAGTTAACACGAGCCTTTTCACATAACATCTTCTTGCCTTCGAAGAGTGAGACAGTGCTTCCCCGTAAATTAAAGCACAGCAGCACACCCTGTCTATTTTATTTTAAACTGTCTGTGTTTAGCATTAGTAACTTTTAAGTGTTTCGCATAAAAATCGATTTATCTCGAAAACCGCCAATTTAATCGAAATAAATCAAAGTATTCTTTTTGAAGAGGAATAACCAAAGTAATAAAAAAAACATTTTTCTGCTCTATAAAATGAGATCTGTCAAAAATTAGGCTCAACGAGTGCGACTGCAAGTCCATTCCTGACTTTTCTGATGATCTAAAACATTTACTATAGTATGAGTCTTTACAGCTTCTAAAAAATATTAAGATTTCGTTAAACTATACAAGTCCGTTAAAAACTTAAAACCGATAAGGTTAATCTCTGGGGACCCCTTTATGGTTCTGTATCTCCGTCAAGAGGCACTTTAGAATTTTTTTTTCTATGACAAATTAGGATTATTTTGACCTCCCCTGTATGCTCCCGGGAAATCAGGAGGTTCTTATCAGAAACCCTGTATAATAAGTAAATATGCAGATCCTAAAATATCTCAAACAATGCGTTATATATTTTTTTACGTGATACAAGAATTGAAACATATAAAAGGGCTGTATAGTCTGAATTAAATTCATTATTTAAAAAACGCAAGATATTAGATAATTCAGGGTGACTCCAAAGAAGCTGTGCTACAATTAACTTTAATTTGTTAAATAGTGACCCCCAATTTTTTGTACAATTTTTAAAATTCTGATATTTTTTCTCTTACATATCTTATACTTAAATGTAGCAGTATTCGACTTATCGACAATTAAAACTCAAAATAAATTAGTAATAACACTCAATTTGTCATTTTATTAAATGATGAAAATGTCTCCTATTGGTAAATTGCCAGTACCAAAGCAATTTATAAATTCATTCTAAGCATTTTTTACTGCCTCTGCAGTAGTAAACCTTATTTCTTGAATAATCTCATTATATTGGTCTTCTACGTCAGTTGACTTAATCTGGAAAACTATACCTTCAGGGTAACCTCATATAAGAAGTCAATAGGGCTTAAGACTGAAGACCCAGACGGGCACTCAATACACTCCTTTTATCCACCTGTTTGAGAAAACCTCATTAAAAAAAGGTGAGAAAAAAAAATGATGCACTTCTTCTCTATCACTAAATCCTATCATTATAGGAATTTATATCAGTTTCAGTTAAAATTAACTCAGTGTGATATTGTAACAAAATAAGGAACCGGACATTGAATCAGTTATCCTTGTAAATAATTATAGTATTTTATTTCGAGCTTTAACTGTCGACAGTAAATAACAAAGTTTTTAAAATATTTCTGACTTAAGTAAATACCAATAGATTGGATCAACAACTTTAATTAATTTAAAATTACTACCTGTTTCGTCTTGTCTTTTAGTTTAATGTGACAGTCCAGTTCACCTAACTACTTCTCTTTTTAAACATATCTCTTTTTTTGTTTTAGGAATTAAAGAGTCTTGCAGATTAACATGGAAAAAAATTTTACTTACCTCTTTCTTGGTTGTGGCATCTTGGATAGTATGTAAACACTATTTTTCTTCACCTACTGTTTACCAAAGTGCAATTACTGAATGCAAAACGAACAAAATTTGTTTACTTTATCCATCCATTCATCGTTATACATTAAGACTTCAGCCAAGAAAGCATTCATTTCCGTTAAATGAATTAGAACCTCAAGATTATACAAATTTAATTAGTCTTAAAGATTTTGAATTTAATATAAATGAACCAGACAAATGCCTAAATTCAGATGTATTACTCTTGGTTCTTGTAATATCAGCAGCACAAAATTCCATTAGAAGAGATACTATAAGGACCACATGGGGCCAGCAAGACAGCAAAGTTCGAGTTCTTTTTATGATAGCAGCAGTAAAGGACAATGAAATTCAAAAGTCGCTTAATATAGAACATGAAAAATATAGAGATATTATTCAAGGAAATTTCTTGGATTCTTATAGAAATTTAACTTATAAAACCGTAATGACATTAAAATATGCGGTTTATCATTGCCCAAACGCAACTTATATTTTTAAAACTGACGATGATGTGTTTTTGAACATGCCTTTAATGAAAAATTACCTTACAAATGATTTGTCTCCGTATGGAGCACAAAATTTACTCCAGTGTATTGTTTTTACTGATAGTAAACCCTTAAGAGGTAACTCAAAATGGGCAGTAACAGAGGAAGAATTTTCAGGATCACAATATCCTATCTATTGTAATGGAGCGTGGGCGCTAATGTCGCCAGATGTTCTATTTAAGCTTTACAGAGAAGCCCAAAAAACTAAGTTTTTATTTCTTGAGGACATTTTCTTGTACGGAATAGCTGGTGGAAAAGTTAAAGGGTTATTTCATAGCGATATAAGAAATCTGACACTTAGTTATAAGTCGCCCTACGGACTTGCAAATGGATATTTTGATAATATAAATTTTTTGATTGGAACCTTTGGTATGAATGATGATCAATTAAAAGAATTTTGGAATTACGTTATTAACAGACCTGTACGTAGTTCTGTGTATGAATATGGTGAAATGAATAATTAGTAGATTTGGTATTATACAGGATATGAATTTAACACTGTGGCATTTGATTGCAAAAAATTTGATAGGCGGAGTGTTAATAGGATTAAAGGGAGTACGTTTTAAAAAAAGTAGGGCTTATACAGAACGTCTCAAAAAAGCATAACTTTTTTTATTTTTTTAACCCCATATAAATTCTGCCTATCAAATTTTTCATCGATTTACCAATATAGTCGAAATTGAATAACACAGTATAAATGGACATCCTGTAGAGTACCCTCGAAAAAATCTCCACCATATGAGAATTCTTTTTAAATATTAAATATCACTTGATACATTACGAAAAATGTACAAAATGATCTGTAGAGTGATATGTACAACTCACTTAAAATTTTAGCAGAAATTTTCAAGTAACCATAAATGTCATTTTTTGTCAAAACCCAGAGATTTCGTTGGTATTTAAATCAAGATTCCAAACACGCACTTTATTAATCCTGAATTCATTAACATGGTCCAACTTTAAAACTGGTCTGGGTTAACCATTAACAGAGCAGTAAGAGATGGTTACAGAATAGCATACATTTCTGTCTGAAAGGCTACTGCATGTTATCTGAGAGAATAAAATACTCTGAACCAAATATCCTCAAATTAATGTCATACAGAATAAACTTTGATTCAACAGAAAGATGGCTTAAAGTATATAAATTTTCAAAGCTTAACAGTTTTTTAAATTTGCTGGTTCAGGATGCAAAAAATGCAGATTAATATGATCCAAAACCATTATAGGTACTTTACGATGTGATATTAAACCAATTTGTGAAGTTAGAGTACAGCATATGGACTTCCATTTTGAGTAATTTTAGGATCTTATCAAAGTAATATATTTTTGTGAATAAAATATACTTGCTTTTTTTTTTAAAGAAATGTAGTTTTAGTCTGGCATCACTCCGATGAGTGTAAGTCTACCTCTAAGTTGTTGCATTTATAATTAAAAAAGAATCTATTTATTGTTTGTTAATAAAAATTTTTTTAACTATAAATATTTTTGTATTAATTTTTTTTTCTAATTTAGTCAATTTTTCATTGATCGTTCACGATCTGTACCATCTAGTAAAAACAAACAATTTGGCAAATGATACCCATCAAACCAAATAAATTATTTTTTCCCACCAGAATAGCCTATATTTTCCTCTAGCACTCGTGCTACTACCGAACACTACAGCTCCAGGTGTTTCATTCTCTCGATATCCATCTGTAAATCACCCGGTACCCCCTAGACTGTTTGTATGGAATATAATGGACATCTGGTAAGCCCTCTCCCCCAGCTACTTAGGTAGCCACTTGTTCCAGTTTTAAGCTTCTTTAGGTACTTGAGACAATGAACCGTTTTCATTGCTTTGTCCTCGATGTATAAATGTAATTTTTGTAAGAAAATTGAAATGAATTATAAAACTGCACTAAAACGCGAAAAATATCAAATATAATGTTTTATATGAAATTGAAATTTTTGAGGTCGGCGCCAAATTAATACCTGCAAAAATATGATTCACATGAAAAGATCGAGAAACATTTTATTTGTAATTGCTATATTACCGTAGTTTGTATTAATCTTATGCTGGTAGCTATTTTGTTTTTACTTAGTAATAATTTACGGCCATCTTTAAAAGTTTTTTTTCATATGAAAATCTACATTTGTTATTTTTCGCTTGTTAGAACATTTTTAGGGACCAGTTAAAATTTTTTATAAAACTTAAATTTTTCTGTTTTAGTTTTGAAATCTTCACGATATCAATAAATTATTTGAACTAAGCACTAAGCGAGATATATAGTGTATTTTGCAATGTTTCCAAGATCGCAAAAATATCCATTTAATCCGAGGTTGTGAACAACACTATATTGAACAACAAAAAATTCTTTGATTCTGATAATTCTCCAAATTCCAGTTTTGAATGAAATTGTACAAAAGAAATTTTTAGTCTGCCATACTGTATGCACTATATTGAATTTTAAGAAATTAATTTTAAATTTTTAATCTAGACATCCAAAACCCCCAATACCGATATTTAAAGAACTATAGACAAGTAAAAATTTTTTAGTCCGACGTATTTTATTTAAAATACATATTGAGGCTGAAGGAATTAATTTAGAATCCCTAATATACACCCCAAGAAACCCCAATATCATTTTTGGACAAAATTACAAAAATTAGTTCTCAATATTGAATCTGCCATATTAAATTGTAAAAATGTACTTCAGATTCGTAACTTGCGATTTGCAAAATACCAGTTTTGAAAAAATGTGAAGAAAGTAAAATTTTCAACCACCATATTAGATCCCCATATTGAATTTACAACAAAATAATTTTAAACTCTTAATCTAATCTTAATCTACACTCTCGAAAACCCACCAAAAATGTAAAATTGACATAATTTTTTTTAAAATAATTTTATGTTCATTATTTACATCCTCAACAACTGTTCTTTACCAATTTTGAACAAAATCGAAAGAAAAATTTTTTCAACACCAGATTGGATCTGCCATATTTATTTTTTTAGAAATAATATCAAATTTGTAGTTTACACCTTTAAAAACCCACTAATAGTTAATTTTAAACCACAACAAGAGGTTTAAAATTTTAAGAACGCCGAAAAATTCCACTAACCAATTTTGAAAAAAATCGGAAAAAGTTATTTTTTTCCACTGTATTTTAAGAGCAATCTTGGAATTTACTGAACCAATTCTGACCAAAATCATATGGGACCACCGCAACAACTTTCTGAACATAATGCAAAAAATTTCATTTATATCGGTGCCGCAGTACATAAAACAACATAGCGTTCGAATTTAAAACTTCCTTGTTTTAGAAGTATATGAAATAAAATTTTTATAAAAAAATTGAACCGACCTCTAAAAGTGCGTTAAAAAGTGAAAAATAACTAGACATTTTTATATGACATAGAAATTTTTTAAGTCGGCGCCAAACTAATACCTGACAACATGTGATTCGCATAAACAGATTAAAAATACTTTATTTGTAATTGTTTCTTACCATAATTTGTATATATTAGTAGTTATTTATTTCATTTAGAAATAATTTGGCGCCGACTTCAAAAATTTCAATTTCATATAAAAATTCATCCCATCATATCCTTTCTGTGTTAGAGGTTGCACAGTTTGAATGAATTGCTACAGAACACAATTCATCCTATTACACCACCATCGAGATGATGGCCTACCTGTACCACCATATCGAGAAGAAAGTCAAAACTTACCCTCCCTGCTACAGTGATGATTGATGGCACGAAGTTTGCAATTACTGTTCGCATTTTACTTCATCTATTCACGGAGTTGTATATAGTTGTACGTTTTGCTGAATGTGATTTCAGCACTACAACGGCATAATGTGGATATATCCACTGCTATTGCATCTCACACGGAGGAATCCGTGAAAGCCGCATAAACATATATACGCCATCCGGCGGGAGGTCGGCGAAGCCGCGTTCTGTATTTGCATGCCTCCTTCCGATCTGTCCTTTGCACAGTCAAGTGCATGTCGGCACCCTGAGTCTAGTAGAGACGAAACATGTACCCCTGCCGTATCACTGTAGCGGGGAGTTTTGACTTTATTCTCGATATGGTGGTACAGGTAGGCCATCATCTCGATGATGGTGTAATAGAATGAATTGTGTTCTGTAGCAATTCATTCAAACTCTGCAACCTGTAACTCAGAGGATATGATGGAACGAAGTTTGTAATTATTGTTCGCATTTTACTTTATATATATATATATATATATATATATATATATATATATATATATGTATGTATATATATATATATATATACATATATTTATATATATATATATATATATATATATATATATATATATATATATATATATATTATATATATATATACATATGTATATACATTATATATATATATATATATACATATACAGAGCAGCAAAATATCAAGAAGGGAAAAATTTTGAAAATGCCTTGAATAAAGGGCGAAACGTCAATTGTTTTGTGTTTTTATTAAATATAGAACCTAAACCCAAGAAAAGACAAAATAAAGGAAAAATTATATATATATATATATATATATATATATATATATATATATATATATATATATATATATATATATATATATATATATATATTATTTTAATTTCATACTTTTAGTTTTAAGATAATAGTTTTTTTTTCAGGGTACGGAATGTAAAGATTCACATTTTATTATGAGTTTTTGATACTGCTTTGACTGTTTCGTAGCAACCTACCTCTAAGTTCTAGTATTCATAATTAAAAGAGTTATTTATTTTATTTATGTTAATAAAGAATTTTTTTTAAATTCAATATTTTTGTAATAAATTTAATAAATTTTTATTGATTATCCACCATCTGTCTCTTGGAGTACCAACAACCAATTTGTCAAATGATACTCATAAAAAACAAACGAAATTATTTTTTCACGTCAGGCATATTCCATAAATTCCATTTTTGGCAGTGATAAAGTAACGAGAAAATAAATATTCGTGTCGAATTGTATCGATATTTGCTTTCCAGTTACTTTGTAAAAGATAGCATTTAAATGGTAATAATAGAACCTGTAAACGGTTCGCGGTGCCTAAAATAATGTACTTTATTAGCTCTATGATCAATATCCGCCAAAGAATAGCAAAAAAAATTTCCGTTGCATTTATATGGTTTAAATACGTATTAATAGATTAAATTAATAAAAGCAACAATAAAAGACCTAAATACCTAAGCTTTGCATTAGAAAGCAAGCAAAATATCTTCTTTATGGTGAGAAAATTTATATTTTAGATACGATAACACTCTTTAACTGTATGGTGATGTATGTAATAAACGCATAAACAACATCATAGGCAAAACATATCTGTCCAAGACTTAAATTCTATAGTTTCCAAGTTTAGATCTCACAAACACGTATTCAAGTCCATAAAATATAAAAGAAGTTAATATGAATAATTACAAATAATTACTTGAGAAGAAAGTTTACTATTAAAAGTATTTATGCTAATTTTCAACTTTTGAATTAATAAAAAATCCTCATAAGCAACGTGTATCTCCAGCATTAACTATCAATTTTTTGTCTCTGAGTTTCTAGCCAGGTAGGTATACGAGGCAATCATAAAGTGAACTCTTAATTCTAAAGCCAAAAATGCCGATAACAACAGCATCGAAAGGCCCTAAAACCCTTTCTTTCATCACTTTTTCATAATATCGTCCAATCAGAATGGGAACCAAATAAACTACATGAAATTAAATATTCCAAGGACATCGCCATTTTCCTTCTTTATGCCGCAAAGAAAACACTTCTGGAAAAAAGTTCCGTTCGGTCATACCTACTTGATTCACTCGAATCTCCTTAAATGAGAACCCCCTTCACCTCAATGATTAGCAAGAGTGCTCTTATAATTTAGCACATTCTATTTACCTTTAATACAAGCATCATCAAATAAACAGCTGACAAAGAGCCGGACAGATCATTGGTTTTCTCTAAGGATGCATTATTTATTCAAAAATTCAAACTTTCTTACTAACCTAAAAAGACTAGTCCCAAAAGAATTTCAATCAACAAATAAATGAGTCTCTCTAAAATATATCTACGTGGTGCTAAATAACTTTTAATGCTGACGCGTCCACAACCTAAAGTAAGTCAATCAGACCTCATAAACTGCTGTGGTTGGGAGTAAAAAATTCACTATACAAAGTATCAAGAACAGTGATCTAAGCAAGTGGTGTGAAATATTGTAATTTTTGTAACTATTCGTGAAAGAAGGGTGTTGATTTTTTATTGTTTGACTTGAAAATAATCTAATTCAGCAACAAAATATGTTAGGAATGCTCTCAATTAAACAGTAATTAAAAAATCTTAATATTACTACAGAACAGAGACTTGCATAAAAAATAATTAAACCTTTCTGATTACTACGGACAAGTAAAAATACTCAATATATATATATATATATATATATATATATATATATATATATATATATATATATATATATATATATATATATATAAGCAATTCGTATTTTTACAGTTACATATAGCATCTTACTCCATCTTAATCTCTGTATGTAATTATAAATCAGTGAGATGCGCGCCCTTAGAAAGGGGCCGTGTAATAAAGGGAGCACAAATAAGTTAAAATATATTCAAAGGTTAGAAAAATAAAATATTACACATTTAGACTTAATATAAGTAGCCACAAAGCTTGTCGTAACTAGATGTTGAACTGGAAATTGACATACTCAGTTCTCTTTCCATCTTTTGCTTTGTTTTTAAAGCTGCTTCCGCAGAAAATAAGGTGTTACAAAGGTAAGACCTAGATAAAAATATACGAGAAACTCAATGCAGAAAGGTCAAATTTGCCCTAAATTCAAACAATTGTTTTTAATTACGCCAGTTGCCGTGAAGTCTATGAATAGTTCTTGTTCTCCATTTGAAATGCCTTCCGGAATATTTTGAAAAGGGTCTAACCCACTCGTATTGTGGTTTTAAATTTCCGTTAGTTATAAAATACCCCCCAAAAGTTTTAGTCAACATAGCTAAATGATTTTCAATAGTTTTCAAATAAAATTTAAATGTGTTGTTACACTACCTCTATAACTGTGGCTGAAAAGCTTTGAAATCTATAGGAAATTTCTCGAGCATAAGCGATTAAATTACAGTCTATGTTACTATCTCTTGTCTCATCAAGTTCAATTAAGAAAAATCTTCACCGCCACTTTAATAAAAAGTGGTTAGATAAAATCGCCTCTATAAAGAATTTCCACATCTTAAGCTGGTAGAATAAGTTCTTGTCTAATAATGCGCGGCTTTTTGGATCCAACTATTGGATTCTAAACTTTGCAAGAAGCTCGCTAGTAAAGCACTTTCATTAAGAAAGAAACATTTTTAAAATAACATATTATTTCTTTTTATAAGACATTAGTTTAACATAAAAAAATTTTCGAGGTTTATTATTGTCCTCAATGCGAGTTTTACCAGATGACGTTTAAGCTAGTTTGGTTTCATAGTTTTCTTTATCAAAATGTTTAATGAATAATACAAAATGGTATTTTTTGTCACTTATTTCCGTTCTGGCAAACTCAGAATTTAAATATCCTTCAGCATATTTTCTCAACTTAACCTTAGAAACTAATCTTCTCTGTGCTTGTTAATATTTTTCAGTTGTCCGACGCCTGGTTTGTGCCCAATTCAAAATTTATACATTTACGTGCATAGAAATCCTACTGATCACTTTTGACTATATGTATTTTTTTTGAGAAAATGTAGGCTAAATCAAAACAAAACTTATACAGTTTGAAGGATGATTTAATACGCTTTGACAAGGATATAAATTTATCAAGAGTGCTTGTTGTTTATGAAGCGTAGCAACGGAAAAACGTATATTACGTGGAAGTTATCATGAGTATATACAAACTTTGACAGATTTAAATTAATGTCACTGACATAGTTTAAAGTTAATTCGGTTTTTATAATTTTATTAGTTTTAAAGTGTGTTAGTTTAATGCATATTATTCCGGAAAAAGCCGCACAAATAATTATTTAATGTGAAAATGGACGTAGCCAGCGATTTGTTGTGCGACAATTGAATTGATTGAATATTACACGTGCAGCGATTCGAAGGGTCTGCAAACGTTATGCGAAGACTGGATCCTTTTATCGGCATCCCAGAACAGTCAAAAAGTGATGTTTAATGGATCTTGATGACCGCTTTATTGGGTCGAAGTCATTCAGAAACCGTCGACTTGATGCAGTTCAAGTGCAACAAGAGCTCCGTGAAGTTCGAAGAGTGAATATTAGTTAGTGGACAGTCAGAAGAAGACTGCAGGAAAAAAACCTGACTCCTAAATGTTTCGCAACTGGTAGAAAACTTACTCCAGTCCATCGTCAAACATGTCTGCATTTCGCACGGGATTATGTGAATTGGACATTGGAGCAGTGGGGATCTGTTCTGTTCTATGATGAGATTAGGATATGTCTCTGTGGAAGCGATCGAAGAAAAAAAGTTTACCAGGAACCAGGAGAGCGATTTTTAGCACGAACGCACCTTGTTGTCATCCCTAGGCTTCCCATGATCGAGAGAGAAGGATTAACAAGCGTTCAGTATATAGAAGAGATTCTAGCAGTACCTGTGGTACCTTATGTCGACTATATTGGCGAAAATTTTACTTTTATGCTTTACAATGCAAGGCCACATATTGCTAAAATTGTTCAGGACTACATTAGAGAAGTCTATTTTCAGGTTATGGAGTGGCAGACGCAAAGCTCCGACCTAAACCCGATTGAACAGTTAGGGGATGAGTTGAAACGAAGAATCTGAGCTAGAATTCGTGCCCTACCGTCGATGATATCGAATTTGATAAGATCTATGCCTAATCGTATGCGAGCTGTAATTAGAGCTAAATGAGATAATACCTATTATTAATGATTTAATTATTATATAATATTGGTGACTATTATGATTTACAAGCCAAACGGCTTCGCATTCCCTCCAGGGAATATTGACTCATACCAGGTACACAAAAATACCAAAATTATGAAGCTCTGTGGGAACCCTTTCCATGTTATCGGGTCCTAGGTGACGTGGTCTGCTGTATTTCCCATGAACTTTCGGACGGTTCGCGCGGTTGCTAGGAGAGTTGCTTTCTGCATCGGTTTATACAGATGCTCACTAAGACCCAGCCCCTTGATGTTCTGCAGGAGGTTCTTTTTTATCACTTCAGTTGTTGAGAGTATTATGGGAATCGTTTGGACGCTGTTCATTGCCCATTGTCTTCGAATTTGCAACTCCAGATCTCTGTATTTGGCGATCTTCTCGTATTTCGGCCTTAGTTTGTTTTTGTTAGGTACAGCGATGTCGATTAGTGTAGTTCGCTTAGAAATTTTATCTATTAGTATAATATCTGGTCTATTATGACCAACTGTCTGATCCGTCAGAAGTGTTCGGTCCCAATATAACTTGAACTGGTTGTTCTCAAGAATAGGCTCGGGATTGTATTGATAATAAGGCACTTTTCCTACCTGTAATAGGTTTAACTTTTCTGCTAACTCTTGGTGGAGTATCTTACCGGCTGAGTCGTGTCTTTTCTTATACTCGGTTGCGGCAAACGCTTGGCATCCTCCAGTTATGTGCTGAATTGTCTCCGATGTTCGACAGCCATATCTGCATTGGTCATTTTCTATTGAGGGATCTCTAATGATGAACTTCCGATAGTCCTTCGTCGGAATAACCTGGTCTTGGATAGCTAACAAGAAGCCCTCCGTTTCCGGAAACATCTGTCCTAAAATCAACCAGTAGTTCGACGCTGAGTTGTCGACATTGTCCTGATTGACCTCATTTGGATGCCGTCCATGAAGTGGCTTCCGTAGCCAGGTTTGTAACTTCTCTTGGTCTGTTTGGTGGTGAGAAGTAATATCTTGTTCCCTCAACTGTAACGGCGTTGAATCGTCTGCCTCGCATATTGCTCGATGTAGTGTGGAAGAGTCCGCTAGACTGTGGAAATATGAACGTAAGTTTAATATTTGTTGGTCGCGCTGCTTACCAATATCCACCAATCCTCTTCCTCCTTGGTGTTTTGGAAGCATTGTACGTTCAATAGCACTCCGAGGGTGATGTTTTTGTATTTCTTTGCAGGATTTGGATGTCCGTCCTGCTCCATTTAACAATTCCAAAAGAGTAGCTCAGCGCAGAGCAAGCATACGTGTTGAGCGCCTTAAACAAATTTCTACTATTTAAATTAGTTCGTAATACCCGCCTTACCCTTCTGACAAATTCGGCTGTCAATTCGGCCTTCATAGTACCATGGTCAATTCTTTTAGCTTCTTTAATACCTAGATATTTGTATGTTTGGTCTGCTTCCATTCCAGCTATAGTTTCACCGTTCTGCATTTCAAAAGCCCCCGGTTGTATCTTCCCTTTAACGATGTTATTTATTATATTTTATAATATTATTAATAATTATATTAACATTGTTATCATCTTATTTAATTGTCAAGGTATCTTTTTTTTTGTAGTAATTAAATGATAATTTGTTTCATTCATTTCATTTTATAATTTTTAGCCTAACATTAAAGGAATTTCATTAAATTCATACATCTGTAAAAGCACAATAAATCACTTTTCAAATTGTATTAGAATTTGTTCCAGTGAGACGTATAGTTTCTGAAAAAAATACAGTTAAAGTCATAAGTGTGAGGTGGGTCGATTTCTATGCACGTAATTGTACATGATCATATGCTTAAAGACAACTGTTTTTAGTTTACGTATTTGAGTGTTTATTGAGCAATGAGTGAAACAGATAATGTATCTCCAATAAATTTGAGACTAATCGGAACTTTCAGTAAAAACGTGAGAAATGAGAGGTGCGCAATGTTGCTATATGTGACGTAAATTTTTTTATTTATAAAGTGATATTGAAATAGGAATCGTTCGTAGAGACAAAAGAAGAGATATGTAAAATAAATTTAGTTAGAAATAAGAAAAATTGATATGGAGACTGGGTTCAAAAAGACCGAAAGTTTGAGAAACATTGCTGCAGGAGTTAAAGCTGTTATCACTCCCCGGTTATTCCATATTTGAAAGCCTACTAAACTTGGAAGGTTTTTGAAATAGTATAATAAAATAACCCATGAAAATTCTAAACCCCCAGCTAATATTATCTGGAGACTTTTTTTCCTATCCCCATAATAGCAGGAAAGTAGGTTAGTAAATAGATATTTTTATTGTCCATCGTATAATACGAAATGTATACATATTTGTTTACGTGATCCTTATAAATTACGATTTCGATGTTTTATTTCCTATAAAGTTGTTGCGCACCTATCGATATATTTTACTGTATACATTTATAAAAACGACTAGTGTTCTTTTGTAAATAAATTTAAAATTTTATTTTTTATATTATTTTCAGCGAACAAATAAAATATTTCATTCTTATAAAAAGGCATTTCATATTGGTGATGTAATTTATCGTATGATTGAAGTAAATCTTCCTTCTTTCAGAACCGTAAATTCAATTGAAAAGGAAAATAAAAATATAAGATCGAAAAAGAAAAATTTCGAAAATTTATTATAGAATATGTAAAATCGTGTCGAACTCTCTGGTTTTTTTTAGAGTGTTATTATTTTGCGAAGTACAGTCACGAGAAAATAATTTCGTGACTTTTTAGAGAAATTTGTTCAATCTGCAAGTTTTTCTCACGGAAATGTTTTTTTTTTATTTATAAACGTGTAATGGATATTTCTATACTATTCTAGGTAACAAAAATATTTGTAAAACATTTCCGAAAATTTCAGATCAAGAAAAACTCTTTTAAAGACCTTCACAAGTACAGTTTTTAAAAACAGAGATATAATAATCACACTGAAATGATTTTAGAACATCCGTCCCAGAACTACCTACAGGCAGTATTCAGCGAAAAATAAACGTATATCATAAAGATGAATGAGCGAACAAGATTTAGAAGAAACAGATCCAATATTAATGCGATATTTACAGTAAGGTTGTAGCTAACCCCTTTCGTCACCTGGAGTAGCCAACAAGGAGCACAGTGTGTACAGCAGCTTATATTTGCGGAGGCGAGAGAGTGATGGGTTCTAGTCTTACCTATCCAATCTCTTTCCTTTTAATAATTGTGCCACTCTGTTTTTGAAGGTTAAGGTAATGAACCTCTTACTGTAAAATCTTGGGTGGGTCCATCCTCCTGTGACAGAATTTGATTATAGACTCTGGCCAATGACATATTGAGGTAGCGTTAATCATTTTATCTATAATCATTTTTTGCCCCATATTAATTAGTAACTATTTTAATATCCTACAAATAAATATCACAGTAATAAAGACATTCTGGAAGTCTGGTCGTTCAACTTCTCTCTTGCAGCTTTAGTACCGAACACTACGGTTATTAAAGCTTACCACAACCATGACTCAGATCTTCAGGACTCAGGAAAGGCTGCTAATTAGTTGGTCAGTAGACATGTCTTGTTTTGTAGGTCTCGCAACAGCGCGCCCGCAAGTTAATTCGCGCGAAGGTTTTATTTAAATTGAATAAAACAAGTTTCTGACAACAGTTAAATCTATTTAACAAAAATAAATAGAAAAATGAACTATTTACAATGAGAAACTTAAAGCTAATAACAATTACAAAAAACTACCATAATTGCTCTTCTCGGCCATTATTTAACCAAAAACTTAAAACCCAATTTTGAAGAAACACGTATAAATAGCTTAATAAAATATTAAACAAGAAAGAAATGAAACGCGAAAAAACAGCTATTTATATTACTTAATCAAATCGTATGAAAATCGCGAAATGTCCCACTAAAATAACACACGATAATCCCTTCATTTCCCAAATTAAATAAAGATAACCTTCTTTCCCGACGATTATCCCCGTGACGTAATTATTCTATGGCACTGGTACTACGGTACCGTTCTAACCGACATTCAAATTGTGACTAAAATTTAATATTCCTTAAAAGAGTGTCTTCGAATCTTACACCCCCTCTCCCTTTGTTTCCCGTTTGTACCCAAATTACAAGATGGAACCAGGTAAACGTCAATTTATTTCCCTTAAAGTTCGAAGGTTTCGATCGTTACATGCTGGGGGCGTTAGCTATTCTATACCGGATGCTTGATTCACGAATTGACCTGTGAGCATCTTAAGCTTAATTTTTATATATACACAATTGATAAAACTATTCTATTTATCTCTATAACTCAAGGAATAAGATAATATAACGTCTGTGAAAAAACCTGAGTGCCCTTTTATTCATATTGCTGGTATTTAATTCGTTCTTTCTTGCAATCAGGAAAAACAGTCGCCATATTAGATCCCTTACACAGGTCAAACGCTATATTACAATATAATGAGTTTATTTGGTTATTCCTTTGTTTCCCAATAATGGGAAAATCGTTCAATATTTTAATACATTCCAACGGTATTTCATATACCATATGTTAAAAACTAGCCTTATCACGTCTGGTTTTATTTACTTAACCAGGGCAGGATTATTTAGACAGATTTATAGGCAATTCTAAGAGAGAGTCTTTTAGGTCTTCATAAATTAACTGACTTTATGTATTTTTTTAAGAAAACATTTAAACGACAAAGATCATAAAAGTTAAGCTCGATAACTGATTTATTTTTCCTTTAGACTTTCGTGGATAGTGATAAAAAATATATAACTACCCTATTCCCACGGAATATCTATTCACAGAGTGATTATTTAATTATTTATTTTAACAGAAAATAGTTGACATTAAACAATGAAAAATAATTAACATTTGTTCCATTACACTCTCTCTTGGGGGAAGGGAGCGAAGTTTGACAAGCGAAAGCGAATTGTCGATGAGGAGGGGTGGTGTCGACTATTTAGTACATAAATATGTGGTACCATCGATTTACGTGACTTCTGACGTACATCTGAGAAGTTTGACTATATATAGAATACTGCAGAGTGGTTTGTAATTACCTTTTGTGAAGGGCCAGGCGTATTCGTAAATAAATTTCAATGGTTCAGCCGAGATACAAATTTATGTCGTACACAAACCACTACTCCATGCTCGCTTAGAAGATTTCTAGTTTTTAGAAACTCTCATGGAAGCAGAGGCACAGGTAGGTCAATCACTATAAAGTATTATTATAAGAAACAGAGTATAAAATTGAGGAGGTAACCAAATTCATCATGAAATACTGGCTTGAACATATAGATCGCATGAATCGTACCAGACACAACTCCACCACCTGCAATATAATCAAAAAGATAGATAGTTACCAGTTTATCTCACAAGGGAATTAAATTGATTCGAACCATATTTAAGAATTCAGCTCAGTTTGGTATTAATCGTATAAAAAATGTACAAAATTTGTAGTTGTTTATATGTATTATCCTTTCAAGCAGAGAATAGGAAAAAATATGTACAATCAGTTTGTTTCCTGCAAATACGACTCTGTTCCTATCTCCATACGTATTTCGACAACCTCATTCTCTCGTCAGTGCTGCTGTATCGAACCGAGATTAACATTCGCAGAAAACAGTTACTATATAAAATATAAATTCCAAAGTATGTTGACAGGATTCTAAAAACCTGCCGACTTCGATGCCAGATTGAAAATTATCGCCAGTTAAAGGACATCTATACAATCACTGGAGTAGTGTGAAATTTTTAAAATTCAAAATTTCGATAGGAAATAAAGAAATCTAACTGCGACATTTTTGACTAGTTGTTTATATGTATTATCCTTTCAAGCAAAGAAAAGGATATACAACCAATTTGTTTCCTGCAAATACAACTCTGGTCCTCTCTGCATACGTCTTTCGACCACTTTATTGTCTCGTCAGTGGAGTTGTATCGAAACGAGAGTAACATTCGCAGGATTAGGACATTCGGTGAACAGAAAATCAACACATAGAAATCGATATCTCAATGCAACCTCACTTTTTTCTTAAAAACACTCCATCATTAACTCTTTTGTCGATAGAGCTCTTTCAATAGTAACGAACAATCACTGAAATCAGAGACAGAAAAAGTGACTCATGCTCTGAGAGGCAACGACTATTGCACTGAAGATAAATAAAAATATAAACCCAACTACTCAACAAAATGTCATAAATGCACCATCTATGGACAGTGTGTCTTGCCTTATATACACGGAACCACCTATAAGATTGCCAAATTGCTCCAAAAATCAAACATTCGGATAATTTTCAATAAATGTAATTAAATTGAGTAATGTTTGAAGTGACCAAAGGATGCAACACCATTACAAAAACAAGGCGTTTATAAGATACCATGCTCCTGTGGTAAAGTGTAGGTGAGTAAAACAGGACGGTCTGTATCCAGAAGTAAGGAAAATGAAACATGTATTAAAAATAAACAAATTGTACAATCTGCAGTAGCTGAACAGAAAGCGGGTTAATATTGCATTGTCATCCAGTTTTGAACTACGTTTTAGTTTTAGTCTCTAGCTTATCGAGAAGCAAGTTTAAAATCAATCGAAAAAATTTGTACCGAACAGACAAACTAACAGGCCATCAAGAATGCAATGCACAATATTGCATTGTCATTTGATTTTGAGCTATGTTTAAAGTTTTAAGTCACTACCTCATCGGAAAGTTGGTTTAAAATCTATTGCAAATTTTGTACTGAACAGACAAACAAACAAAGCAGACAAACAAGAAAGCGAGTTAATTAAAAACGTGATAACAATTTTATTTAGTAGGATCATCCTTAACGTACTCATACTAGATAATACTTTTTTAGCAATAAGATTGACATTCTTACACCTTTTAAGATTAAGGTTACGGCATGAGAATATTACGCTTTCAACTTGTATGCGTGCGTGTATATATGTCGTGATAGAAATGTGTGCACTGTGACCTGAAGGATCTTTTGTTCTTCCTGAAAAACATCAGATGATTTTTTTCGAACTTCACTTTTAACTTACTGAAATTTGAAACAAAATAAATATTTGCGATCTCTCAGTATATAGGTTACTACAATTTTATTTCTACTAGTTATAAATTCAAATGTTTTCGTGTGCAACTTGGAATAAACTGGTACGGAAACTTCACTGCATAATCTTTATTTATGCTTATTGGTTTTTAAAAATATTACTCGTAAATTTAGTCCAGTATATTAAGCAACCTAAAATTAAATTTCTTAAACCTTAATGAAGGATTTTCCAACATTTAAATAATTAAGTTACAAATAACCCGTTTTAATTACTTTGCCAGTTGGCCTAAATGTATCCTTTGTCAAAGTTATGACCATTTTCCATGTTGTAATGGAAATCCCAAAAAATATTTATGCTTCAACCGTGTCTGTCATGTAAATATTTACCACGTTCTCTTTTGGTAAAATTATAAATTTTACGGTGTTCTCAATCAACATTTTGATTTAATAGTCGTTACACCAAGAGAATTTTTTAATATTTTTACTGATTAGGAATTAAATATTTTCGAAAACCAGTTGTCGATCTAGTCACTCGTATGTAATTAAAGTAGAATGCGCTAACCATCTTGCTGCTAAATTTTATTTGAATATTCTGGTGAAGAGTTTTAGTTCCTTTATATTATTCAAATAAATTGTTGCTAACATCTTTTTTTTTGCATTCAGATAAACACATCGACAAATTTAAACAAACGGATATAAATTTCATCAAAATGTAGGTATTTCTTTTGCTTGTTTTTAGAACTGCCTAAATCTAGACATGCATAAATTCCTAATTATAATTTCTTATTTTCTTTGTATATTTTTATGACGTTAATTAAACTCAGAATCAGCATGTAAAGATTAATTGTGGCATATTTTGGATTCGTTGATTATTCCTTAATAATTTTTTTTTAATTTGATGTAATTTGGTTATTATTATCACATTTATTATAAAGCGGTCCATAATAGATGATTTAGCAACCACTAATGTCACGGTTTTACTATTGGGACATATCCATGTCCATTTGGTCCCAATGGTAAAACCAAAAATGAAATTCACTATATACTTTCGACATAAAAAAGCATCGTTGTGAACCTAACCGTACTTAACCCATTCTCGACTGACAGCGACCACAGGCTTGTAAGGGCAAAAATTCCAATCAACAGCTTTTTTGAGACCAAAAAAAGAATCAGTCAAACACAAACACTAGATATGGAAAAGCTCAAACATAACACAGACAAATATAAAGAAAAAATAAAGGAATATATACCAAATATAAACAACCTGGAGAATAAAAATATCGATGAAATAGATAAGATATTGATGAAAACACTATTACAAGCCGGGGAAGAAGTAGCACAAGCATCATCAAAAAAGGACAACTATATTTCTCAACACACAAAGGAATAAATGATTAAAAGAAGGACGCTGCTCAAAGAAGGTAAAATAAACACAGCAAAATATACAGAGACTAACAAAACAATTAGAAAAAATATTAAGAAAAATGTAACAAGGAAACAAGAAACAAAGATAGAAAGAGTAATTCAAGAAAACAAGAACATGAAATGCCTGAAACCACAATTAAGAAAAAGACAGATAAATAGTATAAAACACAACGAAGAGATAGAAACTAGCGACTTGGAGCAAAATTATACAGATAACGCAAGAATATTACACAAATCTATATAATACAAAGAAAAAACCATCACAAGAAATCCTTAATAGATTAAACACTAAAATAAAAAAAAAAACATCAACTCTGACATTCAACCCAAAATGAGTAAAAATGAGATTAAAAAGGCCCTGAAAGAAATGAAAAATAATAAATCGCCAGGTAAAGATGGACTCACAGCAGAAATGGTAAAGAGGGGTGGAAAAATAACAAGAAACATTTTGTACATCCTTCTGAACAGATACCAACCAATTGGAACGAAGCAGTGACTAATTAACTAATTAAAAAATGAGTTCGAAAGAATTTGAAAAACTATAGACCCATAACGCTACTTAATATCATGTATAAACTGCTAACTAAGATACTGACAAATAGACTGACCCTCAAACTCGACGGCTACCAAACACGAGAAGAGGCTGGATTTAGGAAAGACTTCAGCACATGCGACCACCTACTGACAATAAAAATTCGAATTGAAAAGGCCAACGAATATCAGATTCCTCTATATATAGCATTCATAGATTTTAAAAAGGCCTTTGACATCGTTGAATATTGGGCAGTTAAGAACTCGTTGCAAAATAGCAGGATTGACCATAGATACACAGATTTAATAACAAACATATACAACAATACAAAGATCACTATCAAAATAACGGGAAAACACAGCACTAGACCAATAAAAATAGGACGAGGAGTCAGTGTTACCAAAACTATTCAACCAAGCTCTAGAGGATGTCTTTAACTAATTACAATGGGGCAATTATGGGATCAACATAAACGGAATCACCTAAGATACGCGAATGATATAGTTTTGATAACAGATAAGAAAGATGAATGGTAAAAATGATTGAAGAACTGGACAACGAAACGTTAAAGCTATGACAATACGAAAGTAATGACAAATCAAACTGAAGATATGGTTATAACGGTGGCATAAAGGAAATTGGAGGAAGTGTCAAAGTATATATATTTAGGTCAAATAATAAAACTAAATAAAGACAGTTCAACTGAAGAAATAAAAAGAAGAGTCAGACTATCCTGGTAAACTTTCATACATCATTAAAAACAAGAAATATCCGCAGCATCTAAAATCTAGAGGGTTCAATCAATATATACTACCTGTCTTAACATAGAGATCCTGAAAATATGCACATTTACCAAAGAGAATATAAATAGGATTGCCAAAACATAAAGTGCAATGGAGAGACAAATACTAGGTATCAGACTTATAGATAAAAATAAGAACACTTGGATACGAGACAAAACAAAAGTAAGCAATGTCTCGACACAAGTAGCCAAGCATAAATGGAAATTCGTCGGTAATACTTTAAGACAGAAAGACAATAGATTGAACACAATAATCCTAGAATAAAGACCCTGGCAACATAAACGAAGAAGAGGAAGACCACGAATGAGATGGACAGACGACATAAAAAAGCAAGTGGTATAAAGATGGGTACAAACGGCTCAAGATAGAGAACAATGGAGAAAACATGGGGAGGCCAATATTCAAAGATGGATGATTGAGGCTCATTAGATAGAGATAGAATGACAAGGTTAAAATTTCATCTTAAATTTAATATGGTTAATGTAGTTAATTTTACCTTATTTTTGATAATATTCACATTTTGGGCAAAACAATATGACTTTCATTAAGCATTTCTCATATATCCTTCGTATAACAGCATATTATTCGTTGCATTTTTGGGTTTTACTATATCTAATTTCAATTCCTTGCAAATTTTCCACCCAACTCGATTATTTCCTTTATCATTCAGTAATTTGCCTATTAGAAATACAGCCGTAATTTAATTTCATTCCTAGCTTGATTCGTAGGTCTTCGACTCTACGTCAGTGCACTTAGTTATCATTTTCTTTCCGGTCATTCAATTGAAATTTCTCATTTATCCGTTCTCGTAGCTGTTTTTCCTGATTTTTGTTTTAATTAATTTCATAGGTTTTGTGGATATTTTTGTTAGGGTTATTTGTCACTGTCCAGTCGACGTTTAGACAATTCGTTCTCTTATAAGCAGTCGTATGTTGGGTTGCTACTTATGTTGTAATTTTTGGAAGGAAGTCTGGATGGGCAACTAATACCGTGTTGCTAATGGCTGACAGAAATACATATTTCTTAATTTAGAAATAAAAATAAACAATAAATTCTTATTTGATTTAGAGCCGAAAATGTCAACGATTTATTAGTTAACATATTTGTTTAAGCACACTTTTTAGAACTATCATTTCTTCTGTCGAGTTTCTACTCGTTTAAAGTTTCTTTTGACTCGCTCCCTTATATTTGGAAAAAAGAAGATTTTACAGCGTAAGCTTCAGGCTTGGTTATAAAATGACAGGAGTTTGTCTGTCACTTTAACTTTTTCTGTTAGAATTGGCAAGAGAAGACTGAAAACTTCCATTCCGTTTAATTTACAGCCATCCTGCTGGATTTGGGACTGAAATTTTATTTGGCGTATCGCGATAGCAGTATAGTGTTTTTTGGTTTGAGTATTTTTTGCCAGCTCGGTGTTTTTTGGCTGTCTTAAGCACGTTTTAACCAGGAATCAGTCTTAACCCTAGAGAATCGAGGTCCGCCCTCAGGATCTTTGTTTCTGCTATCCACCCAATAGGTATCGACCCTACGGGTTCGACCAGTACTGTTGTCCAACCTACAGGCATCCACCGTACGAGTCTGGACTTCACAAATATCAGTCAGCGAGAAATAAACAATTGGCGGACACAGGCAAACCAGTTGTATTTATTTTCCTTTCCTCTGTATAGTTAATCTAGTTTGATATTTTTTTTTATTTTGTAAAATCCAGCTTATGCTACATTTGAAACTTTTGATTGAAAATTTTTATTTTAATCAATTGCATTTTAATTAAAGATTTTTTATTATAACTATCTACTAAGAGTTTTATTTGACCCACATGCTACTTGCTTTTGGTATTTCTGTTGTTTTGTTGCTAGCGAATTTTAAAGAGTAAAGTTGAAAGCTAGTTTCAATCAACATCGTGGAAGGTTTCTGCATTCAACCTGGCTCTAATGCTGTCGCGCCCTGAATTTCTCACCTCTATTCAGCGCCACAGGGGTTAACTCGGTATTTTTGTTCGCTGGTGCTACTACTAGCCTTCAACTCTAGTGATTTTCACTGCCTTTTGTTTATTGAATTTAACTAAATTTATCTTTCTCCTCATAGTGAGGTTTAGCGCTTTTCTAGTAAGTAGTGTAGCATTAATATCTCTGCGATTGTAGCAATGATCGAAAATGGTAAATCTTACAGTGATAATGTTCAAATTTCCAGTAAAGTAAAATGTACAATGCATAGTAATGTTACACGTTTAGAGACAAAATGAAGAGTATGCGAGAAAGTGAAGCCAAGGCAGAAAAAGTTTAACTACAGCTGTAAATGGCCAATTTATAGCAGTACAAATACTCTAGAATAAGCGTCGAATGGCAGTTCATGCAAAAAATGAACTGAAAGATGTTAGTGGTGCCAAAACAAGTGAGAGTACAGTTGGAAAAAAATACAAGTCGTTATGTTGAAGTAGCGTAAACTAATAAAGCCTCAAAACTACAGAGACATCATCGAGTAGCGTTAGTAGTCTTTGCTTCAGAACACCAAAATCGGAAAGTTTACAGATGAAAACCATTTCTGCGTAAATTCGATTGATGGTAAGGAAAGATTCTTTTGACCCCTAGAGGAACAACATTTCCCCCTACTATCTCTTCCGACGGATGATGACTTATAGTGTGTGATAGCATCTGTTTGGTGGTGATTGATGGCGGCAATTTTAATACAGATATGTGTATAAGGGATATTTTGCAAGATCAAGTGGTATATTTCATCGGAGTAATTTTCCTCTTAATGCACGACAATGCTTGCCCCTGCATGTTTCTCATTGCGTAACTGACTTTTTGAAATAAATGTCACATTTAATTAGTTCGTATATTCCTTGAACTTGAATTTGAATGAGCATGTCTAGTATACGCGAGGCAGATGACTTAAATCAAGAATACTTACTGTTCAGAATACATAAGTAGTAAAAGCTATTCTAATTAAAATCTGAGAAGATTTGCTTCAAGAAATTATCGACAGCATCATTAGAAATATGAGAAGACTAATAACTGCATTCAAAGGGTTTGTGGATGAAACAGACATAATTAAAAAAAATCATTTTGGTAACTTTGTCTGATCGTTAAGTGTTAAAAACAAATGAAATTATTTTGTAAAAGTGCTTTTTTATCATTGCTTTTTAAACAGCCTTCAAAAGGCATAAAGTTTTGTAAAACGTAACTACAGTGAGCTTGCTACTAGCTATTTTTTTTTAAATATGTTTAAGAAACTCCGTTGTTAAGAGAAAAAAACATTCCAGTTTATTTTAGTTATTTTATAGATGCACTTGTTTATATGACATATTTTTAAAGAATTTAAGCTTCAAATTGCGGCGAAATTGAAAAAAAAAATAGAGTACCAATATCTCTGTGAAAACTGTGGATGGAAAAAATTTATTTTCGTTCACTTCATCGAGTGTGACATCATTGAATAGATCTTTTAAAATAAGAATCATATTACATTTTTCATTTAGTCGATTCACTCGCCAAATTTGCTCTTATTAAATATAAGCAAGAAAAATTATTAGGGACAAATTACGTCTTCTTTTATGACTTCTAATTTATGAGATTTAACAACATTTTTAAAAATTTAATTTTGTTTAGCTTCTTTAACTAGTTTGATGAGGTACCCTTAAATAAGCTATTAAAAATGCAATTAAACATATCATATATTGTAGCATTTAAATTTACCAGTTAGCATCAATGCTACATGTTTTTAGTAATATGATATAATTTGTATATTTTTACCTGATTAAATTTGATTATTTATCTCATAATTTAAAATAGTAAACAGAGAATTTTTTTTTTTTTGGTTTACAACTCTTTTGGTCTTGTAACTTATCATTATTTTTTTTTAACACAGTTCGTAAATTGCTGTAGTTTATATATCACATTATTTGGTTTGAATTTAAAAGTCGTAAATATTTTATTTTTAATAAACTCTCATTTGTTTACATTCAATTTCAGTATTAAAAGTATAAGGTTATAGTCGGTAACATAGTTCAGTTAGCATTTGCTGTGAATGTATACCCATTCGTTGACACGAACACGGCATATCGAGATCGATCATTTAAGGTTGAGTATGCAGTATGGAATTTGTGGCAATTTTTTTGAACTTTGTTTTAATCGTGATTAGTGACTTTGAACTGTTTGATCATAATTTTCTTTTTGATAATTTTCCATGGCCTGCCCATACTTGACGTATTAACTGGTGGTCAGTGTAAGTTCAGAACTAGGTTAAAGTGCTCCAGTTTGAGAATAAGGTTGGCAAGACTAAATATAAATATCACTAAGATTTGTCACGTCTGGTTGCAAGAGAGATTTTTATTTTCGTTCCCTTTCCTGTTGAACCGCCGAAGGCAGCAGACCAATCCTGCCACCAGCTTTGAAAGGGCGGACGGTCAAGTTTTTTTCGTTAAAGTCCACTAATCAATGAGGTAAGATTTTGCCCCTTATCTTTACGAACATGTGGTAAAAACAACAATTTATTTCAGGGCTATGTGAATATTTGAATATTTGAAGCCAGTTCTTTTTTATCTTTGGGCTTCATCTCACTCATTTCATCTTGATATTGCTGTCATGGCTTCCTGATGGTTCCGGTCCTAGGTTTCCTCTCCATGTGACCACGACTGTTTTAACCTTACCCTGCGTTTGATTGGTGAGTTGGAAGTGGCCCTGTGAAGCCTCAATTCATCCACAACACAACAAGAATCCTAGCAACAGCGCTAAAGTGAGAGGTACCATAGCATATACCAGGTAGGAGAAAAACCTTAAGTTAGGGATTGGAGCTGTGAATCAATTTTTTTTAATGCAAACAGAGCAACATAATTATATTTTGGTGTGATGTAGTAACATGTAAGAACGTTTTGATAACTCTATAAAAGTTACGTTATTGGCAACTAAAGGTTCTAGAACATTTGCGGCCAAATTTTATATAACCTTTTAAAACCGAGGTAACAACCATAGTTATCAAAAGAGTACAAAAAAAAACATTATAAGCACCATTCAAATTTATGTACATAATAATTTTTTATTCAGCGACCAAAAAAAAATTTATTTAATTTTTTCCAGATTTTTTCAATGGTTCTTCTCGATTTGATCTTCAAATGAACTTGATCTTAACTTGATGAAGGTCAACCTACGAGTTCGCCATCAGCGATCCCAAAAATCCTAGTACCTCCTAGTGGGACTCGATACTTCATAGACAAAATGTCGACCTAATTAACATTTTCAATTTAAGAGGTACCTTATGCCTTCAAGCGACGAAAGTAATTAACGGATATTCGAAAAACCTAAAGTTTTCAGGCTTCGTGCCCACTGACACGTTTAATCAGGGGACCAAAATACATAATATACTGCAATATCGGCCATTTTAACGGAAACCAGATTTCCATAAGCTGAGCGGAGTTCTTCCACCAAACCGCTTAGTTGCCGGAGGGTCACCTACTTATCGAAGGGCCCCTGTATACAGGAATTATGTCATCGCTTCTGGTACTATCGATATCCTAAGTGCAAAGAACTAGCGAATAATGATAGGGCTGTAGTAGTGCTATTATTTTCACCGTATGTAAATGGTGTTGTCGCGATCCTGTGTGAACAAACCGAAGTTTTCTCTTATGTAGGTTGGGCAGTGACACCGAAAGCTCAACAAAAGACTTTAAGCCCATTTTTAAGCAAATTTCACGAGTTATATTTTGGTTGCAAAGTTAGCGTCTTGAGCTGCCACACTTGCTGAAGAACCTTAACAGAATGGCTACTGGGTACTCAAAAGAAGTTTGGAGGGCCAATGATTTGGTGGGAACCTCAGAATCATGTTGATGATTGCTAATTTTGCTTAACAAAATTCTGGTATTTTCTAGTAAAAGCAAACATTAAATTGAATATTCTAATATCCCCTCAACCACGGGAGCGGTACCTCATGACGCTTCTAGCATACCTGTCCCTAAGCGTCCAGAAAAATAACAAATTGACTCGGTATCGGATGAGCTAGATGATTTTGAACCACAAGCCACTCCAAGTTTTCAAGATAAGGACTATTACGAATGTAGTAGGGGTAGACAGCCTAATTTTATATCTCTGGAAGAGCTCAATGAGCTTATTCGTGATTTCAATCTTCCCAAAACAAAGTCACAACTGCTTTGATCTCGTGTAAAGCAGTGGAATCTCTTATAGAAAAGAATGAAAATTTCCACGGTCATGATATTTAAGGTTTAATCACTGAACTTCGTCTTTTCTATAAACCTACCGAGTGGCGACTGTTTACTGACTCTTCGTAAACAAGTCTAAAAGCGGTTTTATTATTTAATGGAAATGAATAACCATGTGTTCCCGTGAGTCATGCTGTAAATATAAAATAAACGTAGGAGAACATGCATATATTGTTTCAAAGCGTAAAATGCAAAAAAATAAATGGAATATCTGTGTCGATCTTAAAATTTGGAATTCTTCCCTGATGATTTAAGTGCAATTTCAGACGAACACAGCGAAATATTACACCAGGAATTTGTTCAAATGGAGTAGCGGTATAGAGGAAAATGGACCCCAACCATGTTAACGAACTACTGTTGGACTTACAAACCTGAAACCGATGCCGGCGAATACAAGACAATAAAATAATTTATTTTTATTATACAAATGGATTATAGTTTGTAAAGAAGTGATTTAATCTATGAAAATTCGCTTGATTGATATATTCTTATTCCCTTCACTAATAACTTATAAGTGATAGGTAAAAACTGAGCTCATATGTGGAATCAGTACATTACGGAAGACACATGGATATATCTCTATTCTTCTGTAGTAACAACAATAAGTTTTTTCGCATTTTTTGGTGGATTATTCCAGTTGATAATGATTCAAAGAACACAATCCTAGACATGTTCTATGGGATTCATGACAGGCGACATATTTTGGATACAGAGGGGTTCAAATTTTTTTTCATTATTTCCAATGACGAAAAAAATTTGTTCCTATATTGCTGTCATGTCCCTATTATTTAGATTCAAAATTGTTATGGAAATTAATCCCTCCATAAAATAAAAACAAAGAGGTTATTTTTAATTAGGAGTAGTTAAATTTTTTTATTATTCTTATTATATTTTTAACTTTTTTAAATTTTAGATCATATGTCAAAATATTTTAATATGGAATAATATTTATTATTTTAAGTAAATAATATCGTACTGGGAGTTTGCTGAGTTATCACTTAATAACTTTGTATTGTTTTCATAATACCGACGTTCCAGAGTGTTTTTGTTTTCCATGTCTAAAAGCAAAATCTTGTTCTTAATTCAATTTAAACCTTGAGTTCTTTTGTTTTTTTTTTCCAGTAATTTCGTGTTACCGACAACTTTTCAAGGTCGAGTGCTTTTCCATTATTTAGCAAATAATATGTCTCCAAACTTTAGCTTTTGACATTGCATTACCTTATACATGGTTTGTTGCTTCAGCCTTACAACTTTAGCCAGCATATTTAATTCAAAACAGACATTTTTATTCACGGGTTGATTTGCATTTAAAGTTACTAATTAAGTTTTAATTGTACACCTGTTGATAATGAAAAAGTATACACAATAATATTTGAATTTTATTTACTTTTTCCAATTTGTTTTGTGAAACAAGTCATAACAGTAACATCATTTTCTTTCTTATTTAAATAATTTTCAAAATTCATTAAAGATAGATTATACAATTTTTATTTCATTTATATCTATTTTTTCCTTATAAAAATATTCTTAAATTTAGAAATTTCTTGGAACCAAGTTCGTTGCCGTCGCCATAACAATAGATCGCTTGACGATTTGCCATTGGTCAATTGTTTGGTACAATTGTTAATTTCATCGCCCTTTAACTCTAAATTCAGTTTTTGCTTCTGCTTTCTTCTCGTGGTCAGCTTAAGACACATACGTGTTCATATTCCTAAATCCCTACCAATCTAAGTATGTTTCTACTTTCTACAAGAAATAGAAGCTTGCCCGTGTTTGGCTTAAGCTACGTGTTAGTATTTGTAAATCTCTATCAATATGTCTTCTGGTACTTACACGAGTTAGATGTCTATCAGTGTCCAGTTTAACTATGTATTCACCAATCTTACTGTCTCTTCTAATCTCCTTAAGATCTGTGGGTCTACTTATGTTCAGGTTTGGCTACATAATCACAAATCTTTGGTTTGTTTCAAACTCAACTGAAGTCTAAACCTTTGTCAGTCAAATTACCCAAGGTGGTTGTAATAAATGTTAGACTTTTCTAGACTCAACAAAATATAAAATTTTAATGAAATTAAAAATGTTCTTAATAAGTGTAAAAGCTTGTTCGTTGATAGCGATTTAAGAAGAATTACGACAATGATCCTTGAATCTTTAAGATTATATTCCCAAATAAAATCAGTCAAGTCATAGTTTGAACCAGTATTTTAAAATTTTACACATCGAAGCTAAAATATTCAAATTGAATCTTCCTGAATCGGTGGAAATAAACGAAATTAAAAATAAGAATGTATTGATAAACAACCAAATATATTTAAAGAGCTCACTTTTATTAAACCAATTTTAATAATATGTACCTTTATCAAAATATGATATAATTCACTGGAATTTCCTAAACTGTAAAATCATAAACTTTAAGAAACCAATGGTTAGAACTTAACATCACGTTCTTCTTTTTGTAATTGATAGTTTAAATAGTATAGCGCCACAATATTATATACAGTACCGGAGGAAACTGTCATGTAGTGAAACATGTCGTTTCATTAAAAAATACAGTATAAATTTAAGTAAGAATGTGTTTCACAATCGTAAACAAAAGTCAAAAGCAATTAGATAGCAATGAACTACCAAAAATGAGTGGAAATCATTCCCGTTGGCTCGTACTAAGTGTGCCGACGATAACCAATAAATTCGACACAAGTCTACAAGTGGAGGTACGCTGCTAATGGGACAGATATCCATCCCTATTGCTATAAAAGACAAATAGAACAGATTTGTATCTTTGCAAAAACAAACTTTAAAACTTTTCTTTTTTAACAATTCAATTTTTGTACAGTTTCTTTTTCTGGAAAATAGCTTATGACAAAACTATATCTACTATTTAGATTTAATCGAATTTAACAAACAAACACTCATAAATTTTCTAGTTACTGCAACTATTATTTTACTATATTACGTAAAGTACAAATTCGCTTTAATCCTAAAATACCGATATATAGGATTAAAACTGTTTTATTATTGATTCAGATTTTAGGTAAACGTTATTACATTAAGACAAAGAGAATTAAATTTTTACCATCTGCTGTAATAAAATGGATTGGTTTATAAAATATCAAAACTTCAATAAGAAAAAAATCTATCTGCCTTATTTAAATAGTTGTTACATATGTATTTTCCTTTCAGGCAGAGAAATGGAAAGAATATATACAAACAGTTTATTTTCTGCAAATGCCACTCTGGTCCTCTCTCCATACGCGTGCCGACCATATTATGGTCTCGTCAATGAAGCTATATCGGACACAGAGCCACATTCGCATGAAATAACTGATATATGAAATGTAAATTCCAAAGTACGATGTTGCAACCTGCCACCTACCGACCTCGATGTCAGACTGAAAAATATTGCCAGTCGAACGACATCTATGAATCATCGGAGTAGTAAGAAATTTTTAAAACATCAAAATTTCAGTAAGAAATAAAGAAATCGATCTGAGGTCGGTAGGTGGCAGGTTACAATATCATACCGACTTACTTTGGAACTTATATTTCATATATCAGTTATTTCCTGCGAATGTTGCTCTGGGCCCGATACAGCTCCACTGATGAGACCATAAGGTGATCGAACGCGTATGAAGAGAGGACCAGAGTAGTATTTGCAGGAAATAAACCGTTTCTATATATTCTTTCCCTTTCTCTGCCTGAAAGGAGGAGACATATGTAACAAAAATAAATTGGCTTGAAAATGTGTATTAAAAACAGCTAAATCTTAAATTTGACTTTTATAAATAAAAATATATTACTTTTAATAAATTCTTAATAAGTTTTCCACCAATAAAATAAAAAATAAAAAAGAAGAAATATAAGACAAAAATTTCATGAGCGGATGAACATGTGTATCCAGAATATTGCTGGTTCGATTCAAAGTATGTATTTTGAAATGGTGCCTAATTACACGTCATTCGGGTATAATTCTGGATAGAGCACCATTTTGCTGCACAAAAACTAGTATTATTTATATTTTTATTGCGTCTTTTAATATTTGTCAGCCTGGAAACTTAATTAAAATTTTAATAATCGTTATACCCCAATCCCCTAATTAACTAACCAGGTCTAAGTTCACAACAAAGGGTTTAAACTGACAAGAACAACAATGAGTTTTGTAACACAAAACATGAAATTTTAATCTCTAAAGTAGGATATTAAAAAAAAAGCAAAACAACTTTTGCTTAATTTTTATGAGTATTTCAAGCTAAAGAATAGATACGGTGGTCTCATGGAGTCAGTTTCATCTATCTGAGAGGTAAAAAAATAATTTTATTTTTGAAATCGTTTTTAATTAAGTATGATTATTTTTAGAGAGTAAACCTGCCTTTAAAATTTCAAGAAAAACCCTATATGCCATTTGAAAAAGGAAAGAGAACAATCCAATTATTTCCCCTAATGGAAAAAATAGACCTTGGCAAAAAAAAAACCACAGATGTTCCCGAAAGATCCAAAATAGATGTTAATATCTAGTATAATATAAGCTAACCTTTAAAGTAGGACCCTGGTTCTATATTTAATAATTTTAACGTCTTTATTATTTATTATCTTTAGAAATGCATGTTATTCTAAAAAGCTTAAATACTGAACTTACCAACATAGAGATTATGTTTCAGAATAAATCGTCTTAAAGTATTCTACTTAAGGAGCTGAAATTTAAATACAAAAATCCTGACAAGAGAAGAGTTTTATTTCAAACAACATGTATTTCTGCTGCAAGAGCTTATTTGCTTCGAAAATATATGGAAAATTTGACTAGTTCTTATCCAAGAGTAGTTTTCTTAGTCGAACTGTGAAATGTGTATTTTTTATTGTTTACTCTTGGTCTGACATGTTATTGCTTTATTTCTGAGCCTTTTCTAAGCCTTGATAAGTATCAGATTTAAAAATTTGCATTACACCTATTTGTTTATTGTAATTTGAGATTTTTTTTTGGATTTCCAGATGTTTTTCTTGTTCACTGTACTATTTGTGCATTTGCCTGTTATGTACTTAGATAATAAATAAAAAAATAAATTTCTGGTTTTTAATTTTTTTTTAAGGTTTATTATTTTATTCGCACTATTTTGTTTTTATTTTATATAATTATTATTGCTGATGTTTTTCGACTTTAAAAGTATATTTTATAATATTGCGTTCAAAAGAGCTTTAAGGAAAATTATAAATTACTTTTCATAATTTTTACCAGTAACAAAAATACTTATTTCAAGTGTTTGCAGGTAAACCTTATTTAATGTTATATTTTCGGCTAAGAAAGGAGTCTTAATTTCGCCCCTTTGAGTAATGTGATAAGTTTTTTTTTTCAATAAATCTATTTTTTTTACTATTATTATTACTATCATGATTTACAAGCCAAACGGCATACAAGAGTATGAGGCTCTATGGGAACCCTTTCCATGTTATCGGGTCCTAGGTGACGTTGTCTGCTGCATTTCCCACGACCTCTCGGACGGTTTTCGCGGTTACTAGGAGAATTCCTTTCTGCATCGGCTTATACAGATGCTCACCAAGGCCCAGTCCCTTAATGTTCTGCAGGAGGTTCTTTGGTATCACTCCAGTTGTTGACAGTATTATGGGAATCGTTTGGACGCTGTTCATTGCCCATTGTCTTCGGATTTGCACCTCCAGATCTCTGTATTTGGCGATCTTCTCGTTGTATTCTGGCCTTAGATTGTTGTTGTTAGGTACAGCAATCTCGATTAGTGTAGTTCGCCTAGAAATTTTATCTATTAGTATAATGTCTGGTCTATTATGAGCTACTGTTTGATCCGTCAGAACCGTTCGGTCCCAATATAACTTGAACTGGTTGTTCTCAAGAATAGGCTCCGGATTGTACTTGTAATAAGGCACTTTTCCTACCTATAATAGGTTTAACTTTTCTGCTAGCTCTTGGTGGAGTATCTTAGCGGCGAGTCGTGCCTTTCCTTATACTCGGTTGTGGCAAACGCTTGGCATCCTCCAGTTATGTGCTGAATTGTCTCCAATGTTCGAGAGCCATATCTGCATTGGTCATTTTCTATTGAGGGATCTCTAATGATGAACTTCCGATAGTTCTTCGTCGGAATAACCTGGTCCTGGATAGCTAACAAGAAGCCCTCCGTTTCCGGAAACATCTGTCCTGAAATCAATCAGTAGTTCGACGCCGAGTTGTCGAAATTGTCCTGATTGACCTCATTTGGATGCCGTCCATGAAGTGGCTTCTGAAGCCAGGTTTGTAACTTCTCTTGGTCTGTTTGGTGGTGAGAAGTAATATCTTGTTCCCTCAACTGTAGCGGCGTTGAAACGTCTGCCTCGCATATTGCTCGATGTAGTGTGGAAGAGTCCGCTAACCTGTGGAAATATGAAGGTAAGTTTATTATTTGTTGGTCGAGCTGCTTACCAATATCCACCAATCCTCTTCCTCCTTGGTGTCTTGGAAGCATTGTACGTTTAATAGCACTCCGAGGGTGATGTTTTTGTGCTTTTGTTAGGAGTGTCCTTATTTTTCTTTGCAGGTTTTGGATGTCCATCCTGCTCCACTTTACAATTCCAAAAGAGTAGCTCAGCGCAGAGCAAGCATACGTGTTGAGCGCCTTAAACAAATTTCTACTATTTAAATTAGTTCGTAATACCCGCCTTACCCGCCTGACAAATTCGGCTGTCAATTCAGCCTTCATAGTGCCATGGTCAATTCTTTTAGCCTCTTTCATACCTAGATATTTGTATGTTTGGTCTGCTTCCATTGCAGCTATAGTTTCACCGTTCTGCATTTCAAAAGCCCCAGGTTATATCTTCCTTTTAACGATGTTCAAAATACGGCACTTGTCAAGTCCAAATTGCATTCCGATATCCCCGGAGAACTCCTCTATAATTTTAAGCATTTGTTCCAGCTGATTTCTGGTAGCAGCCATCAGTTTAAGATCATCCATGTATAGAAGATGATTCACTCTGACTACCTCTTCGTTGTTATTTCTAACACTAAAGCAGTATCTGGTTGAGTTCAAACGGCGTGATAGTGGGTTTATTGCAAGGAAAAACCACAATGGGCTAAGTGAATCGCCCTGAAATATTCCCTTTCGTATCGGAATGGTGTTAGTTTCGATGGTGTCGCTAGATGGCACTTGCAATTGTATCCTAGTTCTCCAGGTTGACATGATGCGTTCTAAAAAGGAAACAAAATTATTATCGACCCTATACATAAACATACTTTTATTATTATTATTATTATTATTTTTATTTCACTGTTACTTTCACTTATCTAAGAAAGTAAGTGTATAATCTTTGTTATATGTTGTAATTTTTCCCTTTTCCTTATAGCAAGTTCGAAAATATAGCGAAATTTTCAAAATATTATTTAATTGCGTTCATCGTTGCAGTATGCATGTATTATATATATATATATATATATATATATATATATATATATATATATATATATATATATATTAACGGACGATTATTGTTGATAACGCATGGTTATTCTCTCACTGGACCAACTGTATATATGTAAATATATAAAACCATTCAAAAATTTTTTTATTAGTTTTTTTTTTATATTTCCTATTCTTAGCTTAACAGAACTAGATTATTTTCATCCTTTATCACATACTTAACCATGGCTATTTACATCTTCCCGTTTTTAAATATTTCCACCGACAAATCTCTAATAAAACTTTGAAAGTGCACTTTAGTATTCCAACCATGTAAAGAAGAGCTAAATTCGCCTAATTAATCCTTTTAATTGCATTTTAAAAGCTTAAAAGGCAAATAATTTCTAATTTTCTTAAAGACTTTAAGTTCCACTTTGGAAATAATGAAAACGTCATATAAATACATACAATTTTATGCAAAAATTGAGAATTGCACAAAGACTTGTGTGTGTGTGTTTTTATGCAATTTATAACACTATATTATCCTATATCAATCTTGAAATAAGTATACCGGGTATTCGAAAGTTTCGTTCGTATACTTTGAACGGAGATTCTTTATATAGAAACATGAACAACATTAAAGTCTGCATTTACGTCATCAGGGAGCTATGGGTTTTTATTTCATATCTTTGGAACTGTTTAAAGATGGTGGTATATATTTTGGATATTAAGGGTGAGCATTAAATTTAGTCAGGGGCTTTCCTTATTTTTATCACATGACACTTTTTTAAAATTTGTTTAGTTTATAAACTAAACATCAAAAAAAACTTATAATAACTACAAATCTGGAGCAAAAAATATCAAGTGGCTTGTGGTTAATGTCAAAATAATAAAGAGTCACAATTACCAGTCTTATTTAAGAACTCTAGTCAAAAGATTTTTTTTAAAATTTGTGATTTATGGTGTAAATCGAAAAAAAAAATGTCACATTAATCATTTGCTAAATTAGCTGATATTCATTTTAGGTACGGCGTAACTAAAGGTTATGGTCAGGAAGCTCCCCGGTTTTACCAAGAATCCTTTCCTAATCGGCAAATTCCTTGTGAAAAATTACTTGTTAAATTACACCAGTGCTTAAGAGAAAATGGTACTTTTACATCAATTAGCAATGACTGTTGGAAAAGCTATACCACTCGAAACTCACAAGCAGAAGAAAGAGTTCTAGAACTTGTTGCAGCCAATCAAGTTATAAGTACAAGAAAAATTGCTTTAAAAAAGTGTAGTCCTAAGAATAATACACGGGAAATTTTAAATGAACAACTTCTTTGCCCAATTCATTTACAAAAAGTATAGGTGTTTTAGCTTTAAGGTCTACTTCCCAGAATTCACCTTTGTGAATGGATGCATTGGAAATGCGACTAAGACTGATTTTTCATATTAAAGATTTCTTTACTAACGAAGAACCGTTAATATTGTAAATTTTCATAATAACCATGTATGGGCAGAGACGAAGATCCCCAGGTAATTTTCGAAGCTCGATTTTAAAACAAATTTTCAATCAATGTTTCTGCTTGCATCCGAAGAGATCAAATAATAAGGTCGCGTATTATACATCAACGTTTAGACTGGCCCGCATATTGAGACTTTTTGGAAAATGTTTCGCCAGACTTGCTTGAAGATGTGCCTTAGGTTCAAAGACTGGAAATATTCTTTATATACAATGAGGCTCCGTCTCATTTCAGTTCGAGAGCACTTAAATCGAACTTATTCAAAACGATGGAAAAGCAGTGGTGGACCCATTGTTTGGCCTGCTCGTTCACCAGATCTAAATTCACCAAAATACTTTTTTTGGGATTAGTTAAAATTTATTTCTCCAATATCTGTTGATCATTGGATCATGGATTGTTGCTAAAAAATTTATAACAAACAAGACATTTTTTAGGGAGTCAGAACTTCACTGAGAAAGCGCTAGACGCTGCTGCATTGAGATGAGCGGACATAGCTTCCCAAGTTTCGTCGAAATCAAAGTAAGGAGATATTTGAAGCAAGCTCAACGTAAGCAGCGAGGAATAGCGCAGGATAGAAACTCTTTCTTTAAAAAGGGACAGGTGCACAATTCTTCTTCTTCTTCTGTTGGTGCCTATCCTCTGTGGATGTTGGCAATCACATTGGCCCATATGACCTTATTGACAGCTGTTCTAAATAAATGTACCGTCGTCGTTCCTGTCCATTGTCTGATATTCCTCAGCCATGATGTTCGTCGGCGACCCTGAGTTCTTTTACCCTCTATCTTACCTTGCAAAATTAACTGAATTAGTTGGTATTTCTCATTGCGCATTACACGCCCTAAGTATGATATTTTTCTGATTTTCACATTGCGCATAATTTCTGGGTCTTTTTTCATACGTTGCATCACGGTGTTATTTGTGACATGATGGATGTATGAAATTCTGAGCATGCGGCGGTAACACCACATTTCGAAGGCTTCCAGTCGTTTAGATGTTGTTTCTGTCAAAGTCCAGGCTTCCACTCCATATAGAAGAGTTGAAAATACATAACATCTCAAGACTCGTGTTCTTATATCAATGTTCAGGTGCATATTGCACAAGATATTTCTGAGGCAGTTGAAGACAGCTCTCGCCTTCTCTATGCGGCATCTAATCTCCTGTGAGTGGTCCCATTCTCTGTTCAGACTGCATTCTAGATACGTAACTTTGTCAACAGTTTCCAAAGTTTCATTATTTGCTCTAAATTGGTGGTGTATTTCGTCATTTTTGCTTACTATAAGGATTTTTGTCTTTTTACAGTTTAATTTCATGCCGTATCTTTCACAGGCTTCCACTACGCGGTCTATTAGTGTTTGCAGATCCTCTGCATTATCGGCCAACAGAACTGTGTCGTCTGCATATCTTAAGTTGTTAATGCTTTCACCATTAATTCCTATGCCCTCTCTCATTCCACTGATAGCTTCCCTGAACAGCATTTCCGAGTACGTATTGAATAACGTCGGCGATAAAATACAGCCCTGACGAACTCCCCGTTTTATTGTAAATTCTTGTGATGTTTCGTTGCCTACACGTACAGTCGCCCTTTGCTGTGAGTAAAGGTTTCTAATAAGGCGTAAATCCTTGTCATCGATACCAAATTCATTTAATATTTGAAGCAGTTTGTGATGTTTGCACTTTGTCGAATGCTTTCTCGAAATCGATAAAACATGCATAGACATTGCAGTTTACGTCCAGAGCTCTTTGTATCAAAATTTGAATAGAAAATAGAGCTTCTCGTGTTCCAAGTCCATTTCTAAAGCCAAACTGAACATTGCTAACGTTTTCTTCAAGTTTTCTATATATTCGAGAGTGAATGATACTGAGAAGGATTTTCAGCGCATGGCTCATTAAGCTTATAATTCTGTAATCAGAGCATCTGGTAGCATTTGTTTTCTTAGGAAGAGGAATGAAGGTGGAAACTAGCCAATCTCCAGGCAATTCGCCAGTTTCGTAAATTTTATTAAGTATACTTGTTAGGAGTTTAAGTTGGTCATCTTCAAATAGTTTTAGTATTTCTGATTGTATATTATCCGGCCCAGGTGACTTATTGTTTTTTAGTCGTTTTATTGCATATGTTACTTCGCCGAGTGTTATTTCTGGTCCGGAAAATCCAAGGACATCTGTTTCTGTCTGCTGTTCTTCATCGAATAATTCTCCCATATATTCCTCCCATCTTTCAAGTATTTTTTCATTCTCGTACAGCAGATTGTTGTGTTTGTCCAGTACTGAATTATTGCTGCGTGAGTTGTTTCCTCTGGTTAGGGCCTTGATTTTCTTATGCAAGTTAAAAATGTCATGTTTTTGTTCTAAGGATTCGATTTCTTTACATTCGTTTTGTAGCCACAACTCTTGTGCTTCCTTGATCCTATTGTTAATAACTTTGTTTATGTCTTTGTACCTTCTGTGCACAATTACGATGGCTCAAAACTATAATAGTGACATATTACGAATTTAAAACGCGTCCAATACAACAGATGATCTATTGGTTGAATTTGTTGCAACTTTTCTAAGCCAACCATATTTTCCCTTTATTTTTTTTTTCAGCCAACAATTAACTTTAATGAATAAATGACAACAGAAAAATACCATATAGACTTATTATTGACGTTTTTTCTTTTTTGAACTTCTTAATTTATTTCACATTTAAAGCTAATAAAAAATGAATAAAAAACATTTTTCTAATTTTAATTTTAATAAGTAAATCGAATGTTCTGATATGCCTTTTTACAAAACCATTAAAACACAAATTTTCAAAAAATTCTTTAGACCATGGCCATCAACTAAAACATATAGTTGAGATTGTTTATTATTTTGACATTAACCACAAACTACTTGATATTTGTTTCATCTCAATAATCGTCATAGGCATACTTTGGTGTTTAATTTAAATACAAATAAATCAGAGTTTTACATAGACCCAATTAAAGCAGGTTTTCTCCTAAACTATTAATATATAGATTTTTACGTAAACAGTTTTGCAAAATCATAATTTTTAGGTAGAATTTTAAAAAATGTCATGTAACAAAATAGGAATAAAAAAAACCAGAACTTCTCCCCCAATCGGAACACTTCTTCTTCTTTAGTAGCCCTACAACCCGGGGTGGATCTTGGCTGACTGCACAACTTGCTTCCATCTCACACGGTCGTCCATGATAGTTCGGTCAGTGGGTAACCCTATTGTTCTTAAATCTGACCATATATTATCTCTCCATCGCATTCTTGGGCGTCCTGAAGGTCTGTTCTCTATCGGGGCCTCCTCCCAAATTAACTTGGTAAGGCGGTTATTAGGGAGCCTATGGACATGGCCAGCCCATCCTAGGCGTTGGGATTTAATTTTTTGTACGATGTCGCTAGCGTTATATATCTGTTTGACCTCAACATTTGTTCTTATTCGGTATTGATTAGTATTGGGGTCGTGGTAGGGTCCGAAAATCCTTCTAAGGATTTTCCTCTCAAAACATCTAAGTTTCATTTCCATTGCTTTTGTCAGCGTCCACGTCTCACAGCCATACATGAGCACTGGTCTAATCACTGTTCTATATTACCATTAGACCCGATTTCCTTGCCTCTATCTCTATTTTGAAAGTTTCCTTTACATTGGTGACGATGTTTCCAACAATATGAATATCGTCCGCGTATGCTAGTAGTAATTTCGGTCCATTTACTGTTATTAGTTCTGTTCAAATTTGTGTTGTTCTCACTACTTTTTCCAGGATTATATTAAAGAGGAGGGGTGACAGTGCGTCTTCTTGTTTTAGGCCACTGTTTATTTCAAACGATTCTGAGAGTTGGTTACCTATTCGTACCCTAGATCTACAACCACTTACGCATAATTTGGCGAGGTGGATCAGTTTTTTTGAAATCGACAGCTCTGCCATTGCATTTTAGAGTTGACCTCTTTTAATGCTGTCGTATGCTTGTCGGAAGTCCATGAAAAGATTGTGGATAGTTCTGTTGAATTCCAATCCTTTTTCAAGTAGCTGCCTTATAGTAAAGATCTAATCTATAGTCGATCTATTTTTATTGAATCCGGCTTGGTATTCCAATAGTATATTTTCTACAAAAGGCGTTAGTCTACTTAATAGGATATTCGATAAGATTTTGTATGCCGTGTTAAGTAGGGAGATTTCTCTATAGTTGGAGCACTTGGTTTTGTTTCTCTATCCATAAAAAGGGAAACAATCGGAACACCCTTGCCTAAATTTGCCGTTCACTCTTAATGTCAAAAAATAGCATTCCAAAGACATTAAATAAAACGCCGGGTTCTAGGGCTACCTTTAAACGGTTATAGCTTCCTATGTTCACGGAATTTTTCTCATTTTTTCTTAGGTAGATCTCCCTTCAAAGTAGACGAGCGGAATTTCCGAATACCCTGTATACGGCAATAAAGCCCAACAAGGATGAATTTTTCAAGGTCTACTAGGTGACGTAATGTAACTTGTAGATTTCTAGAATATTTTAAAATAATAAAAATATTAATCTTAAGAAGTAATGGGGTAACTTTCTTCATATTTTACAAAAAAATCCTTGGAAATATCTAATTCAATCTTAATTCTGTAAAAGTCTATTTTTCTTTCCTTAATTACTTCGGTGGCCAATCTTAAAAAAAAACTTAGAAGTGCACTTTAACTGTCCAACTATTTGAAGAAGGGCTTAATTCACTTAGTTGACCCGTTTAATTTCATTCTAATAGTTTGGAAATTAAATCATCCCACATTTTCTTGGAGTAATTACTTTTCTATGTACAGGGTTTCCGAAAACCATGTTAAGAAACAAGGTTCATTAAAAAAAAAACGTTAAAATCTCAATAGTTTCCAGGGTGCAAACAAATAAAGCAAAATATTTTATTTCATTTTTAATTCATATTTAATTTTTTTCTGGGTGGATCAGATTTATATTTGACATAGAAGCTAAATGAATCAACAATCTCATACACAGATATATCTCCTGTCTCAACTTGCCATTAGAGGCCACTTTATGTAAAAATCATTTTTTCTTTTATAGCTTCCTTTTTTGTTTTAAAGGAAAGCAGTGACGGTTAGTGACTATTTAGACAGGTACTGTCAATATATGGGACAAAATATAGGATCGTTACAACACATGTAATATAACGTGCCAGGCTGGTAGTTTACGTCAAAACTTTACTGTTAAGTGAGAGAAAATTCAGTAATAGAGTACAACCAAAATAAAATACCAAGATAAGCCCTATGCCGTAGACTTGGGGTGGATTATTCAAGACATCACTCTATCTATAGTTAAGATAAATGCAGAAACCTTTCACGATGTCCTTAACAACGAGTTTTAAATTACAATCCTATAGATTGTAGCATTTAAATTTACCAGTTTGCATCAATGCTACATGTTTCTAGTAATATGACATAATTTGTATATTTTTACCTGATTAAATTTAATTATTTATCCCTTAATTTAAAATAGTAAACATGGATTTTTTTTTTGGTTCACAACTCTTTTGGTCTTGTAACTTATCACTCTTTCTTCTTAACAGAGTTTGTAAATTGCTGTAGTTTATATGTCACATTATTTGGTTTGAATTTAAAAGTCGTAAAATATTTTATTTTTAATAAATTCTCATTTGTTTACATTCCATTTCAGTATTAAAAGTATAAGGTTATAGTCGGTAATGTTGAGGATGTATTCCCGATTCGTTGACACGAGCACGGCATGTCAAGACCGATCATTTAAGGTTGAGTATACAGTATGGAATTTGTAGCAATTTTTTTTGAACTTCGTTTTAATCATTATTAGTAAATTTGGACTGTTTGATCATAATTTTCTTTTCGATAATTTTCCATGGCTTGCCAATTTTTGATGTATTACCTGGTAATCAGTGTAAGTTCGGAACTAGGTTAGAGTGCTCCAGGTTGAGAATAAGGTTGGCAAAAGTAAATACAAAATATCCCTAAGATATGTCACGTCTGGTTGCAAGAGATTTTTATTTTCGTTCCCTTTACTGTTGAACCGTCGAAGGCAGCAGACCAATCCTGCCATTAGCTTTGAGAGGGCAGACGGTCAAGTGTTTTTTTTTAAAGTCCACTAATAAATGAGGTAAGATTTTGCCCCTTATCTTTACAAATATGTGGTAAAAACAACATTTTATTTCAGGGCTATCTGAAGCCAGTCTTTTTCATCTTTGGCTTCATCTCATTTCTTTTAATGTGACTTCCATTTTGATATTGCTGTCAAGGCTTTGTGATGGTTCCGGCCCAAGCTTTCCTATCCGTGTAAACACGACGATGTTAACCCTTACCCTGCGTTTGGTTGGTGAGTTGGAAGTGGCCCTGTAAAGCCCCGATTCATCCACAACCACAACAGGAATCCTAGCAATAGCGCTGGATCAAATGATAGAAGTGAGAGGTACCATAGCATAGACCAGGTAGGAGAAAACTTTAAGTTAAAGAATTGGAACTCTACATCAATTTTTGTCATGCCAACAAAACAATATAAATATATTTTCATTTGATGTAATAACATGTAAGAACTTTTTGATAACTGTCTTTATAAAACTTACGTTATTGGCAATTAAAGGTTCTAGAACGTTTGCGGCCAAATTCTATATAACCTTTTAAAAACGAGGTAACAACCATAGTTATCAAGAAAGAGTATAAAAACATTGTAGGTACCATTCTAATTTATGCATATAATAATTTTTTTTGGAATAAAATAGAATTGTTATTTTGTTTTAATTAAGTCGTTTCATTATGGAGCTATACATCAGCAGTCAATAAATTAAAATCATTCCCCATACCTAAGGGTTTTCCTGTTTAATCACTAGGTAAGTAACACAGATAATGTAAAACAGGTGACGCCTATTGGGTAATCAAAGCAGAGCACAACTATCTCTAAAAGAGATATGAACCTAGCTTTCGTCATATTGAGCTGCCGTACACATCCGTTGCCGTGCCCTGTAAAAAGGGAGACGCCGCAAGATATTTAAATAAATGAAATTTAAATTTCAATATAGACACGCAAGTGATCATGTGGGTCAAATAAAACTATAATAAGTGACACTGAATGTCTAATTATGTTGTTAGCATAAAACTGAATATGTTATAAATAAACAAAACAAATTTTCAACTTTAAATAATCACCACTGAATTTAGAGTTGTGAAACCTAACAGTTAATAATAATTAAACTGTGAAATAAACTAAAGAAAAAAAGAAAATAAATTGGCAAAGGTAAAAAAACCTTAATAAATATTAATGAAGATATGTTCAAATTTAACGTGCTATTAATTGTAATACCTACTGGCGTCTAACCATAACCCAAAACCTGGATATTTCATGATCATGGGATAGAACACCGGAAAAATGGGTAACATCTTACAAAAGATTGGAATAAATTTTAAGTTAGAAAATGATTTATATCAATATCATTTTAAATAGAATATGATGTGATGTTTCGTAAAATCAGGCTACAACTCTGCTAAACCGGGTAGTGGTATGTAGGTACTAGTTAAATATCGATGCTCATAAACTGGTAACTGAAGGTCAGTGAAAATTCATGAGAATTAGGGAAACTCAAAAGAGTAAACGAAAATGTATACCAAAAAACTGAAGAACGTTAAGGAAAACATCAAATACAGTAGTCTTTTTATAGGTATATAAAAACTAAAATAAAAGGAGTATATGAATTTGTTAAGCAGCCTTCGCTAAATAGACAAGAAATAAACATTAATTATTAAAGTACTTTTCCTTTTTAAAACTAGAATTTAAACTTTTTAAATATTCAGAAAAAAAATATATCAAAGATGATCATAAAGAATTGAAGCCTTAAAAAGATAATGTCAAAGAGATTTCTCGAGATGCTTGGCTTTCGTGTAAAACTTTTTTGGAGTCTCGAATGTATCTTAGCAATAAATTCAACGACTCGGTACTGCCAGAGGATTGAGATAATGAAAACGTAATCTTCAATTGTTCTTTTTTTTCAAAAAGTAATTTGTTGTTAAGAAAAATACTTGACATATAAAATGTAAGTCCATCGACTATTATTTAAAATATAAACTTTTACATAACTTAAGTAATAATATAACTTTATTAAGTACGTTTTGTTTAAAATTTCTCTGTTACATTTAAAACTAAGCTTTATTAATTAAGAAAAATAAAATTTTCGACTACTGCTTCATATTCATTTCTGATTGGTTTCGGTCGCAGTAGCTCTTCGTATTTCTTGAATCGGAGAACGTTGAGATTGCTCTACAATTCGGAGCCAGATGTTATCCGTAGGCTAATGTTGCTAAACAACGTTTATTTCAGTATAAGTTAATAATAACACATGTGGAAAAGCAATAAAAGAAAATAAATAAATCACGGATAATGGATAATAAGAAAATTATATTTTTTTTTTGATATTTGAAATAATAACGAATAAAAAATTATAAACTTCATAAATATTGAACAGTTTGATTTAAAATTTCTCTTTCTTATATTTGAAACAGATTTAACGCTACCTGCAGAAGTGACAACCAGCTGCTAAAAGTCAAGATTACATCTGCACCCAATAGAGAAGGAAGAAAAGGAAAAAAAGAGATAAAGATAAAATGGCGGAGGAAAGGTATAACTTGAACAGTTTAGACCAAGAGAGTGTGAGAGAATTGTACAAGAAAAGATTAGATTAAGAGTTGGAAGAAAAACAATTCAGCACTAATGAACAACACTACCGTCCTATAAAAACAGGCCTCCGGGAAGCAGCAGCGAAAGCCCTAGAATACCTAGTAAAAACCAAGGAAAAACATCCATAGTGGTGAGACAGCGAAATAGAAGAAGAAATGGAAGCAAAGAGGGCAAAACATCAGAAATACCTAAACACAAACAATGATTCGAACAAAATCAAATACAAGGAATCCCAAGCAAAAGAAAGCCAAAAGTAAAATAAATCGTGGCAAAGGAAATGTGATAGACTAAATGTATATTTAGGAGAAAAAAGAAATACGTAAAGCTGTAGGTTCTTAAAGCTCATGCGATAGGAAAGGAAAAAATATTTAATTTCAACCGTCATACTTAGAAAATGGGATGATTATTTCAAAATACTTCTGAATGAAGATAGAACAGAATTTATGGGCAATCAGACCAATCAAAATATAAGCACGTCAGCCTCTCCCATACGAATAACAACAAGAGAGGTAAAAGAAATCCGTAAACGGTTACAAAATAATATAACGCCAAGATCAGGAAATATACCGGCTGAACTAATAAAATATGGTTCAGAAAAACTATGGGAAAGTTTAACAAAACTTTTCCAAAACTGCATCAACGATATTCCATAGGAATGGAAAGAACACCTAATAGCAAACATATACAAAAATAGATGTCGAGAGGATTGTAATAATCACAACAGCATTGCTGTTAAAAGTACAGTTAGCGTAATATATGGTACCTTACTGAAAAAAACCGTTAGAAAGAGAATATAGCGACATGGAAGCTGAAGAGCACGCGAGATTCAGGACAGGAAGGTCAACGATTGATCACCTTTTTTGCGTCACACAAATTATAGAGAGGAAAATGATCGTAAATCAGGAAATAAATTTTGTGTTCGTGGATCTGAAGAAAGCATATGATTGTCCCACAAAACAAAATATGGGAAGCGTTAGAGAACACAAACCTGAACGTCAGCCTAATTAAAGCGGTGAAAAACATGTACGGCAACTCTATAGCAAAGATCAAAATTGGAAGCAGTACCTCAGAGGGGATTAACATCACAAAGGGTCTCAAACAGAGATGCTGTTTATCCCCTACGTTATTTAAAATGTACCTCAAATAGACGCTAAAGCGCTGGAAAAGAAAATGCAAAAATATGGGCGCACCGATTAACAAGAGTACGATATATACACTGTCTTTTACAAACGATCAAGTATTTATAGAACAAGATTACGAAGATATGGAATATATGACTAGAAAATTGATCGAATAACACAGGAAATGAGGATTGGACATAAACAGAGGAAAAATGAAATATATGTAGACTGGTGGCGAACAGAGAGACCTGATACTGGGAGACAATCAGGTAATTAGACACTGCAACATGTACAAATATCTAGGACTAACTATCACAAAGGACGTAGGTATGGTAAAGGTAGAAAATTTGTTTGCTTGTACTGTGTCGTGCTTTTGCAATATATGAACTTGAAAACTACTGAACCGATTTGGGTAATTTCCCTTATCATGTTGACATGAGAATAGGCTACAGAAATTTTGGAATTTCCCATTAATTGTATAAAAAAATTTCGAAGTGTTATTATTGTCGGACTAATAGTACAGCACGATATTTCTGCAGGACACTCTAATGCTTGGTCAGAAAATACAATCTAACAAATGATTGTAATTGATTTGCACTTCTTGTCCGAGAAGTGAAAATCAGTAATCAGTTCTCGGAAAATTGACAGTTTCTGAATGTCGAACTGAAAAAATCAAGCATAGAATTTCTGGGACAATATGACCACACTATTAATTAAATATAAATTAAACAACTGTGAAAAAATCATCTGTAATAAAAAAGCATGCACACGTTCTTTTGACATAGTACAGGCAATGAACTCATCTATCTGCGCATCCTTGTTGTCGGTCACATTTTGTTTGTGTTTCTCATCAAATTATCCTACAATTTAGGTGCAAAAGCAAGAATTGGTTATACGAATTTAATCAATGACCAGATTAATGTAATTTGACATCGAGCGTTCGAAAATGCAGCGTATACAGGAATTTTTGAAAATAAATAAGGTGTCAAATGAAACAACTTATAAAATTTCAGAAGATTGGTAGTCAATGAAATTGATTGTATTAAGATTAGTTGGGATTTATGGCATTAATCGAAGAAAAATATTTTTGTCGGACTTGCATTGTCTTTATTTTTATTTATTTTTACGACGTTTCGATTAGGTTGTATCTCTAATCGTTTTCAAGTATAAACAGTTTATACTTGATAACGATTAGAGATACAATCTAATCGAAACGTCGTAAAAATAAATAAAAATAAAGACAATGCAAGTCCGACAATCACATTTTAGTCAATCTTCAAAAATATTCAACTTCTTGTTTTATTTTATACCTTTAAAATATTCTATAGACACTATTTTGAATCAATAAAAGATATTCTTTACCGTTTTGTGAAACAGCATATGATTTATTATTAGGAAGTCTTGCGGCTGTGTTACCGTTTGCAGATATTTATGATACCATTTGTTTGAAATTATGAGCTAGTTTTTAGAATTTTTAGCTTTATAGATATATTATTATAACCTGTTATAATTTTGTTATTTTACGAACAAAATTATAAATATTTATACTAATAATACCTACAATAAAGCTTATACTCTCCACAAATTAATCCCTAATTTTCAGCGAGTAGTCTCTTTAATAAACAGTGAATAAAAAGCTGAAGGTTTATTCACTTGTCACATCAAAAACCGGCATTATAAAAAATTCAAGTGTGCCTAGAAATGCACTCCACTTTCATCAAGGTGTAGTTAATCTTTTGTTTTTTTTTTTCTATTGTTTTTGGCTCTCTGGAGATTTCTAGAAGCGTTGTTAGAGAGAGTCTGGGCCAAGCCTTGGTTCTGAGAACTGGCAGAAACCTAGAAAGCAGATTTTTTTACTGATTTTCTAAGAGTGCAATACTTTTTTTAGTTCTGTTTGGTGTGTTAAGGCAGCATATGCTAGATATTGAGGATAAACAAAGTTTTAATTGTATTCGTTTTTCGTTAAGTACACTTTGGTGATGGTGATCTCAGCTAAGAAGTGAACACCATTTTTCTGACTTTTAATACTTGGTGCACCCTTAACGACAATCAAGTACATGTCACAAACAGTTCTTATATTACCGGGACTTTGCCTTACTGTGTATAATTGGATAAGCATGCCAGTGCCGGCATATAACACACCACTGCTCCCATAGAGACCATCTGCTATCCAGCTTGCCGTAAGGGTTTGGATTTAATGACAAAACTGCCTTTCCCGTATTAGAACTTCATAATAAATAGTGATGTTACCGATTTTAAAGTATACTTTCCTTTTTTTCCTGTGACTGGAAACTATTAAAACTTTCTGCGAGCAATTACAGGAAACTTTATATTTAATTTCATTTAAAATATCTTGTAAACCGAAGGTATACCTATACACTTCTAATTAGGTTTAAAAAACATAATTTTAGTCTTAATCGGCCTACTAGATAGTTTACTATTTCAAAATAAATGTAACATTTGAACGAAAGCAAAAGTAAGGTTGTTCAATGCCGCTTTTCCAGTCTAAAGCTGGACCTAAAGTTAACCGACTTGGCGTTTGACGCAGATGACGTCATATTAATAATAATGTTATTGTTCATTGTTGCTTGTTTTTTTTTTGTAATTCACATAGCAAATAGTCACATACTTCTTTTAGATTAAGTTAAAATTAACATAGATTATAATTTAGTATCCTTTTCTTTTCTTATTGTTAAATATAGATTTTAATTGTTTTTGGAATCGGGGTGTTTTATTTTTGGATCTGGTTGTTTCCTGTCTTCGATAACATCATCGCTTCTTCTTAGCGACGGGGCTAAAAACAGGTGGCGTTTTGAATATATATAACCCTCCTAATCTCCGGCAGGCTAGCCTAGGTACTACCTTAGAAGAAGGAATGATTAACACCAAAAAAAAAAAATAACCACCTGTATCGAAACACTTCTGGAATATTTAATTTTAACATTCATTTTAATTCTCTCCTTCTCCTTATGGCGTGGCAAACCAAGTATATTCTAACTGAAGTTTCAGTTAAATATTATCGCTAAATAAGTAAATCAAATACTATAAAATAGATTAAATTTAATGTAAATGTGCTGGAAGAAAATTTTACGAACGTTTATTAAATGCATTTAATGTAGTGCAAATAATTTATTAATTTACATTAATCTAAATTAATTTATTATATTAAATTTAATGCAATCATACATTAAATTTAAAGTCTGATCATTTCTTTTTATGGTGACCATGTACATTAAATATACAACGAGTGGTAATTGAATCTGAGATATGCTATCACATATTTAACGCACCGACAGTAATATGAGTTTAAAAAATTCTTAGACTACCAGGAAAAGGTGGACAGTTCTCCCATAGGTAGTGTCCGCCATCTAGACCGGTTTCGAACTCATTGGTTTCCGTCAGTAAGAGGCAGACATGTACACCTCACCATAAGAAAACTGAATACGTCCCTGTTTTAAATTCAAAGTAATGAAAATTATTTACGATTTTTGGTACAAAATTATTAAATCTAATGAAGAATGGACGTTAAATTTAAGGTAATTTTTAACAGTGAAACGATTAATAATAAAACTTCGTAATTCATCCGATCCCTATTTTTAAAAAAATTTAAAGATATTTTTAAGAAAGAATTTTCACCTGAATAAATATTGACAAATTATTTTTCGACACACCACATATAATGTAAACAATTTGTGAATGGTAATGTATCGTTTTTTTTTTTCTATTATAAATGATTACACAATTTAGCATACAATATAACATTGTACATAACGAATACTATTATTACAAAATATACTCTTTGTTTGCATGGAAAATGTTTTATTACCGATTTTAGAGAAAATTCCCAATAAACAATTTCCTTTTGGCGATGGCAAATTTTATATTACAATAGAAAGAAGGAATATTATTTGGTGGAAAAAATATATATGAAAATAAAAAGTTAGGAAAAAATATAGAAAAATATGGGAAAAGCTATTTATGATGAATTGAATGGAAACCATAGCACTAACCTAAGTAACCAAAAAAATACTGACAATAATAGAAACAGAAATATTAAGATAGTAATTTCACGGGAGAAAACTCAATAAAAAATTGGGCCAAATATATGAAGCCTATGTCGTGAGATGGAAACGAAATAAAAGAAGAATGAAAAACAACATTTCTAATAGTGCTAAACTACGAGCAAGCCCACCAAAGTGGTGGTATGACAGCTGAATATCTACCTCTCAGAACTGAGTGTGCTTTATTGATAACAGTAAGACCTAGTTCTAAAAACTAGGGGAAGAAATAGACAAAATATTCTTTTGAAGCGAGAAAAAAAAAGTACTAATAATAAAGAAAATGTTGGTTTTTAGTATCTTTGAAATTAAAATTTATGTGCTCTTAAATCATCGAAGATCCAAAATAAGTTTAATAACAATGAAATATCCGATTGTTAATTAGAACAAGTAAAAAATGTGGTTTAATAATTTTAAAAATATACTTTAAACAGAAAAACCTTCATTCATAATTTAGCAACATAAACATTTTATAATTTTATTTTTTTTCAGTTTCCTATAGCAACCAGTGTAATTTGAATCCACAGTAATAAATTTTATATTAATATAAATAGATTCCGAAAACATCACATTTAACACTCAATACAGAAATATATAAAATGCTTAAAATATATTTCTTTCTTCCATAAATTACAGAATCCGCTCAAGCATAAACCTGCAACTGTTCATTGTTGCAAAAGACCGTCATTATACAAACACAATACTATTTTCTACTTTAACATTTCTAAGAAAAGAACCACTTTATTTTGCTTATTTGAGTTGGATAATAGACTCCATTATAGAACTACTAAGTTGGGTTATAAAAATTCTTTATAGTAAAAATTCTCTCTTGAAGTTCATTACAATTCTGTAGCTTTTATATACTTTGCATTAGATGTGAAAATTATTGGGCAATTTTCAAGAAAATTTAACTTGTTATAAGATAACTTTTACCTTTTTGTCCTTTGGGTACAAAGCAAAATATAGAATAGGATACAATGATGTATTACCATGATAGTATATACAAAATTGCACTTTGGTTGGGAAAATTTTAAAATAATATAAAGGCTAACAAAAAAAAAATGATAACATTGTAACAATAATTTGTTACTATATATAGATGTCATATATATATATATATATATATATATATATATATATATATATATATATATATGTTATGTAGGATGTGTAATAAATTATCACAAAGAGATGAACATACTGCAAGACGCTCTAACAAAGAACGGTTATAAAAAAGAACTTATAGACAAGACTCTAAAAAAGAAACACTTGGCCCCAAAAAATCGCGAAAACCAAGAGAATAGCTCCAAAGCTTTTGTTCCTTATGTAAGAGGCACCACAGACAGGATCGCAAGAATTCTCAGGAGACACAATATTGAAACCATTTTCACCACAGATCGTAAAGTGAAAGATCTCTTGCCAACACCTAAAGAAAAAATCCCTCTAGAAAGCCAGGGAGTGTACGAAATTCCATGCGGAGAGTGCAGCTCATCTTACGTAGGTCAAGCCAACCGTAAAATAAGCGCCAGAAGAGACGAACATATGAACGCTGTCAAGCAAAAAACAACTTCTTCTGCTCTGGCCCAACACTGGTTAAACACAGGACATAAGATAAATTTCTCGGGAACAAAAATGCTATTGAGATGTGAAAACCTGTCCACAAGAGTTATAAGGGAAGCCATTGAAATTGCAAAGAGGCCCAACAACTTAAATAGCAGAGATGATAGCCAACGTGTGCCTAATACTTGGAAAAATCTGCTTACAAAACATCAACCAGTACCACTTAGTAACGAAACGGATTACAACTCGTCAACGCAACTACAAACACTGGCAACAGGGCCGATGACGCGCAGCAGGTCTCGCCACCTGATGGTTCGGAACCATTCGGAAAACGAACGCGTCCGACGCGCACACGGAACCGACAACACCGGAGTCGCAGGCGTCAGTTCGCTCGTATACGCTATACAGTGAGCTTTAAAAATGGTGAATGAGATTTCACTGAAACGTCAACTGCCTTACAGTCCTGAGAGGGACTCAGCACATACACGGGATGCCCGAAAACCTTCAATTATATATACATATATATATATATATATATATATATATATATATATATATATATATATATATACATGAAAATATTAATAATTTCTTTAGGATAAAGATATATTTGCTATTCTCATGAAAAGTCAAATTAATATTCTTTTTTATGTTATAAAAATGTGGTTACACTTTTTACCAGCTCTCTCAAGCAAATAACATTATTTGATATATAACAAAAGCCAATGAAGAATGAACCGAAAAAGTTCATTAGACCGATAATATATTTTAGACTATATCGAAATAAGCAGAATTCATTATTTATATGCTCGTCAAAGTACAGTTGATGATCTATAGATGTACCCAAATACTTAACCTTTACTAGGAAGTGTGGTGTTAAATAATTCTCCAAAATCACCATTAACGGACTTAAAATTAAACATGTTAATATACACAGTTTTGCCAATATTCAATTGTAAGCCATTTCTGCCACATCACAATTTCATATTATTTCAAATAGACATAATGGTCCGTGGCTCATGAGAGATATCTACTGCAGCAACGATCTTTGTGTCATCATTCTACATACTAACATGCACCTGTCTGATGAATGAATGAATGAAAAATTGGTGGTGATATTGGATCATCGATGCCTAAGCCTCCAATGGGCCCTTTACATCCCACCATAGCTGCAGGTTATTCGAGGCCGATCGTCTTTGCGACTCCAAGCAGCCTCGTTAGTTGAATTTGCCTAATTGTTTCCGGTAACAAAATTGTGTCTCCGAAATATCTCTGTCTCAGTCCGTTGAGTGCTGGGTGCTCTCTGAGGACATGGTCAACAGTTTTATCATTCTCCAAACACCATCTGCACGTCGAATCGTCTTCGACACTGATTCTATGAAGATGGCCCCTGAGTTGACAATGTACTATCAACAATCCCATCACAATTCGCAGCTCTTTCCTTCCCAAGGAGAGAAGCTCCTTAGTACGCCATGCGCTAGGCCCATTTATATGTTCCATAGTGCATCTCATTCCAGGAGCTCCCCTCCATGATTCAATAAATTTGCTTTCCAGCAACGATTTTAATTCCCTTTTGCCAGTAGCAATTGGGACAGGTAGTATTGGTTGGGATCCACACGGTTCAGTTGCCGAACCCAACTCTGCCAGACGGTCTACTTCAACATTCCCGTGCATGCCCGTGTGACCCGGAACCCACATGAGCTGACTGTGCTGCCGTTCCTTGTCATACCATTTAGTACGTCGTTGCACTCAGACACCAATCGCGAAGTTACGACACTGGACTTCAGTGCAGCCTTACTGTCTGAGCCTATATTTATTACCCTGTTTCTGTCTATATCCCTCTCATAGAGATGGGCACACTACAGAATAGCATAAATTCCAGCTATAAAGATTGTCGCACATTGTTCGAGAGGGTAGTACTCTCTGACTCCTGTGCTCCTGCCGAATACTCCGGCTCCGGCTTTTTCATCTTGTCAAGATCCATCAGTATACCACCAGGATCCATTTTTCGGATTATTTTGTTCTCTCTACCAATCCTCTCTACTTGGCAGGGAGAGGTTGGGTTTTAAAAGCTGCGTCATGTAATCTGTCTACATGGGAAATGATGAACACCTCTTCACCGCGTTTTCTCAGATACCTAAGTAGCCGCCCGTTCCATTTCCAAGATGTACTAGGCAACTGAGACGATAAATGGTCTTTAGAGCCTCGTTCTCTATGTATAAGTGAAGAGGAGGCAGTGGTGAACCTGCGTCTTGGAGGGAGCAGTTCTCATCGCACTCAATATTCCCACACAAGCCATTCTCTGAACTTTGTCAAGTTGAAGGATGTGTTTGCGCTTTGTTGTACTATGCCACCATACAATAGCAGCGTACGTTATCATGGGGCAGATCTACATAGTGTATATCCAGAATAGCACTTTAGGTGTCAGTCCCTACGTACACCAAGACGCTCGTTTACAAGCCCAGAAAGCACATATGGCTTTCTTGGTTCGAGCCTCGATATGATCTTTCCAGATCAGTCGTGAGTCCGGAATTACTCTCAGGTATTTAACTGTCCGCTTAAATTGAAGAGTCCTTCCGACCAATGTAATTGTGGGAAATCTACCCATTTTCCTCTTTTTTGTAAAGAGTACCACCTCAGCCTTGTCCGGCTTTACCTTACTTCCCAAGAACCCTAGTTAAAGAGAAAAGTTTATTCATATTATAACTTTTTCATTGTGACAGATATAATATACGCAAATCCACTAAATAAAAGGGAAAAAACAATCTAATAATGTGCTCCTACTTCATGATGACACCAACTCGGCTTGTAATACAAGTCCTGATCTTTCTGAAGAGGAAAAAGAAGTACACATTTAATATAGTTCCATAGTAGTGATGGCTCGGTGGAAAAAAAGGTGATCTTCTGGAAATAAGGTTTCACAGTAAACCAAGAATAAGAAAAGAATGGACGTTACTAAGCATAAAAGGGGCACACAGCATTAACTCAGATGTAGGAAAGGAAGGTATAAATGAGTTCAACTTACCTCGATGATGTCCTTACTTATAAATACATGCCGCAGAAAATGAACACTATACTTAATAAGTAGTCCAAGTGTTAGGCATGTAGGAAAATAGTAACTTCGTTACAATATCTAGGCTGATAAAATCGACTTTTGTCTATGTGAAAATAAGGAACACAGTTTCGTAAACACCAGTTTCTAGACCGGCAGGGAATATGAGAATCCATTTTTAAGCCAAAAGTACTTTTTATATTATTATTTTGGTTGTCTGTAAATATTGTAAATGAATTACTATATTTTTAGAGACATTTAAAAAGCAATTATTCGAAAACGGCAAAAGTTGCATTTCTACTTAACAAATGCTTTAGTAACTGTGTAACTGAGAATTTTATTTTAGTATATTCAGATTGAAATTTTTGGCAATAACAAATTGAACTTGGATGTTAAGGAGGGAAGAGAACTGTATTAGTGATCAATAACGCTCATATACCTCATATTTCAATATAATATAAAGCAGTGGAAATGAAACGTAATTCTATGAATATAATATCATGTCAATTTTCCTAAACTATCTTATAGACTGTCATTAAATCTTGACGATATATCCAACTGTCGAGTTAATAAATATTCATCTTCATTATCTCCTCATTTTATTCATGATCGGATATAAGTATCCCTTAAGTGTGTCTATCCCGTCATTTGTTCTCTATTATATCCCACTATTCGTTTGATATCGTCGATCCATCTAATTTAGGATCTATTTCTGGTTCTTTTATGTTCTCTATGTCCTCATTCGATAATTTGTCTTGTCTACAGGGTGTCCGTAAGTACCTTTTAATTTCTCAAGAGCCTGTAGGGGAGGTCGAAATAACCCTACTTTGTTATAGAAAAAATTTCGGAAAGTGCCCCTTAACGGATATACAAAGCCCTAAATGGGAACCCAGCGATTTACCATATCGGCTCTATCGACTTGTATAATTTTATGAATTTTTAACATTTCATAGAAGTTGTAAAGACTCATTAAATTATACTACAGTAAATGTTTTAGATCATCGGAGAAGTCAGAAAAGGACTTGCAGCCACACTCATTGGGCCTAATTTTTTACAGGTGTTATTTTGCAGGGTTGAAAATCAATTTTTTGAATACTTTGATCATTCCTCTTCAAAAAAGGTACTCTTAATTTATTTCGATTCAACTGGCGGTTTTCGAGATATATCGGTTTTTATGGGAAACACTCAAAAGTTACCTATGTTAAACAGGTAAAAATCAGGTTGTTATTGGTATATGAATTAGTATTGACGGAACTTGTCAAAACCACCTTCAAATAAACATAATTTTAAAAAATGGAAGAACATTCCTACGCAGAATATGCTGATATGCATTTAATTTATGGAGAAGCACTATCAAATTCTTCGAAGGCAAGGAGACTTCATGTTGAAAGATTTTCAGCTCGAACATTGCCAAGTCCAAAAACCTTTCAAAAGGTTGATTGAAGCCTAAGAGAAATCGTTAAAGATGATTGGGAAATAATTATTAGAGTTAACGAATTAATTTTATTCAGGGTCATTTTTTCCCTGACGTGGCAGCGAGGGCTCTCCTAGGAGAGCTCGAAACACGTAGAGGAACAAATTTTTTAAACAGCACCAAACAGCTCGCGACACAAAAGAATGTTACAATATGGATGGTACATGAAACCCTAACAGAACAGTTACTTTACTCGTACCACGTTGAAAAAGTTCACGCTATGTCTCCGCATGATTATCCTGCACGACAGCAACATAACCTAAATCTAAATTTTTCAATCTATATTTTGTTTATCGACGAGACCGGTTTTACAAGAGATGGCATAATAAACTCACACAATTTACATTTTTGAGCTGATGAAAACTCTCACCCCTTAATTCAGAACAAACACCATCAAATGCTTATTGTAAATGTGTCAGCTGGCATCATAGAAAATAACATTTTAGGTTTATCTGTTTCGGAAGGAAGACTTAATGATGAGATTTATTTACAATTTTTGCAGCAAAATTTAAACAATTGATTGGAGATGTACCTCTTGATGGAAGAATACAAATGTAGTACTTGCATGATGGTGCTGCATCTCATTTTAACCGTATAGTGCGTCAACACTTAAATAATGTTTTTGACTCTTGATAGACAGGTGACCTGTTTTATAGTCACCAAGGTTTTCAAACCTAAATTTCTAAGACTTTTACTTCTGGGGACATCTAGCAGAACTAGTTTATTCAACACCAGTAAATACTAGAGTTCGCAGTACTGCCGAAATATCATATGCGGGAAAATATTCGAAGAATAAGAAAATATATTGAAATACGTAGAGTTCATATTGAACAACTCCTCTATAAGTTAAAGCATATCAGCAAACCTTGCGTATTGTATTTTTACTTCTTTGTATTTAGCATTAGTTACTTTTGAATTTTTCGCATAAGAACCAATTTATCTCGAAAACCGCCAGTTTTATGGAAATAATTTTTGAAGATGAATGATTAAAGTATTTAAAAAATCAGTTTGCAGCTCTGTAAAATGACACCAGTCAAAAATTAGGCTCAACGAATGTGGCTGCAAGTCCTTTTCTGACTTCTCTGATGATCTAAAATATCTACTGTAATATGGTTTAATGAGGCTTTTGTGCATCAATAAAATATTAAAATTTCCGTTAAGGGACACTTTAAGAATTTTTTTCTGTGACAAAGGAGGGTTATTTTGACCTCCCCTCTATGCTCCTGAGAAATTCGGAAGTATGTACTGAACACCCTGTGTATGTAATCCCTCATTCGTCCTATATGACTAATCTAGATCGATCTCAATGTACGAATCCGTTAAAAGACATTTGCTACCTTAGATCTTAGTCCAATTTCATGATTAGATACGCAATCTTAAAGCCTGATGCCAAGTATCCTTCTCGTCATTACTACTGTCACCTGAAGGTTACTAACTCTACTCTTATTTGGTACTCTAGTTTCTGTATCGTATGTTAATACGGACAGTACCCATTGGTAATAAATATTAGTGATCAGTAATCAAACCTCTTTTACCCTGTTAGATTTTAGTTGAAGTATAATTTATTTTTTAATAAAGTTTCATAATCCTTAAAAAGAATAAGAAATATTTGTAGTTCACCCCGTAATATCTAAAATAAACTAATTGGATAAATACTTTACACTTTCTTATTATCTGATAACTCGCAACATGGAATATAAATTCTTATCTAAAACATGGGCATAGAACACGCATACCTTTTGTCCCGATAAAATATGTCCGCAATATCGCCAAAGAAAGTTTCCCTTTTCATTAAAAAAAATCTTTATTAACTATCTAAGGGTCTAATTTCACAATCCGATAAAATTAATTTTACCAATACTAAACCTTAAAATTACTTTTTTTGCCTTCTTTTGAATCATAAATTTAGTTCATTTTTTACATGACGTTAAATAACATTCTAATATTTAAAAAAAATATTGTATTGTGAACTTTAAAAGTGTAAAATTTTAATTAAAGACCGTTGGTTACCTTTCTGGTAACCTATTTTATTTGAGAAACAGATTTCGATCTTAGGACAAATGAACAAAACAATTAAATTTCCGGAAGCGTTCCCTTAATTGATGGGATTTATAATCACTCGGACAAAGGGGAACATAGTCTTAAAGCGCGCTTGGTATGTTATATAATACAATAGAGTATTAAGAAACTGTAGTCGCGTGAGTCTCTAAACTCTGACTTTAGTGTGGAAATTTTCTTTGCTATTACCACATGTTAGTTTTAATGAACAAGTGATAACAATGCACATAAAATGCCCTTGTTAAAATTAGGAAGGGAATATAATTTTGTATTTAAATGTGTTTGTCCTTTTAACAATAGAATTGTTCTAACATTATAAACATCGTTTTAATAATTTAGTTTTGGATAAGCAGTATTATTATCTTAAGCGCATATTTCTGGACCGTTTATTTAAGGATATTTACTTCACAAGTCGAAAAAAAAAACAAGTACATATGTGTATAAGGTATAGATTCTATAATATCAAATGTGCCAATAACCATATTATCCTCACTCCCAGGGTAAATTGGTAGTCCAATCATGTTTTTCTTATGAAAAAAGAAACAAAATATTTCTATTGCACCTTGGTACGATGACTATAACCAAATATATTGTAAATTTATTGTAAAACAACGATCCAGCTTAAATAAGAAATATTCATTAAGTTGTGATACTTATGCTACAAATTTCTTTGCCTTACTGGTCCTTATTATCTTAATTTAGTACAGGCAAAATAAGCCAAAATCTTCAAAATCGTGCAAAATCAATGGAAGACTATTTTTTTGGTGGAATAAAAATATAACTTGTGGAATAAGAATGTCTTTTCAATATTGGCGAAAAAGTTGTGATAAACTTTTTACTAAACTAACGAATAGCGGAATAGTTTTAAACTTAAACTTCTAATCAAAAATTTTTTTGGTATTTTTTTATTCTCGAGACGATTTTACATAAGGCTGAGTCTTTTAGATGTGCCTGATTTTCACGAGGGGTTCAGAAATAGCGTGGACAACCGAAAATTAAGTGTTTCTTCAAATAAGAAAAAACATGAATTGAATGAAAAATTCATTGCAAAATCCACAAGTCATACCTCTCTACTAGTAAAATATAACCCACAAAAGCGATGTCTACAGCTTTGTTAATTTAGAAGTAACTGCTATTTGTTTATAATCCTCCGGAAAATATTTGACATTAGCCGTAGGCCAGAAAAATTTTGGAAAACTGATCGAACGCACATCAACTTTTAGTGCTAGATAATACTCTCGAGGAGGCTTCTTTAAAAAGGAAAATTTTAAAAATCTGCTGAGTAATCATTTTCCAGTTCTAATCTTGGTATCAATATGAACCAAAAATGTTTTTTCTATAAAAAACAAAAGAGTATTTTGAAAAAATATCACATCTATCATCGTTTATTGATCATATTCCTTTAAACAATTAAATTGTTAAAAACTAATTTCTCCGCCTGATCTAACTAGCTAGATGGGAACTTTTCCTGAGACTCTAAGTTGCGCTTGTGATCTTGAAAAGCTCTAATAATCCGTAGTTGTTTAGCATTAAAATTGCAAGAGCCAAGAAGAACGAATAGACGTCCAATATGCCTGTCACCATAAGATTTCTTTATAGGTAGATAGAATGCCACTAACAGGAGACAGCAGCAAATCATAGGAAGAACGGCCATACGTTACCAAAATATTCCGTTTGCAAGAGTCTATGATCAAATGCCCTAAAAACATTTTTATACAAACAAAATAATCCATATGAATTACCTCTTAATTTAAAAACGTTTAATCATATATTAGCAATTCTTAATTAATTAATAAATACGCTTATCAAGGCAGAACTTACTATCGACGTATGTAAAATGTTTGGTTAAGGTTAATTGCTTAATTATTAAACCCTAATGTTTAGACATAATTGTTTCTTTTCTTCTTTTTAAGCTGATAACTTCAATTATTTTTAAAAATTTAAATGCAGCGGCACTTTTGTGTTTTGTTGAAGTTTTTTAAACTCACAAACATACTATAAATTTTTCTTAGTGTGTTAGTATTGTAAAGCTAAAATTATTAGTGCAAGAACTTCGACTTACCATCCTGCGTGACATGATGAGCTATGGCAAAATATGACTGAGGAAATTGTTTTACTTAAATCAACTTTTAATTGAACCAAATACAAATTTTAATGATCCCTAGCTTCAAGTAATTCTTAAGGGATTCCTCATCAGTCCTTCTGGACAAAATTTTATTTAAGTTATTTACTTTGTTATATTCATCAACCAAAATCAACAAAAAATGAAGTTGTTGTGTATTTCATGTTTTTAGACTAAAACATTGGAAATGTCCTTCTGGTTGACCCTTCAATCGAATTAGTAAAACATATCTTATAAATTATGATCTTAAATTGATTCCTGCTAAAATTATTCAAGGTCATTTCAAGATCAAAGCCATTTTCTATGGCAAAATATTCAAGTGGTAGGATTGAAAATACCCAAACTGAGTAATTTAATTTACAGAAGATTAACTATTTTATATGTTAAAACTGAAAATTTTACGTATAAATAACATACCTGAAGCATTATCATAAATGTTTGAATGAACCAATGGATGACTAAGAATGGTGATACTCGATCTTTGATGCTTAGGCCTCACTGACCCATTACATCCCACCATGATCGCAAGTCATTCGAGACCAATCGTCTTTGTGACTCTAAGCAGCTTTGTTATCTGAAATGCTTAGGGTGCATGTTCTGCTTCAGTCAGTTAAGTGTCGAGCACTTTCTAAAAACATTGTCAGGGATTTCATCCTCTTCCAGACACTATTTGCCTACTGGGTCATCCACAACGCCAATCTTATGAGGATGGCTTCGCAGGTGACAACCTACTGTCAGCAATCCTTCCACGATTTGTATTTTTTCTTTTCGATAATTGAAGGGCAATAGCGCATTAGGTTTTATTATAAGTTCCCTGGAACATCTTCTTTCAGAAGGTTCCTTTAGCATTCAATAAATTTGCTTTTCATCAACAATTTCAGTTCTCTCTTACCAAAAGTAGTTGAAACAAGCATAATGAATTTAGGGCTGTATGGTTCAGCTGCGGACGCCATCTTCGTCAAACGAGCCCCTTCATCGTTTCTGTGTATACTCGAGTAACCTGGAATCCATACGAGTCTGTCGTACAGCATAGCCAGTACCTCTCTGCATTTAACCACGACTCGTAACCTACTACATTGAAATTCAAAGCCAATATTTCAGCCATAGTATCTGAGAATATTTTAATAGGCCCAATTCTATTAATGCTCCTCTTATAGAGATGGTCACATTATAGAATAGTACAAATTTTTGCCTAAAAGACAGTTGTGTGATGTTCCAGAGAGTAAAACTCTAAATCCCGTGCTTCTATCGAACACTCTAGTTCCGGTTCTCTTATCCTATAGAGATTCGTTTGAAAACCACCAGGATCCCTCTCTGGGAAGAGTTTGCTCTTACTTCCAATCCTCTCTGCATAGTAAAAGTTTGTAGCATAAAGTGCAATGAAGATTTTTCTACAACGTTCCCCTAGCTATACGGATAGCCGCCTGTTCCTGCTCTAAGATGTTCTAGAAACTGAGATGGTATGCTGCTTCGAGGGCTTCATTTTCTCTGAATAAATGAAGAGAAATGAGGTTTATTGGAATCTCCACTACAGATTGTCCTCGCTACAAGCCACTCTTTCATAACTGTTTGATCCTACGATGTTTGGCAATTACTCATCTAATTCAAATGTAATTTTCAATAACCATACTTAGCTAACTATTTATAGTTGTATATATATTTTAATTTCGGTTCAAACGAATGTCATGAAAATCAGCTTTCAACCATATTAAAAATTGCAAAAATTTTTAATTTGGCCACCAAATGAACATCTGAAGTTTATAGATCTAAAATACATGTAATATACATCAATTTTATTTTTTATTTTCTTTAGTAGATGGTTATAAAAAGTAAACAACTCAATGGAAATTTAAGTTAGAGAGATCAATAAAGAAACTATCCGGTACTACTTTAGCTAAGGATCATTAGGATTCCATGCATTTTAAAAGTTGATTTTAGTAGCCTTATAAGAATTGCGTCAATCATTATAAATCCGAAATAACAAAATCTGTATATTACATCATATTCACCATATACACAGATCCATATATACACAATTTTTATTAGAATGTTATTTTAGGAGAAAATCTAGGAGAATAACTAAGGCCCTAATTTAGCAGTCCCTTGAAATTACTTATACCCACAGTAATTTCTAAAATTACATTTTCTTTTCCTTTTGAACTTTAAATTAGGTTTATTTAAAGGGTGCAGAGGGTTTGAGTTTGTACACAGACTTTCAGAAATATATTTATAATTGCAAGAATGTAAATAGTTGTTTCTATTGTTAGTAAAAGGCGACATTATTAGTAATTATTACAGTTTAGCTTTAAGAAATATTTTTATACTGGTGGATTATCTTCCACATTAAGTAATAAATAAAGAAAATATTTTTATATTATGAATAATTTAGAATATAACTTTTTTTTAATTGTGAACAATCGAAAATATCACTAATCAGTCAATATTTATGGAAATAACACTTTAAGATCTAATGAATAATTTATGCGTCATAGCTCGTTAAGTTGAAGTTTCAAAGTTTATACTTATTTAGATTAGTGTGGATCGATAATACTACATGCAGACTTACACCATGTACTACTGCTTTTTATGTTTATGGTACAATCGTCAGAGAAAGAACAATTATCATAAAAAGTCTGACCTTTATGGAGGAATTTTGGACAACACGTCCTTCATCCACTATTAGTACACAAGGAAGATAGTATTGTATCTCTTCTATCCATAAAATTACGAATAATAAAAAACATATTTTTACTTGACCGTGGAGTAACGCTTTTGAGTAACCTAAAGAAAATATTTAAAAATGACGGATGCAATTTAATAGAAGAGGATTTACTTTGATAAAAGAATCTGTTGTTTTAAAAACTATATAACAAAGCAAACAACAGAAAACTATAAAGCGTTAGTAAGTCATATTATCAAGGTTCAAATTTTAGTTGAAGTTTACTGTGGCTAATTCGATCAATTTTACCTTTTTTTTTTTGTTGCAAATACTTACATTGTTGGCAAAAACATCTCTTATAAATTTTATAAATAAAGGCATTCCAAAAGAACAGTTTAAAGTGACATTTGATTACGAGTTGTCCATTATAATTGATATTTTACTACATTAGTTAGTTGTTTTCTTATCGATGCTTAAAGTTAACAGACCTTTTTTCGGATAGATCTCGGTTTTCTTGCTTTCTACTATTTTAGGAAATATTTGTTGAGTTGCCTAAATTTCTGTGACTTGAAACATATTTATTTAATTTAAAAATAAGTATTGAGGTATTTATTGAAAGTTTAAGCTAGAAATGATAAAGGTTAATGAATTGGCTTATTGAGCAAATTTATCGCAGCCGACTGTTGTTGCTCATGGTAATTTTTGAGCTATTATTGAATGCTCCTAAAAGAGCTAGCATTGTGTGCCAGAAAGGATCCATTTTGGTTAAGAAACTGCGTTGAATTATAAAGAAAATGTCGCGCTAAATGACGTTGAACTTTACTCTATGAAATAACTACCAAATCAACGTTGATTGAACTTTACAAACAACAAAAATTAACGTTGTTACATATGACGTCGAACAAGAGCTTAAATCAACTAGATCATATGACCATATTGAATAAAAATCAACGTTATATTGATTCCATTTTTTTCTCTTAATGTCGTTTAAAGAAGGGCAGATAGTTTGTTCAGTGCAAATTCCACTCTCCATGGAGAGAGAACTGTCATTACGTACTTATTTATTTAAATATATTAATACAGCTGAATGTGTAACAAATTATTTTTAAATAAATTGTTTCATACAGCTGAAAAATTAAATATAGATAAAATTTCCCTTTTTCCTTTTATAATCATTTCCTGTTGCTTGTTTTGCACATTTCATCATTCTTTGATTGCATTTTCAGTTGTAAATTAATTTTTTTCGTTTTTTTTGGAAAGTACATGACGTCACTTGTTCGCAAACATAATGGATATTAAAGGTTACGTTGGTTGGTTAAAATTATTTTATAGTAATTTCCATGCAATTCTTCAAAATTTGCTTACTGCTCCCTTTGGAAATGATTTAAGAAGTTTTTCCATGTAGGAAAGTATATGTATTAAGGCAAATAGTTCGAATTTGCTAAGAATTAATTGTGACAAATTTCTTTTCAACAAACAATATCTTCTGCTCTGCTGAAATTAGAAATCTGAAAACCTCCATGTAAGTAACATACCAAGAATTGTAATTTCTGCAACCGATAAAATGAACGTAATATAGGTGTTTATAAGCTTACAAGGTTTAACTGAATAATTTAAAAAATAGTATGATTTTGAGGTTGTGTTTTGTCTTTGATTAAACAAATTGTTTTATTTCCCTTTAGGTCCTCCGGGCAGGCTTTCTCTCATTTGGATCTGCGATACCGAGCCCATCAAATGATATTTTGTATAGTTCTCCACATTATTCGGCAAAATAAAACAAGTACAAAACATTACACAACTTTGATTACTTTATTTCTAACCTCAAAATTCCAATTTTTATCTTCAAATATAATAACTTTTAATATAAGAAAAATAAATAAATATTATCAAAATTTACATCAAAATAATCTTCACAAAAATACATTTTAGATTGTGCAGGTACAAGTGCCTGATCCCTGCAGGCTGACTGAATCCATATTTTTCTATTATTTTCCGAACGTGGATTGTGAATAAATAACTTTTTAGATGTTTTAATAATAGTACGAGTACACTGAGGCACAGCATAACACTTTATCAGTGTTTGGGAGAATGTGACGTCACAGCGGTCAGGTGACGAGTATTAGCTTTGGAGCCAAATTTGATAGAGAATTTACAATACATGATTTTTAAAGTATTTGTTGTATTAAAAAGATAATATATTTTGGCTATGTTAGGTACTTATGCATGATTTTAAACAATTTCCCGAAATTAGTCAACATCCATTTTCGATCCATATTTGTAAAAAGTTTCCACGTTTTTATATTTCTCCCAACAACACAAATATTTGCAAGAAAAAAGTAAGGTCAAATAAAACGAACAAAAAATTACATACGTCTTTGAGAAAGCATCTTATACAACATATTTGAACTTGAAAAACTAACTTTTCCATACTTTTTTCTGTCAAAGCATGTTATGGCCATTATATTTATTGGGGGCCCTTGATGTTCTCTGCAACAAGATTTATTTATTCTGTCCTAGACAAAAAATGTTTTACTTAACTTTCCTTATACACAAGTTTAGTTGGTAACGCAATATATAAGAAATAATATGAAAGTGGAGTAAAAATATGTTTTGTACGAAAACATTGTTAATTAAAATATTTTAATTTTCGCTTTTAAGCACAAAACCCTAAAAATAAAATTTTAGTTAGTAGCTAAGATACGTAGTAGACCTAAAAAAAACTCATTTAAACTTTTTATGAGTGTGTATTTATAAAAACATTAAAAAAGTTTTATGAACTGTCCAGCGAAATGTGATTACTATTAAACTTGGTCAACATACGGCCCGATAATTTTTCCACCTCGTCTTATAATATACAGCGTAAGGACCAGCATATCGTAAATAATTTCATATTAACAGGGGTTTGTCCAGCAACGTTTGCTATTGTCCAATCAGAAGAACAATGTAGGTGTTTCAGGGTAAAGTGGATAACGTTACCTAAGACATTTTAGCTAAATACAGGTGGTCCAATATATACATTATAAGGACTCCTGAGAAGTTGAGAGGATAATATAAAAGAGCTAGCGCCGGAATATTCGGCAAGAGCACAGGAGTCAGAGAATACTATGCTCTCGGACAATGTGCGACAATTTTCACATCGAAAATTTATGCTATTCTGCAGTATGCCCATCTCTGTGAGAGGGCCTATCCCAATTGCTATTGGCGAAAGGGAAATAAAATCGTTGATGGAAAGCAAACTTATTGAATCTTGGAGGGGAGCTCCTGGAATGAGGTGTGCTAAGGAACATATAACTGGGCCTAGTGCACGGCGTACTAAGGAGCTTCTCTCCTTGGGAAGAAAAGAGCCGCGGATTATGGTAGGATTATTGACAGGACATTTTCACCTCAGGGGCAATCTTCATAGAATCGATGTCAAAGACGACCCGATATGCGAATGGTGTTTGGAGGAGGATGAAACTGTTTACCATGTTCTCTGTGGGAGCCCAGCACTCAACGGACTGAGACAGAGATATTTCGGATATACAGTTTTGTTACAGGAAGCAGTTAGGCAAGTTCAACTAACGAGGCTGCTTGGATTCGCAAAGGTGATCGGCCTCGAATAACCTGCAGATACGGTGGAAGCCCAATGGAGGTCTAGGCATCGATGATCTAGTATCACCATCCCTTTTTCATTCATTCATTCATTCATCCTTTTAAGGGACTCCTGAGAACTAGAAAACATAATTATTTTTAAATATATAGGTTTGTCACCAAACTTACCATTTTTAAATCGAATTGTCCTGGTTTTTGCCGTTCACTTAATTTAGGGTTTTTGGGATCTATACAAGATCATTTAATATGTATGGCCACTTTCTTCAAAAAACAGAGTAAACACATGTATTTTTTATCAAGGATGAATCACTGTTTCCCTCGTTGATATTACGTTTTCCGTTGAATTTGAGAATGTTGACTTTTGGGTGGTTTTCTTCAATCTTAAAAATTTGATATTACAAAATATTTTAGACATTTTTAAAATACGGAAAAATCCACCATTTTGTGAACAAATTAATTAATAACTTTCAATGGTTTTTAATAATTTGATTTTTCCTTTATATCCCGTGTATATGCTGAGTCCTGAGAGGGACACGGGATACCCGAAAACTTTCAATTACATATATATATATATATATATATATATATATATATATATATATATATATATATATATATATATATATATATAGTCTCGCTATAGTTCCTGTACTTGTGAGAATTACGAGCAATCTGAAAAATTCCTTGTATCAGCGTCTGCCTCTTGTCTAGACCTGATGTTTTTCTCTAAAAATTTGGTACTTGTGCCAGCTTTAGGACTCATCAGTGGGTTTTAGCGGACACCTTTCCAGATACCCGTTGTCGTACTATATTAAATTTTGGATCTTGTATTTCAATCGAATTTGCAGCGGGGAATATCGGTGAGATATTGAAAATCACAACACCCCCACCTCTAGATAATCAATTTTAATTGGGAATTGGAGATTTGTACTCCAAATCCCGATTACCAGGAAAATATGATTGCTGCGTGCCTGAGAACTGCGAGGACTAACACCCGTCGTAGATTCGGTGCTATCTAGCACCCATGCAACTTGCCCGCTCCAAGTGCATGTATCCTTGTTCAGGGATGCCATGAAGTAATCTAACCAAAGTCCCTGTACTTGTGAGAATTACGAGCAATCTGAAAAATTCCTTGTATCAGCGTCTGCCTCCTGGCTAGACCTAATGTTTTCCTCATGTGGTATTTCGTCTCGGTGCCAGCTTTAGGATTCATCAGTGTGTTTTAGCTGACACCTTCCCAGACACCCGTTGTCGTACTATATTAAATTTTGGATCTTATATTTCAATCGATTTGGCAGCGGGGAATGTCGGTGAGATGTTGAAAATCACAATAATATTTAAATATATATATATATATATATATATATATATATATATATATATATATATATATATATATATACTATTTGACGTTGTAAAGTTTTGTTGCCATTTTCCATTGTTTTCTAAAATTGAATCCACCTAAAAAGATTAAATAATAACATCTTCTTGTTAAATAAAGATTGTTTATATCGTTATCTTAAAATATCAGCTCATATGTCCTTTTTATAAATCATGTCCCAGACTATAAGTACTTAATTAAAGAAAATATATGTTAGAGCTACATATGTATTTTCTAATTCTATTTCGTGTTGTCTGGTTTAAATTAACACTTATTCCACAAACCTCTTTAAATAGGCAGAGATATAATTTGTTTTTTTTTTCTTTTTCTTCAAAAGTACAGTTTTTTTCGGCCAAGTCTTATTAATGGTGGAACATACTGAAAACTTTTTCAATCAAAAGTTAAAGCGAAACAGAATACACAATTCTGAAAAAAGTTATCAATCTTGTCTACAAGGTAGGACAGAACATAATTTAATATTTACTTAATGTTTAATAGAGAAATAAAAAACCAATATTGTTATTTTTCAGCGAGGTTTATGTTAATTAGAGCAAAACAAAATAAAATTATGATTTTATATCTAATAACAGAAAAGGTCTTATAGGAATTTGTTCTAAGTGAGGATATAATTGGAAGTTTCGCTAGCCAAAAAGGTTTCTTAAAGGTGCTAAATAAGCAAAAGAAAATATGTGACGTTTAGAAAATGAACAACGGTCGTTAAACGCCATAAATTTAAGTTATTGCTACGAAAAACTATCCATTTACCGTATATAGTGGAGATAGTATTATGTCTTTGTGGATTTTCCTTCATAAAAACATAGTAATAAATTTAAATCCAAGATAATAAGACTTGGTTTTTCTAAAAAATGTTGAGTCTGTACTATATCAAAAAATTTGCAACTTTGACCAATCCGGATCCGTGTAGAATAAATAGCAGCATTAATTAAATGTTATAAAATATAGTGTTTATATCAAGCAGAAAATAATAGAAAATGGTCTTAAGTTTATTTAGCTACGCACCATGAATTAATATTTTTTATATCTTGTAATCGGATTTTCATTCACATCTTGTTAGCCGTTTAAGCTGAAATTGTCCACTTATATAAAGCCATTAAGGATAAATTATACCAAACTCTGAGAGTCTCATGATGATCGTAAAAATTGCAGCAAATCCCTGCAATTGTTAGAGTTTCATACTTTCATTCAAATGTTTAATTTCTTTGCCATACTCCTATTTCTATTATTTTTTCTTAATTTGCTTATAGAATTTTGTTTTCAAAGCTACGCTAATATTAGGATTTTTAAACATTTACTTATTTCTGTTCAACTTTCCTTTTACTATTGGGTAGGTCATTTCTATCGCTTTTTTATATAGTTTTTGTTTAAATATTTTATTAATGAGTTCTAGTTGGTATCTATTATTTACTTCAGTTTGCGACAATGAATTTTGAAATTATTTTTATATTATATATAAAATGAAATAATTATTTAAATAATTAATTATATTTTACTTTACTGATAACTCATTTTTCTATTTTAAAATAAGCTTGGCTTGATCTGTTTTACTTAATTCAACATTTCTTGTCTCATCATACCGTTGAATAAGCCTTTCAAAGCGTATGTGTATGGTTGATCGAGATAGTTTTCGTGATAAATTCTTTTGACAAAATACCAGGCTTCTTTACTTTCGTAGCTAACAAAGAGGTTATAATTCACTTCAATACTCTTCTTCTTCCTGTGACCTATCCTCAGTGGACGATGGCGATCATTCTGGCCCATATTACTTTATTAAAAGCGGCTCTAAATAATTCAGATGTCTTTCCGGTCTAATATCGCAAATTAGGTAACCATGCAATTCATCATTTTCCGGTGCCTCTCTTACCATCCATCTTGCCTTGCATAACCAATTGTAGCAGTTCATATTTTAGGTTACACGTTATGTGTCCAAAGCATGCTAACTTCCTTTCTTTAATGGTCCTCATGATTTCCCTCTCCTTTCGCATGCGCTGCAGAATAGTTTTGTTGGTTACCTGATGTGTCCAAGATATTCTCATCATAGGTCGGGAACAATGCGTTTACATGCAGCCTCCGTCAATATCCAAGATTCCACACCGTACAGCAGTATAGAGAATATGTACCATTTTAGTCAACGAGTTCTTAGTTGTAGATTAAGTTTTATATTACATGATAGTATTTTTATGCGATTGAAATAGGCTCTGGCTTTCTCAATACGTATTTTTATTTGTTTTATTTGCTCCCACTTATCATTTAGTTGTACGCCCAGATATTTGATGGAGGATACTGAAACAGTATAAGAGAACCTCTGACGCGAAATTGTACATTTTGGGATACGTTTTTGCTTATTATCATAACCTTTGTTTTACCTGTATTCAATCGCATGTCGTATTTTTCACAGATCTCATCTACTCTTTCTATCAGTTTTTGAGGTCATTCAGCTGTGTCTGCAAGAAGGACAGTATCATCTGCATATCTCAAATTATTGATCGAAACCTCATTTAGAGAGATACCTTCTTTTACCTCTTCAAGAGCTTCCCGAAATAATTTTTCTGAATGGATGTTAAAGAGTAATGGGGATAACACGCAACCCTGCCGAACACCGTGACGAATTTGGAATTTCTGTGATTCTTTTTCCTCCACCTGAACCAATGATTCTTGTCTCCAATAAAGGTTGGAGATAATTCGTAAATTTTTATCATCTAGTTGATGCTCTTGTAGTGTTTCTCTTAGTTTTTGATGATTTACTGAGTCGAAAGATTTTTCAAAATCAATAAAGTAGGCAAATATATAGCTATTTATATCACGACTTCGCTGAATTAAAACATTTAAACTAAATAGCTCCTCTCTAGTGGCTAAGCCGTTCCTGAAGTCACATTGGGCATCGCTAATGTCCTGTCCAACTTTCGGATATATTCGTCCTTGTATTATTTTAAGAAATACTTTTAGAACATAACTCATAAGACTGATGGATCTATAATCCTCACATTTTTTTAGCTGTGAGTTTTTTCGGGACAGGAATAAAGAACGAAACCAGCCAGTCATCAGAAATATTTCCTGTATCATAAACATGATAAAAAAAAGTCAGTTAAGATATCTAAATGATCTTCTTGAATTAGTTTGAGCAAGTCACCACAAACTCCATCTGGTCTTACGGCCTTGCCTTTTTTGAGATTTCTTATTGAATTTTGTGATTGGAGGCCCTGTTATTATTTCTTTTTCTGCAAGTTCATTTCTGTTTTTGTCATTGAATAATGATTGCATATATTCTTTCCATTTCTTAACCTTATGCTCGGTTTCCACAATGACTAGTCCATTATAGTTCGTAATAATTCCTCTACCCATTTTTTTTCCTACGCCAGCAGTTTCTTTCAGTTTTGTGTAGATTAAACAAATCATGCTGACAGTTTAACAGTTCCATTTCGTTGCATTGTTTCTTCCACCAATCTTCCTTTGCTAGTTTTATTTTATTTCTAAGCTCGCTGTGGATATTCTTGCATTTTTTTTTGGTCTTTATTCTAGTATTGCCTACGTTTTTCCATAAGCTCCAAGATTTCATCTGTCATCAATATTTGTTCTTTCTTTTCATGTTTCAAGTTTTTCTTTAGCAGTTTCTTTAACTATACTCTTGACAGCATTTCATTTCATTTCTACATCAGTCATATTCTTTTTTATTTTATCGATGTTATTATTTAGATGTTCAGTAATATCGTTCTTGATGGACTCGTTTTTTAATTTGTGTGTTATTCTGTCTCCGTTTAAGTTTTTTGAGTTTTAGCTTCAGATTTCCAAGCAGCAAGTTGTGGTAGGATGGAACATCTGCTCCGTGGTATGTTTTCACTGATGTCAAAGTATTTCGGAATATTTTGTTTATTAAAATAAAATCGATTTTCCTTCTCTGCCAGTTGGATACTTCAAAGTCTATAAACGACGATGGGACAGTTTGAAGTAAGTATGAGAGATTATGAAATGAATCTCTTTGCAGAACTGAATTAAGGCCTCTCCTCGTTCATTTCTTATTCCGAGTCCACAATCGTCCATTACGTTTTCGACCTTTCTTTTGCAAATCTTCGCATTAAAGTCTCCCATTATTACAGTTATTTCTCCTTTGCGTGTTTGTTTCAGTACCTTTTTGATGTCGTTGTAGAATTGTTCCAAATCCTCATCGTTACTTTCAAAGGTTGGTACATATATCTGCATTATGTTTAGTTTGAGCGGTCTTGAATTTATCTTAAGAACGGCAACTCTATCCAAGACTGGTATAAAACCGAGCACTGACTGATTTATTTCTTTGGTTATTATTATACCAACTCCATTTCGGTGATGTGCGCTGTCTTCTCCAGGATAAAAAAGCCTGATGACCATCCACTTCGCATTGGCCGGTTTGGGGCCATCTCATTTCGCTTATGCCCAAAATGCCAATCTTTAATCTTTTCATTTCTTTGATAGTATTTGCTACCTTTCCGGCCTGAAACATACTTTGGACATTCCATGTACCTATTTTCTTTATGTTGTTCATTTTCTGGATATTAACTGCGCGGGAGATTCTTCGCACCCTCTCCCCACTGAAGGTGTGCCCGGGACTGAGGGCCTTGATTGTTTTGTTTTCAGCCATAATGATATCCTAGGGAAAGAAAAACCTAAGTAGTTTCCCGTTGCTTTCCTAGGTTTCAATTTTCAGCCGCCAATTCTGAGTCAGACGCTGTTCATAGCCGCTTCTCTGAGGTCAGACGCTACTATACCAGTTTTGTTCCGCCTCGGATATTTGATTTCTCCGATACCACCCTTATCTGGGAGGCTTGCCTCGATCCGCCGCCTGGGGAGGCGCCCAATGGGGACTGGTAACCCCACACGGGACTTCAATACCACTAAGTTGTATAACCATTTGAACTTGCTGGGTTTCTAGAGAAGTTTCAAGAAAACTTAAATAATTTGATATAGACTTTAAAAATCTACATTACGTCAATGTTTAGAAAGAAGGAACTCCATAAATGAAACAGTATATTGGATAGTCCACTAAAAATAACAAATTCATCGCCTTATATGAAAAATCAGCATTTTGCTTATAAATCTACGAATATTTCAGTAAAGATTGGCTTGAGGATAACATTCTTATTGAAGCTAAAATAATATTATCCAATCCATTATGACTATTTTAAAAACTTTTGTAACTTTTATCTTTTAGAAAATATTATTATGCTGACTTATTAAAAAAGATGTGGCAAAGTGTCAAAAGACCCAGTAAATACGCACCTTGTAAGGAAAATGTCGCGCTAAACAACGTTGAATATAACATCGAATTAATCAACTAGATGAGTTGGAAGCAGGCGCGGATCCAAGGGGGGGGAGGGGGCGGTGAGGGCGATCGCCCCCCCCCCCCCAAGAGCTTTGAGTTTAGGAAAATGGACCCGATTTTTCCTCCTATACTATAGTTTATTCAAGAACTAGAGAGAGTAATAAATCATTTTTTACCCTTTTTCTCTTCGCAAACTACCTGTGTTCTTTAGTTCGGTGTTTTTAGCAAAATTTGTTAGACACATATATTTTTCATAGGAATGGGTTAGAAATTTTATAATCAAAAATAGCGGTCTATAATAATAGACTAAAACGTAGGATTATTCTCTCAAAAAATTCTAAGTTATAATTTAAATACTTACAAAATATCCATTGTCAAAACTACAAAAAGTTAAACATATATAAAAAAATAAATTCGTCCATATAATATTAAAATATTTTTGGGGCTATCGGTCATTTTATTATTAATTAAAAACAATTTTAGGACATTGACGTTTCAGTTTATTTATTTCTTAAACCATCTGCAGAATTACAATTAAACACTAAAAAGGGATTCAAATGTAATTACTTTTTTTATGTTGTAAATAAAAATTAGACCTACTTATTTTTATTTCTATTGTACTGATATCTTAATTTAATTTACTTTTATATATGGAAATACGATAGCCCCAAAAAAATAAGATAAACATGTTAATTGTACACGCTTAAGAAAAAGACACAAATACAATAATAAAATAATAAAAAACTTACGGCTAATTAGAATTAAATATATATAAAATTAACGAGTGGGACACACTAAAATAAAAATATGTAAAAAAATAAAAAAAAACACTTAAACAACATTAAACAATAAAATACAACAAAAACAAAAATTTAAATAATAAATTGTGTTTACACTAGTAAACATTACGTATCTAATTCCTAATCAAAATCAGTGAAACTATCTTCGCCAAAATTAATTATAATTGGTTCCTCTATCTCACCGATTATGAGATCGAGTTCTCACATTTTGTTTTATTCTTTTATTATATGGATTTTTCCCAATTTTCCGCAGTAACTTTATTCAAAAAAATCTTTCAAAAGTTTAGTTAAATTACTAATTTTATTAATTGTGTTATTTCTAGCAACTCTACCTTTTACTTGAGAGAGATATTTACGTCTCCAACGGACAGTTTCCGGACGATTTATAAGAACAGATTTTCTATCTGGTTTTTCCCAGCAAAAATTAAGTTCTCTGAGCAATTTCCAGAGATCAGTTCTTTTAATTTCAGGTAAATTGCGATCTTCAATGATTTAAGTTAGAATTTTGTAGATGGTTGGGATCTGCTTCTCATAATAAAATGTATATACAACCCCTTTAATTGCAGTTTTCATCTCTTCTTCCAACGAGGTTTTTCGTTTGCCTGTGATCGATGTGGCTTGGGGGTATTAACAATTCCAGTCGTTTTTTTCTCCTTCAGTATTCGGTACATAGTAGATTTTCCAACTCCTGTCATGTTGGAACATATCTCAACAGAGCTTTTAACATTATTATCTAGATATTGATATCTAAAGGCATCATAAACATTCATCGTAAAAAGTTTTTCGTTGAGGAAAAATGCCCTGGTTTAACGATTTTGGAATAAATATAGAGGTGAAAGCCATATCTTTTGGGTATCTCACTAATCTCAAATAATATATAAAAACAAGCGTAAACAAGAAAAAACTGTAAGTTGTACTTTGATCACTGACAGAAATTAAATTAAACTATCAGAAATTCTATGTTGCAGTAAATTTATAAAATATATTTAAATATAATGAAATATACTTAGATTTACGGCAGTTCTCAGTTAACTGCGGCACTGGAGCAGGTACGTTAGAGGTTTCGGTAACAGTTTTATTACTCTCTCTAGTTCTTGAATAGAGTATAGGAGTCTGTATGCTTGCGATCGCCCTCCCCCCCTCCCAAAAGCTTTGAGTTCAGGAAAATGGAACCCATTATGCCTTTTATATTAGGAATGAGGATGCTGCTTGCACTCCCCCCCCCCCGTTGACAACTTATTTTTCTTGCCATACTGTACTTTTGTGATATCACCGCCCCCCCCCCCCAAGAGAGAGGCTGGATCCGCCCCTGGTTGGAAGGAAGTACCACTGGCTACTCCAGTGAAACATGTGGAAGATTTAAGAAAACGGATAATTGCTGGATGTAACCCAATAAGCAACGATTCTGGTGTTTTTGAAAGAGTTCGGCAGTCACTTAGAAAAATATTGAAATAATGCATCATTTTGAACAGTTCTTGTATCTTCGAAACTAAATGCGTTTTCACAAATCATCAAAGGACAAAATATCCTTAGAATGGTCCAGGGAATAATTCCTTGAATTTTTGCCGTATGATTAATAAACACCCTATATATATATTAACACGGACACTGAAAAATCTTGGAAACTAAGTATTTTCCAAGAAACATAAGTGACAAAAGTTTTTTTTATTTTAATGGGGTCAAACGCTTATAACTGACTTGAAACTTGTATATCAAGGCCATTTCAAGTTCACAAGGTCAACTTTCTTTTTTTAAGTAGGAATCCATATTTTTTGTTGCAGAAATAGAAAGTAGGAAAAATTCTCCTTCCAACAATATAAATATATTTTATACTTTTTGTAGGTCATTTGAAAAAATCACTCGACTGAATGAAGAACGAAGAAGGTAGAGAAACGGTTTATTGACAAAAGACATAGTTTTCATTATGTTGAAAAGGCTTAACGTTTATAACCTTGAAATTGTCCTTGGACTTGTATGTCAAGGTCAACGTTATTTTTTCGAAAATAGAAATTAGGGAAAATATATTAATATGTCATATGCTTTTTTCATATCTAGAGGTCGTTTGGAAGTGCACTTTTTTGACAGAAAAATACATGATGTCTTAGAAATCAGGCCGTTAAATAACAAGGGTTTAAAGATGACAAACATAGATTTCTTTATTGGTTGCCTATATGTATTCCCTTTTCAAGCAGAAAAAGGAAAGAAATAGATACAGACAGTTTATTTCCTGCCAATACAGCTCTAGCTCTCTCTCCATATGCGTTTCGAGCACCTTATGATCTCATCAGTGGAGCTGTATTGAAGCAAGAGCAACATTCGCAGGAAATAAATATCTTTATAAAATATAAATTCCGCGACGGCGGCAGGATTTTAAACCTACCTATTTTTCGATGTCTGAAAAACATCACCAGTCGAGCGAGATCTATACGATCATCGGAGGAGTGCGACATTTGAAAATTAAGATCTATACATTTACCGGAATAGTGCAAAATTTAAAAATTAATAGTAAATGTCATTCGACTGGTGAGATTTTTCAGTCTAATATCGAGAAGTCGGCAGGTTAAATATCCTGCCGACATATCTCGGAATTTATATTTTATATAAAAAATTGTTTCCCGAGGATATTGTTCTCGGCTCGACAAGGCTCCACTGATGAGACCATGAGATGACCGAAACGCGTATGGAGAGAGAACTAGAGTTATATTTGCAGGAAATAGTTTGTATAAAGTTTTTTCCATTTTTTGGCTTAAAAGGAGAATACATCTAGGCAACTATTTAAACACGGAGGAAAATAGATATATTTATTTTACTAAAATCTTAATTTTTACGTTTATTTATGCTTAACGCTTATGACCTTGAAACTAACCCTGGACTTGTGTTTCAAGGTAATTTTAAAGTAAACTTTTTTTCCGAATAGAAACCCCCTTCTGTCAAACAGGTGCGATGTAAATGACTTCTAGATGTGAAAAAGCATATTTTTGTCATTGGTCGGGGAATTTTCTTTATTTTCCATTTCTGCAAAAAAAAGTGGAGTTCCTGTTCGAAAAAACAAAATTTTTCTTTAAATTAAAGTCAAAGGTCAGTTTAAAGGTCATAAACGCTAAGTCACTTGTCATTAAACTATTGTCTTTAAACTGCTTGGTTTTTGAGACGTACGTTTCTGTCAGACAAGTGCGATTGATGTTTATATCCCTTCAAGCAGAGAAAAGGAAAAAATATATATATATATATACAAACAGACTGTTTCCTGGTCCTCTTCCCATCCTTGTATCGACTACCTTATGGTCTCGTCAGTGGAGCTGTATCGAACTGAGAGTAACATTCGCAGAAAACAACTGCTATATAAAACATAAATTCCAAAGTATGTCGGTAGGTTATTAAAAACATGCCGACTTCCATGTCAGAATAAAAAATATAGCCAGTGAAACAACATCTATACAATCACCAGAATAGTGCGAAATTTTTAAAAAATGTAGTTTTCTAAGGTATTTAATTTTGTGAGGTTTTTTTCAAAACAAATAATAAAATCGATATTTTTTTACCAAAATTATTTTATAAGATTTGTCAAATTCTCTTGATATTAAATCAAAATTTCTTGGAAATAATAAGTTGGAAATAATTCTGTATTTTTAAAATTTAGCTACATAGTTTTAAACTTAAGTATGTATTTTTATTCTTGTATTGTACCAGCTTTAAAATTAATATTATGTTTCCTTCAGTACCGATACATCATGGGAATTTTTTAAGTTTTTGCTTTAAACAACATGAAACAGGCGTCCTACTTTTAAAAATACAGCACGTTACACGAACTAGAACAAGTTTTAGGTTTTATGTGTGTCATTCATGCAATATAATTCGAAACTAAAAGGAAAGAAAGTAAAAAACTTGCAAATGTTGTTACATAAGTTTAAAAAGAATATCACAATATAGTAGAAAACTAAGTCCCTCGCCGCGTCTGTCTGTGCACTATTTTTTGTTCTATAACTACGCAATGGATTTTATTCCAAATTTCTTATACAGTGTGTTTCACGAAAAAGATTTAGATTTATAAAATTCCAATAAAATTCTCATTTTCGTTTTTATAACACTATATTACCTAACTTAATTGGGCATTTCAGGGAGAAATTAGAAACATGTGGAAAAAATACACCGAACGTTTCAATGTACAACATGTCGCCTAAAAAGATTTTATGAATTTAAAATAAACTAAAGAAATTTTTCTTAGAGTATACATTATTCTATTCTGTGGAAGAATACTAGAGACTTCTTCTGGAATGTATCGTTAGCAAGTTTTTTTTTTGAATTTGTTTGTTTTGTATTTAAGTTTTCTTTTGTATAACTCACTTTTTTATTTAACTTTTTGTTATCTAATAAAATAAATTTTATGTATTTTGTTATCTTAAAAAATTAATTTATCCATTTATCTATCTATCTATAAAGCTTATTCCTGCTCGTTCATTCCTTTTTTCTGAAGAAGAAAATACAGATCTATCCACCAAAATATCTGGTTCCAACAAAATGATGCCCCCGCTAAATTATGCAACAGAAGTTGATACCTTTCTTAGTGATATTTTCTAAAACAGATGCATTTGAAGAAGGGCCGCAGAGAAATCGATACTTAAACCCTCTTGACTTCTTTTTGTGGGATTATCTGAAAGATAAAGATTTCCAAACTTAGCAAGTTGACATAAAATACTTAAAGAATCGGATTATTTAAGAAATGCTATTAATTACTACAGAAGTAGTCATAAATGTTATGAATGAATTTATAGATGGCTTAGATTCTTATCAATGATAAATTACCGGTTGTTATTACTTCATTTCAAGTTTTAATCGTGGATAAATCGAAAACAATCACATTTAGATATAGGACATACAGTGTGTGCCACTACGAACTACAGCGATCAACATCTCAAAATATAGACCTTGGAAAATTTTCTAAATTTGACAGTTTACTAAAGTCGATTTGCTAAAATATTTTCAAAATGCTTATACTGGAAGTTGATGCGGTCTTTCTTATTTTAAATGGATTACCTACTTAAAATTATAGACATTTTTATGTATATTGTCCTATACCTAAGTCTAACTATTTTTGATATATTTTAAAGTTTATGTCAAAAGTGGCATTTGCAGGCCTAAACAAAACCATTAATTTTTCCTATATGAAAGCCTTTATTATTTAATTGGGGTTGGTTCCCTTCTAGAAGGGGCTCTATTATTTCATAGTGTAATGGGTTGATATTTTGATAATAAATAAATATAGGGTGACCAACTGTAACTTTCGAAATATTGGCAATTAATATCTTTATATTGTAAAAACGCTATAATACTCCTTGGAATATAGACTTTCATCAGTAACAAAAATATAACATTGTTTTTTTTGCTGATATCTGTTCATTTCGGCATCCTACAAAGCATATCTCGATGGTAACTCTGAAAGACATGTGCAAAAAAAATGGCGAACCAAAAATGGCCACGATTTTCGGTTTTTTGAGTTTATCTCGAAAAGTAAAAGTTCTATCGAAAAATGTTTCAAACAAAAGTTGTGGAGAATTAAAAAACCTATCGACTCATTTAATGTAAGTTATAGGTGGCGCCACTAGTTATCGAGATATTTTTTTTTTCTACAAAATTTATGGTTTTTGTTTTTTTTTTTAAAAAAAAAGACATTTATTAACAAACTACCGATTTAAAATTTAACGCAAATATAGGTATTATCATTCTAAAAAACTATATAAAACCCGGAATTTGTAAGTTTTTTATTTTCCGAGAAATTCAATGTCAAAATTGAAAATTCAACCTCAATATTCCGCTTTCCTAATTAAGATACAATGCTGAATTTTAATAGAAATTGTTGTATTGTTTTATATTTTGAAGGTCTATTAAAAAATTTTTTTTTTTCAATTGTGGGCCAAGGAGTTTTGTAAAACCAATTTTTGCACCAAAAAAATTGCGATAACTTTTCACCCGATGGAGATAAAATCTTTTTAATGCGTGAATTGGACTTAGATATATCATTTCCGATCTCAAAAAAAAATTAATTTTGATTGAATAAGACGTTTATTTTTTTTTTTTCAAAAATTCATAATGGCGTGGGAAATGAATATTAAGGGTTCAAATTTGCGGAAGATGCTTTTCAATGCTTGTGCTTTATCTGTGAATTTTTTGGATCCATGAAACATACTTCCATACGATCTGTAAACCTTCGAAAATTGGGCCGAATCTAATCGAAAATAGCTACTGCAAGCCGCTGTGGGCGGGTTGCCATAGTTCAGGCGCATTATTTATCGGCGCTTCAAGGAAACTTATGCATCACAGGTAATATTTATAATATTGATGTTTTATTAATTTATATGATAGTAACAATTTGTTTAGTCATATTAATTTTTAATTTGTTTATTAACAAAATTTTTACAAAAAATTTTAAAGAAAATCATACAAATATTCAATTATATATTACATATTCTACTGTTTTTTTCCTTTATATTATTGTTATCTAACAGTTTATCAATAAAATTTTTACAAAAAATTATAGAGAAAACCATACAAATATTCAAATATGTATTACATATTATACTGTTTTTTCCCTTTATATTATTATTACCTAATAGTTTATTAACAAAATTTTTACGAAAATTTCTATCAGCAAATTACATAAAAATATAATAATAATATATAATACGTCATATAAATATTTAATAATACATTAAAATTACGTGCGAAAATCATACAAATACAATATATCAATTAAAAATTCATCTTTCTTTTTTTTTTTCTATTACTTCTATGCAATCGGCGTCCATTTCATCATCGCAATTATTACTCTCACTTACATCGCACACACCATTTTCATTATTATTCTTAATTTCATTGTACATATCATTCTCATCATTATTAACATTTTCTTAGTCAAAATCATTCTCACACATATTATTAATTTCCTCTGAAGTGTCATCATCATTTTCTAAATCGCAGGAAATGAAATTTTCATAGCAATTATCGCACTTTCCATCACAGTGCTTACACAAATCTGTACATTTCAGAAATTCCTAAAATTTTCGTAAAAATTTTGTTAATAAAATATTAGATAATAATAATATAAAAGAAAAAAACAGTATAATATGTAATATATAATTGAATATTTGTATGATTTTCTCTTACAATTTTTTGTAAAAATTTTGTTAATAAACTGTTAGATACTAATAATATAATGGAAAAAAAATAGTAGAATAAGTAATATATAATTGAATATTTGTATGATTTTATCCATAATTTTTTGTAAAAATTTTGTTAATAAACAAATTAATAATTAATATGACTAAACAAATTGTTACTATTATATAAATTAATAAAACAACATCAATATTATAAATATTACTTGTGATGCATAAGTTTCCTTGAAGCGCTGATGAATAATGCGCCTGAACTATGGCAACCCGCCCACAGCGGCCTGCAGTAGCTATTTTCGATTAGATTCGACCCAATTTTCGAAGGTTCACAGATGGTATGAAAGTGTACTTGTTAGATCCAAAAAATTAACAGGTCAAGTACAAGCATTAAAAAGCATCTTCTGCAAATTTGAGCCCTTAACATTCATTTGCCACGCCATTAAGAATTTTCGAACAAAAAAAAAGTTTTTTTCATCTACAATTAATTTTTTTTGAGATCGGGAATGATACATCTAAATCCAATGCACGCATTAAAAAAATTTTATTTCCATCTGGTGAAAAGTTATCGCAATTTTTTTGGTGCAAAAATTGGTTTTTGCAAAATTTCCCGGCACACGATTGAAAAAAATTTTTTTTATCAGATCTTCTAAATATAAAATTGTACAAACAATTTCCATTAAAATTGAGCATTGTATCTTAATTAGGAAACTGAGGTTGAATTTTCAACTTTGACATCGAATTTCTTGGAAAATAAAAAACTGAAAAATTCCGAGTTTAACATACTTTTTTAGAATGATAATACCTATATTTGTGTTAAATTTTAAATCGGTAGTTTGTTAATAAATATCTTCTTTTTAGAAAAAAACCAAAACCATAAATTTTGTCAAAAAAAAATATATCTCGATAACTAGTGGCGCCACTGATAACTTATATTATATGAATGAACAGGTTTTTTAATTCTCTACTTTTGTTTGAGATATTTTTCGACACAACTTTTACTTTTTGAGATAAACTCAAAAACGTGGCCATTTTTGGTCGCCATTTTTTTTGCACAGGTCTTTCAGAGTTACCAGCGAGATATGTTTTATAGAATGCCGAAATAAACATTTTTGTTAACAAAACAGCTCTTTTTTAATCTAATTTTCATGGAGTATAAGGCTTTTAATTTTTGTTATTAGATGGCCGTGACGGCGAAACGCGACGAAAGAAAACTATAGAGTACTACAAAAATGTCATTATTTCCTACATTTGGCAATTATTAATAAAAATTATGCCGGAGCTATTAAGTTATACGCATGAAGATTATTTAAATTTGTTTATTATCTATGGGGAATGTAACAAAGTTTTATCAAGAACTTGGCAGACGTTTACAAACAACAGTTAGGCTTCGGTATAGGACATTATACATGACATATGTCTATAATTTAGCATGGAAACTAAAATTAATAATATTTAGCGTGTTCTATTTAAAACAAGCAAGAAGGGATCAACTTCAAGTATAACCGTAAGTACCATCATCTTGAAAATATTTTAGCCGAATTACCCACATACATTTTAATAAACTGCCATACTTCAAAAATTTTCCAAACTCTATTTTCCGAGAAATCGATAGCGACAGTTCGTCGTGGAACACTCTGTATAATAGAAAAAAGTTCAAAATTTTGCTGGCAGTTTCAAATTGCATAAAGAATTGTGGATTACTAGTTAACAAATCAAAGTTCATTACAGCACAGCTTCCTTCGAGTCACCCTATTTGATTTAATGTACTGCAAGAAATTCTTACGAAAAAACAATGTCTGCGTGTCAGAACGCCTTTTCAAAATATCCAACATTTTTTAAATAATGAATTTATTCCAGACTGTTGGTTTGTAAATAAAATAAATTCTATGTTAACTAATCATATAATAACAAAGCAACATAAATGATCTTAAGATTATTGTACTTCAATACCATCAATCTTAATGTCAGATTTAACGTGTGGATACTTTCAAGTTTGAAATATCGAATATTGTAGCAGACATCCAAATGATACTATAAGTTTTCACCGTCTGAACATAGATAAGAACAATTTTTTAATTTTCAATAAATCACGTTTAATAATTTATCATCCGTCTATGTCAAAAGCATATAGTGCAGTAAGAGAATATTATGAGGAAGGTGAGTTTGATAAATTGAAGGGCGTAAAAATATAATTAGTTATTTAGATAAATTTCCTAACTGAAGTTACTTGATATTTGTTTTCAAAAACATTTTCGGTTATAGGTACTTTATGGCGTTTTCAAAATGTGAAATTTATTATTAATTAGCAAATTGTGGATTGTAGATTGTGAATGGATAGTCATATATATATATATATATATATATATATATATATATATATATATATATATATATATATATATATATAGATATATACGTATGGTAACTTCTAATTTTTTTTAATTTAATTCTGCTTTAAAAAATTAAGCGAAAAGGTAGATGGTGTAAAAAAATTTGTTGTTCTTCTTCTTCTTCCTTCTTCAATATAGGCGAACCGCATGTTTCCTTTCGGCGTCTCTCTGCCTATTGCAATGCTCGCGTTATCACTCCATCGTTTTCGGAGGCGTCCCAAACTCCTGCGATCTAACGGTGATTTGTCACGTGCAATTCTGACTATTCTTCTGTCGTCCATTCTACTAATGTGCTCGTTCCATTTTCTTTTTCTACCCAGTAACGCACTCATTAACGTTTTCTGTCTTACATGTTTTTCTTATATTTTCACTTCTCTCTCTGTCCAAGAGCGTTTTTTCAGTTATTCTACAAAGTACTCTCAATTCGGTTGTCTCTAGTAGTTGTTTAGTTTTCGCTGTATCAGGTCGATATTCTGCGGTATATGTTATAGTTGGTCTCACCATTGCCTTGAAAATTCTTGACTTGGTTTCGATTTTAATATTTTTATTATTCCATATTTTGTCATTTGAATATCCTGCTATTCTTGTTGCCCTAGTTGTTTGTTCTCTTACCTCTGCTTCAACATCGCCATAGCCTGGGATTCCTATGCCTAAATACTTAAATTTCATTTCTTGCTGGATAACTTTGCCTTCAACTTCCAGTTTGTGCCTTAATGGTGTTTTTGATGTTGCCATGCATTTAGTTTTCTGGGCCGATATCATAATATTAAATGATTTTGCAGTGCATCTAAATCGATGTAATAGTCGCTGTAGATCGTCATCACTCACTCACTCACGGTGTCATCGGCGTAGCACAGAACAGTAATCTCCCGGTCGCCCATTCTGTATCCTTTCAATAAACGTACATTTCTTATTATTTCGTCCATAATGATGTTGAAAAGAAGAGGGCCCAGGGAATCCCCCTGTCGACTACCACTGCCCACAGCTATTGGTTCAGTCAGGATCCCATTTATTTGTGCTTGAATCTGATTTGCTTCATATATATTTTCTGTGGTTTCTAATCTCATCATTATGTGGAATTTGCCTGTTATAAAGAAGGCATATAAATGTCTTTCAACTGCACATGATCGAACGCTTTTTCGAAATCAATATAACACATGTATTCAATGTGCAGGATTTACCCTATCTGAATCCTTGCTGTTCATCTGCTAAGGGTGTTAAGTTATTAATTTTGTTTGTTATAATTTTTGTTGTAAGTTTCAGTGTAGTGCTTAAGAGATTTATACCTCTGTAGTTTTAGGGAAATTTCTTATCTCCTTTTTTTTATAAAATTTTGTTATAAAATTAATGTAATAATTGTGGATTTTCTCATTTACTTAGATTTTTTAAGTCAACGCCTATTACAATTTATAGAAAATACCTGAAAACTTTTCAAAGTTTCCGTACTATGATGAAAAATAGGGCACAAATTGATAACATTGGAAACAATATAGTAAAGGTATGAAAAAGTACCAATTCACCTCTAATTAACTTAAAAATAACCCTTTCAATTACTATAGAGCTGACTTCAAAAAGATGATAAAAAAAATAAATTTTGTGATTCATAAATTAATTTGCGACATAAAAGAGTTGATTAAAGTCAATTTGTTATTAACCGACTTCTAAAAGAAGGAGGTTCTCAATTCGTCGACTATGTATTTTTTTTTTATGTATGTACACCGATTACTCCGGAACGGCTGCACCGATTTGAATGAAATTTTTTACGTTATGTAAAGAAAGTTACTGCGGTGGTCCCATATTTTTTTAGATGAAATTGGTGCAGTAAAATCCAAGATGGCGCTTACAATATGGCGGCCAAAAAAATTAATTTAGTCCGATTTTCTCCAAAATTGGTATGCAGGAATTTTCGGGGTTGTACCCAACGAATCTGAAATTATTTTTAAAAAATTCAAAATGGCGGATCCAATATGGCGGACAATTTTTTTCAATTTAGTCCGATTTTCTCCAAAATTGGCATGGGGGAGTTTTCGAGGTTGCACATAACGAATCTGATATTATTTTAAAAAAATTCAATATGGCGGATCCAATATGGCGGACAAAAAATCAATTTTGTCAGATTTTTACCAAAATTGGTAAGGGGGAGTTTACGGGATCGCATATGACGAATCTAAGATAATTTTTAAAAAATTCAATATGGCGGATCCAATATGGCCGACGAAAAAATCAATTTTGTCCGATTTTCTCCAAAATTGGTACGGGGGAGTTTTCCTAGTCGCATATGACGAATCTAAAATAATTTTTAAAAATTTCAATATGGCGGATCCAATATGGCCGACAAAAAAATTAATTTTGTCCGATTTTCTCCAAAATTGGCACGAGGGAGTTTTCGGAGTCGGATATAACGAATCTAAAATAATTTTTAAAAAATTAAATATAGCGGATCCAATATGGCCGACAAAAAAAATAATTTTGTCCGATTTTCTCCAAAATTGGTACGGTGGAGTTTTTAGGGTCGCATATGACGAATCTAAAATAATTTTAGAAAAATTCAATTTGGCGGATTTAATATGACCGACAAAAAAAATCGTTTTTGTCCGATTTTCTCCAAAATTGGTACGTGGGAGTTTTTCTAGTCGCATATGACGAATCTAAAATAATTTTTAAAAATTTCAATATGGCGGATCCAATATGGCGGACAAAAAATTAGTTTTGTCCTTTTTTCTCCAAAATTGGTATGGGGAAGTTTTCGGGGCCTCACATAAAGAATCTGAAATTATTTTTAAAAACTCAATATAGCGGATTCAATATGGTGGACAAAAAAGAATCAATTTTGTCCGATTTTCACCAAAATTGGTACGGGAGAGTTTTCGGGGTCACACATGACGAATCTAAAATTATTTTTAAAAAGTTCAATATGGCGTATCCAATATGGTGGATAAAAAATTAATTTATTTTCTTTAAATATCGATATTGCAAGGTTTTGGAGCCTATATTACCAATCTAATTTGAAATTTAAGATAGTGGATTTTCTATGACAGACTAAATATTCGTTTGACCTAATTTGATTGGTATTTGGAAAACTCTAAGAACTAAAGAATTTTTAGTGGTTCATTTTGGGGTGATTTACAACTTTGGATAAAATGGATACTTTTTTGCCAGTTTGGAGTCATTGCGAGGTACACTAATCTCGATTAGTACTTAGTTCAAACAATTTATGAATATCATAATGAATTCTAAAACTAAAAATAGAAAAATAAAATTTTTATAAAAAAATTGAACCGACTTCTAAAAGTGCGCTAAAAAGTGAAAAATAATAATAAATTTTTATATGAAATTGAACTTTTTGAAGTCGGCGCCAAATTATTTGTACACGAAATAAATAACTACTAATATATACAAATTATGGTAAGAAAGCAATTACAAATAAAGTATTTCTAATCTGTTTATGCAAATCACATTTTGTCAGGTATTAGTTTGGCGCCGACTTCAAAAAGTTCAATTTCATATAAAAATTTATTATTATTTTTCACTTTTTAGCGCACTTTTAGAAGTCGGTTCAATTTTTTTATAAAAATTTTATTTTTATAATAAATTTACTGTAGGTATCTTACAAATCATCATAATGAAATCACATTTAAATGCCAATGAAACAAATAAAGAATTTATTAAAACTTTCTCTAAATACGATTAATGTGACAAATTAATATCAAGACACCCAGTAAAAAATAACATTAACATTATTCAGTGAACAATTATTTAAAAAAAAGTGTTTTAATAATGAACTCGTCATTGCTTATTGAACGACAAGTGCTAGAACATAACTGGACTTTTCACAATATCAATTGGACAACATCTGTGCCACCAAAATTAAAAGTGTTACCATGGTATGAAACAGGAAAAATCCAAATTCCCTTGTATGGAATTATTTTTATGTTAGCAGTCATTGGAAATACTTTAATTATATTGACTTTGGTAAGTAAAGATACATATTAATTATCTTAATTATTTATAACATAAAAATTTCAGGCATGAAAGGAATAGCAAATTTTGTTCATGTTTCAAATAGTATGGTATTTAGGGTTGTTATTAGTATTTATTAATATTTAAAAAATATTTATAAGATTTAATAAAAAAAATCACCATAAATCTATAACAGCGGCATGAAAAATATTATCTGCATAGTAAATTATACAGGTGTGGAAAATCCAAAACAGAACCTCGAAATAATAGGAATGTAATAGAAAGAGTCGAACAACCCATTTAGCTCTGTTGAAGAAGCGAAATAAAACATACTGTTGTATCGTAGCTTGCTTCCTGGTTTCCAGCAAAGATGGTTTGGTGTCCTCAATATACAGTGGGTCGAAAGCACGGATTTAATATTAAAAATAAAAATCGGATCCAACATAGCAAACTGAATCTTTAAAATCATGAAAATAAATTCAAAAAACGTCTAATGTGGTTCAATAGCAATTAAATATGCAATTTAAAAACAAAATAAAAAGAATAATTGTATTTCCATGAATAAAATATTGCGCTTGAGTTCAAGATGCATTTTACAAATAATACTATAATAATAAATACATGGATATCGATAATCGTTAAAAAGGCGAAAGTACTTTTTCTTCTATGTTTAGGACTTCTTAACAAATACCAATGTAAGTAATAAAATATTTACTGATTCACATAAATGAATAAATAATATGACTGTAATAAAAATAATAAAAAGAACTTTTTAATCATTACCTTCTTTGTTAACAGCTCTTTTTTTCATCCTCCAATACGTACGAATTGTTGTCCGAATCCTTACGATCTCAAAAAACAGTGTACGCCAAAAGTTTTAGAACACATCCACTATATTTTTTCTCGAGAAGATTTTCGGGCCAAGTCTAGGCGACAGTTTCTTATCAACTTGTCCGTTGATTTTTGTGCATCTTTCGATAGTTTATCTATCGGTAATATTGCAAATGCTATGGAATTTAACCTCGGCTTTTAATTTAGTAGAGGTTCGATAATCGTCATGTGGATAACATGTTTTTTTTTATATTTTACACATCAGAGTGCTGTGAATATATATTACTGCTTATCTGTTTAGCCCAATTTCGTAATCGTTGATATTTGTCTCTCGACAATCCAATGTCAAATAGAAGAGTGGCACACAAATGTAACATGGCGCGGCGCAATTACAAGACTGTGGCCTTTGACCTGAGACGAAGCTTTAGAAAGAAAAGACTGGCCGTTCATATTACAGAGATTTAATAGAAACATTACTATAGCCAACCTTCTGGTTTAAATTTCTTAACTAGAAATTATTTTGGCCCGTTTTCTCAAATTCTGACCCACTAAGCCCCTCTCGTAACAGAAGATCGTTGGGAACGCCTACGCGCAATATTACCCCCGCTAACTTCCGTGCGACACGAAGACGAGCAGTACCTTGAAAAAAATGAGAGGGTGTATATTTACTTTTCGTCTAAATTTATAAAGTAATCGACCGAATTTGGAATATTTAATCACTATTTGATACGTTGATTGTTTTAAATGCATCAAATAGTCGAAATATAAAAAATTATTTTTTGTTGACCATTAAGCGTAAAGACAATTGATATTTCTGTTACAAAATAAACATTTATTCTAATAAAAATACTAGTGAAACGCAACGGTAATTTCTAAGTAAATAAGTTAATAAACCACTTTAAAATTAAAAATTATTCTCAAAAATAAACTTTGATTCTGGTAAAAAATAAAAGTAACACGTTGAGTAATTGTAAATAAATAAACAAATAATTAAATTCAATTTAAATCAACAAAAACACCTAAAAGTCTACAAGAGGTGTTCAAACAGGCCTCCACTTTGAGCGAGACAATAACCCAGTCTATCGTAAAATACGGTTCGCATATTTGCCAAAACTACAGGGGTTATATCCCTATTAGCCCTTTCCATCATGTCATCACAAAACACCATACGCATTTCCTGTTCTTCAGGAAAAATTTCTTGAGTTATTGGCAATTTGTAACAGCGAAATTTTTTCTGCTTTAAAATATTCCAAACTGTTCGAGCATTCATATCAAGTTCTTTGGCAATTGTGGTACTATTGCAAGGAAAATTAATCTCTGCTAAACTATAAACGTCAGTCTCCCGATTTGCTCGTTCTTCAGTAATTTGGGGAACCGGTTGCTCCTTATTGTTATCAGTGCATTTTTTACAAATTTTTAGACAACCGGTTGTCTCAAATTTTTTAATAATTTCCGAAATTCTAGAATTTGAAGGAACAGGATGATTTCCGCACGTAAATGCAAATCTGATGATTATCTCATCCACACCTTTACCAAAATAGTACCACTTATTAATCTGCACTTTTTGTTCCGCGGAATAAACCACCATTTTAATTTAAAAAAAAATTACCGGAAATACTAATATTCGGTACTTACGCTTCGACGGCCTGAATAAAAGCAAATAACTTGGAATCTTCTTGTTGTGCTCGGGCATGGCGTATGCTGCCGCCCGCTCTTACCGCGCTAGCATTTTATTACCCTTCACCCTAGACCAAACTTGTAATTTATTAAATTTAAGCATGTATGTCGATGCTTACGATGCTTATATTCTGTCTCATTCTGATTTGATTAATAATATAGTGTTTTCCTTATCTTACTTAAAAAATGTCCAGGTTTCGGTTTGGATTTTCCACATCTGTATATGATACAATATGTTATACTTCACAATAATTTCTTTTTTAAATAATGTTAGAAAATGCAACCTGGCGATAGTTCGAAATAACTACAGTTGTTGCAGGGAAAGAACACGTCAATACAATGTGTGCCTTTGCATCAAAGAATAGAACTAATAAATAGCACATTAAAAATTTCAATATATTTTTTTATCAATAATACGTAAAAGATGTCCCAAAATGTACGCATGATTTGAACTAATTAGAAAACACAGTATCTTTTAAATCGTAATTTCTTTATTGCATCAGAAAGTAGATAGGATAGGGTTATATATAGAATTGCATATCGGGTAATTGGCTTCTACAAGTTTGCTGGCATACATGAACTCCTTTGTCGAAATTTTCCATGACCAATTTGCATAAATGTAGCTGAATTTCGTTGATGCAGAGTTAAATCTCCTCCTTCAATGCACGTATAATTGTGGGCTTGGTAGCATAGACCTTTTACATCAAATAACCTCATAGAAAGCAATTCAGTGTTAAATCACGTGATTTAGGGGACCATTTATAATCACTGACATGAGAGAGTACACATTTTAACGTAGCTTTGTATGCCACTGGTCTGCAATTATAATTCAAATCTATAAAAATAAGTTCATTATGAGAAACCATAAATATGTTCATTGTATCTTATATTTCGTTCAAAATCTGTCTGTATGTCTGCGAAAATGCTTTGTCAAATCTTGACATTCGAGAAAGAATTCCAAAATTAAGCATATTAAGCAATTCTGGGCAGTAAATTCTATTACTATGTACTAATGTCCTAAGCAAAGGGTACGTTCCACTCTACGCTTTTCAAGAGGATCACAAGTCAAAATAATTAGAATCTTGCAATGTGGGAGTGACGATTTATCAATATTAAGATTAAAAAACAAAAAATTGGTAAACTCTATTTGTACTTTATCAATCTTATTTACCTGTGTTCCATAGGTAGGAGCCCAAAAAGTGCATCGGTATTCTCACCTCTAACTAGAAAAGTACCTGTTTTAGGTATCAGAATACCTCAAAACTTACAACATTTTCTTATTAAAAACGTCAACATCCTAAAAGCCTTAGAAACTATCCAGACGACGTGGAAGACAAACCTAAATTCACTATCAAATAGAATGCTGAGATCATTTACTGTTGTGACACGAACTATCTACAATTCTCCATTAAAATAGCTTTATAGTATTGGCGTCGATCTTTGAGTAAAATAGATGATCTCAAATCCATACAATTTTAATGGCACTACGTATTCAAACTAATAATATCAGACTGCAAAAAACGGGCATCAGTCTGAAAAAAATATGCTCGTGCAGAAGCAATATTTGTTCTTTAAATTAATACACTTCCGTTGTTATCCTTTTTTCATTTGAATATCAGCTCCTTAAGCAAAATACTTGAAGATATTTTACAACTAGATATAATCTCTTTGTCGGTGAGTTAGGTGTTTAAGCTTTTTAGAATTACATACTTTTCTAAAAATAAAAAAAAAGATATAGACCAATATAGACCAATGATACTAGCTTCAAGGTTGGCTTATTAGAGAGATTATACTCCTATTTTTTTGGTACATATGTAGGGGACAGGGAATAATTTGATTTTTTCTTTTCTTTTTCTTATAACATGTAAGGAATATCAAGAGCAGTGTTTTTTTTTCTAGAAATAATGAAAATGTATTATATAAATAATAAAATTATTTTCTAGAAATACACAAATTAGGCACAAGCTATTTTGATTATTTGACTATTTTGAGTGTTTCACGACGCATTATCTAAAAGTTCAAATCGAATCTCATTACTTTAGTCTAATTTTTTATGCCTGATTATTGCGATTGATTAAACTAGTACGAAAAACTTTTTAAAATTATCTCCTTTTGTCGGGCATTTAGGCACCTAGAACAGATTTGAAGGTTAGAAATGTATATGTGTTTAGATATAGATTTTGAATAAAAACAATACATACTTACGAGTAACAAATTATAAAGCAATAATTAATGGCTTTTATATGAAATAACTTTCTCCTTTAGATTCACTTATATGCCCAAAATTGCTTAAAAACAATACAAAAAAAAACTAAAATAACATATGTCAATAATATAATGTTTTAAATGTAGAGTTAAAATAACTTTTGCAATGGTACAACGAAATGACTCGTTTGTCTCGATTTTCTCTTTGTATTTTCCTTTTCACACAATCTCGGATTGTTTGTGACGCATGACTTAGGTTAAAAGGATTATGTTTTGTTTCCTGTCCTTTTTTATTTGTAACCATATTAAGAAGAAAAAGTCCGAAAACTATCCTTGACACGTTTGTAGATTCATGAAGCATGCACCAACCTTACAAAATTCTGTTAGTTTATTGACCACAAGCACGATCCTTTATTAGGGTTATGTAGCCAGACAGAGATCCTTATATTTCGTAATATCTGTCTGTCTGTTTGAGCATCACAACTTCAAAACTTCGCCAGTTTTTAATTTTTTGCATTAACGTTTAGCAGGCACCTGCTTCAGTTTAACCAAAGAGATAGTAGTTTTTATCTTACATCAACAGTTTTTATATTAACAGCTCACAGTGCCATAGAGGGATGCAAACACTTTTCCGTTATAATTTCATCAAACTCTAATATTCGATATTTTCTATAAACAGATTTAATTAGTATAATAAAATTGCTCACTAGAGACGAAGTCCACGATTCATTTATCTTTTTTTTTCAAAAGGTCGTTAACACTTACAACTTTGTAATATTTAGCAGACGAAATGCCATTTGTAAAAAATAACAATCTTTGTCAGGCCAGCGCGAGTCTTTTTGATAATTAAAGTGCTAAAGGAATTAAAAAGTTGGATAATTAATTACTTATTTAGAAGGGTTTCTTTGTTATGAATAAAAATGATTATAAATTAGTTGATTTGTAAATGGAATATTTTATTTTTGCAACGCTTTTAGGACGTTTATTAATTAAAAACTTTATCCCTTAAAATTATCAAACTGTTTGCATGAAATCTGGTGTAAATAATTTTTTAATTTTTGTTGGCTTGATTTTTTCACGAATTAAATTTAATTTATAATTTGACAGATATTTGTACTTTCTATTTAGTTTAAGTATAGATAAGAATAATGGATGTTTTTAATTATATTTACCTGTTAAATCTTTCTTTACAAATATGGAAAAAGTGATAGACTGATATATAACAAATAAGTAAAAATTAAAAATATATCAGTAGTATATGCATATCAAAAACTTTGTGTCATATTACACTGTTATGCATTTTGAAATTTTTATCACTCCTTGATATTTTTTTTTGGGTTTTTTGTATCTACTGTAATGTGCTGAATTTAAATACAAGCTCGGTTTTTACCTATCACACTTTTAGAGAAAGTAAGAAGAATATTAAATATGAGAAACCCAAACCATAAGCAATCTAGTAAATTTCGAAAGATTTTTTAGAAGAAATCACTTTTTAACAAAATATACTTAATTTTGTATTGGAAAAAGTATAATACAATAAAATAAATTATTTTTATTTTATTTATTTATTTTTTCGCTTGTATTCCCCACAGAGGTTTCACGTTTGAGGGTCGAACAGTCCGCTACATGTTTGGGACCCATTTTCTACTATACCGCATCTCCATTTGAATAATTTGCTGATGAAACCTTTCGCCGTATGCGTCTGAAACTCTATCTAAATTGTCAGGAGAGAATTCCAAATTGGAGTGAAGAAAATGTAGCTTAAGTGACATGTTGTACCTTAACGTCTCGTAGGATTGAATAAGTTCTTCAACTAGATCTTTGCAGTTCTCCGATTTCTTGTAACCTAGGAAGTTGCTACATGAAGTTCTTGAAAGTGCAGTTCCAAAATTTTTATCCTAAAATGTTCTCCGCAGCCTAACGTATATTCCTTTTTAAGCTTCACCTCACTTATACCAGCGAATTTTCGGCTCAAAATAGAAAAGCATTTCCTTTTCTATTTAAGGCTGTAATACAATTTTTTATAAGTACTAGTTTTATATGCAGAGAGGGTAAATCAATTTTCTGCTGCTCTACTAAGAGTTCATCAGGGCCATTAGTCAGACCGGGCACAATGTTTTTACGTAACGGTCATTCTTTAACAACATAATGTTAGTTTCTGGCTCTACTGTCGCATAAAAACAGCAATGTTTGGTGTAATCACTCTGCACTCCTGTAAATACTACAATAATTTTTAATCTGAACAGATATACTATTTATCATCTTCGTATATTATGCTTAGAAGAATTGTACTCATGTTCTCGTACGTTTCTTTTATATTTACAGGATAGGCCACGGAAACAGACAGGAATTTTCACTCCGTTTTTTAAGAGATTTTACTGCTGTAAACGAAATGCAAGCAGCTATGATGAATAAGATCCTTGAACTCTTCCTGAGATATAAAATAGGACCGTTTACTTGTACTACATTCTTAATCGTCATGTCCTTGAAAACTTGAACAGTCTTTTGATTCAAAATCATCTTGTTCATCCGATTCCGAGTCGATTTTGTATTTTTTCTGGAGGCTTAGGGACAGATATACAAGAAGCATCATAAGACACAGGTCTCATGGCTGAGAGGATATTAGGATAATCAATTTTATATTTGCCTATACCAGAAAACCTCAGGATTTTTGTTAAGCAAAAGTAGCAATTATCAAGATGATTTTGAGGTTCCTGCCAAATCATTGGCACTCCAAACTGTCAGGTTGTTGAACAAGTGTGGCAGCAAATTTTTAAAGCCCAAATTTTGTCTTGATCGCCAACTATGCACCCAAAATATAACTCTTTCATTGAGCTTTCAGTGTCACTTCACTACATATATAACAGAAACTGTTCGGTTTGTTCATGCAAAATCACGATGATGTCGTTTATACATGGTGAAAATAATAGCACTGCTACTACCCTATCACTATTCGCTAGTTTTTTGCACTTCACTAGTATATCTAATACTGTTCCTTCAACGACCTGCTGGCTGCTTATATACCCGTTTCGTACATCAGGTGTTTTCTAGAAACATCGGGTATCGAAAGTACCAGAAGCGACGATGTAATTCCTGAATACAGGGACAATTTACAGATCAGTGTAAAGGTTACATAGGTCAAAATTATCGAAATAACACATTAGTTTGGCGGGGAGAATTTTCATGTAGAAGAGTTTTATTAGAAATATTTATACAAATAATACTTCTAAGAGGGGATAATCTTTTATAAGAAATGCAATTTTAAGAAAATTTTATTAATGGATTCAATGGTGTAGCAAGTTAGCGTTAAGGAACTCTTATACTGCAGCTCAGTGACTTATTGTGTTACTTGTTATATCTGTTCAGGTTTAACAGGCTAGTCCCTAGTTTGTTCTCTGGATATAAGCCTTTAGGATTAATCAATCCTTAAAAGTGTCTAGAGCTTTGCATTTGGTTATGATGTGTGAGGCTGTCTACGAACTTAAAATCAGAATTGACCTATTGCTTCGAGTTCTCGTAATATTCTAACCTAAAAGTGCAAAAATCATTGTTTTTCGCTATTTTGGAGGTTATGTAACAGGGCAAGTTTGACTTTTATCGTTAAACTAGAAGTTAAAAGATTAGTTTTACTCTTAAGAACTTACTGAGATTTATATTGATATGTTTCCTTCCTTCGTCCGATGCTAAACATAAGTGAAATCTGCTCTCTCATGAATTAAAGTAAATACATTATCTTAAACATAAAGATATGTAAAATTTTAATTAATTGATATTCAGCAAGCTCAAAAATCCCCAAGTAGGAAGTTTCAGTCACAAATTTGGGTTTAAGGAAACATTTTGTCCTCCATATTGAACTCGCCACCTTCGAATACATAATTTTAAAATTTTGACTACATTTTCATCTTCACATACCTCGTAAATCGTTTACGGAAATTTGAATCTCGCTTCGTGATGGCTATTTTTGCGTGGGTATAGAAGCCTGACTAGAAACCCTAATTTTGAGCCGCCATTTTGAATTTTTCATAAGTTGTACGAAAAAACCGATACCACCAATCGAAAGAGCATCTCGTGAAATTGCTAGAGTAGTATATAGACGAGAAAACATCAACTTCTTTAAGAAGAAAATCAATCAGTCCAAAATTGGATGTTTGACCGTTAACGGGTTATCATTCCAAACTAATATATTTCAATTGTCGATATTTTAGAGATGAAAAAAGATGTATTTAGAAAGATAATGCTAATAATTTCAACTTTCAAATATAGTTTAGAGGAAAACCTATTGTCTGGTCTCCTCAATCTCCTGACCTAACGCCGTTTGATTTTTACCTGTCATAAAACCTTGATGTATTCCACTCCGGTCGATAGTAGGGAGAAACTTCTAAGGAGAATCACGTTTCATAGTGATCCAATAAGGAACAATGCTGAGTTAATGTGGCAGATACAATACTCCTCAATTCGAACTTCACGAAACCCATATTGAATCCTCTTACGAAGTTTTTAACTAAGCAGTTAGTTTAACTTTATATAGAAACTATGGTGACAGGGGAAAATTCCTCTTTTTCATATTCAACCCGACAGAAGTTAGGGGAACAACAGTCTAAATAAAATGACGTTTTTTCGAAAACGGTTACGATTAGCGACATAATTTTTAGTCAATAGTTAAAAGTAGTCCGTATCTGCCGCTGTGAGTAATTCACAACACTTTCTTGGATAATAATTTCAAGTATTTTACCTGGTATACATCATATTAAAAAAAATTGAAATATACCTGCCAGTTCAATAATTATGTGTAAAAAAACTTGATTTCATTGCAGCTCTTTGAGAGCCTATATCTCCGAAGAGGAGGCCTATACGAAAAAAGTTTATATGCACATGTGCTATTCATTTCACGTATTTTTTTCACGTCCGGGAGATTTCCCACATTTTCATGGAAGTCCTGTATGCATATATGTTATAAATGTTAATTATTGTTTTAGATTAATCTATACTTCTGATATAGAAATAAAGCTTATCAAAATTTATTCACCTAATAAGTTATTTGGCCACGCCGAACTAAAAAACCTTTAGATAATGTACTATTGCTTTTAAACTAATTTTCTTAATCCCTTATTATGTCAAGCCTTGCAATTTGTACCACGTTTTATCCTGAACGAACTATCACCTGCTAGGCCATCCCCCCTATGAATCAAATGAATGTTTAATCTTGACTAAACACGCCATAGGCTACAGATACGCCATAATTAGATATATTTTTGGCATTCTAAAAGCATTATTATTTATTAAGTTATTAGTCTAGGAGATATTAAGGCAAAAATAGGGAAAATTTTTATGATTTCTGCAGCAGTTTTTAGCGTATTATATTTATTACGATATTCAAAACTTTTGCCCATAAGTTTAAAGATCATGGCTATAAAAACGGGACTACCAGCGTCATCTTCATGAAATTTTAGTAACTAGTTACACCTTCCTCTCCCCCCGTACAATGTTTCAAGTCCATCGCATCGCATACAGCTGTTCAGTAGCAGTTCACGTGGTAGTATCAAAGTGGTTGCGGTCATAATTTCACAGTGAATGAAAATAACGAACAACGATAAAAGTGCGTGGAAACTGTTCGAAATATTAATATTAGCTTATGGATCTTTTTGTCTCACGCTACTGTTTTTCAACCACTAAAAAAATTGCGTTTTCAAAAATCAAAAATTAAGACAATATTTGTCATTTGTTTTTACTCCAAAAGCATCGTCAACAAATAATTTATTCCTCAAGGCACTACTGTGAATCCTTCATTCGACCAACAAGTGCTAGATTGCCTTTGCAAAAGAATTGCATGAGTTAGACTCGGGTTGTAGAGAGATCGTTCTTGTTTCTCTTGCACGATAAAACACCAGCGTATACCGCGGCGAATAACACTCAATTTTTGGCTAAAAAAACAGGTTCCTGCGCTGAGCCATCCACTGTACTCGCCTGATTTCAGTCCCTCTGACTACTGTCTGTTCCCAGATTCAAGAGGGACTTGAAACGAAACCGTTTTGCCTCGATAGATGAGATATGAGCTGTGACAACCAAGTTAAATAGTATTTCAAAAAAAAAAGTTTATGACACGCATGAAAAGATTGAAAGATCTCGTCAACATGTGTATTGCTTCTAATGGAGACTATTATGAATAAAATTATTGTGAAAAAAATTTTTAGCGTCTTTTATTATTGTATTAATTATTCATTATTTTGTTAAAATCAATGTTTTTACAAAAAGTTACATGGAAAAATAATTATATTAATCATTATTTAATTTTCCCTTTTTTGCAATTATCGCGTATTTCAGCATCGCTTTGATCGTTTAGATCATTATCACTTCACAGTCAACCACGTATTCAGATTTTGTTTTCACTTTGTTAACTTTATGTAGGAGGAAACGTTTAATTATAGCTGTTGAAAGAGAATAAAATTTATAGGAGAATTTTTATAAATAAACTGAATAACACAATGTTTATCTAGATGTAGTTAACGAAAAAGTATTACTATATATACTAAATCTGCCACATTGCATATACGACTGACAAAGCATGCTCTAAAATCACTACGTATGTTAGACCTTCTCTTCCAAAATGCCGAGCGGAGAGCGAGTGTGAGACCAGCGTCTGTAGAACGACCTACCGCTAACTACTTGTGCCTGCGCGATTTCAAAAACTCGTCATAGAGATTTTGGTACCTTTTGGTAGTCCACAGACTTTAAAGGAGCGTCTCTCATGCAACGAAAAAATTCCCAGGTGAAGTATAAGTATTCAACAATATCGTGCGCATGTTTAATACCTTAATATTCGTTAGTCGCGACGTTTCAAATTAAAAGAGATATATATTTTTCATCGTACGATTAGATTTTGTTTTACAGAGATCAAAAAGGATGCATCTATATCTTATTCGAACATTAAAAAGATTTGAAGTTTACTTGGGAAAAGGTTATTTGTGGTCCAAAATTGTTTTTTTCATAATTTCTAGGCCCAAAATTAAAAATAATTTTTTTAAAAAATAGATCTTAAAAATATTCATCATTTTTAGTAATCTTCTCTAAGAATGATTGCTTTATCTTAATTAGGAGAGCAAGAAATCAAGGTCGAACTTTCAACTTTCAAATCAATTTTCTCAGAAAATGACAATTATACAGATTCTGTATTTAGCACACTATATATATATATATATATATATATATATATATATATATATATATATATATATATATATATATATATATGTCGTGAATTTTGAGGCAATAGTTTGTAAATAAGTATGATTTTATTTTAAACAAAAAGAATTATAACTCGATAACTAGTAGCGTCATCTATACATTATTATATATACAGGGATCGATAGGTAGTTCAATTGTCTACAACTTTTGTTTGAAACATTTTTTCACTGAATCTTTAGTTTTTGAGATAAACTGGAAAAATCGAAAAATGTTACTATTTCTGGTCCGCCATTTTGTTAGCACAGAGTTGCCAATGTTAACATATAGATATAATTTAAGTATGTCATAATATATACTTTCCTATAATAAAATCGCAGATTATAATTTTTCTTGAAAAAGCGATTTGTTTTTGGGTAATTTCCATGGATCAAAGGGTATCAGTCACTGTTTACGCTTCAGAGTCATATAGTAATATTATTCGAACTAGATATCGAGGTTGCTATATTTTTTTAGTTTTTGGATAAATCACTCCACAAGCATGCAACTATAATGGACTTTTAGTGAGTCTAAAAAGGTGGGCTTGAAACAGGGAAAATTATTTATTGCAAAAATTTAAAATTTTTATAAATTTTTTATGCTTTCTTCTGTTGTATATTCATCATTACTAATGCTAGAGAAAAACCTTATTGAATACAATTCTTTCACCGAAACATTTGTTTTCGATCTGTGAACGATAAGGAGGTTAAAAACCAAACACTGTGTTTGGCCTCCAAAAGGTAAAATTTTCTTTTTTAGAAAAAAATGGCGCAAAAAGAGAAATTTTTAATACCAGACGTCAAAAGCTTTCAAAACATTTTTAATTGTTTAAAATTACTACAGGTACATAAATATTCACGTTGCACGTTTTAGAGTGAAAATTTATTCATTCTCTTTGTTTCACAACACACAGATTTTAAAAAATATACTAATTCCGAAATATTTGATATTATTCAGCACGTCACAATTTCGAACTTTCAATTTTAATTTTCTCGCGGCAACTTCAGCCCTTCGTCGCTTCCTCCACCACCGTCTTCAAGCTCTCTCGCTTCAATTTTCTGTCGTTTTATAAAACTTTTAACAAGATTTTAACAGAACAGCCGAAGCACATTTCAAATATAAAATTCATGTCAACAAAGTACTTATAAAAACCAATGAAGTGGTAAAAAAATGGCCTGTATATTTTACATCGTTTAAGTTTGAAGTATTATATCTCCATAGTAATTGATCTGATCTGGACGATATTTTTTGAAAAAGAAGCATCTCCTCAAGGACTGTAAGCCTATATGTATATTTTCATAATATTTATTTAAAGGATAACTAAGATTTTTTTGGTATTATCTTCAATCCATAATTATATTTGTTTTTTTTTTCTTAATATAGTTTAAATTTTTATCAACTATATTAGAAAATGCAACTTCATTTTTTCAATTTATCTCTGTTTTTTTTTTAATTTAAAATTCTTCTAGTTTTCTGGATTTTTCTAGAATGTGAATATTATTGTTTTTCAGTAGCAATTTCCTCGTCATGATTAATAGTTACATCATAACGTTGCTAAGTTAGAATATCATTTACTCTTCTATAACTGGTTTTTATATAGTCTGAAAAAAAATCGTGTTTGTCATAACCTGCTGATCCGTTAGATCACATTTCAGGATTAAAAAAAGAATATTAAAGTGAAGAATTCGATTATTTTCCTTCATGAATCCGTCCTGAATCCGAATGCTCTGCGGCCAGTATAGGCCTAATGTAATCACCCTTGATTTACAGCCGCTCTGTTAACTTAGCCTCCTAAACCAATTTGTACAAGTCCGCTAAATAGTGAGTTGCATTGTATTTGGTACCCCAAGGGTTTGTTGTCTTTTTTGATCTAGTGACTCGCACATTTGATGTGCTTCACCGTTTCCTGGGCTTGACCACATAATCTGCAGTTGAATTTTGCCAACCATGTGTCTCGTTATTATGTCTGTGATTACCTTTAATTGGTTCCTGATTATTTGGAGTAGTTTTCTTGTTAATTTAGGGTTTAAATTCCCAAAAAATAACCTGCTATGATTCAATCCCTGTCAAGCTGTTCAGTATTTTTTGTAATCTTTTTTGATTCATTGTTTAACAGCTTCTCGTATCTTACACCGTGGCACCCCAAGAGACAATTTTGGACCGATATATTAAGAGAATGAGCCAGCTCTCGCCAATTTATTAAGTTTTTCATTTCCGTGTATGCCTCCGTGTCCTGGTACTCACTTTAACATAAATCTGTTTTCCTTTGCCAGAGCTGCAAGTTCACTCTAACATTCCCAAACCAATCTAGATGATCTATTTTAACCCTTAAGGGCCTTCAGGGCTACTTGACTGTCGGAGTGAATGTAGATCTGCTTCCCTTTGTAAGCTTTCCTTTTTATCACCTCTGCAGATGGTGAGATTGTATATATTTCTACCTGGAACACTGTCGAGTATTTTCCCAAAGAAACAATCATTTCTCTCATTGGTTGTGGCCCGTATATCCCTGCTCTGGTACCTTATTTGTTTTTAAAGCATCAGTGTACCAGATAAGTGTCCCAGAATATGACTTGTTTGCTTACCCTTCGCTCTTACTTAGCGATTTCGAATTGTATATTGTAGCGAAAGCCAGAGATCATATGGCCTATGTCCGTTTCCAACTCAGGGCCCTTGATTTTGTGACGTACAGTTTTGTATGCTGTCGTCCGCATTTATGCTGTTGGAATTGAGTGGTGTAGCCGGTAAAGCCCCATTCTTCCCTCCTTGAATCACTTAATAAAGTGATGGGAGATCTAAAATGCACTCGATCGATCATAGCCCAGTAATGCTCAAACAGACGACCCTCTGTATGTCGCCTAGCTTAGTCATAGCTGTCTTTTGCATTACCTTGGGCTGCCAAATCAAGACTGCATTGGTAATCGCTGATCTTACTACACTGGTATATAACCAGTGCACCATCTTTGGTGAGAGTCCCATGTTTTCCCGCGCAATCTTCAAAGTGGAAAATATACTAGTTCTTTTCTATTAAATAAATGACTAGTTCAATACTTGCAGGTATTACGTGTCAGAATTGTAAATCATGCAACAATAAAAAAGGCAAGTAATAGTTAACAATGACATCGTTTCTTGATTCAATGTTAATTAATATTTAAATTTCCCAAAACCAATTATATATGCCTCTCAAGATTTTCAGAGAGATATTTTTCGAAATCCTCAATAAAACAAGGAAGACTCGTAGAAAGTTACGAGAAGTTGAACAAAAATTTAGTTTTCGAAGCTGGATTATTTTTTTTTTAAATCAATTAACAATCGCTTTTTATTTATTTATTTATATATTTATTTATTTACACTGTCCTACAGGACCAGAGTCCCTATTATAAGGCAGGAAAAAGAACAGAGTTGCATAAATCCTAAAGTTATATCATAATACAGACAGTACAATAAATATAACATAGCCTATAAATCAATCACAGATAATTTTAAATAAACAAACGATTTGATAACAGATTAATTGCAGTCAAATAAACCAAATTTGTCTTTCAGATGATCATAAAGGAAACATATCGAGTATAATGAGGAGAATTGTAGTACATTAGTTCTTGATTTCAGCAAATAGAAAAATGTTGGAGATCTAGTCATCCCTGGAACATGGAAAGGAACAGTTGCCATAATCTTGTTATTAATCATTTTATACAAAAAAAAGTACACGAGCCCCGTTACTGCGCTTCTCCAGAGTTGTGAAATTAAATCTTGTCAAGAGGCTTTCGCGAGGTCTAGTAGGCAGTGGATAAAATCCATCCGATTTAAAGCTCCAGAATTTTAAGAAACGATACTGAATTTTTTCTAATTTATCAGAGTGTATACATGGTAATACGGATACCAGATAACTGAGGCATATTCCAATCTACTTATACAAAAAATAATATAAAGTACTTATGACCTGGATCGACTGAAATTCATGACTAGATTTTATTAGAAAACCCAGAGTTAGGTAAAATCTCGATACTATGTCATTAATATGATTGACAAATGTAAGTCTGCAGTCAAGAGTGACTCACAGGTCCTTAATGCAGTCAACTCGTCTCTGAAATGCACCGTTGATCTACTTCCTGAGAATGGCATAACATTGCACTTGTCTACGTTCAGAGGCAGTTTGTTGGTTAAACACCAAGCTGAGATCCAGTTCAAGGCTCAAGCAATTACCAGGATTCGGTATGTCCCCTAATATCTTTAAATCGTCTGCATAAATTGGTCAGCTGTTATTCAACTCACATGTGATATTGTTAATAAAAACGTTAAAAAGTAAGGGATTCACAACAGATTCTTGAGGAACACCCGACGTTACTACAAAATTACTAGATCTATGACTACGATATTCAATATAGTGAGAGTGGTTTAATAATAATCGAAAACCTAATAAGATTTTCGTTAAGACCGTAAAAGTCCAACAATTTGGAAAGTAAAACGCTTTGGAAAAATCTGTGTAAACGACATCAACCTGTGTGCTGGAATCAATAAACTCTGAGACATACCGCCCAATAGTACAAAGATTGGTTACGGTTGACTTTACAGAAACAAAACCATGCTGCTGATCGGTCATCAGAGGCGCTATGTAAAAGAATATTTGTTCCTGAAGAACTCGCCCAAATACCTTTGCAAAATTGCATATTATCGCTATGGGGTGATAATTTTCGACCCTGATTCTATCATCCTTTTTAAAAACCGGACAGATTTTTCATACCTTCCACAGATCAGAAAAATACATTGCTGAATGCATAAATTAAAAATTATATACTTTGATTATATAATCCTGATTACAAAACATTTATATCATCCTGATAATAAAGCATATTATAATCATTAGTGCTATTAAAATTCTTTCCAATTTTCCATGTCTCAGTCAATACAAAAACAGCACAGAATGATTAAAATTTTATTTACACTTCCAATATTCAAGTGTATTACATTTAAGTTTTCATAAGATCAATGTTTGAATAATGAATTTATTTTCAAAGTGATTGATGAAAATTGGAACTTCCAAAATCTTTACCAATATTTTCTTTCATATAACAACCATAACTGCTTTTCGAAGAGAACACAAATAACAATTTCAAAATTTCAATTTGCATGAAAATTAGACATGGTTTAAATTTTATAACTCCTTAGTCAACCCGACTGTTAAATCCACATGCTTAGTTGCATTTTTGTGACCCAAATTCTAAAAACAATTTAAATTTTAATAAGCCTAAACTTAATTTCAGTGACATGGCTTCGCCAAGCCAAGACCTAAGTGGTTTTAAATTTATAATATTTTTTAATTTGTCCAAATAAATGATTTTATATTACCGTTACACTGGTGCAAAGGAAATACAACACTATTTTATTAATTAAATATAGTTTTTACTAAGTAGGATTCTGGCTTTTACTTGATGAAAATCCATATTCAACTATGAATAAAAGACGAATATTTGTCAAATTTCCACTATATCTAACTAAAAAACTTGACGCGTTTCGCTGACACTGTAGCTTCATCACAAGTTTTATTTTAAATGACAAAATATTTGGTTACTTGAAAAACATACCTAGATTTACAATAATGAATAAGTGCAATACCGTAATTTACATTTTATTACCTATTATTTAAATTATTGGGAAATTCGCACTGGTTTTTGTTATAAGATATTTAGCACAGGTGAGGTGTTGATATCTGTTTGGTCATTTAATACATTCCCTCTGTTCTTTAATCGATTTGTTTCTATAGCTTTTAAGAAATTTAGTTTATAACCTTCCTTTTCTACATGGAGAATTTCAAAATTATCCTCTAATTGATGATTTTGTTCTATTAAATGATTTGCGTATGAAGAACTGTTTTTATTGTGTAAAAAATTATTTTTATGTTCCTGAATCCTTTTTTTAAACAATCTGCCTGTTTGGCCTATATATACTTTTGGGCAACTTCCGCATTTAAGTTTATAGACCCTAGACTTGTTATTTTTATTTGTTTTTGTTTTTTAATTTTTTAAGCGTTTTCCTATTGAATTATTTGTTTTGAAAGCTACCCAATATCTTTTTTATTCAGAAACTTTTAAATTTTGATTGATGATTTACCAAAATATGTTAAAGCGGTAAAGTTGTGTTTTTTGTTTTCTTGTGCTATAGAATAAACTTCTTGTGTGGCTTTCTTTTTTAATTTTTTTGTTAAAATTGAGTTGACCATTGATGGTAAGTAACCATTGTTAACTGCAACTTGTTTAACCCAATTTAATTCTTTATTAAAATTCTCTTCAGATAAGGGAATGCTAATAAGACGATGAATAAAACTATGGTAAGCCGCTAATTTATGTTGTTCTGGGTGAGATGAAGTTCTATGTATGGTTGTATCCGTATGTGTGGGTTTGTGAAAAATTCCAGAAGAGTGTTTATTTAAAACTTTAGTAATGACTAGATCAAGAAAATTTATTGAGTTGTTTTCTCCTTTTTCCATAGTAAATTGAATATTTTGGTGGATTGAGTTAATAAAATCTAAAGATTTATTAAATTGTCGATCTGTGCCTGTGAAATGTCATCCACATATCTGTACCAGTACAAGAAATGTTGGCTTATGTGATTATTAAATATTATTTTTTCTATATTGTTCATAAAAATATTGGGCTTAAAGAGCTACCCATAATCAATCCTTCTTTGCTTTTGTAGACTTTATCATTAAATGCAAAATCACACTTTTGACACAGAAACCAGAATAAAAGTAAAAGATATAATTCACAATTGATTTTTGCTTGTAGCTATCACCGTATTTTCCTTATCTGCTCTGGTAAAAATAATATTATTTTGTTTTGTTTTTTCAATTATCGTCAATAGGGTTTGTTCTTCCTTATTTTCCTGAATATTGTTTTTTTGAAAATTCAGATTTAATTATTTCTGCGCTCTGATATTTAATTGATAAGTTGTTAGGATAATCTTTCAATGCAATTTCAGTTACTACTCCTAATGTTTCGAAATCCTTCATTTTGAGTTCATTTTTTAAGTTATGTTTAAAACATTTATTTAATAACTCTGATTCTTCCTGATTGAAAGAAATGTCAGAAAGGTCAATAAATCTATCAAAAAACTGGTAATCTGAGAAGTTAGTGTTTGAAATAGTTGAATTTGGTTTTTGTTGAATTACATAGTTTAGTTTTCTTTTTTGCGTTAAAAATTTTTGTGAATTATATCTTTTACTTTTATTCTGATTTCTGTGCAAAAGTGTGATTTTGCGTTTAATGATAAAGTCTACAAAAGCAAAGAAGGATTGATTATGGGTAGCCCTTTAAGCCCACTGTTAGCAGAGATTTTTATGGATAATATAGAAAAAATAATATTTAATAATCACATAAGTCAACATTTTTGATACTGGTACAAATATGTGGATGACATATTAGTGTGATTCACAGGCACAGATCGACAACTTAATAAATATTTAGATTTTATTAACTCTATCCACCCAAATATTCAATTTACTATGGAAAAAGGAGAAAACAACTCAATACATTTTCTTGATCTAGTTACTAAAGTTTTAAATAAACACTCTGTTGGAATTTTTCACAAACCCACACATACGAATACAACCATACATAGAACTTCATCTCACCCAGAACAACATAAATTAGCTGCTTACCATAGTTTTATTCATCGTCTTATTAGCATTCCCTTATCTGAAGAAAATTTTAATATAGAATTAAATTGGTTTAAACAAGTTGCAGTTAACAATGGTTACTTACCATCAATGGTCAACTCAATTTTAACAAAAAAATTAAAAAAGAAAGCCACACAAGAAGTTTTTCCTATAGCACAAGAAAACAAAAAATGCAACTTTACCGCTTTAACATATTTTGGTAAATCATCAATAAAAATTAAAAGTTTCTGAAAAAAAAGATATTGGGGTAGCCTTCAAAACTAATAATTCAATAGGAAAACGCTTAAAAAATTATAAAACAAAAACAGATAAAAAAAAAGTTTGGGGTCTATAAACTTAAATGCGGAAGTTGCCCAAAAGTATATATATAGGCCAAACAGGCAGATCGTTTAAAAAAAAGGATCCAGGAACACCAAAATAATTTTTTACACATTAAAAACAGTTCTTCATACACAAATCATTTAATAGAACAAAATCATCAATTAGAGGATAATTTTGAAATTCTCCATATAGAAAGGAAAGGTTATAAACTAAATTTCTTAGAATCCATAGAAATAAATCGATTAAAGGACACAGGTAATCTATTAAATGACCAAACACATATCATCACCTCACCCCTGCTAAATATCTTTAACAAAACCAGTGTGGATTTCCCAATAATTTAAATAATAGGTAATAAAATGTAAATTAAGGTATTGCACTTATTCATTATTGTAAATCTAGGTATAAGTTTTTCAAGTAACCAAATATTTTGTCATTTAAAAAAAAACTTCTGATGAAGCTACAGTGTTAGCGAAACCCATCAAATTTTTCAGTTAAATATTGTGTAAATTTGACAAATACTCGTCTTTTATTTATAGTTAAATATAGTTTTACTAATACTTCTCTGATTATCTTCTCTTAGCAAAAGTGGCAATAAGCAAACATCTCCTTAAAATTATGCTTTGTAAGTTACTTCAAAAATCAATACCATTTCATAGATTAATGATAAGAATATACATTTTGTCAGCTTCCTACCATTTTATGGAAGTATAATGTTATGCAGTCGTATAGATTTACAATTTGTGATAAGACATATTCAATGACAAATGAAAGCTGAAGTATTTTAATTAGCGAAAAATTCTGCAGTAGACAACGTCTATTTCAGTAAAAAAATAATATGAGGATTTTCATGTTTACCGGGGAAAAATTATTAAAGTGGAATTTTCCTGACAATAAACAATAATTACTTCACATGCAAATTAAATTACAAAAAACAATCAGTCGAAAAATTAACTTTAAATTCTAGCTTTGAGATATCTCCTTAAAAAATTCATAAGCTAAGAATATATTCACCAATTTATTTTACATGACAATGTGGTTTCTACCGATAGTTAGAGAATTATAAATACTTAATTTCTTTCTCCTAAGAGTAGAATGTCATGATATCAATGCTAAAAATAAGAAACCAACTACTTAAGGGCTAATACTTGCAATTTTCAAAAATTCGATGTTTTTTGGCTAGAGAAATTGCTTATATATATATATATATATATATATATATATATATATATATATATATATATATATATATATATATATGTATATATATATATATATATATATATATATATATATATATATATATATATATATGTATATATATATATATATATATATATCATTTTTTCTTTATTTTGTTTTTTCTTGGGTTTAGGTTCTTTATTTAACAAAAAATGCAAAACAGTTGACGTTTCTCCCTTTATTTAAGGCATTTTCAAAATTTTTGTTTTATTTTCCTTCCTAAAAATATTTTTATAAATTAAAACATTTACACAAGAAACGTATCTACAATTTTAAAAAACAAACACAACACTTTAAAACAGTATTTAAAATTTTTAAAAAATATTTAATTTTTACGGGTACACACCTTGACATTTTGTTTTTATGTTTTACAATGCACAAAAAAAAACAAAATACAGTATACGTTTTCTTTTATGTTTAAGAGGATATTCAATTTTTGAATTCTTATTTGACAGGATCGAATACTTAATTTTTTTGTTTAAATTAGGCTTGTGTAAATGTGGCTCAAATTTCCCATATCTGTTTTGTCGTTAACGGTATTTTTATCTTTTTTAATTTCAATCATTTGCTTTATCTGTAATTTTTGGTAATTGATATCTTTGTTTTTTATTATGGTACTGTTGTAATCAAAAGTATGTTTTTCGTCCTTTTTTGTTCTTCAGCAATTTGCTCGTCATGCCTATATATTTTTTGGGACAATTTGTGCAAGGGATCGAATATATTACATTTGATTTATTCATGAGTGGAATTAGATTTGTGAACTGTGTATTTAATTTATTATGTGACCTGTGGCATCCGATAATACTATGCTTTTTTAAAATGTATTTTATTTTTTCTGATAGCTCACTAGTGTAAAGTAATACTACATATTTTTGCTGTTTGGTCTATGTTTTTTGTTATTACCTTGTTATAAAATTTATATGTTCGTTTATTAATTATTTTGGTGATAGTTTTTTCATTGAAATTATTATTTATTCGTGTCTTTTTTACTTTTTGCAGTATTTTTGGTCGGAATTCTGGAGACGTTAGGGAGATAGCATGATCAGACAGACCGATTGTAACACTATTTTTTTGAGTTTTTGAATGATTAGAGAAACAGTTCAGATATCTACCTAACCAAGTTGGTTTGGTGTACCACTCAGTTATAATTCTGTTTTTTCTGCGTATAAGTTTTATATCTAGAAAATTTATTTTATTATTTTTTTCTGTTTCGGACGTGAACTGTAATATTTCGTTGAAACTGTTAAACCCTTGGAGAATTTCATTTACTTTATTTTGTGGCACGGCTGCTATGCAATCAATATTATATTAAAATTTAATTTTTTAAAACTTTTTCCTCTAAATATTTCATTACTAACTGAGCAATGGTAGATGAAATTGGTGAGATGGACTGGATAAGAATTTTGATAAACTATAGAATAGCGATTATATACAAGAAACAATAAGTCCTAGTGGTATATTTTGTTTATGTAATTTAGGTAGGCCGTATATTTTTGGTGGAATAGCATTGTGAAACGAAATAAAGTAACAAAATGTCAAGGTGTGTACTACTAATATTTTTTTAAATTTTAAATACTGTTTTAAAGTGTTGTGTTTGTTTTTTAAAATTGTAGATATGTTTCTTGTGTAAATGTTTTAATTATATAAAAATATTTTTAGGAAGGAAAATAAAACAAAAATTTTGAAAATGCCTTAAATAAAGGGCAAAACGCAAATTGTTTTGCATTTTTGTTAAATAAAGAACCTAAACCCAAGAAAAGACAAATAAAGAAAAAATGATATAATATATATATATATATATATATATATATATATATATATATATATATATACTTTTCAACGGACTTACAAAAGGTGTTGTTAAATATTCTTTAATATTAGACATTTTTAGTCAGTCCTTTATAATAGAAATTGTTTTTGGAAATTTCAGAAGGTGAAAATAACTCAGGTGCATAAAACTGAAACTAGTTTAGACTCTCCGAACATTCAACGTCATAGAATCAGTTTGTTTGGTGACTTAATATTAAACCTTACAGTCTGGGAGGCAGCGTTGCAAATGACAAAATCATTTCAAAATATTCAACTTGTACTGCAAATATTCATCCTCGAGCATTCATTTAAAGATCTGAGCGTCAGTTTACCGGTAGTGGTGGAGCTAGCTGGCTGTGAGAATATTCAAAACACGTCGAAAAAAGGTCACTTCATTATTAGACATGAAAATTTGTATGACGAATGTATAAGTAATAAAGACTGGGAAAATAATAATCAGCTGAATTGAAAATGGTGGTTTCCTCGTCAGCTATCCTTTTAAACCTAAAATAAAAAGTGCTGGTACAAAGTTATTTCATAAGTCACAAAACTTATACAGCATATCTATAATCCACATAAGATGATAAAACAATTTTCATCGTGATTCTAGTGGAGGTAAAACTAGCATTTGGGGGTTTATAGGTGTCAAAGGGCACATGATTTGAGCGGTGGATAATTTAATTAACTATCTAACTGACGATCTTTTCCTTATTATATCGTCAACTAACTCAGTTTTATTTTATATATTATATAAACTATTAAATATAAAAATTTCAAGTAATATAACATCATTTTAATCAAGATTTAGCCGCTTGAATCTTTTCTTTAATTATGATAGTATGATATTTTCTTTTCAATAAAATGTAGTTTTTAATATTTTCACTTTTACATCTGCTACCTGAGCTCTTCTACATAAACTACCAGCACCTTTCCCTTCTATTGTTGTAACCCTTCTGGATAGATCTAAGTAGGAAGGAGGAAATAGCTGTGCATCCCACAACAATTATTTTCAAGATTCACTGCTACGAATGCTCACACCATTATAAGAACATTAGATTGTTATTTCTGTGCATCTATAAAAGACAACGAAAATTCGCCAGGTCAACATTTCCACATAAAAATTTCAGATCAAGTGCGGAGGGATTCGTAATGGATCACACACGTGTTGAATTTTTCCATACTTCAAATTATAAATTTAAAATGCCCGTCACGTCAAAAAAGGTGTTTCAGCGGCACAGAAATTCTATCCTTTTTCAGTTGGTGCTGTCGGGGTTTCCTACAAGTGGGAGTTAAATAATAGTAAAACAATGTAACTTTCTTAAAATAATGTAAATAGTTAATTCAGAAAACCCTTTTGGATGTTTGTACATGACCTTACATTAAAATTCAGAGAGGCTGGTAATTTACCGGCTTTAAATACACCAGAATTCCAAACGCCCTTTGAAATAAGTTTACTATTCATCAAAAATATGGAAAAGGTCTTAATACATAAAAGAAGCTTGCTTAAAGTAGTTGCTACTTGAAAATCTGCTATGTTTTTTGAAGATTTATTATGGGATAATAATGTTATTTAAGTATATGTTAAGTTTTGTTAGCCGACCATAATTTTCAGAGTTCACATACTATTTTGCTTCCAAAGATTACATATATGGTCTCAATTCAAGGCTTCATAATTGTATTTATCAATATTAATACCTATATGAGCGACGGCCTTGTTTACAGGAAATTAGATCAGATTGAATAAAATAACCTTTGAATTGCCAATAAAAGTGATGGGTCGAATAACAAAATAACGATAGAGATTACGCAAAACAAATATAAGAGTTAGTACGGGGGATGCAATTTGATCTATACAATATGACAGCGAAGTATATAAGAAAACCAATATATATTTTTTTCACACTTAAACATGTTTCCACGGATATTATTTATAGAGGAAAATAATAAGTTTATTAATTTTTTTACGAAAACGTGTAGGTCCTTAAGTTATTTTTAGAGAGAAAAGAGAATATTTTTCTTAAATTTTTTAAAGTCTTCCTGTCATCTTACAATCTAACTTTCATACTTACCGAACTCCACTATTCCCTTACTATCAGTACTGCCCCAAGTCCCGATAATGTCAGAATCTCTATGATTAAACATGTTCCTCCTTCGGGATTAAGCGCACTTCACCACATATTTAATCAAATTTGGGCATCTGGGCAAATTTCGCAATAATGGAAACATTCTATCATTGTCCCAATTCACAAACCAGGTAAATCTTATTCATCCCTCGAATCCTACAGATCTATCTCCTTAACTTCCCATCTCGGCCAGCTTCTAGAGCATATGATAAATTCTCAATTATTTTGGTATTTAGAGAAAAATAACATGCTGATTCTATAACAACTGGCATATAGGTCCGACAGATCTACTGTCGACCATCTTGCAGGTCTCGAAATTGATATTAAAAACTTCTTTCATCTCCCTAAATACCTAACAGCTGTCTTTATAGAAATCAACAAAGCTTTTGATAAACTCGACATCATCTAACTCACCAAGCTTTTTTCGGGAAACATGTTATCATATATTCAGAACTTCCTATACAAAAGAAAACTTGTTGTTAAAATTAAAAATTCTATTTCTGCAACTCACTTCCATATTAGTTGAGCCTCCGAAGCCTCCTTCGTTAGTCCCACACTCCTCCTACTAGCTATTAATGATATTACCAAGTACATAGGTCATAGAATCTTTGCTGATGATGTCTTACTATACTTCTGTATACTTGAACTACAGTTCCTTCATCCTTCAATCTTCCCTTAACTCCTTAGCCCCTAAGAAGAAACCTCTCATTCTCTCCTGGAAAACCCAACATTGTCAACTTCTGTCGTATACGAAACTGTCCAAAAATATCCAACTTGCATATCAATAGCAACATTATGCAGCCCACAACTAATAAATCATTTTTTGGAGTGACATTCCATCAATTATGGAACTCAAAAATAAATGCACATGCGATCGCAAAATCATCTAGCAGTTACTTCATGGGGCTCTGACCGACATTCTCTTTTAAAAATACATCAACCTTGGATATTTTCTAAACTCTGCTATGATTTCCTTATATACAGCTGCGCTCCTCCATCTTATCTATAAAGGCTACATCTTATACACAACAGAAGTATTTGTCTGGATATAAGCATCTACCCTACTAGCCCAGTTACCAGCATCATGTGTGAAGCTGAAACCCTGCCCATAAACTCCGGTGATGGTCTTGCCTTGTTCTAACTGGTCTATAAGCACCACCCCATGCCACGACTTTTCCTACAGACGGAAAAGTTTTTGCTTTTTTTGGCACACTTTTATCTGCACTCACCCATTGTTAAGACTGCTACTTTGTCTCTGGCGTGTAATGGTGAATCCATGTTTCATCTACAGTTATAAAACGTCGAAGAAACTCAGCAGGATTGCGTCTGAATAAGTTTAAACACTCTGTCGACGTGTTCATGAAGTATGACATTGTGAATTTTTGTGACAATTCCGTCAGTTGTAAAGGTTTTTGGGCGTCCCGAGCGCTCATCATCTTGAATTGATGTACGACCACGATTAAATTCAACAGCTCATTTTTTTACTTCAATTTTATCCATCTTTCACAAAATGTCGAACCTTATGTGTTCACTCGATCGCCACAAACAAGCAACTGAACGCAAACATCTGAACCTTTGCAGGGCGACATCTCAAGCTTAATGCTTACAAAATATTATAGTTATTTGATCCTCTCTGTTTCAGGCCGAGAACTTATCGAACCATTCTCATATATTGCTCGATATTAAGGTTTTCTAGAAAATATTTCATACCTGTTTGTAACAAAAAAAATTGAATGAAAATGACTACATTTTATCATAAATCATAAATCTATTAAAAAGATAATTTAAGAATCCTTAATAATAGAAAATTAGCATCAGGAATTGGAAAAATAAGCACGTCACATTATGTGGTAATTTTAGAAGACAATACATTTATACCATACAAGCCAAAACTTATCCATTAACTAATAATATAAGTTGAAAAAAAAATAATAACAGAAGAGAATTTTTGTAAATAATATTATTTTTTTTTTCGGTAAAATTTTTAACCAATGAATAAGTAGTCAAAATACGCATCATTCTTTCAATGAAACTGCACACTTCCAAATACGTTGTAGAAGACAGTATTCCAAAAAAGTTAACGTTGGGTATACTGTAATGGATAATAAAATTATGGGATCTCACTTTGTTGAAAATTATAATTATTTGGAAATAATATATACATCAATTATTAATTATCACTGAAAATTCACATTCTTCTCTAATATATTAATAACGTACATTCTATTTTCATACTTAAATTCGCAGTTGTGTGGACTAACAGTTCTCTGAGAGGCAAATTGGCCTAGGTAGATCAATTCCCCAGGTCAATTAAGACGGAGTCGTATAAGTACTATGGAGAAGTTTGATGGTTTGATTGTCTTTTTCTGTGCAAATCTTGAGGCCAAAATATTTATATTTAGTAGTCTGGATTATGACTGTTGTCACTACACATATATCATTTACATACAAGATTTATCGTTGTTTGAATTTTTGACTTATTCGATTTTAGCCCCACTTCTAAGGAGGAACAATATCATCTGTAAACTGGCTAGGCTTTTCCCCATTTATAAAGGGTGTTTTTTATAAAGGTATAGAACTTTAAGTTGGCAACACTTTTTTAACTGGCGGCCATTTTGTCAGCTGTCAAGTGATTTATGTTTAGTTTGGTTTGACATTTCAACATGAATAGACTGACGCCTGAACAACGCTTCCAAATTGTGCAAATTTATTTTGAAAATCATGGTTCTGTTCGAAATACGTATTGCGCACTACGTCCATTTTACGGTCAACGTAATCGTCCATCAGAGCAATTAATTCGATTAACTATGTAACGTTTTCGCACCACGTTTACTCTAAATGATAATACGCATCCACAGAGACGTCGTACAGTGCGTACAGAAGAAGTCATTGCTGCTGTAGAGCGTAGCGTAAAGGAAGACCCGAATCAGTCTATCCGCCATCGTGCACAGTAATTGGATATGTGTCCATTCACTTTATGGAAGATTTTGCGGAAAGATCTTGGTTTGCGTGCTTACAAAATCCAACTCGTGCAAGAATTGAAGCCACACGATCACCTAGTAAGGCGTAGATTCGGTGAATGGGCCCAAAACAAGATTGCCGTTGATCCCGATTTTCATAAGCGAATTTTGTTTAGCGATGAAGCTCACTTTTGTTTGAATGGATACGTCAATAAACAAAACTGCCATATTTGGAGTGATGATAATCCTCAAGTGTATGTTGAGACACCGTTACATCCGGAAAAACTGACTGTTTGTTGTGCTTTATGGGCTGGTGGAATCATTGGTCCGTACTTCTTTAAAAACGATGCTGGTCAGAATGTTACAGTCAATGGTGACCACTATAGAGCCATGATTACTGGCTTTTTCGTTCATCAATTGAACAACCATGATGTGCCGGAGCTGTGGTTTCAACAAGACGGCGCAACATGTCACACAGCTCGTGCCACAATTGAAGGAAATGTTTGGTAACCGCATAGTTTCACGTTTCGGACCCGTGAATTGGCCTCCAAGATCGTGCGACTTAACGCCGCTAGACTATTTTATGTGGGGATATGTGAAGTCGCTAGTCTACGCCGATAAGCCCGAAACGATTGATTACTTGGAGGACAACATTCGCCGCGTTATTGCCGATATACGGCCACAAATGTTGGAAAAAGTCATCGAAAATTGGACCTCCAGATTAGACTACGTCCGAGCCAGCCGTGGCGGTCATATGCCAGAAGTCATATTTAAATTATAATGCCAGAAGTTTATCTTTCGAATAAAGTAAATTTCATGTCAATTTAAAAAATTCATCTTTGTTTTATTGCATTTAAAATTTCTATACCTCTATAAAAAACATCCTTTATTTATTCTTTTGTCATAAAGATTTGCTATTTAAATGTGTCAATTCGACATTATATTAGCGCTGCCTGCATTTTTTGGTGATTTATTGTATCGAAGACCTTTTCATATTTCACGAATATCAACGCTAAATACAATTTTATATCAGATTTTCTTGTCTAATAGGGGATCATTCGTACCAACTTGTTATCATCTAAAGTCAGATCTCATTCAAGTTGAATGAGGTTATTGAATAGGTTGTTGATTTAAGTTTTGAGGACTTTAATGTAGAAGATTTGATCTACAGTGGTGGGATTAATGGGGTGCTTAACAAGGAAGTCAGCCCTTTCATTACCTTGTATTCCCACATGGCTAGAAGTCCATAGGAGAATAATGTGTGTATTGTCTATGTGTCCTCTTTCATGGAAATATTTAATCTTTTAAACAGGAGGTGTTTTGGGTTATATGAAATGATGGTTTGAATAGAGCTAAGTGAATCGGTAGCAGTTACCCATTTTTTGGGCGGACATGATATGATGTATTCGATGACACTCTATATAGAGTATAATTCCGCTGTCAGAATACTGGTTGTTTTATGCACTAGAAATGTTTCTTCTGTATTAGAGGTTTAATATCCTGCAATGGTTTTGGGTCCATCCGTATAGATGATATTGAATTTATTGTATGTAATTGGCAGCAAATGATTAAAGGTATTTCCGATTAAGTTAGGGGGGTTATTGAGTTTGTTGTATTTAGTGAGAGTAAGATCGTGTGTAATGCGGGATATAGTTAATGGTGGAAATGTGTGGCCGTTATTATGTTGTATGGAGGCAACGGGATATACAGATTGTCCTTAAGCTTACTGTATCTTTGACTAGAACTAGGTAGGTATTTGCTGGAAGGAATCCAGGAATGGATATTACTAGAAAACAGTTTTAATGTAGGAAGGTAACATTTAAAAGTAGGGAGTGGGAGAAGTTCAGAAGTTGTTTGTCCCTGTCATAGTTTATGGGCAGGGTTTCAGCTTCGCACATGATGCTGATAACTAGGCTTCATTACTGGAGTGTTTGCAGCATGTGATTAAGGCTAAACGTCCACATCTTGCCAAAAAAAAGTGCTCTTTCATCAGTATAACGCGCCTGCACACAAATCTATGGTTGTTGCTGCAAAAGTCTATGACCTACGTTTCGAAGTGCTTCCACATGTGCCATATTTGCCGGATCTGTCTCCCAGCTGTCACTTTCTCTTCCCAAACTTGAAAAAATGGCTTGCTGGACGAAAATTCCCTTCAAATAACGAGGTCAGAGCAGCGACAATCGCTTATTTTGCAGAGTGAACAAATCGCATTATACTACGGGTATTAAAATGTTAGAACACCGTTGGTCTAAATGTATTGAAGTAAAAGGGGACTGTGTCCAAAAATAAATAAAAATATTTTCAAAAATCTTTTGTTTTCTTTATCAGGCCGAAAATTTATCGAACCATCATCGTATAATATATATTTTTGCTCTAACATTTTGAATTTGTTTTCTAACCTCAAACACAGTATATTTTAGCTAAATATTTGCGACATGAATTCACAAAAAAAATAATTACGAAAAATTAAAAGGCCAAAAAAAATAGCAGCTTTTGAAAAAAATATTTTTTTAATGAATTCTACAATATGTTTTTTTACCCAAGCAAATTTTAATAATAACTTTTCATTCTATATTCAAAAATATAAAAACTTGGTTTTAAAATTTTTTAGACTTTTTTAACTTATGAGGTTAATATTAGAGTTTTGGTATTATTGTTTACGTTTATATTTGCAATTCCCTCCAGGTTAAGGAAAACCACTAGAGCAAATAATTAAAGTGCTTTTTTAACGTTATACATAAGTTCAATTTTTCTTTAAATATCCATTTCAAACAATTTTGTATTGTGCTTGAGAAAACTCCATCTCATAATATGCTTTAATGAAAATACGCTTTATTGATTTGTTAGTAAACTTAATATTTTGATCTCCTTGCTCTTCAGTGTTTTATATGTCAGGGTTGTAATGATTCATTGTCGCCTTCTACCAGAGTAGTAATTTGATCAATCTTTTTATTATCATTTTATAAATTATTTTCAATGTCATTTTGTAAGTTGATATTTTCTTTTCTATAGGATGTGATTTGAGAATTTATGTTGCCATAGTGAATAATTTGGTTAGAATATTTGCACAGAAGTGTGTTCGGTATGAAAATACATAAGCATTTTTTTTCAATTTTCCCCTTTTGGCTAATCATGAATTTCAGAATCAAGTTATGAAATCTTTAATGCCACTTTGTAAGAAATTTTAAAGATTCCGTAGAAACCCTTATAGTTTTGTCATGTTTGGCGGTCTGTCCGTCTGTATATCATAGTCAGTTTCTAATCTTTGGCATTGAAGTTTTACAGATAAACACATGCGTTTCCATAAAACCAAAAAATTGCTGGGATTTAATTGGAAAAGATTCCAAGGTACCTCTCCTAGCCTGCAAAGTGGCTTTTTAAATGTCCTTCCTTCTAACTTTCCAATGGTAAATTTTAAAATTTGGTATAAGAACTTTTACTAATATATGCAAAAAAAATTATCCCGAGAAGATATAGGAAAAATTTGCTATAAATTTTATTCAATGTTGTCTGTTTAACCGAGTGAAATATCGTTAAATAAGTGTTTAAAAATGCAATTAAATATATATATATATATATATATATATATATATATATATATATATATATATATGTTTATGCGGCTTTCACGGATTCCTCCGTTTGAGATGCAATAGCAGTGGTCATATCCACATTATGCCGTTGTAGTGCTGAAATCACATTCAGCAAACGTACAACTAAATGCATCTCCGCATGTAAATGAAGTAAAAAGCGAAACAGTGATTGCAAATTTCGCTCCATCATATCCTTTCCGTGTTAGAGGTTGCACAGTTTGGATGAATTGCTACAAAACACAATTCATCCTACTACACCACCATCGAGATGGTGGCCTACCTGTACCACCACACCGAGAAGAAAGTAAAAACTTACCCCCTCTGCTACAGTGATACGGCAGAGGTACATGTTTCGTCTCTTACTAGACTCATCAGGGTACCGACATGCACCTGTCTGTGCAAAGGACAGATCGAAAGGAAGCATGCAACACTGAACGCGGCTTCGCCGACCTCCCGCCGGATGGTGTATATACGTTTATGCGGCTTTCACGGATTCCTCCGTTTGAGATGCAATAGGAGTGGTCATATCCACATTATGCCGTTGTAGTGCTGCAACATTCAGCAAACGTACAACTAAATGCATCTCCGCATGTAAATGAAGTAAAAAGCGAAACAGTGATTGCAAACTTCGCTCCATCATATCCTTTCCGTGTTAGAGGTTGCACAGTTTGATGATGAGTCTAGTAAGAGACGAAACATGTACCTCTGCCGTATCACTGTAGCAGAGGCGGTAAGTTTTTACTTTCTTCTCGGTGTGGTGGTACAGGTAGGCCACCATCTCGATGGTGGTGTAATAGAATGAATTGTGTTTTGTAGCAATTCATCCAAACTGTGCAACCTCTAACACGAAAAGGATATGATGGAGCGAAGTTTGCAATCACTGTTTCGCTTTTTACTTCATTTACATGCGGAGATGCATTTAGTTGTACGTTTGCTGAATGTGATTTCAGCACTACAACGGCATAATGTGGATATGACCACTGCTCTTGCATCTCAAACGGAGGAATCCGTGAAAGCCGCATAAACGTATATACACCATCCGGCGGGAGGTCGGCTAAGCCGCGTTCAGTGTTGCATGCTTCCTTTCGATCTGTCCTTTGCACAGACAGGTGCATGTCGGTACCCTGATGAGTCTAGTAAGAGACGAAACATGTACCTCTGCCGTATCACTGTAGCAGAGGGGGTAAGTTTTTACTTTCTTCTCGGTGTGGTGGTACAGGTAGGCCACCATCTCGATGGTGGTGTAATAGGATGAATTGTGTTTTGTAGCAATTCATCCAAACTGTGCAACCTATAACACGGAAAGGATATGATGGAGCGAAGTTTGCAATCACTGTTTCGCTTTTTACTTCATATATATATATATATATATATATATATATATATATATATATATATATATATATATATATATATATATATATATATATATATATATATATATATATATATATATAAAGGAGGTAGTCTCGTAACTGGACTAGTTAGGAAAAAGCAGATTAAACCACGAGATTTCAGGTACTTTTGTTGGGCTGCAGTCAGATGGATGGTTGGCCAGAAAAGAAAACTCTTTTTTGTTAGCATAGCTTTCAACGAATTTTATTCTCTTCATCAGAACTTCTACAAAAAGGAGAACAACCTTCTATTCTTATAACATAAAAATAAAGAAAAAGGCCTACCAAAGTGAGTATATATGAAAAGTCAGGTTTTGTTCAACAGATACAGTCATTAGCACTTAACATTAAGATCACATAATTTGAAAAGAAATGTTTTAAAAGGCAAAATTTATCTAATTTAATTAAAAAACTGACTTTTTAATACGTCGTTGAAATGCAATTCTAAATTCAAGAATAGAATTGACACTTGACAGTTGACGCTAAATGCCCATTTTAATAGGTATAGTTTACACTGCCCGAGAACAGGTAATCATTTTTTGAGCGGAAGTAACAATTGTTGAAAAGTACTATGTTATTAAGTGGAAAAACGATGAAAAATGAAAATTATGATTCAAATCAGTCATAGCAATCAAAGCGAAATGCAGTTTGGATATTAAGAAAGGCGAACTCCGCACCCAGTTGGAAAAGTGTCATAGCAACATTCATAACAGTGACTAAAAAGTATGTGACTGAGAAAACAGTGGAGGACCGATTCATTGATTTCTAGTTGCAATAAGTAATTGTAAATTATGCTGAGGTTTTCTATGCCTCCTCTTTTGTTCATGGAAAGTGGTTCGATGTTTAAATGAATCATTTCTATTAAGACTCTTTTATGAAAATTATTTTCTTTTGATAGAATTTTTGGCCTCTCAAAGTTCATTATATGATCCTGATTTAGTATATGCTCCGCAAGAGCCTAAGAAAACACTCCTCTGTTACAATCGCTTTTATGGGATCTTATTCTACCTGAAAGATTTCTTGAAGTTTAGCCTATATAAATTTGGTCACAATTTAGGCATGGCATCTTATAGATAATGTTCCAGTTTTCTTTCAGTGAGATAGGTGTTTTTGTTTTAGAGTAGAGTAACGCGATTGTTTTAATTTGTCTGGTCGCAATTTTAATGGAAGTTCCATTTTGGAAAATTTTGAAGTCTGGGAGTTAAATTTTCAATAAAGGGAAGCGACATGTAGGTAGAATGTTGAACAGACAACAAGCGATTGATTCAGCATTACTCAGCAAAATTTCAAGATAGTGTGTCCTTTAAATCTGCTAACGTAGTAACATTTTAAATTCTAATAAGTAATCTAGCGTTACTAGCAATTTTGCCTATTGATAAACTTAAGAGCTAAATATGCCGGTAGGAACCATGATTTTTATTATCGTAAAAGATATTGATTCATATTTTGTATAACCGCTAACTATCTATTCAATTTAATAAAATTGTCATCGAAATTTAAAACATAGTTCAAGCTTGAAATGGTTGACCTTTTTTTGTTTTTTAATAAATTTATAACAAAATCTAATTTTTTCAATATTACTTACCACGATCACTTGACGGCTGATAAAAATAATATTCTAGAAGATTCAGTTTGTAAAATATTTGCAGCGTTTTCAACAAGAGACTTATTAATAATTAGCTAATTAACCTTATTTTATTTACCGATGAGGATGGTTTTACTCACACAATTTACATTTTTGGGCTCATGAAAACCCGCACGCTATAATTCAAAACAAACACTAACAAAGGTTTATTGTAAATGTCTGGACATGCATCATCGGAAATAACCTTGTAAGTCCATTTGTTTTGGAAGAAAAGGTTAAATTTATTTACAACTTTTGCAGCAAAATTTAAATAATTTGTTGGAAGACGTATCTCTTGACAGGAGAATGCAAATGTGGTACAGGCATGATGGTGCTCTACCTCATTTTAACTATATAGTACACTTAATTAACCTTTTTGGCCCTCAATGAAAATATCAAAGTGGACCTGTTTTATTGCCATCCAGGTCTCCAGACCTAAATCCCTTAGACTTTTACTTCTAGGGACATCTAAAAGAACTAGTTTATCGAACACCAGTAAATACTAAGAAAGAATTACTAGCGAGAATAGCACAGTAATAATGCCGGAATTTTATTCGCAATGCAATCGGAAAATATTCGAAGAATAAGAAAATGTATTGAGATATGTGGAGTTCATATTGAACATTTGCTAAAATAACATTTAAACATTTTCACTATTTTCGCATTTTAATATCATTGAAAATTAGTTGATCCCGATCATCTCTTTGAAATTTTGACTTGACAATCTCTGAGCTGGAAATCTTTCAGCCTAACATCTTCTTTGCTTCGAAGAGCGAGACTGCGCTTCCCCAAAAATTAAAGCATATCAGCACACCCTGATTATTTTATTTCTACCTGTTTGTGTTTAGCATTAGTAACTTTTAAATTTTTCGCGAATAACCGATTTATCTCGAAAACTACCAATTTTATCGAAACAAATTAAAAATACTCTTTTTAAAGAGGAATGACCAAAGTATTTAAAAAATCAGTTTGTGGCTGCAAGTCGGTTACTGACTTTCCTGAGGATCTAAAATATCTACTGTAGTATAATATAATGAGTATTTATGGCGTCTATAAAATATTAAAATTTTATAGTTTTAAAGTTATACAAGTCGATTCAAGACTTGAAGCCGATAAGATAAATCGCTGGTTACTCATTTAGGGCTCTGTATCTCCGTTAAGGGGCACTTTAGGATGTTTTCTTCTATGACAAATTACGAATATTTAGACCTCCCCTGTATGCTCCCAAGAAATTAGAAGATACTCATTGGACATCCTGTATTAGAGCTTACTCGACTAGAAAATTAAAGTATGCTTGAAAATAAGTACTCTTATAGACAAAATCAAGTTGTGTGTGATCGTACGGTGAAAATTGATATATTTTCAATTGTTTGTACTTTACTAAATTTAGAGATCCATCAAAGTCAAAAAAGGTGTTTATTTTATAATTTTTTTCATTCGTATACAGTTAAAATTAAATAAGATACTTTTTGCATTTCGCCTTGACTTAAAATTACTAAATTCTGAACAACCAGCAAAGTTACCCTATACCTCAAAATTATCGCTTCTAATGTCAAAATATACATCACTACTAATAAAATTATTGCCAAAAATCATAATCGTCTTGGTTCGAGTCGTAACTATGGACTCCTCATTCATGACAATGCGCGGGTTCTCAAAACATACAAAGCTTAACCCATCTTCTGCGAGCTGGACCATCTCCTATATAATCCAGAATTGGCTTTAAAATTTTCCTGTCTTTTTTTTCTTAACTCATTCTCTACCAAAAAATAACACAAGTTAAAAAAAATTAATGGAATAATGATTTCGTAGCATTTTTTGCCATAATATTTGCACAAATTGTCAAGAAAAAATTGCAGACCTTTTGGACTCTTTTCAGCTAATATTACTCATGTTTTCATGTATTTATATGCACTTGTTATTGCTAGTGAAAATTTTCAATGGAGCCCATCCCTTGTGTGCTTATTAAAAGATATATCTAGTTGAAAATATATTTGTTTCCTCCGATTATTTACCAATTTTTTAAGTACCGAGAACACTTTAAAAGTTTTTTTTTAGAAATTACCCAAAATTTTTTTATAAATTTCATTTTATTAAAAAGAAATAGCTTTCAAAATTGGCAACAATTTCGTCTTATAACAGCCTATTGTCTGTAAAATAGCAGCCCTGCATGAGGTGCTTATTCAAATTTCTAAACAAAAGGAATTATAACGGAAATAAATCTAGACTATATTATGGATAGTCTTGTTTCTTAATTGAAGATTGTGTATAGATTGTTTTAGAGGCCAAAGTTTTAAATGATTTTAAGAAATTTATTTAGTTTGTATTTTAAAGACAACAATCTGGAAACTCCCCTTATTGGAACTTTACTCAAGTTGAATTGTCAAAAAAATATTGGCAGTAGTTGATAACTACGACTTCCACTTTCCTGCAAACATAAGATTTAATTTTGTCTGAAGATCATCTACTGCTTGACTCATCTTCAATGTATCCATGACTCCATCGATACGATTTTGATTCATTGCTATATCTCAGAATTATTTCCCTAATTACTTTTTTAATAATTTACTGAGACTGCTATAATCCAATTCCACAAAACTCATGTTCGGCTCCAAACAGTTTACAAAACACTAAATAATAAACAAATTAAAATCAAATTTAACATATAAGTGAAAAACGTTTTCACTATTGGACGTCACTGGATAATGCCCAGACAGTTTTTTCTATGATGCTTAGGAACATATTTTTCACAAAACATGGACAATAAGAAACGTTATGTACGTCCTAATTGATCGAAACGGCTATGAAGTAAAATCGATGGTGTCGGCCCCAATGGTGATGTTATAACTAATATGTACGAGGGAAATTATTATTTATTTTTTAAAGAATATTTTAACTTTTTTACTTTCGTCATATTAAAAAAGTTTGTTAACAACAAAACATAAAGCTTCAAAACAATTTTTTATTAGATTTATATTTTCTGAATATTTATAAATAACAGACCTGACGATTTAATCAAAACCTGCAAAAACTAACATTTCAATTATTATAAATAAAATATATTTGCTATATGCATTTTAATAAACTCTCTCTTTAATTGATTCAAATTTCGTTTATTTTTGTTTCGTTATATTAACAAAATCAAAACCAAATTAATATTAAAACTATTTTAATTGTTCAAATTGATAGTTTAAAAGCATAAAAATTATCACACCTTCGTATTTTTGTTAAGATCAGGCTATTCTTTATAAAATTTATTGAGAAAATGTGATATGCTAAACAGAAAAAAAAATGTTCATCCGAAATAAATGGGCAGGAAGGTTCTATAAATTTCAACAAGTATGTTTCGTTACATATACAAATTATGTTTATATACAAATACAAAATTTTCTTTATAACGATGTTAGTATGTGAACAAAGAAAGAATAATTTCAACCTAGTTTTCGTAAAAACATAAGGCAAAAAATAACATATGACGTTTTCTTAATAACCTACAAAAAATAATAAATGTTAATGTCTTGTTATCTAGAAAAAAATGAAAAACTGAATTTCTTTAAAGAAAAAAATCACATTATATGAATTATTGAGTCATCAATATAGTCAGAGCAAAGCAGATTAATTCACAATTTTGCCCTAATTTCCCAAAATCTATACATAAATACAACAAAATTAAATAACACTCTCAAAAATATATATTAGACAAAAAATAAGTTTTCCCAAAAAAATAACAAATATTTATATTTAATATAAGCCTTTTAAGTTACCTATAAATAATAAGAGAAAACAAACATATAAATTTTAAGCGACATATTGTTTCATATTAAAGAGAAAAAACAGAATAATTACAGAAACTCAAAGAAGCCAGAGCAAAGCAGTTAATTTTCACAACTTTGCTCTAATTGGCTCAAATCTCCACATTTAAAAGCGTATGTATTTAGCAAAATAAAAAAAAAATTCTTTAATAATTTCTTTTTGACCTTAGGAAAAATATTTTTCCATATATCAACATAATAATATAAAATATTTTTAAATAACTATATAAAAAACAAAACATCTTTAAAAACATAACTTGAATTTTTCTTTAGCACAGCTCAACTGTAAAGTCATAGTGGATGTCGCAATCAAGATACAGATCTAATGCAAGTAAAGATCTTTATTAGGTGGAGGACTTATTCAGGTGCAGGCCATGAGGTCATGATAGACTTCAGTCGACATTTAACATGAAACAAAAGAAAAATTGGTCAGAATCATCTTATATATTATCAAAATGATTAAATAACACAAATCAGGTACAAAAGTCAATAATAAATCATACTTGCCGGAGCGTAATTAAACTATCTTATTCGCAGTTTTTACCATATTTTCTTACCACAACACAACAAAATTGCTAAAAAAAGACAATAAAACTTTCATACCAAACGCGGCTTCGCGAAATGAGAAAAAATGTTTCCCATTTTTAAGGTACAATGCAACGATGTGATTGGTTAAATAAATTGACAAACTGCTTAATTCAAATTCCTCAATTTAAATTTTAATTGAATTTTCTAATGGGTCAGATATTCCGGTAAATGACAGAATTGACAGCTACGATTGTTTCAATCAAGTTTGAATAGGTCTGATATTTTTGTAGTAGCCCTTGTAACTTATATTTTTCTTATTTCTTTAATGTCGGAAATGTTTCATGTCCACCCACTATTCATCTGATGGAATGCATGACATGTAGTTATATTTCTTTAAAATCGATGAATGTTATTTCTGGTTCTTGCTAGTCTATGAAACCCTGATAAATTAGATTATTTGTATTCCGAGAATTGCTAGGATTATTCCTATGCATAAGACAAATATGCAATTTCCTCTTGTCAAATTTAAGACATAGATACAAACATGCATACCAAATATATATGTAGACTACTGTGTTAACTTCAGCCTTTGATAATTTCTATATCTCAAATCGAGTTTTGTAGTCTGGCAGCTAGGAGGAATTTCGTGACCCTTTTAGGCCCCCAAAATCAAGAAAGTATTTCCGATGTATTTTTTTACCGCTGAATTCGATATAAAACTTGTTTTTTCGTTAAGTATTATTAACAATTTAATTATTTAAAATGCCGTAGAAAATTATCCAAAATAGGTATCAATATAAAACCAATCCATATCGACACCTAACTGTATTGAATACAAATAACTTCGTTCAAGCGTTTTAGAACTAAAATTATTGCAAAACTTTTGTTGAAAAAATTGAAAATTTCGGGTTGTTCAAGCCTTTTCACTTCTAACATGGCTTTTAATCATCGAAATAAATTCTACAAACGCTCATTTAAAAGATAAAGGTATTAGCTTCAAATCAAAATTTTATAAGTAACGTTTTTATTATTTATAACAAAGTTATATGGCTTTAAAGTTAAAATGTTTATTTTAAAACGTCAAGTAATTTGTTCATACGCATTTTAAGCTAAAATGCGATTATTTCATTCGTACCCTGCCGCAATTGCGTTTTTCCGCGTAACAATTGCGCGATGAGGTAAATTGATGGTAAAATAACAAATTTTAATTAAACAATTCCATAATTTAAAATAAAGATGTGTTTTAAAGCAGCCATTGGAAGTTGCAGCTCCCCGCGTGGCTATATCAAAGCAAAAAATGCATTATGCATGTTTAAAAAGTCACAAAATTATTGCTGTGAATCAGAAAACACTGTTGTCAATCATGAACAATAAATTTTAATCGGATAGCTTAAAATGCCTATAAGTAAATTATTTTGGGTTTTTTAAATGAAAATTTCAACTTTAAACAATTGTAACTTTGTAGTCCAAGCCATAATGACATAAATTCCGAGGTAGATGAAACCTACTCAGGGGTGTTGGGTACAATGTAAGAATAAACTCTACATAAAATGTAACAGCAAAAAATAGGTTAAGGCCAAGAAAAGGGAGTCAAAGTTGGCTAAACAGGTTTTTTGAATCTACAAGCCAAGGAACACAATTCGGAAGAAAAAGTTTCAAATAGAAGTTGAAGAGATTTTAAAAACTTACAATTTCTGTGATCATTTTTGTTAATTGGTTATTGTAAAAAGTACAAAAAAACTTCAAAAACGGCCATTTCTTGCATATGAATTATTTATTGCAAAATTGACTTTTTTTACACTTTTTTGCTTTTAAAGGGAAACTGTCGTCTTCCTGAATAAAATTATATCGTCTTAAAAAATGGGGAGTTTTTTTTTATAAAGAAATAAAGCTCCCTTGCTCGCAAGAAGATGAACTCGCAACTTGAAATCAGCAGCACTCGGAAAAATTGGCTGTATTTCAGCAACGAGTGGACTAATTTCAGTGTTTTTTTTAATCTAGGGTAGTTCGAAAAATTATGAGTATGGCAGTATGGCATCCCCCCCTTTTAGAGCGATATAGGTTCAAACGTTCACTCAAAAAAATGTTATAGTAATCAACATTTGGCTTCTTGAGATAAACAGATATCAATATCTCAGCAACAAATTATCTGTTTGAAGGTCATAGACAATAATGTTTCTTGCGAAGTAGTAGAAACAGTTTAATTTCACTAGGGCTCAAATTGTAGATTTTTAAAATCTATATAACCTTTATTTGAAACTTTTTTTTCAAAATGCGTTCTTTGGCTTATAGTTCAAAAAATCTTGTTTTAACAAACTTTAACCACCCCTTTTGGCCTCAATATATTTTTTGCTGTAACATTTTATGTAGGGTTTGTTCTTACATCACCCTCAACACCCCTAGCTAGGTCTTGTCCATCTGAGAATTTACGTCAATACCAGCACTACCTATGGCTTGGCCTATTATTATAAACAATAAAAACGTCACTTGTAAAGATTCATTTTGGATCTGATAACCCTATCTTTTAAATGAGTGTTCGTAGAGCTTATTTCGATTATTAGAAGCCCCGTTATAAGTGTAAAGGCTTGAATATTTCGCAAGTTTCCATTGTTTTAATATTAATTTTGCAACAACTTTGGTTCTAATTAACATTTTTTGAAAAATTTTGAACAAGGCTATTTGTATTCACTATAGTTACCGATATGCATTAGTTTTATATTAATTCCTATTATGGATAAATTTTTACGGCGTTTTAAACAATTAAATTATTAACAACAAATTATATGACCACTTGACGAAAAAACAAGTTTCATATTTGAATTCAGCAGAAAAAAATACATCATCGAAATCTTTTTACTTGATCTTGTGGACCTAAAAGGGCCACGAAAATCTCTCTGGCTGCCAGACTATTGTTATTTCTGCATATTTTCTATTACATCTTGGAAATATATTACTGCTTAGATTTCAAATATTTTAGTGGCTAAACCGCATTTTGGAAGAGGTCTGCTATTTACATTGTTATTTTTAGTGGGATAATAAGAGAAACTATGTCGTTTACTATTTATTTCTCTCTATTGCTCGACATGATTTTGCTTGAATGTTTCTTTCGCATTTTATGTTTTTTTTTATTGTGTTTCAAATATTAGATCATATTTTTAATTCTTTCGGATTAATTTTAATATGTATTAAGCTACTGTGGGTCACGGCAGTGTAAACATCTTAATTTTTCATAATTTACAGTTTATTTTCATTCGTGACATCTGGACCAAAGATTGCGTTTAAAAAAAGTCACATCTCCAAAAATAGGAAGTGGAAAAAACAAAAAAGTAATTTGAATTACTTTCTACGTCATCCAAAGCATTTCCAAATTTTCAATTAACTTTATAGATGTCAATGTCAGGATCATGAACCTGGCAATTATCTTTTGTAAATTATAATCGATTCGGAAAATATTAGGAAAAACTTTTTTAATAAAAAAAGCAATGAGGAATGGTGCTGTAAATGTAATTTAAAATAAAGATTTTTAAGTTCCTGAAGATTAAACGGAGCTAACTTTCTGCACAAAAATTTCTATAAATTTATGTAAAAATGCCTCGGGTCTTTTAGCGAAAAAATATATTTTCATGAAGTCCTATTTTGAAAGATAAATTTTTATTTAAGGCAAATTTCAGATATTAACGTTTATTCAATCAATCAATGTTACATTATTTCAATAAATTTACTAAAAGTTTAGTCAAACATAAGTAACACATAAGGCATACTCTACATATGAAGCAAACATATCACCGATTCCGGCATATAGTTTTTCTCTAGTAAGTTAATTCGACTGGGAATCGACAAATATTCGCAATTCGGATTTTATGACGTAAATAAAGTAAGTCAAACTCAAAATAATTTTATTTTAAACTGTAATTTTATATTTTAATAAAAAAATAGCTTGTATTTGATCTGCGCAAAATTTATTCGTTCTTTATATACATAAATTAAGTTTTAATGCAAAATTAAATACATGTTCAAAAATTGGTAGCCAGCAACTGAAAAATTTCAAATATATATAAATACATAAATAAATAATTGTTTTGATAGTGTTTGCAAATTAGTTTTTTTCCTCTAACAGCGCTATTATGTTATTTATTGTTCTGTAAGTTAAAATTTTTAAAATGTAGTTGAAATTTGTCTCTCTCTCTCTATACACAAGACATAGACTAAAACTTCAGTTTTTTCAGAATAAAATTCTAAAAAGAATAGTAAAGGTACCATGGCACATCTAATTCGGAGGGATTTGCGTGTAGAAGATATCTGTGAATTTTTGTTAAAGCACAAGAAGATTTCTCTTAAAAATGCAAACAAAAGAATAGGATGCAAAAATTCAGCCTCCTTAGTGTTGCGATGCAGCATGAGAATAAATTATAAATAAGTTATACATATACAACTATAGGCTTTAGATTTAGAGCGCCAGAGTAGGTGTCAAATGTTGATAAAAAAAAACAAAGAAAAAGTGACAAAAATGAAGAAAGAACAAAAAAAAAACAAAATTAATGCCAAAAAAACATTTTCTAAAATAATAAAAAATATTTGTATTTATAGAAAAGAAAAACAAATCACAAAACTTGTTATTTTTGTTTAATATAGAACACAAAGAAAAAATTAATGGACCGAGCGATTCTACTAACCTCTTCACACATAAGTGAGCAGAAGTTCTGAGAAGTACTAGCTCTATTTTTAGATAGAAGCAGACAAAAGGATTCATTAGCTTCCTCAATATTACTTTGATAATTCATTAGCTTCCTCAATATTACTTTGATAATATCAGAACCTGGTTTAATCTGGTTTTTACTGCGAGCTATTAGGTCGAATTTTATAAAATCATATAAATCTACTGGTATGAAAGCAATAGTGAGCATCTTTAGGGGGTTATATTTGGCAAATAACTTCATTAAATTAATAACCTTGTATGACAGATTCAATTAGGTTTTTAAAAATATTCAAACTGCATAGTGTTGTGAGATAGAATATTGCCTTTCTCCAGCACTTCGACTTGTAAGATCTTTCGTACGTTATTCTAACCTAGTATAAAACCGAGATTTTCCTCCGTTACTTTGGCGCCATTTATATACTATTTAATGAATTTCTTATTGAATTTTTCAATGGTATTTCTGTCCCATTCGTTTTTGAGACTCAACTTTTTATGACATTGAATAGTTGGTAGAATTTATATCCTGCTGCATGTCTCGGAATTTAAATTATATATATATATATATATATATATATATATATATATATATATATATATATATACCACATATTGGCAACGCTGATAATAATTTGACATATTGCCTCTTCTTAGATATCAGTTATTGTAAAAGCTGCTCTAACAGAGGGAAATCATTATTTCAATTCAATCTCTCCAGAACTACTTAAGATATACATTCCTGCGTACTTCTTTAACTTATTCTACACGAGAATTTGTTTATTTCTTAAAATTATTTTGTTAATTGTTATAATTTAATAAAATATGATATATTCGAATTTAGTTTAGATCAATATTTTTTCTAATTTTCGGCTAACCATGATGTAATATGTTAGATTATAAAAAAAATCAACGTCACCATTTGAAGGGGACTTGAGTTTTACCACAACCAAAAATCAAGAAATTAAATTAAAAATTATCTGTGCTTTTCAATATTTAAATCTGAAACAAAAGTTGAACGCAATTTAAATAAAAACATTAAATAATTACTTGTTATTATTGAGATTGCTGGGGAGAGGCAGATAACGTCTGCGAAGATTCTCGAATATGCAAATCAGTTTGCAGTTGTATTTATTTCCGTAAGAAATGTAAAAAATTACATTTATTTAACACAGAAATTACTTTTTCTTATGTACGCTCCAATAAAATTTATTAGATAAGATTAATTAAGCATTTAATGAATGAGACTTGACAATAGGCTGATTAAACTCACATTATTTAAATTTACTTTAAGTTATAGCTTCTCTAATGACATATTGTAGTAATTGATGTTTTCAAATACACAATTAAAAAAATGTGACTTGTTATTTTGTCCTGCTATCCAATGGAATACTTCTTATTAAATGATTAAATGAATAAGGATAGTGGTATCCTCGATACTTAGGCATTGATGAGCCCATTATATTCCAATTTAACAGTAAGTTATTTAAGGCTGATCGCCTTTACGAATCCAAGCGGTCTCTTTACCTAACCTTGTTTGACTGCTTCCGATGATATCAATGCATCTTTGAAATATCTCTGTCTCAGTCCGTTGAGTACCGTGCGCATAAATAAGACATGCCTTTACGAGTTGCCGGAACTCTCCAACTTATGGGTTTGCCAACTCGCTACATTTCGTAGAAATTATTGAAATACAACCGGAAGACCATTTTATTAACTGTGACGTAGAAATCCGATACACTAACTTTTCAGTTAAGTAGTCACTAAAAATCATAAGAAAGAAACTTTAAGAAGACTAGACTTTAGCAGAAAGGACATCTTTACCACCGCACGCCGTCATAGACTTGTTGTAAAGTTGTTTGATTAATTCCTATTTTCAGGAAAAGGAAAAGTTTAACATCCAGGATGATGGACTACCGATGGGATACTCACCGGTGGTCGCTAATATTTCCATGGAACGATTCAAGATTTTCGAAATAGAATCCGCAATTAGGACACCAAAGTTATGACTTAGATACGTAGACGATATCTTTATTGTTTGGAATGAAAACAACGAAGATCTTCAAAATTCCTTTCTCGTCTCAATAATATCGTTCAACCATTAAACTCATCATAGAGAAAGAAGTACAATATAAATTATCTTTCTTAGATGTTTTGATTCAAAGAAATTGCAAACAAATTCGAATCTCAGTTTACAGAAAATTCACACATACAGGACCATAATTAAACTATTCATCCAATCACTTCAACAATACCAAACAAGGAATTATAAAAAATATCGTAGATAGAGCCTTAACTCTCTGCAAATCCAAAGAGAACTTGATGAGAGAGATGGATTACATTACAAACCACCTGACAGCTCACGCATACCCAGTATATCTGGTGGATAAAATTGTGGAGCAATGTAGAAATACGACAATAGCAACAACGAACGAAGAACGAAAAACAGTGTGGAACATCCCCTACGTTAGAGGTATTTCGGAAAAAGTTAGAAGAATGAGAAAAACGATATTATATCAGAGTTATTTTTAATTCAAGTAATTCTCTCAAAACTCGACTCTCTAGAGTCAAACCAACAACTCAAAGGAAAGAACTGGGTCTATCAAATATTGTGTGAATGTATCAACTCCTACGTCGGCTAAAAAAAGAAACCCATTGACGTAGGGATCAAACAACACCAAAAATACACATTTCAAGGAATTCATTGAGTTTAACTTGAAAAAGGTTAGAGATAAGTACTAACCGAAACGTCGTCATATTCGACCATCAGGTGAGTGAAGCGCGTATGAGAAGACAACTAGAGTTCTGTCTGCAGATAATAAACTGTTTATATATATTTTTGCCTTTGTCTGCTTGAAAGGAGGATGCATACATATTGACAAATATTTTCTCTAGTTTTTGATGTACAGCCATAGCAAGCACAAAAAGTTCCTCATATCATTTTATATACGATAATTTTAGATACATAATATAAAATACGAATAAAAAACAACACAACAAAGCATACGTGGTAAAGTTAGCTTTAATCCAGTGTTACGTTTTTATTTTTCCCTATTTAAAATCCGGATAAATATAATAATTTTTACGCTTACCTCCTCCATCATTTAAGTGTTTTGTTTTTTTTTTTGAGAATATATTTACGAATGAAACAAAACGTTGGCAGTATATTTTTTTTTTATTAGAATTTGGTTCATAATTATGGTATTATAATTGATGGTAATAGGTTGATAGTCCTTGCTGTTATGTTTAGTTCGTAAGACTAGTAGTGGCTCGGTATGGAATATTTAGTTAGAAATTCTTAATTTAAATTATATTTTGCGGTTATTGTTACCTTCATCGAGAGATCTCGAATGAGCAAATAATCATTTGGCTGCAGGATTGACAAATTGCTGAGTGGAAGCTCTCTGGATCCTGTTGGATGTTCTATGTCTGCTAGGCATTTTAATTTTCCCTTTGTGTCCGTTATCATATAACTACTAGAGATTCTATTAAGCTAAAAACGAAAAACTACATAAGTGTCAAACAAAAATAAAATTTAAGTTTAGAATCTACTCGACTTTTCTTGCGAGACGGTTTTACTTCAACAAAACCTTTTTACTGGTATAAATTTTTGAACGCACCACAATTTTTCAAGTTACTTGGTAATAAAATTTCTTGTAATAATTTTTAAATTTCGTATTTTTATTTTTAATTGTTTGGAAGGCTTGTCAGTTGTCATTAACGTCAATGTACAGATTCTTGTATTTTGCTAGATATTATTATGAAATATTCGGGTCCTTGACCAAATTTACTTTGTGTACTTTAAAAGTTGTGTGCTGATTTGGTTTGGTCAGTTCGGGAAACAAACCAGATATCAAGTTTTTGTGTTTTTTTTTCTCTTTTCCTCTTTCATTTTTCCTTTTTCTTTCTTTTTTTCCTTTCTCTTGTTTTCCTTTTATCGTTTCTACCCATATTGCCCTCATTTGGATCATTATCGGGGCCTTCTTGCTGATATCTCCATGGCACCTGCCTTGCGTGCTGTACATACCACCACACCGTGTGATCCAGAGTCAACCAACATCAGGACGTCAGGAAGCCGCCATTAATCAGGTTTTAAATGTCTGTGTTGTTTCAGGGAATTATAGACTTTTGACCTGCTTAAATTTTCCCTTTGGCACAACCTATAAATTTAAAGACATCATAGCGTTTTCTTTTCTTTTGTATATATAAGTATTAAATAATCAATGTACCTACCTCTTTAAGAACTATTGTTTTTCCTCATATGGTACAACTTTTTGAATCTTGAAACCATATGTAGTTGACATCTTCACGTAAGTAAAGGACACAGCTGTAAACTCCAGTAAACCGGCCTGTTTACACGGATAGAGTGCACTCAAATTATCACTGTATCCATATATGTATTATTTACCATAAATCACTTTTTCATAGTTAGTATCACGGCCAAAGATAATTGATTAGAATATAATTATTTTTGTTAAATTAATCATTGAAAGTGTAAATTGTCAAAAACCACCTGCTTAAACAGCTGGCTGTCACAGGCTTACTCTCCTGACCAGAGAAGCGCTGGGCCACAATTAGTTAAATTTACACTATTTGGGTGTTTTTTGGAGTTAAATTAGATTTCCTATTCTGTTTTTAGATCGGTGTCTGCTTTAACCTTTAGGGCACCAAAATAGGTGGCGCATTTTATCTCGAACACTCTCCATCCTTTTGGAGCTAGCCGGATAAGCCCTGAAAGGTAAAGATCAGACATCAAAAAGTCTTTAGTTATCTAACAAAAGGTTTTCATTTACTACAATCTATTTTCTTTCATTATACTGCTCTTGCTATCTAATTCTCTCATTATAACAAATTTGACACCCTCTTTTCTAATTTTTTTTTACTCTTACACCAGTAAATAACAGTGCTAATGTTTACTTTTGACGGGAATGCTTGTTGATGCATCTGATTGAAATGAAAAAATTCTATGGCTCTATATCTGAATTCACCCGTAAATAATTTCGTCTCGTGTAATATAGATAATCGCGAGGCAAGCAAGGTCATGAAATTGGCTTTGACAGAAATCGCTTTTGTCTCATCTGATTAAAATGAAATAATCTGTGGTATTACATGAACTAAAACCCCAATTTACTTTTAAAAATTTTTTAAATCCAATACTCAAGCAATTATTAAGAGTTAAACATTTGGGTTAAGAATGAGTTCTTGAATTTCATATAATCTTATAAGATAAATCTAGTTAAATCTGTTTTATGCTCAGACAATGGCTTATTGTAATATTAAGAGTGATGTCGTTGATTTTTCATTTTAGAATGAAGTTGTCTAGACGACGTCTTAAATTAAAGATGAATAAAAAAATATAACTCTAACGAGTTGATTCTTTAAACGGAATAGTTATATTAAATAACGTTGCCTCCAATTGTTTCATTTCGACAATACCCTTAACACATTTCTAAACATAGATAAATTCTATTCTTCAAGACGAAAACTATTTCTCGAAGTTTAATCCATATTAAATGAGCACAATTTGGGAATATTTCCTTCGTATTGGAAGCGTCGAAAATGAAAATGACATTTTTTATATTATAGTGCTCAGTATATATACAGGGTGTTCCACGATGGAATCGATTTCTTGAAAAATAGACTTTGGAAAATTTTTAGAATCTGACAGTTTACTAAAATCGATGGGGGAAATTCGGCTAAAATATTTTCAAGATGGTGACGCTTCCGGAACACCCTGTATATTATTTCATTTTTTAATTCTACGCAAAATTATAGATATATTTCATGTATAATGTTCTATACCATATAGTCTGTTTGTGACATATTTTAAATTTTATGTGAAAAATGGCCTTTGTTTGCCTAAACACAATTATCAATTTCGCCTATATGAAAGCCTTTATCATTTAATTTGGTTGGTGTCCTTCTAGAAGGGAATCGACTTTGGTGAACTTTACTGATATTTTAATAATAAATAAATAAAGAGTGGCCAAAAACTAACATTAAATATTAACTTGAAAAAATTATTAAAAGTGAATTTTTGTAAATATTATCTTAGCATTAAAAATAAGGGTGACTTTCAATAAGGTTGTCTATTCGAAAAGTTTGTAATGTTCAAAATACAGGAAATTTAACATTTTTGTATCATAAAAAAGCTAGAATTTTAAGTTTTGTTAGTAGTTGGCTTCATAACCCATCAGAGCAGACAACAATTAGGTTTAACGAGCTAAGAACACAGCTACGTAAATTGATCAGGAAAAAGAAAAAAGAACATGAGACAGAAAAAGTACTTAACTTACAGGCTGATTTTCAGAACGGCAATACTAGGAAGTTCTACAAGGAAGTGGGGAGGCATAAAAAGCGATTCCTCCCAAGAAGTGCCACAATGCTAAAGCTTAACGATGGCACAATCACCGCCTCAAAAGTGGAGGTACTGGACAGGTGGAAGTGCTACTTTGATGAACTACTAAACTTGCCGACACAGGAAGAACCTGAAGCTAAAGTATTCGCTACGGCAGAGGTTAATATCTCACCTCCATCTATGGAAGAGACCATTAGAGCCATTAAGAAGCTAAAAAATAACAGAACGGCAGGCCGAGATAATATCTTGGCAGAAAGTCTGAAACATGGAGGGAACGATCTAATCACACAAATACATAACCTCGTGAAACAAATTTGGAATCAAGAAATCATTCCTGATGAATGGAAAGAAGGGGTAATAATTCCACTCCACAAAAAAGGGGACCAAATGCAATGTAAAAATTACCGAGGTATTGCTTTACTAAGCCACGCCTATAAATTATTCTCCAGCATTCTCCTTCAACGTCTCTCTCCGTATACCGAGGAGATTATCGGAGACTACCAATGTGGCTTTCGAAGCGGAAGATCAACAGTTGACCAGCTGTTCACTATCCGACAGATGCTAGAGAAATGTTGGGAATTTAACAAAAACTTACATACCTTGTTCATAGATTTCGAGCAAACATATGACAGTGTTATTAGGATAAGGTTGTGGGAAACTATGGAAGAATTTGGAATCCCGCACAAGCTGATTAGACTGTGTAGAGCGTGCCTGGAGGAGGCAAAAAGCTGTGTCAAAATTGAAGGAGAGTGTAGCCAAACATTTTCTATCAACAGAGGATTAAAACAGGGAGATGCTTTGTCGCCAGTACTATTTAACCTTGCACTGGAGAAAGCCGTAAGAACAGTATCAGTTGACGCGGAGGTTTTTGGGCTAAGTGGCCCTAAACTTATTTTGGCCTACGCGGATAATATGGGCGCGATAGGAGAAATCACAGTCAGTGTGAAGGAAAACTTCATAAAGATAGAAAAAGAAGCTCATAGAATAGGGCTCCGAATAAATGAAGGAAAGACCAAATACATGCATGTCTCCCGCAACCCCGCCCGAGACAGAATCAGGCAGAACGTCACCATGGATGACTATAATTTTGAGCATGTGCGAGTTTTCAAGTACCTGGGCGCAGTGATAACGGCAAATAATAATATGCAGGAAGAAGTTAAATAGCGCATCACACAAGCAAATAAATATACATTTGCGATACAAACTTTGCTTAAGTCAAAATTTATCACTAGAAAGGCAAAAACCAAAATTTATCGAACAATAATAAGACCAGTAGCAATCTACGCCAGTGAAACATGGACCCTGACAGTCCACGATACGGAGCTGCTAAGAAGGTGTTTGAGAGAAAAATCCTGCGCATAATATATGGCCCATACCGAGACCTTGAAACAGGCCGTCACAGAATGAGAAGCAACATAGAGCTTGCGTAAATACATCAAAGCCCTGACATCAGCGACTAATAAAACGGGTATGGGAGGAAGCACCACAAGGAAAAAGACCACTGGGACGACCTAGGCTTAGATGGAGAGATAACATCCACAAGGATCTAGCTATCCTTGAAGTTGACCAGCGAGAATGGAGGGAGCTGGCACAAGACCGTTCTAGGTGGAGGCAGAGAGTCGAGGCAGCCAAGACCCACCCTGGGTTGTAGTGCTATGGAGTCAGTCAGTCAGTAGTTGACCATGACGGCAAAACGCGACAATAGAAAACAATAGAGCACTACAAAAAGACTCTATTTCTTGCCATTTGATCATCTATTAATAAAAATCATACAAAGACGATTAAATTGTATGCAACAAAATGATTTAAATTTGATTATTATCAGTGGACAATGTGATAAAGTTTTATTAAAAATATGCCAGACATTTGTTAATTCAGATAAACAGTAACCGTCATTGAACAGTGTTAAATGAGTACTGCAAAATTGCAAAAATTTTGGCATCGTTAAAGCAAAAATACATAAAAAAAAGTTATTCCCAGCTATAAAAATGTCGAAATTGCATTTCTGGGATATTTTGTGGCATATTCCAAGACAAGTGGAATAGCAAGCAGGAGTGTCGGAGAGTTCAATACACAGAATTCTGTTGAAACAGAACTTCCATCCTAATTAAATATCTTTGGTTCAACACCTAAGGGATACTGATTTACTGAAAAGAGTGCAATTTTGTGAATTTACATTAACGATGATACAAAACGATCCTTGATTTTAGAACAACAAAATTTGGACTGATGATGCAAAATTTACGAAAAATTGAGTTTCTGTCACACAAAATTCCCATTTTTGGAGTGATTCAAATCCTCATGCAGTAAAATTGGAGAATTTTCAAGAAACCTGTCAATTTAAAGTATTTTGTGTTGTAAGAAATGATGAAATAGTAAAATTCCATTTTTATGAAGAAAACTTACACTGCCGCTCAAAAGTATAAGCTCACATACAAAAAAAAATTAAAATTTTTATTTCAGAACCTATACATCATAAAAGACTTTTGCACCTCTCGCTTGGAAGCTCTTGTGATACCCTTTCAAAATCTTCTGAATAATTTTTTTAGAATAGGTATTGGCTCTTCTACGCATGTTTAAAATTGTAGAATTTTGAAAAATTGTAAGTGTCAATTTGACCGCTTGCATACCAGCGGTAAATACACGTATTATTAAAAACTCAACGCCATTTCAAAGATAATCGGAAAAGCTTTAAAATGAGACTCGGCGTTATTGATAACCAATTTTTTATTAAGTTATTGCTGTTTTGAATTACAACCGAAACATATTTAGCAAAGCTTAGCGAGCATATTATTGTGTTTATAAATAGACTAAACATAGCCGTTATTCAATAAAAATATATGTAATTTTGAAATAAGTGTGAATGGTTTACATTTATTTACATGTGTATATTTTTAAATTATATATTAATCATTAATTTAAAAAATCATAAAGTATTTGAAAAAACAATTTTTTTAGTAGAAATATTATAACTTGATTCTCCATGCAAAATGGCACATTTTTTTCCTTCATCATTTTTGTGTAGGATGCGTAGATTTTTAAATAGCATATATTTTATCTCCGAGAAGCGAAAAGTGTTGGAAGTTCAGGGTTGACATTTTGAACATTTATTAAAATAATTTTTTTCCCTGAGCCGGTAAGCTATTTAGCATTTTTACAATACGAAAATGCTAAATTGCCAATATTTTAAAAACCGCAAGCAAATTTTTGGAGCAGACAACCTTATACAAAGTCACCCTAATTTTTAATGCTAAATAAGGTAACATTATAAAAATAGAAAGTATATTTTTTTTTTAAAAAAAAGACGATTTTTTTCAAGTTAACATTTAATGTTACTTTTTAATCACCCCGTATTTATTTATTATCAAAATATCAACATAATTCACTAAAGTAGATCCCCTTCTAGAACGAAACCAATCGCAATTAAATAATAAAGGGACAAATATAGGACAAATTGATAGTTATGTTTAAGCCTGCAAACGCCACATAACATTTGAAATATGTAAAAATCAGTTAGGTATGGGACATTATGCATAAGATAGGTACATAATTTTGCGTAGAAACTAAATATAAAATAACTTATAGAGTGTTTCATTTAAAATAGGCAAATATGCATTATCTTCCGCTATAACCTGAAGTGTCATCATTTTGAAAATATTTTAGCCTAATCGACTTTAATAAACTGCCAAATTTAAAAAATTTTTCAAAGTCTATTTTCCGAGATATCAATCGCGGCAGTTCGTCATGGAACAACCTGTATACTTCTAGACTATTTAATTATACTAAAATAGTAATAAAAATATTCATGTTTTAAAAGAGTCTAAATTTAGTAACATTTACATGGCAAATATTATTAAAACTTACCTGCTGAATTGACCTCCATTATCTTACTATTTGACATCACAATGTATTTTTGGTTTCTTAATTAATTAAAATAAATTAAGTTGGTAAAACTCAAAATTTCCTAAAAAAATTGTTTTTTTTTCAAACAGCTGTCAAAAAAATAGAAAAAACTTTTTCCTAACTTATCTATTACTTATTTATGATTACACAAGTTTACAAAAAAAAAGTGAATGCCTATCTGACTAAACCATTTTATTCTTATGTAATTAGACGCCCTGAATCCAAATCTGTGGCCCGATAATCTCTCACGTTAGTTTCAAAATCATTTCAAGGTCAAATGGAGTTAAAATCACTAAATAAAACCGAAGAAGTAGATACGTACGTTTTTGAGATCGCTAAATCCGAATTCGTGGTTTGTTTAATCTCCGAAGTTCAGCCAAAGGTCATTTCAGGGTCATTTCAAGGTCAGTTTGAGAAAAAAACTACCAACAAGATCTGTAAAAGAAGATATATGGACATTTGGAGGCGCTGAATTTGAATTCGTGATTTGTTTAACACCTCAAGATTAAGCAGAGGTCATTTCAAAGTCATTTGAAAGTCAAATTGAAAAAAGCTACTAAAAAAATCTGTAAAAAAGAGAACACACGCCCATCTAGATCTATATCCGTTACAAGGCGGACTGGCAAGCGGATCGAGTTTTGAGCCGAATCTTAAGCTCACAAAACCCCGTACCTCACGTAGGCACGTAGTACGGAGCGACTTTTCAAAGCGAAAACCAAGCTTCTAGAACCCCTCGCGCAGCTAGATCGATATCCGTTACATAACAGATAGGCTAGCGAAGCGGGTTTTTGTAAATGTATAACACAAACTCCAAACTCTCAAACATGCTGTGTCTGGGGTATATGGTCTTGGGAGAGCTTGGGTTTTATTTCATATACTTATAAATCCTTGCTTTCGCCTCAGTCTGCTACGTAACGGGGATCGATATCGCTGCGTATAGAATATGTGGTTTTCAGAGCTTATCTTTTGGCATATCTATAAAAACTTAATCTGGTCACTTGTCTGCTGTGTAGTGACAATAAATCTAGCTGCACACAGAGTATGCGGTTTTGGCAGTTTGGGTTTCGCCTTAAAAACTCGATCCGTTCTCCTGTCTGCTCTATAATGAATATAAATCTAGCTGTGCTTGGGTTATATTTGGGAGCTTGGGTTTGGGATTACTATTTCATAACAACTAACTCCACTTGCGTATCTGCTGTGTAACGAACATCAGTCTAGCTGTGCGTGGGGTACAAGATTTTGGGAGCTTGAGTTTCAGTTCAAAAACTTGATCTGCTCACCCCCGAATTCAAACTCAGAGCCCTTAAAAGTCTACCTAACTTCTTTTAGTATATTTTCCTCACTTTAACCTTGAAATAACGCTGAAATGACTGTAACTGACCATTGAGGATTAAACAAACTAATAATTTGAATTCAGCGACCCCAAAAACCTACATATCTGCTTTTTTACATTTATTTAGTGGCTTTTTCTAAATTTGACCTTGAAATTCCCCTGAAATGATCTCTGGCTGGCCTTGAGGGATTAATCAAACCACAAATTCAGCGATCCCAGAAGCCTAAATTTTTTAGATTTATTCAGTGGATTTTTTTAAATTTGACCTTGAAAAACCCTAAAAAGACCTCTAGTCGACCTTGGGGAATTAAAAAATCACGAATTCATATTCAGCGACCTCAAAAATATACGTATCTACTTCTTCAGATTTATTTAAAGAATTTTACTCCATTTGACCGTAAAACGACCTTGCATGATAGAGGTTAGCGGACCTCAGATTTGGATTCAGGGCATCGAACTACATAAAGATGGAATAATCTGATCAAATACGCATTTATTTTTTTTTTTTGGAAACCTGAATTGTGTTTTCAATTTTTTCAGACTGTGCCTGAAGGGTCCTACTTGAGGCCTCATATCTGCATCAGCAAATTTTTCTATTCTTCTTTTCTGTCAAATTATTCATCAGAATATTTAAAAAATAAAATTTTTTTATATGTTGACTGGCTGCGTCAAAAAACTGTTATTTTTATATCCATTTTTCCAAGCTCTAATATGACTCCTTTTCTTCTTCTTCAAGTGCCTTCTCCATTGCGGAGGTTGGAAATCATAATAGCTATTTTAATTTTTGAGGCAGTAGCTCTAAATAGTTGTTTTGAACTGAATACAAACCATTCCCTTAGGTTTTTTAGCCATGAAATTCGTCGTCGTCCCACGCCTCTTCTGCCACTTATTTTGCCCTGGATTATGAGCCGTAAGATGCTGTACTTTTCTCCTCGCATAATGTGTCCGAAATATTGCAGTTTTCGCTGTTTTACTGTTATCTCGACTTCCTTTTCTTTCCCCATTCTTCTCAACACTTCGGCGTTCGTAACTCGATCCACCCACGAAATCCTCTGAATTCTTCTATAGGTCCACATTTCAAAAGAGTTAAGTCTTCTCATTGCCTCTCGATTCAGTGTCCATGCTTCCATTCTATAATATAGAACACTATATACGTAACATTTAGTCAGTCGTATTTTCAGGGCTAACGTTAGATCTTTGCTGCAGATAACCTTTTTCATTCTAATAAAGTTGGCACGTGCTTTCTCGATTCTGGTTTTATTTCGACGATATAGTCATTATTTTCTGTTATTAGGGTTCCCAAGTAAGTGTACTTCTTAACTCTTTCTATTTGCTGGCCTCCTACTAGGGTTTCATTATTATTGGTGTTTTTTTTACTAATTATCATGAACTTGGTCTTTTTCGTGTTAAGAGAGAGTCCATATTCTCCACTAACTTTTAATATTTTATTCATTATCTTTTCTAGGTCTTTCAAACTATCAGCTATTATTACGGTGTCATCTGCCCCTTTTATTACTGATCAAAAGATTTATCTATAAACTTTGTTTATATTTTTGTAGTACATAGTCTCTACGAACAAGTAGTTTTATTTGTTCCAACTTTTGTTTATTACGTTTATGATATTTTGCCCTAAGTTTCAAATTTATTTAAAAATATAAAATCGCTACAATATTTTTTTTTAAGTTTTTATGTTAAAATTTTTGATTGGTAGGAAATTTTATTTAGGGATATATTTTTTAACTCATTAATTTAATTATTTCAATTTTAACTTTACCTAAAGTTTTTAGGTTTCGACTTGTTAATAAATATTACTTTGAAAACCCGATATTATTTTGATGTATTTGAAGATAATTTATGAATTTATTTAAAATTATTAATTGATAAACTTTTAAACTTAATTAATTCCCTTATATATGATTATTACCAATCATCGTTGTCTAGACAGTAAATACTAAACTTCGGCCAGTTCAATTTAGAGGTCATTATATGCTAAAATTATTAATGTTTTTGTCGATATTCTAAAACGAAAGATGTGTATAGTAAAAACATAGTTGAATAACAGAGATAGCCATTGACAGGCCTGGCATAAAATCTCTCTTTTAGTAAAGCACCAATTCTCAAGCTTCCGCAAATAAGGCAACTCATACATAAACAAATTATTTTCACCAGAATGGTATAGCGTAGAAAAAAATATGTATAAAAACGGAGATTGAGCTTATCATATCTAAAAACTCCTGAAGCAAAAAGTAATATCTACAAAGGAAAAATGGCGTTTTCGAAATCTACTTTTCTTTATCCGCAATTAACATATGATTTTAATCTTGTCTTAATTAATATGAAATACCCAGATAAATAAATTACTTGAAAGTTTAAAACATATATAGGCGAGCAAAACCTGAGTTCTCATGGACATTGTGATATCGTTTTGTATTTTGCAGGTTAAATTTAATATTAATATTGACTCGGAATCTCCAATTCTTATGATTTATTCTGAAATAGCGGCATGTAAAACGAAGTTTTAATTTATAATTATTAGGAACTAAAAACATGAAAAGAAATTTAGATTAATAAAAAAATAAGTCACGAATAACATGTATTCCTTCCTCTTGCGTTGATAACTGTTTGAAGTGAACAAGGCATACTTACAAATAAATTGCTGCAATAGTAAATCTTTCAACTCCGAAATAATTCATGATATCATATACCTTCGGATACGTCATCTTAACTCATCACAAATATTTTTAATATGATTTACGAGTCCTGGCTAATCAAACCTATCAGTTTCTGCCTTATTTATATATTTTCTGATCACTTGAGCAGCGTGAGGTCCAGCATTATTTTGCATTAAATTGCCATGCTTGTTCCTAGCGACTATGAAAAGTATAATATGATCTTCTAGAACTTCGATAATGCACCTATAAATATTCACTGAATAAAGTCAAACTCTTTTCTAACAACAAAGAAGCTTCGATAATTGCTTAATTCAGTGAATTTTAACATGAAGTGACGTAAATTTTAATTTTTGCTAGGTAATTCTCAGAAAATATGTCTCACAATATACTGAGACTGTATGAAATAATCCATCCTAATAAATACATAAAGTTTTTCTTACTTAAAAAAGTCATGATCTCATTAAAAATACAATGAATCCGAAGTTCTAAACCCTAACAACCGAGTAAACGAGATTTTGGTTAATTAGGTCTTACCACAGAAGATATCTGTGTCTGTTTGATTCTGTGTTTGTGTCCGTATCTGTGAATACGACTGTGTCTGTATCTGTGAATACGACTGTGCCTGTGACTATCCATCTCTTTGTGTCTGCTTCTATGTTTGTGTTTAAGCCTGTATATTAGCGTTTTTCTGAGCCTGTATCTGTGTCTGTTTACATCAGTAATGTAAATATCTGAACCCTTAATATTCAGTCATAAAACATCTCATGAACAAAGAGTCAGTGATGACCAAGTGAAACATTTTTTCTGTTTCGTATATTACTTTTTAAGGTACAACTTTGAGAATCGAGGACCCGAAAACAGAATACTTTTACAGTCACTTTTTCATCTCATCACTGATCTTCAATATTTTCAAGATTCTTGTATATCGACCTAGTTATCCAAAACTTTAAACTAGATTAGCAAAAATAACATGAAAAAAATTTTTTTTGGACGATAATAATTTATAACATTCAACAGTCATATTTTAGATCTTTTTACCAACAGACAATCAGAAGAATTCAATTATTTTGAGGTTTTTGCATATTTTAACTATACAGTGCCTTCATTTCAAAACGAACCATCCTTAATAACTTTGTTAAATAGAAAAATTAAAAAAAAAGAAAAAACACGTCAATTTAGATATACAGGGGGAAGTTTAATTTTGCATTTGTTAAAAGTCTGTCAATCACCTCCTCACCTCCAGCTAACCTCACTTTGATATGTCAAATGGGAACCCCCACCTTGTGACACATCATTGTAAGCAGCATAAAATTGTCTATCCAACCGTATAAAAAAAATTAAATCGGTTGACGTAAAGCGAACAGTGTGCAAAAATGTCTTGTAATAATGCATAATATATCGGCCTCGAACTTTAGTATGTCAAATGATTACCCTATAGTGTGATACATCATTTTAAAGGGCATACTATCTCCTATTTAGCCAATAAAAAAAAAACAAAATCTGTTGATGTCCAAGCGAATAGTAAGAAAAGATGTGTGGTAATAATAGACACCTTATCACATTAAACTTTATTATGTCAAATGGCTACTTCATAGAGTAAAATATTATTTTAAATTTAAAATAAATATTTTTTTAAAATAATAAACAGTTAAAATATTTGCGAGAAAAAAACTAAGCCTGTTTTAAAATTCATCGCAAAATTCATTGCAGTCTAATCAATCTAGTGTATTTATTTCAATGATATTTTTTGCGGTACCTGATAGGTACAAAAAATCACTGCAATAAATAAAATTTTTAAGATCTTTAAACACCAGTTGTTTATTATTTTTAAAATTGTCATTGTGACGCCTAGTTGAAACGTGAATATAAATGGTGTATACGCTAGCCGAAAGAATAGAAATAATTTTTCTCTATGGAGCTGAAGATCGGTGCGCTCGTAGAACCGCCAGAGCATTTAACGAGAGGTATCAAGACAAAAACGTGGGCCATAAATATGTACTCGAATTGGTACTAAAGTTTGAAGAAACGGGATCCGTTTGTAATAAAAAATCTATTGAGAAAAGGGTTGTAGATGAAGCATGCCAAATCGAGGTACTAGGACAGTTTGCAATAGATCCAACTTTATCCATCTCAAAGGTCGCAGATTTAACCAACATTTCTGCTGGCTCTGTGCATAAAGTTTTAAAACAAAATAAGTTTTTTCCCTACAAAATTCAAATTCTTCAAGAACTCGGAGAAGACGATTTTGATAGGAGAATTCAATTTTGCGAATTAATGTGCCAACGAATTGACGAGGACCCCCATTTACCTAAGAATATCTGCTTTAGTGATGAATCAACTTTTTTTCTAAATGGACTGGTTAACAGACATAACTGCAGATACTGGGATAATGAAAATCCGCACCTTTTCCGAGAAGGGCATACTCAATATCCCGAAAAAATTAACGTGTGGGCAGGAATTTATGGCAATGAAATCATCGGGCCATTTTTTTTGGAAGATAATTTAACTGGGCAAATTTATTTGAACCTTTTAGAAAACACAATATACCCTGCCATTGTGCAATCTTTAGAAAATCAAGTGGATGAAAATGCTGTTATGGTACTAAAGGTAAATAATTTGCATTTCCAGCAAGATGGAGCTCCCCCGCACTACGCTTTGGCAATTCGAGAGTGGCTTGATGAACATTTTCCAGGGACGTGGATTGGCAGACGTGGTGCAATTAAATGGCCAGCACGGTCTCCAGACCTAACCCTTCTAGACTTTTTCTTTGGGGGTATTTAAAAAGCAAGGTTTATAAAACCCCACCTGAAAATATTGACGATTTAAAAGATCGAATTGTTCGGGAATGTAGAGGAATTAGCAGAGAAACCCTTGCCAATGTTCGTGGGGAATTTCAAAATAGGCTTTTTTATTGTCTCGCTATAGGGTAATCATTTGACATACTAAAGTTCGAGGCCGATATATTATGCATTATTACAAGACATTTTTGCACACTGTTCGCTTGTACGTCAACCGATTTAATTTTTTTTATACGGTTGGATAGACAATTTTATGCTGCTTACAATGATGTGTCACAAGGTGGGGGTTCCCATTTGACATATCAAAGTGAGGTTAGCTGGAGGTGAGGAGGTGATTGACAGACTTTTAACAAATGCAAAATTAAACTTCCCCCTGTATATCTAAATTGACGTGTTTTTTCTTTTTTTTTTAATTTTTCTATTTAACAAAGTTATTAAGGATGGTTCGTTTTGAAATGAAGGCACTGTATGTACTTGAAATTTCTAGTAATAGTATTATTTATTTCTTAAGATATTTTTTATCCAATTTTTTCTCTTGAACAAGTAGGTGGTATAAAATAGATCGGCGAACATAAAGTTCAACCTATTATATGTTATTGATCATTCTTTATTTATTGTGTCTGACACATTGAAACCTAAGATATAGAAAATAAAGTCAAACGGTAACCAAAAACTAACTTTTACAATCCATTATATATAAAATCCAAATAACAACGGTATCAAATTACTAGATTTCAAGGTGAATTGATTTTACCTTGTTAACTAAATATGCGTTTATTTATTTCAAAATTTAGAGGATTTTTTAATGTCTAAAATAATAAGTATATAACTTTAAAATGTATAGTTAATTTCATTTTCCATATATCAAAAATTAGGAATCCCGCATTTACATATTTTTTACAGAATTATCAATTTAGCGACAATCAATTGTTCCTAAAATGAGTTTTACTGTAATTACTTTGGAAAACTGTTGTCCCCAATTTTCAGCAATATATTTTCCTCTGAGTCCACGCCTACACTTGCAAGGCTTTTAAAATTTTGAATAATATTGCAAAAATATGAAAGTTTAAAAAAATTAATTTTAAATTAAATTTTCCTTTTTGGAAAATATTTTTTTTCAAAGGATATAAAATGAATCTTCTTATTGCCGATTGGGAAATATTTTATCACAATTCAAATTTCAGTTTAAGTTTACTATGGCGAATTGTTTAATTTCACCGTTTTGTTGTCAATAAACATATTATGGGCAAATACAATATCCGTTTCTTTAAGCATCTGTCTTAAATGCCTGGTATGAAAACATACCATGTGTCGGTTAAGATACATCTTCTTTTAATTGGTTCTACTACGAATCCCATAGTTGTACTTTCTTATCAATTTTTTTTCCAGCTCGGTTATTTTATCCTCCTGAATTTTGCTAAGGTTTTTTTCCCACGCTTTCATATTACATCTGATTATCAGTTTGACCTTTTATTGTTATAGATACTTAATTTAGTGTTACCTTTTTTCTTCACATAAATCTAGATTTTTTTTCCTACAATTCGAGTGAAATTTTGACTTTTATCCTTTTCTATGGCAGTTTTCTTCAAATTATATTGAATAATTCCATATATTTTGTTTATATTATTCTTAAGTTAAGGGCGTGTGTGACTTTAAAATTTATACCTGTAGGTTATATTGTTTTAGTCATTTTATATATTACTAGGTTTTGTTATTTTTGGGATTTTGGGTTGGAAAGTCATTAATTATACCGGCAATGGAGTTTAATTAATTAGATAATTTATCTTTTGCCTGTTTAGCGTTTTATTTAGTTGTTTTTTTTTCGGGACAAAGTAAGAAATGGGGATTTTAACAGTTTTAAAATCCCGATAATATGAGTAAGATCCATTAATTGCAATATATTAAAACCATTTTGTGTAGATTTTGCTTTCTGAATGTATCACTATAGCCCTAATTCATTAAATTATTAAATTATCTTATATATTGTAAAATATTCTTGAATTGTATTCAATTTGGACCCCATTCTGAGTTTAAAAGAGTAGAGAATAGAATAAAATACTATCGTGACATGTCTGTCGGCTCGATGACTTTCAGTTTGATTCAAGCTTTATTTTTTTTTTTTGGGTTCGATTACATTGTAAAAGTATTTGAGACTGGCAAAACTAAGTTAAAATTGAAAAGTTTATCAGCACGAAAATCATTTACTTGGGTAATTTAGAAGTTAATGCCGAAAAGTGTATTGAGGCTTTTCAAATAGTATTATGGAGAATATTATGATTATATTTTGATTAAATTTGATTTATTATTTTTTTCCCTGAGCTTAATTAAAATTGCGTTTATTTTTGGCCAGATTTAAGCTAATTTTTGATGGTAATTATTGTTAATAAAACGACGCATGCAGTGTCATCCAGTGGTCTCAAAACCTAAATATTTTCCATTTTATTTTATTATTATTTTCAATTATTTGGTGCTTAATTTAACTGAGTAAATTTTTTTTGATTGGCAAATCTTTTGTTTTATCTTATGTCGTCTTTTGTTTTATCTTATGTTAAACCAATTGTGAAATTGGACTGGTTTTTATGGTACGTTCATATATTTTAATATTATCCATTTTAAGTTCGTCAGTTTAAGTAGTTTATTACTTTCAATTAATTATTTGTTGAATTATTATTAATTTGTCTCCGATAAATATTTCAATTTGTTATATTACTTTAGGATCACGTAAATTTTTGTTTTGAGTATATAAGAAGGTGTGCTCTCAAGAACCGTATTCTAGGGTTTCCTAACACACTGCTCTTTGAAAGGAAGTGAAGAGAGTTTTCATCCTCACAGAATTTGTACTCTACTCTTTCCGCCGGTCCGAATTTTTTGAGGTAACCCTTTAGGTGGCAATGCCCTGTCCAGTTTCCTGCCCTGATATGGAAGTTATTTTTTGCTTAAACTTCTGCATTCCTTGAATCTCTTCTAGTCGTCGTTCTCAAGCAGTATCTTCGCTTGTCTCACTCCTTGCAGATCCATCCAGTAATTGGATCTCTTTCCCTCTAGTTCTACCAGCATTACCCTGCTACTGATTTCACAGAAAAGCTCCCGACCCAGAAATGGTGTCTCAGCTCCTTTTCTCGCGAGCTACTTCATTCCCCTCTAACCCGGTGTGTTTTTGTGCCCACAGGAGTGTAACCTTATTATTGTAGTCAAATTCGATTAGTTCCGCTAGGAATTCCCAGACCATCTTAGAGTTGATTACGTGAGAATTCAGCGAACTGATGGCTGTTTGAATATATTTCCTGTTGACGTGTATTTCCGCCTGGGAAATGTTTGGTAACTCACTTAAGCTTTCGTAGTGTCTAGTTCTGTGTCCATACTTTCCTGTTCTAGGTTCCTTCATTGTTTTGGACCCATCTGTATACCATACCATTTAATGGAATTATTGTTAAGTTTTTCTATGGTGTTTGTGTCCCATTCACTTCTACGACTCAATTTGTGTTGAAGTTTTTCACAAAGTTGAACTTCTTTTTCATTTCATTTTGCGGCATGTCCCAGATTTGTTGATTTCTGGATAAGAGATTACGTATTTATTTTATGACTTCATCTCTCATCATTAAAAGATACGTGCTCTCTTTGTTTAACTTTATATTCTAAATTTAATATATGTTTTTAATTAAATTTTAATGTATTTTAAACATCAAAATATTTGATAAATGATATTGCTAATTGTTAGTAAACTAAAACATAATTGTGCGTAACTGCCCTTAATAAACACCATTAAATATTTAACAAACAACGTCTTTACCCAATTATTGCTCCGTTTAAAAAAACAAAATTGTTTGAGAGAAAGATGCGTAATTAAAACAGATATGGAGGGTTGAACCAGATGTTGTTAAAGATTACACGAAAAGTAATTTATAAATAAGCATAATTTACAAGCAAAGCACGATTTTTATTTTTAGCTCCATTAGGTTTTTATGTTCGTCTCATTTTTCTTAACTTTTAAAGCTTGATACTTTAGTGTCATAGTATGCTTTTCATTTAAACATATAGTAGCTTCATTAAATTTAATAATTTTTATAATTAGACAGTTTTTTGTAAGAACATTGTCCGGGACTTTATGTATCTTAAACTGTCTTTTACAGAAAAAAATCTGAATAAGTTTCTTAGATGTGTTAATGCTGATTCGGAAAGTGGGAAGAATTATATCGATAGTGGCGACAAAAACCCATTTCGACTAAAGTTGCGGCGAATATGATTCCTCCAGAATAAGTGCGGCGGAGAAAATCACACCGCTTTCTGTGTCGGCATAAAAAATTTTACTACATAAATAGGTGCCGTGAAAATAATCTCTCCTAGATAATAAGAGGCGAAGAAAGTCCATTTGTTTGTTGTAACAACAAAAAAAATCCTTTCTGGGCAATTGACGTGGAATTCAATAACTTTCAGTCTAATATATTATGTTGATACTAATATGATGCTACATGCTAGGATAATTTTTAACCAACCAAGTTGATAATTTTATAATTATTTTATTCTTTGCAAATGCCTTACAGCAATTCTAATTAAAATGCGGGTAGTTCCAAATGCTTTTCTATACCCTGCTGATAATATTGATTAATAAATATTAACTGATCTGTCAGTTCGAGCTGAAGTAATAACACAACACCAGCATAAAAATTTTAAAAATGCATAAACTTGTTTTCAATATACCACCTGACTAGGGCCCGTTACAACGGAACTTCCTTTAATATGAATATAGCGACAAAAAATATATATATTTTCTTTAACGTAAATTATTTTCATTTAGCTTTATACTGAGCTCGATTAGACTTCTTACCTAATAAGTTTCTGCACAATAACAATTTTGTAGAGATAGAAATGTAAATCTTTGCGAATCTGTGCAAATTTAGAAAAGCTGCGCAGAGCCGTAGAGACTGTTGTGTGTCCGCTCTAAAAAACTGGCGAATGCGGGCAACATTCCTGTTCGTTGTTGATGTCCTTCTGCATTCAGATGATTTATACGGCATTGTTTCTAGTTTCTTCAAATTAGGGCATACAATGCTTGATCAAATTCGCACTTGGCACATTTTTCATGATCGTTAAATTGAAATGTGTCCTGTATAAATGTTCAAAAATAGTGTAGAAATCGTTGTTTTAATAAAACGTTTGCACGCAAAATGGGCGTTGTGATCTCATGAAATATTCTATCGCCACTAAACTTGAAAAAGCAATCAAGCATTTGACACCACTCTCCTCCTCCGCTATCGGTATTTGGCGCTTAACAATCAAAACAAAAAAGGAAAAATTCTGAAACACCCTGTATTTCTTTTCACCTCGCTCTCTCGAACTATATCTCTTTTGTCTTCCCTTTTGCCCCTTCTTAGGTATTTTTTTCCTATCCCTTATGTAATTCATAATTAATTCCGCCTTTGACTTGCTTATAGGATTATGTACTATTTTTAAAAATTTATAAATAAATTATGTGTTATTTTTTGGGTCTCAGCAGCACAGCCAATTTCAACGGCAGCTGAAAATAGGACATTTATTCCCTATAAATTTTTGTTTTTTTATTTGTATCTATATCTATTTCATTAACAGAAATAAATACTGTTTATTTTTATTATTATATACTCATGAAAAAAATATCCCAAATTTTAAATTTAAAAAATGTATATTTAACCTTTTGCATTTTATTAATTTTCAATTAGAAAGCCTAATTTAAACCACTTATTTATGGGATTTTATGTTAAACAGGAACTGAAATTTTCTAGACCAATGATTTTATCAGAGAACAATAAAAAAAACCATTCTTTCTCAGTTGTTATTTGTAAGCCTTATAAATTCCTGGCAGGCATATTCTATTTCCAATTTTTTTAGGTAGTATCATATATACCCTATTGAATTACAATCCCGACTGTGTGCACAACAGTTCAGTTTTATAATTCTAGCTTTAGTTCGTTAGTTTTGCACATTGAAGAATTTATAGTTACTACTAAACACCTAACATTATTTGAGTGACCTTCACAAATTCTGTACGTCCTTCTGAACTGATATGTGCCTAAAACATCACTGAGCCTCCCCAAACACTACTATTTTTACCAAAATACATTCATTTCCTTCTCTCGACACTAAAATATATATATATATATATATATATATATATATATATATATATATATATATATATATATATATATCTAGATCATACAGTAGAATACCTGTTTCATTATAAAACGAAATAACCCTCCATTGCTCAACAGTTTAAGGTCGAGAAAAAAAATTTTTTTCTCCTGTGTTTAGAAAGCGATTCTAGAACTTTGGTAAATCGTTTTGCTTTTAAGCTGCCTCTTGAACACAGTAAATCTACTTACATTTCTTTTAGTAGGTTCTTGAAGATGTCTACTAAGCAGGATTTCTTAGAGCTATAATCTTTAGTAAACGATCTTTCCTTGAACGCGTTTATATCCTAGACCTACTTTGAAAATGGTGTATTGGTGCATATTTCAATTTGGCTTAGATTCACTTTATACAAAGCAATTACTTAAGCAGCAACCAGGTAGCTGTAATTAGGCCTAGGTCCCATTTAAAGATCAATACCCAATAAATATTTTAACAACACACTCTATGTACAATTGACAGCAATAATGTAACGTGTCCTCCGAAAATTTCTCTCCTTAAAGTTGTGATTTTATTGTTTACCTGAAATGGATTTGTAATAATAGCTCTAATTATTTAAAGAAACGGTTTAGATCTTATGACTAAAAATATTGAGAAATAAGCAAAACCTTTTACGTAGCCTAAATGTAAAAAAATATGTAATACTTTTCCTCATGAGTCAAGTTGATATATTAATCAAAATAATGACGAAATTCTGATTTAATACATCAATGAGTATAGCACAAAGATTTTTCATCTTTTTGCTTATATAACGGCCCATCTATTAAAAAATTATTGCTTTAATATCAAGAATATATGCATGAGTAATAGCAGAATATAATATTTTCACCTTTACATATCAAATATACTTATACCTTATAATGTTTTTTAAAAATGCTATTCAATAAGATTTTTTTAAAGAATTGGGGACTCAGTATATGTTTCAGAAATGTAGTAAATAAGAATATTAAAAATGCTCAAATTTCTGTTATAAAAGTAAAATTAATGAATCAAATAACAATTACAAATAAACATGAAATTTTATAACGAGGCAAAAAGGATGGAAAAACATTTCAAATAAAAAGTTTTAAAATCTTAATAAAACCCTATACATTACAGGATGAGAATAAAATTGCTAATATTTTTAATGATCTTTTTTATTAACGCTGGAAGGAAATCGCATAAAAACGCAAGATAAGCTTAGTAATTTCCAAATGATAAATTTTAATTCTGTGAATTTAACACTGTTAGTGATCAAATTGAAAATCATTTTTCTTAGAATTAGACCGTGTTAAAATGGGATTATTATTCGACGTTTCACCTAAGATTGCACAAGGCATTCTCAGGGATCTTTACTCCATGAGATTGGGACATTAGATCATTCAGTGTTCTAATCTCGTGGAGTAAAAATCCCTGAAGATGCCTCGTGCAATCATAGGCGAAACCTAGGTAATAGTTCCAGTTTGACTTGGTTTAAACCCAAAAACCATGATTTTCAACTTGATCAAAGCCGTGAAAGCTTTCTTTCTTTAGTGTTAGTGATGATTAAAGATACTTATATTAAAAAAGGAAACAACAAAATACAATTAACTTTAAAAGCAATATTTTTACTTCGAAAAGAGTTATTTTTAATTACAATCATAAAAAATATTAAAACTATTTAATGTTGCAGTATAATAAATGTTTTTTTTTTCATTGAAGAAAATCACTTTTAACATTAAATAGTAAAAAAATTTTCACATTTTATAGTAATTTATAGCTATGAAATAGAAGCTGAAATTTAGATCGAATATTGGCGTGTCTAATCTAAATTTGGGACTGTGTAGACACCGAAAATCTGTAAAAATATGGACAAACCCGTATATATCGCAATATTGCTTCATTTATATAAAAATTTTTCTGACTTCTAAAAGTGCGCTAACAAGTGAAAAATAACTAGAAATTTTTATATGAAATTGAACTTTTTGAAGTCGGCGCCAAACTAATACCTGACAAAATGTGATTTGCATAAACAGATTAAAAATACTTTATTTGTAATTGCTTTCTTACCATAATTGGTATGTATTAATAGATATTTATTTCGTGTACAAATAATTTGGCGCCGACTTCAAAAAGTTCAATTTCATATAAAAATTTATGGTTATTTTTCACTTTTTAGCGTACTTTTAGAAGTCGGTTCAATTTTTTTATAAAAATTTTATTTTTATATTTTTAGTTTTAGAATTCATTATGATATTCATAAATTATTTCAACTAAGTACTAATCGAGATTAGTGTACCTCGCAATGCCTCCAAACTACCAAAAAAGTACCCATTTTATCTAAAGTTGTAAATCACCCTAAAATAAACCACTAAAAATTCTTTAGTTCTTAGAGTTTTCCAAATACCAATCAAATTGGGTCAAACGAATATTTGGTTTGTCATAGAAAATCCACTCTTTTAAATTTCAAATTAATTTTAGATTGGTAATATAGACCCCAAAACCTTCCAATATCGATCTTTAAAGAAAATAAATAAATTTTTTATCCACCATATTGGATACGCCGTATTGATTTTTTTTGAAAATAATTTTAGATTCGTCATGTGACCCCGAAAACTCTTCCGTACCAATTTTGGTGAAAATCGGACAAAATTGATATTTTGTCCGCCATATTGAATCCGCCATATTGAGTTTTTTAAAAATTATTTTAGATTCATCATATGCGACTCCGAAAACTCCCTAGTACCAATTTTGGAGAAAATCGGACGAAAACGATTTTTTGTCGGCCATATTGAATTTGCCAAATTGAATTTTTCAAAAATTATTTTATATTCGTCATATGCGACCCCAAAAACTCCCCCGTACCAATTTTGAAGAAAATCGGACAAAATTAATTTTTTTGACGGCCATATTGGATCCGCCATATTAAATTTTGAAAAATTATTTTAGATTCGTCATATGCGACTCCGAAAACTCCCCCATACCAATTTTGGAGAAAATAAGATAAAATTGATTTTTTCGTCCGCCATATTGGATCCGCCATATCGAATTTTTTAAAAATTATTTTAGATTCGTCATATGCGATCCCGTGAACTCCTCCTGACCAATTTTGGTAAAAATCGGACAAAATTAATTTTTTCGTCTGTCATATTGGATCCGCCATATTAAAAAGTTTAAAAAACCCCCATACCAATTTCGGAGAAAATCGGACAAAATTAATTTTTTTAGCCGCCATATTGTAAGCGCCATCTTGGATTTTACTGCACCAATATCATCTAAAAAAATATGGGGCCACCGCAGCAACTTCTTTTACATAACGTAAAAAATTTCATTCAAATCGGTGCAGCCGTTCCGGAGTAATCGGTGTACATATACATAATCGATGAATTGACAACCTCCTTCTTATAGAAGTCGGTTAAAAAGTCGAGGAATATGCGTATTTAGGCCATCTAATTAGACTTGGTCATGGAAAGCCGTTGAAAGATTGGGATACGCTCTTAAAAACTCTGATATTCCCAATAATTTGAAAAGAAGAGTATTGGACATTAACAGTTAAAGTAACCAATAATTTGCGTACTACACAGCGAGCAATAGAAAGAATCATGCTGGGAATATCACTACGTGACCCAATAAGGAACGGAGAAGTAAGAAGACGCACGAAAATGGGGGATGTGACAACAACGCATTGTTACTTTGAAATGGACCTGGGTAATATATAAATATTTTTTATTCATCTTGGCAACATTATTAAGCATATTTTTTCTGAAAGAGCAGTAACTGATACTTCTCGAGATACGTACAGACCGTCGATAGCCTTAACTGAGTAACCGGTATATTTATTTAAAAATAAATAAAATTAGTTATTGTATTATTATAATTCTACACAGTCTAACGAAGAACACTCTCCCATAGTAAAATAGAAATCATAAATATAAAAATAAATGTTTTGGAGCAAGTTACAATAAAATATATATTTAATATATTTTCTACACAATAATTCGTATTTAAATAGTTTTTAAAATACACTAAATACAAATACCAGACAAATTTGAATTCCTTTTATGTTATTATTGACTATTTTTTTCTTATAAAAAGATTCCGAAATCTAGAAATGTCATTTGATCAATTAGCCGCCTGAAACCAAGATGGTTTCCGTGACTGCGTGGCGCTTGGCGCTTTGCCACTAGGCAATCTTTCGGTAGAGTTTCAACTCTTTAACCTGAATGTTCATTGTGCTTTTGCCTCTGATAAGAGTTAGACGCTTTCTGGTGTTAGACGTTTGCCAAGTATGGTTATTCCGAAAATTCCGTCAATCAACTTCCACTTTGCTTTCTTAAGAGTTTGATTTTTTTTTCATTCTTTGTTTAATCCACATATTAGTATTTTAAAACACAATAAATCCAGTTCTACTTCTGCCTTTTAAAGTTAGAGAATTAGCTCGCTTAGTATAATCCACGAGTTAGTATAATAATTCCTTATTACTCACATATACTTCTGGTTTCTAAACGTGAAATTATATGAAAAAAAAATTATCTTCTACTAAAGAAATGTGTTAAAAATTTATGAATGTTATATGTTTAAGAAAATAAAAATGTGTGTGTAAAAATTGCAAAAAGGATCAATATTAACTCTATTAAAGAAAATGTGATAAAGTGTTATTTATTACCTAGAATCAACTTCGCTTTATGGGTATATTTTTTTGACTACACTTTGCCGAGAGGATAAATTTAGAGATATATGGAACCACCAATTCCCAAAGCACCGCACTTGCTTTAAAAATTTTTATCATTCGTTTCAAGTGAGATACTTTTATATGTCAGTTCAGTAAAAACTAAACAAATCGGAATAATTTTATATTTCGATAATAAATTTTTTTAGCATCATAGAATTGAATTATAATGACCCAGAGTCATGCTGGTAGAAATATATTTAAAAACATGTATAATTTCTAAAGTTAAATTAACTTGTAATAAACTTTATTACTCAAAAGTTAAAAGAGGAAAATTGGATGCTCTCAAATTATTGAAATACTATTTGAAACTTTATAGCCTTTTTTGCAATAACAGACCTAGAATAGTTCAAAAAACTTGTAGCTGTGTTATTATGTTAAATTACCCATTGGAAACTATACAAGGAAAAAGAAATGAAGAATTGTAATAACTCATTACCAAAATTTGTCTTAATAAATTGTAAGAATTTTTCAATAAAGCATCTAAAGCTTAAATATGTCTTTCTGCCACTCGAATTTGAATCCATGTGTACTTATTTCTCTAGTAAATAATTTAATGATCACAGAATTACCTCAACTTCATACTTGAACATTATAATGCTATTATTATTATCATCAGCCTATCATATTTTTATAAAGATATTTGCTAAGAAACATATTCTAAATATCTGAATTTCTACTCTCATCCCCTCTTGTACTGAAAACACTATCAAGCTTGAGATTTTAATAGAGTGGTTTAGAAGATTTTAAAGTTATTACCGACCAGCTCACTATTTTCTACCCTATAACTTGATTTCTGAGCATTAAAAGTTAAAAATCTCACAAAAATGTCTTATTTTATTATCTACTGAATAACTCATCAAAATCCATCCCGTACTTCTCGGTAACCTAGAATATTGTAATTTACCATATCCTGCATGGAGCCGAATGAATGAAAGAAGCAGTAGTATTTGATTTTCGATGCTTAGGCCTCGTTGGGCCCGTTACATTCCACCATAACCCCAAATTATTCTGGGTCGAACTTTTTTACGAATACAAGCAGCCTCGTTACTTACACGTCAATGAAATTTTCACTTGGAAGCTTCGGCATGTGTCACACACATATTCTAGAAGTATGAATGGACCACATATTTTGACAGAAATTTGTATAATTGCGTTGTTACAATAGGAACTATTTACAAGTGTATAGCACGCATCTCGCCATCTGTTGAGTAACTTCATGACTCATGTTTCAATTTAATCAGGTTTCTTTAATATTTTAAACATGATTACGCATTTATCATTTAATTGACAGTTAATCCTGGTTGCTATATCCTAGAATTATTAAGTGGTTCAGGTTTTTCGGTACATAATTTTGAATTTTTGGGTTTACCTTTGGTACTGGATTCTTTAATTATTAGAGATAAAAAAAAGCCTAGATAGGTGTTAATATATTTTTTTTTTCTAAAAGGTGCTGTATTTCTCTAAATTAAGAGAGAACATATTCTAATATAATAAATTAGACTTTTTTTCTTGTTGAATATAAAATCCGACTGACTTGAGAGAACTGTAACAAAACAGTATTGGTTAACTTCATTTCCTAGAGTTTTGTTTATCATCTAGATAAATAAAATGTGTGGTTACTGCAATCGGTCCTTATGAAATATTTTTTTCAAATAGTTATAAATGAAACACTGTTACACACATAGATTAATTACCTGTTAATTTTAATTAATTTAGACATTAACATAATACACATAGTTTATAAATTTCCGATTTAAGATCTCCTTGACTATTTGAACATATTTTCATTATCTTGCCAGTGGATTGTCAATATTATTTTGCACATAATTCAAAACCAAGGCTACTTTCTTGAGTTTTTCTCCCATAATATATTCCAATAGTTTAAAAATCATTGGTGTACCAACAGTTTTTGACCCTAAGCAGTTTTTTTGTTATAAACTTAATTTCTCTCCTTGGAGAGATAACTCTAATTGTAAGATTATTATAGGTTATTTTAAAAGTGAGGTTCCGCAACACTTCGGTTTTCTCCAGTTAATAAGTCTTTGGTGTGTTAATACCTATTTGTCTTTTTATAGCTCATCTACCTCCATTTCCGAATGACTTTAGAGGGGAGGTAGATCAAAAAGTACAGTACCTAAGACACCTATGATAGATCTTCTGAGCAAAGGTGCTGTAAGTACTATACCAACGACAAAATAAAACTTGTGGCTCAGAAAGTTTAGCATAAGAGAGTCGTTGTAGGTCTTTGCTGCATCAGGCTACTTCTAACAATTACATATAATAAAGACATTTGTTTCGATAACAGCCTCAGGATCCACAAGGATAAATTTGATTTGAACAACTGTATCTAGGTGGGAATTTCGATTATTTTTTTTTAAACTAGTTTGAATCAAAATCATTTAGCCTTGTCAGTCGGTGAGTTCACACTGAACTGATACAATAATCAAGTAAAATATACATAACAATAAAAGCAAAATACGAAATTAAAAATTTTTGGATCGATATTTTCTTAAAATAAAATTTCTCCTAGTATTCAATTTTTGTGAAATTGCTGCTATCTTCAAAGTTTTATAATAATAAGCTTTTTATCCACATTCTGAGAACTGAAAAGGTTTCATATAAAGGTATCTCTGCAACATCCGTTACCCAAAATTTTAACTCGGTAATTACTTTGAATAAATTTAAAAACAAGGGATGAATTTGTAACGCGATGTACTCAACGTGGTATTCAAATATCAAAAATTAAACTAAAATTATTTGCTTTTATTAAAACCCTTTTCAGTTTAAGGATAAAATAATTATAAAAGTAAAAGCCTTCATATTCATTACCATCTAATATGCCTGAGTTCTCTGATCATTTTGGAAACAGATTTAAGTAAAATAAAATAAAGTATAATTATTTTACTTAGATGTTTAATGCGAAATTTAATTTTGAAAGGAATTAATTTCAATTCACATTTAGAAGTATTATTAATTTTACAATCAGACTTTTTAAGGTTATCATTAATCCCACAAATCTGTAAATAATCACACAGTATTTGGTATTCAACCTAACGATAATTAGCAATTTTATTTAAAACTTTTAAGTACAAAAAAACCCCGCAAAAAACAAATGGAAAAGGAGATACAGTCAAATAGGCTGAAAATTTGGTATATTATACTTCATGATATACTGATCAAAATTTCTCATAGGCACAGCGTTTGAAAATAGCTAGTTTTTGAGATATGAAGGGACAAATGTCGCTAATTACAGCTTTTACAAAAATCCTAGTTGTAGCTAATATATTGCTTGAAGACTTGCTTCAAGTTGCATATATGGAGACACCTTTACTCTCCCATACATGCTCATGTAACATGTTACCCTCATTCAAGAGCAGATGGGCAAAACGTGTTTTCTTTTTTACGATGAACAAACTATATACAATTATAACTATAAGAAATAAACTTGCAATATTAATATAAAGGTTTATGGTATCGTTCACAAGTGCCATTTTACCGAAAACCTGTCTTCTAAGTCCGAAAATTATAGTTGGTTGATTCGATTCGTAATGGCGTCTAGAAAGTTTATGAAAATTTTAGAGAAGGGCCGGCAAAAATTGCAGAAGTTATGAACAAATTAGTAAAAAAAATAGTGCTTTGGTTTTTTGCAAATATCTCAAAAATTATCTGAAATTTGAAAAAAGATCATTGAAAAGCACGAAATTTCTTAAAAATCTCCCGGAACTATACCGACAATATTAATCATTTTAATTTTGGGGTGAAAATTAGGCTTAAAATGGGTAGTGACGTTCCCGCGCACGTTGACCAAATCAGACACTTTTTTTTACCCCAATTTTTCAATTAACTATGTTTTTGTTAACTAGTTAATTTCTCCTAGTGGAAAACCCAGATAATTTTTAATATAAAGAACTTGTGATTTTTTCACTTCCTGGAGCTATTCCTTGAAGGCCTTAGAAAAGATTCCCGTTAGAAAAATTAAAAATTTTTGATTTTTCACCTTTTTATTAACAATTGAAGGCATTAAAAAATTACAAAACAATCTAAAAAATTTTTTCTTATTGTTTCGGTTTTTTTTTTATGGCTAAAAGCTATATCATAATATATCCTTTTAATTTTAACTGCTTTTGTTTACAAAATTGTTATAAACAAATGAATTGTTTAAAAGATTCTTACCTTTTTAATAGTCTCTGGTGGGGAGCACTTGCCACTTCCCTCCCCTACGAACTTCTCCCCACCCCAAAGACGGTTAAAAAGGAAACACAAAAGAAAACGGTCTTTATTATACATGTAATTTTGCTATTGTTTTCATACTAATAAACCTTTATATTAATATTGCAAGTTTACTTCTTACGGTTATTGTTTTATGCAGTTTGTTGATTGCAAAAATGCAAACGCGTTTTGCCCGTCTGCCCCTTGTGCCCCCTCCTTCAAAAAAATTCCTGAATCTGCTCTTGAATGAGAGTAACGTGTTACATGAGCATCTACGAGAGCGTAAAGGTGTCTCCCTATACGCAACTTGAAGCAACTCCTCAAGCTATATAGTAGCTGCAACTAGGGTTTTTGTAACAACAGAAATTCTGGAGGTTTGTCCTTTCATATCTCAAAATCTAGCCCTTTTCGGACGTTGCACCTATGAGAAATTTTGATCAGGACATCGTAAAGTATAATATAATTTTCAGCTCATTTGACTGGGGTTACAGTTCCTTTATTTAGTGCGGGGTCCCTTAAGTCTATATTTTACAGGTATGTGTTGTTACTTATATTTAGTTTAGAATGTTATTTTGACAGTTAAAATATATAAGATACTTAAAAGTCAAAATAGTTTTAATTTTAGCAAGCTGATGTTATTCAAATAATTAAGGACTAAAATTGTTGGCTTTTTAAAATCGCTACTGAATCTATATATTAAAAAAAAATTTAGATACATGATATCTCTATTTTGGTTAATTCTAATCAAAATTTAGATGAAAAGAAAATATTTAATGATGGTAAGTAAAACTCGACTTTTAGGATTTTATAATCAATCTGCAAAGGCTTTATTGGTTATTCTGTCAAATAAGGCTCTTTTCTTTATTACCGTACTAAAATTTTGTATTCACAAGTTTTAAATAAAATTGCCAATTATCATCAGGTTTAATACCAAATACTGTGAGGATATTTACGAAGATGCGGGATTAATAGTCTGATTGTAAAATTAATGAAACTTTGAAATGTGAAATATATATATATATATATATATATATATATATATATATATATATATATATATATATATATATATATATATATATATATATATATATTTAAATTATAAATCTAGATAAAGAATTATGAAAAAAACTTCATTTGAACATAGGTCTGCAAATGTCCCCATTTGCTACAAGCCTTTAAAAACAGTATCATAAAAGTTGTTGTTATTTAATCTCTTAGAATTTATTTATAATAGAGAAATTCACTTTTAGATGTAAGCTACTGTTATTGGAGATCACTTTTTAAAGATACCAGGTGACCCATATTCGGACCAGTGGAGTGGGAACAAAGGGATGGGTAATTATTTATGATTATATTTTTTTTCACCAAGCATATTTTCGCTATTTTTTATATAAATTATGGTTCTGAACATTCTTGCTCAAAAGAGGTCCTCAAGGTAAAAGGTCGTATACTTGACCGTTTTCGAGATAAGCGGAATTTTTTTTAATATTACTTTTATTAATAATATCACCGACAAATCAATAACAAAATATTAACAAACACTGTGCTTAAATGTTTAAATCATTTTCTTTTATTATTAAAAGTAATATAGTAGGCGTAGATAATGACTTCTGTTAATTTCAATGCATCCTCAAACTCGTTTTCTCATAGATCATCTAACTTTTCTACAAATATTAGGTTTATTCCTTTTAACTGCGCAACCTGCAAACACTCGCTGCTCCAGTTCTTCAAAACTATAAAGTGGTACTTCGTGTACTAAGGCTTTTAAGTAATACCATAAAAAATAATCAATTGGATTGAAATCTGAAAAACGAGGTGGCCAAATTACAGGAGCCCCTCGTCCTATCCATTTATATAAACTTCATTTAAATGTGTCTTCACATTAAGATTGAAATATTGTGGAGCCTCATCTTGCATGAAGTACATATGTGTCCTTAGAGTATAAGAAACGTCATCAAGCAGGTCTTATAACACATTTCGTAGAATCTCCAAGTAAGTTCCGAAATATTGCTGCCAAGAGATATTAATGAAAAGTTTTTCTGACGCTTTGATTCGAAAATTGCATACGGATTTTCATCAAAAAAATATTTTTCCCATAATGTTGGGCTCTCGATGCTATTTTTGTGTTCGCCATCTACAAAATTGCATTCTGAGTTCAAAACCTTCGGGTTTTAGAGCATGAATTCCTTGAATGTGGTATTGGTAGAGACATTATCCAGGCAGAATTTCTAAAACTGAGCTTTTTGGAATACCTTCTTTGATAACTAGCCTCCTGATGTTTATCACTAGTTAACGTGCACTATCTGTATACCATATAGCGAATTTCTTGCTGAGATTTTCAATGGTGTTTCTGTCCCCTTCGACTCTCTCTACAGTTTTGACTGTTCGAGTGGTACGTGGTATACTAATTGAGTCATCTAATTTAAAAGATCCTTTTTCAAAACGTCTTCTATGCAAATTAATAAAAAATTTAATGCATGGAACTTGTCTGTTAGGGTATATTTCCTGATATAATTTTAGCGCTTCGCCAGCATTTCTGTTTGCTTCTCTATATAAAAAATGCATTTGTGCAATTTGCTGAAATGAATAATTATTTATTTTCAGCTTTTAGCGAAATTCTTAAATAGTAAAAAATCACAAATAACTTAAAAAAGTGACTTTTTATTTAACAAGCTCAAATGCATTTCAATTAAGGGAACTCTGATTTGTTGCTAAGCGCTTCATACCTTTTGCGTCACATTTTTAGGTGATTTTTTGAGCTATTGGTAGAAGCCACAAGTGTATTTAAGAATGTACCAAATGTACTAAGTACGAGTATGTTAGTTTCTTTAGTAAAGAGTATAAAAGCATAACTATGTTTCAAAATGGCTCTCAAGCACCTTCTTGTTTTTATTATATAGCCTGTTTAATGCATGAACTGAAGTCACCCTTCAAGTCTGTTTATCTCGAAAATGGTCGACTATACGCCTTTATACCTAGAGAACCCTTTTTACGTAAAAATATGTTCAAGAAACCATAATTTATTTTAAAAATCTGGCCATAAATATTTAACCACCCCTTGGTTCCCACGCCGCTGGTTCCAATATTTAAACTAATTTCTTAATATTAATATTCAAACTGGTTTTTGAAGAATTCTCCAAATCTAAGAACTTTTTGTTGTTAAGTTTATTGTGGTTTATAACTTTGGATATAGTGGGTTATTATTGCTACCTTCAAAACATTTCGTGGTAGACTACTACTTGCTTAATACTCAGTTCAAATAATTTATGAATATCATAACTAAATTAAAATTTAAAGTCAAAAAATAAAATTTTTACTAAAAAATTGAAGCGGTTTGTAAAAAAAAAACGCTAAAAACGGAAAATATTAATATAAATTTTTATATAAAATTAAAATTTTTGAAGTCGAAGAAAAATTATTACTAAATGAAACAAACACTACTAACACGAGTTAAAAACAATTTACAGTAAAAAAGCCAGTTCAAATAAATCTTCTGTGTAAATTGTATTTTGTCCAGTATTAATTTGGCATAGAATGTAAAAATTTCAATTTCATATAAAAATTTATATTGTTTTTCGGTTTTTAGTATTTTTTAGAAGTCGAATAAAATTTTTTATAGTTTTTTTTTGATGCAACGTTTTCTACTTTTACTATCCTTTTCACACCAGTGGCGTATCCAAGATGGGTGGCAATAGCCCCCCGTCAAAAGCTTCGAATTCGGGAAAATAGTCCCGACTCTGCCTCTTACACCAGGAATATGAATGCTGTTGGTATCTCCACCCCCTCCGTCGCCAACTCGCGTTTGCTTGCGATCGCTCCCCCCTCCTCTAGAGTTTTGAATTCAGGAAAATAGACCCGACCCTGTCTCTCATTTAGGAATGTAAAAGTTGTTAGCATCTCCCCCCGCCGTCAACAACTCGCGTTCGCTTGCGATCGCCCCTCTCCAAGAGCTTTGAATTCAGACAAATAGATCAGACCCTGCCTCTTACCTAAGAATGTGAATGTTGTTGGCATCTTACCCCCGTCAATAACTCGCTTTCGCTTGTCCTCAAGATTTTCAATTCAAAACTGCCTAGCGTCTCCCCCATCCCCCGTCGATAACTTGCTTTCACTTGCCATACTGTATTTTTATCATATCACCGTCACCTCCCCCCGCCCCAAAGAGAGAGGCTGGAAGCCATTAGTGACACTTTTCTGTTTTCACCTCGCCATAATTACGAAAATCATCCAGCATAGTTATCAGACCTACTTGCTATCATCATTGAAAAACATGTAGTAAAGGTAGATGAATATTTAAATATCGTAGATACATATCGCTAAGCCGGAAATTTGAACTAATTCTAGTATGTAGTACTTAGAAAAACTAGAAAATATTTTTCTCAGAAAACTTACTTGATGGAATTTTTTAAATAATTTTTTGACAAATTAGTACCTACTAAATACTGAAATGTTTACTTAGTTTTGCAAGTTAGAACCCCCACAGGCCTGTATAATAAGTCTCGTAAATTAACAAATGATTAAATGGCAGGTCCTTTCATTGTTTAAGGATAAACAGCGAACACTAGAAAATGTCTCTACCTAACAATGAAAGAAAATACCATTTATTTGATAATGTTATGTTCAACATAATAATTAATTTAATTTTATTATTACTTATTACCCTTCATTTCAACGCATTACACCACCTATTTTGTAGTGGCGTCATTCCGTCAGAAAAAGACATATTTCCTTTGGGTCTCTAAATGGGTATCAGTATGCGCTTTTAAGCGGTTAGCGTCTATAATAAAGCATTTTTTGAGGTGTGTTTTCTAAATTGTAAACAAATGGAAGTGAGATGGAGTCACATCTGAATTATACAACTGATAGTCGAACTCAATGGAATTACATTTAAGAAGGCTAAATGACAAACTAAAACGTTCTTGAACAATAGTCATGTATTCAATAAGAATTACTTTTTCCTAATCCCAAAAAGTGACCACAAGCTTTTCAGCTAAAATTTTTTTGTGTTTTTAAGGGGGAATCCTTATGAACCCACAGGATGAACCCTGCTGAACTGAATTTTCAATGAATTTGACTGGGATCCAATTTCCATTTGGTTGGTGCGGGTGCAACTCATCCCTCTGTATCTCAAAAACTATTAACTTTTAGACTTTGTGCCCATAGAAACTCTTGATCAGGATATCTAGACCTACAACATACTGAATTTTCAACGAATTTGACCGTAATCCAATTTCCATTTGGTTGGTACGGGGTCCTTTGCTCGAACGAACATTGAATGTCGCGTGATACTTTTGACTGTGATTACCCCCTTAAAATAAAATTGATCCTCGCCATTATATATGACGATCATTAATTCATGTATATTTTTGGACCATTATGTTCCTTTGTTAAAAATCTTACGAGACTATGATGATCCAGTTTCAAAAAACTTTTTTTTTCTGTTAAAGTACCTCACAAAACACAATATAAAAATATTAAAAGATAAAAATAAATGACATCATACTGGCAATTTTCACAACTGTGAGCATAGTTCAACCCTACTTCCTAACCCATTAAAAAAAGTCTATACTGTTAAAAAAGGACACAATATTCTAGTTAACATAAAAAGCATGTAAAAAGTCGATCGTGACATGGTCCAGTAAACAATTATCTCAGTTATACGACTGATTCTATTTACTAATGAAGTTTAATTGCTTGTCCAGAATTAAATCTTTACTTTCCAAATTAAAAAGTAAACAAATTATTTCCTTCTGTTTTAGGCCCAGAACCGTCGAATGCGAACAGTGACGAATTTATTTCTTCTTAACCTCGCTATCTCCGATCTGCTTCTAGGAGTTTTGTGTATGCCGTTCACTCTTATCGGAGCTCTACTTAGGGATTTTGTATTCGGGGAAGCTATGTGCAAGCTGATACCATTTTTGCAAGGTAAGTAATAAAACTTTCATATTTGCCTTTTAAAGTAATTTTTTTATAAGTCGAGATAGCATTATGTTAAAGTTTACTTTAATAAATTTTAAATATTTGGCTTAAGTCGGCGCCAAACTAATATTTGACAAAATGTGATTTGCATAAACAGATTAAAGATACTTTATTTGTAATTACTTTCTTACTATAATTTGTATTTATTAGTAATTATTTATTTCATTTAAAAATAATTTGGCGCTAACTTCAAAAATTTCAATTCCATATAAAAATTTATAGTTATTTTTCACTTTTTAGCGCACTTTTAGAAATCAGTTCAATTTTTTCATAAGAAATTTATTTTTCAATTTTTAGTTTTGAATTCATTAAAATATCCATAAATTATTTGAACTAAATACTAATCGAGATCAGTCTACCTCGCAATGACTCCAAGGTAGCAAAAAAGTACCCATTTTATCTAAAGTTGTAAATCACCCTAAAATGAACCACTAAAAATTTTTTGATTCTTAGAGATTTCCAAATACCAGCGAAATTGTGTCAAACAAATATTCATTCTGTCATAGCCAATTCACTATCTTAAATTTCAAATTAATTTTAAATTGGTAATAAATGCCCCAAAACCTTTCAATATCGATATTTAATGAGGTTGAGAAATACATTTTTTAGCTCGATATATTTTATGCTGCATATTGAGTTTGTATAGGCCCCAAAAATCCCGCAATATCAGTTTTCAGTCCCTCATATCGTATCTTATCAACCTAATAGTTGTAAAAAATTAATTTCGTATTCGTTATGCACGACCTCGAAAACCCCCTAATACCAAATCTAAAAAAATGCGAATAAGGTAAAATTTTCAACCCACCTTATTCGATCCGCCATATTGAATATGAAAAAAATAATTTTGAAGTCATAATAAAATCTAAATCTAAACCCTTCAAAGTCCCTAGTAACTATTATGAATGAAATCCGGAAATTTCAAATTTCTAGATCGTCATATTGCATCTGACATATTAGATTGACTTTAAATAATTTTTAGCCCACTATATTGGATCAGCCATATTGAATCCTGAAAAAATACTTTTATATTCATAATTTTCACCCTCAAGAACCCCCTATATTAGTTTTGAAGAAACTCGAAAAATGTAAAATTTTTAATACACCAGAATGAGTTTTTTAAAAAATATTTTAAATTTTAAATTAATACTAAGAGAAATTCCCCAGTATTGATCTTTAACAAAATCGAGAGATGTAGAAACTTGAATCCGCCATATGCAATTTTCTTAAAATAATTTCAGATTCGTAATGTGCGATCCCAAAAACTCCCCCATATCAATTTTGGATAAAATCGGACAAAATTAATTTTTTCGTCCGCCATATTGGATCAGCCATATTGAATTTTTTAAAAATAATTTTAGATTCGTTATGTGCGATCCCAAAAACTTCCCTATACCAATTTTGGACAAAATCAGACAAAGTTGATTTGGTCCGCCATATTGAATTTTTTAGAAATATTTTGGCTTCGTTATGTGTCACTCCGAAAACTCCCTCACACCAAATTTGGAGAAAATCGGACAAAATTAAATTTTCTTGTCCGCCATATTATATCCTCCATAATGAATTTTTAAAAATAGTTTCAGAGTCGTTGTGTACGACCCCGAAAATTCCCTCATACCAATTTTGGAGAAAATCGGACAAAATTAATTTTTTTGACCGCCATATTGTCAGCGCCATCTTGAATTTTACTACACCAATTTCATCCAAAAAAATATGGGACCACCGCAGCAACCTGAACTAACCTGAACATAACGTAAGAAATTTCTTTCAAACCGGTGCAGCCGTTCCGGAGTAATCGGTGTACATACATGAAAAAAATACATAGTCGACAAATTGAGAACTTCCGTCTTTTAGAAGTCGATTAAAAATAGTAGCCACGTGATTAGCATTATCTGTCAAATTTTAATTCTTTTCCAAAAAAATTCAAAGGTCGTCTTAGTTTCGACAATGCTGCTTCATTACAGACATATTTTGTTTATAGTAATGTTTTTCTACAAAATCCAAATAGGGGTATTAAAATTTGGTCACATGTGATGCAAAGTTTACTTTTTTTTGACCCTGTATAAGGTAACTTCCTAAAATAACTATTTTTGAAAACGTAGTTTGTGTCTAAAAGTAATACACATTAATATTAAGAAACTTGTTTAATTGAAAACACTCAAGTTTTCTAATAAAAAAATCTTAATAAAAAATTAAACACATTTAAAATTCCACCTTTTTAATTCATAACAAACTTTTTTTGATATTTGCATATTAAATCAAAAACAATTCAAAAACTTAAAATTTAAAATAACATTTCTGTGTGCCTTCCATTGCGTTCAATACAAATAATTGTTTTTCTTAACATATCTTTAATGAAATTTCAGACACTACGGGGTCTTATTTCTAAAATACAGTTTCGAATCACTATTTCCAAATGCGTTACTAACGACACTGTGTACTTGATTATAATGTGTATTACTTTTAGACACTAACTGCGATGAAAAACAAATAAACTTTGTTTTATATGTGGCCAAATTTTAATAGCCGTATTTGGATTTTGTAGAAAAACACATATTTAATTTGGCGCTACTTTAAACAAAATATGTCTGAGATGAAGCATTGTCAAAACTAAGGAGTTTTATTTAGGTTGCGTTGAGTCTTATTTTGCAACAGTGGTGCAATTTACAAAAAATGGGGAAAAAATTTAAATTATCTTATACAGCTGCATATGGGTTAAAAATTGCATTCAGGGAAACTTTTTTAATCAAAGTTTTCGAGATATTGAGATATAAATCCACTTATGATTTTTTTTTGGAAAAAATTAAAATTTGATAGATAATGCTAATCACGTCACTGCTATTGTTTTGGTCAATTTTTATCTCGATCGAAGCAGAATTTGACGCCAAAATCAAATTTGAAATAAAGCTATCAATTAAAAAAATCCCATATGATGCAGACTTTACTGGCCACACTGTATGTATCGTCTTTTAGGGCTTTCTTCCCGGTACTTGAACTATACTAAACTTAAAGAGAGTTTCGTTAGACAAAATCTACCTACTTTTATGGCTGTAACTCTTTATTGTTAAGGTGTATTGGAATTATCAGATGTTTATCTTTAATAATGATTTCTTGAAAATTTTGTTAGTTATTAGTGTTTATAACTGAAATGCTTTTAGAGATTTTTTAAATTCTGACTGTTCGAGTAAGAGTAATATATAATTTTTGTTTCGAAATGGAGAAGTTGGGTATTACTTAAATCGATAAAGTGATTATTATCAATGCAATGGGCTGACATACCTTTAAATTTTTCTTTATTTAATATGGATTTTTTATAATCTTTCTCCCACTTCAGCCCATGTATACAGCTGGGTTCCTTAGAATATATTTTCTATACCTCTAACCTGTCCTGTTTGTTATTGTTAACTAATATCCTACCCATATTTTCTTTATTGATGTTCATTGTTTTACACTCTAAATCGTTTAATTTACTCATTTATATATTATTATCTATTATCATATTTGTGCTATAGAATTCCTGTGTTAACAATTTTTTCTCTTTCTTTTTTGGAGAATATCTATTAAGTTTTCTTTGTATCCGTTTCTTTTTCGCAGTCTATTTTATAGTACAAAGTTTTTTATTATAGTTTTCTTTGCTTAATAGAAAGGTAAATAGTCTATGTATTAGAGAGTGGAATGGAGCCAAGATTGTTTAGATTTAGACGGGATGAATGTATCTCTTGTAGTTGGTTTTCTATACATGTGAATTTCTAAAGATGCTACACTTCATTTTTTTTTTGGAAAGCACAGAGTGTAAAATTTTATTAAAAAAATTAATGAAGTTTATAAATTTTACAAGTAGAGCTAACTAAAAGGGGCCATGTAGAAAAAGTTCAGTTAGTGAGCAAAGCTTTAACACCTCAGTGAAGGGAGGTCCTGTAAATTTAGGGAGCCAGCAGCTTCACGTCAGTTAAACTGCAAAATGCTATTGAGGGTTTTGATACTTTTGAAATTGGATGTACGTACTAACATCTATTTAATTTAACATATGCAAACATCTATTAATCTTACTCTCAATAGAATTTAACGAAAAAACACTTTTTGTAAATGGTGTTAACTCAAAAAAGTTGTTTTCTAGATAGACAGAAAAATTTAGAATATGAGTTCAAAAAAATTTAGCACATTAAGTTAATGTGATATACTGGACAAACTAGGTTAATATAAAATCTTCGACGTAAATAAACTGTCAACTTAGGCTTCTTGTTAACAATGTTTATATTAAAATATATTCAAGCCCTTTTTGAGGCTATGCACCGCATAGAACGAGGTTACATGTGCGTGTCATAGAAAAAATAATAACTAAATCTTAGCGAATTGCCATATATCAAGAATTGCTGAATCTAAGTTTAATATAACCAATACCACAGACTTTTGCCCAATCGTGATCACGCTTTGTCACAAGCGTCACTATTTAAAATTAAAGCTCAGTTAACTCAAATATATTAAATTATTATTCATAAATTAATAACCATTAACTATTAATCACAATTCATAAATAATAAATTTCCATTTTCCTTAATTAAAAATCATTAATGAAGTCCAAGGGGCTGGTAAACCAAATAGATATAAGTCCTAATCTTTGGAGAAGTTAATTAACTGTTAATGACCAGTAGCTGGAAAATTTCTCAATAAGAGCTTATCTGATCCCTCGATGTAATTCTGGTCTACAGAATCAAGACTTTGGTGAATCATAAGGGCACTCGAATCACCACCCGAGTGATCAGAGAAAGAGATCTATGGTGTATAAAAACTCCGGTCAGAAAGCCAAAATATAACTTATGCCACAATAACTGGAAAAATACTGTGGGTCCAGAAAGTAAATTCCTGCAAGGAAAAAAATAAACATCAAGGGAAGGTATGTAAAAAAAGAATCCTAAAATAAAAATTAAAGATCTAAAACACCAATAGGGTACATAGCTTACTGCAAAGCTAATTGCTAGTTTGATTAAAATTCAAATTCCAAAATAATAATAAATTAGGATATTAAAATATCCCCTCGTAGAACATTATAGGAAGTGGTTGCCCAAATTGTAAAATGTAAAACTAACACAAATATACCAATTAGGTGCTTAGTAAATGTCAAAAATGAAAGGACAAGGTAAGGAAATTTTCCTAAAATGAAACTAATTATTAATTTCGTAACCTATGACTGAAAGTATTATTAGATTAAAAAAAAAATACATAAGAAAATAAATCTATGAACTTGGAATTAAGAATAGCAAATTTATCTTCCTATAATGCGCTAAAGTTACTGGAAAATATGCATATGCATATTTTGCCATTATAGGCTCTTAGTTTGAAGTCAGTAATTTGATCTGTTAGAAACATCACTATTTAACTACAAATTAATTAATATTCCTTATTTATAAGAGACAGGCACTTTCGGCTTAAAATAAAACCAGGCAAATTTACCGAATAAATTATATCAGTAATATAAAAATATTTTTTCGGATATCCCAAAATTATGGATAATATTTTTTGTATAAAATGTAATTGCAGGTTCAAATATACATCATAAATTAAATAATTCACCATCAAAAAAAGAAGCTGATATCGTTTGAATGTTTGAATGTGATGTGATGTTATGTCCTAATTCAATTACTTTCCGAAAACTCTAAACCAAATATAGTGGTGCGAAGAAGAAGAAAAGAGAAAATACAACTCGTAATAATTACAGGAGATTTTAACGCAAAAATTGGAAAGAAAGAGCAGGGAGATACACATTATATTGGCCACTTCGGGCTGGGTGATAGAAACGAGAGAGGGGGAATGTTATACAACTACCTGAACAACGAAAACCTATTTTGCCTCAATACCTTTTATAAAAAACCCAAACAACCTAAGTGGACCTGGATCAGCCCAGACAAAACAACTAAAAATGAAATAGACTATATTCTCTCTAATAGGAAAAACATATGTACCGACATGACAACACTGAATAAGTTTTATACCGGAAGCGACCACAGATTAGTACGAACGAAGATCAAGATACACATGAGAACAGAACGCAACAAGCTCATCAAACAAGAATGCTATCCAACCACGGAAACCCTGACACAAAAACAAATCAACTATCAAAATGAATTAGAAAAAAGACTAACACCAATAGAGACAATAAAGCAAATGCAAATAAACGTACTAGCCACGAAAGTAAAAGAAACCATAAGCACATCGGTTAAAAAAGTCTGCTCAAAATCATAAATAACAAAGACCTCCAAACTACAACCAAATATCTTGAGACTTCTCAAAGAAAGACGAGAAAGGACAGATCGAACAACAGACAGTTTCAAAACTCTAAACAAGGAAGTGAAAAAAGAAATTAGAAAAGACAATAGAAATTACACCAATAAACTAATAAAAGACACAATAAGTGAAAACTGCAACATGAAAGTACTAAAAACAAAAAACTCAAGAGGCAAAACAAGAATAATAAAGATAAAAAAACGCGAAAAACGTGACCGTCCAGGACGAAAAGGAAATAAGCAGAGCCATAGAAAAATTCTACACCAAGCTATACTCGCCACATGCATAACAAGAGCAACAACGAACAAAAAGAACCATACTCAACATAGGCTCAGAGGAAATTCCAGAAGTAACAAACTCAGAGATAAGAATGGCACTAAATAAGTTAAAGAACAATAAATGTGCAGGAGAAGACAAAATTACAGTAGAGATGCTGAAAATTTGCAGCAGAAAAATAAAACAAATATTGAAGATTCTATTTAATAAAATAATTGAAGAGGGAAAAATTCCACAGGATTGGTATAACTCCGAAGTAATCTTAATATTCAAAAAAGAGGACAATAGAAATATTGAAAACTACCGAACAATATCCCTACTATCACACACCTACAAGTTTTTAACCAAAATCATAACCAAACGCATAACAAAAAAACTCAATTTTTACCAACCTGTCGAACAAGCTGGATTCAGAAAACACTTTAGCACCACAGATCACCTGCACACCATAAGAATACTAATTGAGAAGTGCACCGAATATAACGTACCCCTCCATATGGCTTTTGTAGATTTCCAGAAGGCATTCGACTCCGTCGAAATATGGGCAGTATTATAATCCTTAGAAAATGCAAGAATCGATTCAAGATACATAAACATCATAAACATATACGAAAATTCAATCATTCAAATAAAAATAGACGACAAGACGAAAACGAACCCTATAAAACTACAAAGGGGAGTGAGACAAGGGGACACTAACTGTCCAAAACTATTCACCCTAGTCATAAAGGACATTTCTAAGGAACTTCAATGGGACATCAAAGGTATAAACATCGACGGAATAAACTTGAACCATCTCAGATTTGCTGATGACATCATCTTAATAGCAAGTAATCTCCAAGAATTGAACGAAATAATACAACAGCTAAATGACGTATCCGCATCTGTGGGCCTTAAAATGAACTACAACAAAACAAAAATAATGAGCCACGAACAGGCAAACATAACAATACAGAACCAGAGGATAGAAAATGTCGAACACTATGTATACTTGGGTCATGACATCAGACTAGGGAAATCAACCAGGACGCTGAAATAAAAAGAAGAACACAGCTGACATGGGCCGCTTTCAGTAAACTTGCATACATCCTGAAAAATAATTCAATATCCATAAATCTAAAAAGAAAAGTATAGGACACATGCATATTACCGGTGTGGATTAGAGACCATGTCCCTCACCAAAAAGTTCGCTCAAAAATTAGAAACAGTCCAAAGAGCGATGAAAAGAAACATGCTTGGAATATCATTAAGAGACAGGATTAGAAACACCGAAATAAGACGCAGAACGAAAGTCAAAGACATCGTGAAGGAGGTTGCAAAGATGAAGTGGCGATGGGCTGGTCACATAGCCCGATATGAGGACAACAGATGGACACGAAAAATCCTGAAATGGAGACCGAGGGAGACAACAAGAAGCACGGAAAGACCTCAAAAAAGATGGGTAGACGACATAAGGACAATGGCGGGCAAACAGTGGATGAGATTGGCGAAGAATAGAGAAAGATGAAAACAATTGAGAGAGACGTACATCCAGGAGTGGATAGACAGAGGCTGACAAAGAGAGGGAGAGAGAGAGAGAATTTTTCTAATATAATATTTTTTTTTCTTCTTACAAATGGGCCATTTTAAAGAATTTTATAAAATTTTAGATGTAAATTTTATGGAGGTTTTGCTAAATTTTACAAAAAAAATTAACGAAAACTTTTAATTAGTGTTAAAATTAAATTTATGCAATACTTAGGTCCGATCTCCAACCAATTCATATCCATAAAACATTTACAAAAGGCATTTTCTAAGGGCCATTTTACAACCTTGTGACTATAAATTGGGTCTGTCTGAAAACATCTGACGTGATATTTTTATAATCCCTAGAGGAATCAACGTTCGACTATTCTTATAACACCCCTTATACATAATATCCGATTTAGAAAAACAATATCCAATTTAAACAATAAAAGATATATAAAAACTAAGAGAAAATCTAATACTTCTGATATTCTATATTCTCTTTTACGTAAACAGTTTTCCAATTTCAGTGCCACCTTTTTGTAAACCAGCAAAATAACGTAAAGTTTTACATGCTTCTTTATTTTTACAACTTTCAGGTAATAGTTGTATACTTAACAAATGTAGGAATGTAAAGCTATAAGGAGTCTGGATTTACTTCCTAAAGTTTTATTTTACTTTTAAAAAATAGACAATTATGAGAACTTTTTCATGGCTTTTATCATTTACATATAATTAGTTTGCAAAAATTATACATTAGTGTGGAAACTCTTATTTCCAACATTTGTTGTACAGTATACTATAGATCTTGATGGGTTTATCAGAAAAATCGATTTCTATAATTGTTTTTGTCTTGTCCGACTCATAGACGTGAAATTTCGTCAAATCTTAGCTAAAATTAAGTGGTTAAAAGACTTATTTGGGAAACAGAAATAATATATACTTAATAATCAAAGAGACTCAATTTTTTCTAAAAACAAGAGTTAAACACATTTTCGTGTGTCTATTTTTCTTTTTATATTTCAATGCCCAATAAATATATTATTTTCTTTGGAAATTATTTTATTTTTAAGTTTATCTTAAAATGTTTTTTAAAATGTTTGTAACATGCGGATTTGATGACACTAGAAGCTTATTAAACAGATTTTCTATATTTTGAATTCTAATAAATTTTTATACCATTCCTCGATTCTTAAGATTTTTGATAACTTGATAACCGTGAAATAATATTTTACGGACCGTTATAGGTAGGAAGAACTATAGATAATGCTTAATAAATATTGCTGCAGTCTTGAAACAAAATATTTTAAACTAGTTGAGGTTTACCAGAAATCGATTTTTGAGAGATAAAAGTATAATACTTTTATCCCCTCGTAAAAGTGAAAAAAGAATCCTAGTTGTGCTGCCATTGTTCATACTATCTAATCGAGGATTCTCTAATGAAAGGCCCACTTTCTTGCGAACTTATTCTTGTTCTAATTTCTCTTCATTTTTTCCTTTGTGCTTTAAATTTATTATTAACATATATCCAATCAGTAACTCAGATCAGTGATATACTCAAATACACAAATATATGTATGGCACTTATTGAATTTTCTTTTGGATAAGTATAGTGGTATATTTTTGAAGTCATTAGATGGTTATTAGAGATACCAACCTTGATGAGATTTAATATCAGTTCATTAAGAGGAAAAACATCAGTCACGTAAAGTATTAAATTTTGTCTCAAAACGATGTTTTTATCATTGTATTGTAAGTGAGATAATGTTAATATCAGTATTTGGGTATTAAGGCAGTTGGCTCGTATCAAGCAAGCCCGACTTTTTGAGTCATTTGATGAATTATCTTTAACACATAGAGCGTTTTTTATTTTAGTGACAAAATTTTTGAATTTTTCACTATTATCTGTTGAACTAAAGTCTGAATTATATTTGATTTAGTCTATAAACTCAGTGGGTTTTTGTAGGGACATGGTTAGTTCAGGTTTTTATGTGTTTTAATCCCCTGATGACCAATATAGAGAGAGATTCCAAAAAAATGGCCAGTCAATCTGTTATAACTAAAAAACTGTTAATCGTTTTTTCGTAAAATAAATATGAATTCACGGTTCCTAAAAATAAAACTGATTTTAAATTTACATAATAAAAACTATATTTACGAAAGACATAGATATACCTGATTTTGTTTTGAGGCAGATTTATGCAGGCAAAAATAATCCATTGTTCTAAAATATTTGTATTTTAACAACAGGAGTTTTGTCGTTTAATTTATTATTGTGGAAAACACTGGTTTAAGCTCTGGAAAATTATATGAAGAATATTTCTCATAACGAACAAGAAACTTTTAAAATTTATGGCTTTTGTAGTTAGCTTTTATTTGGCTCAAATGTAAATATTTGAGTATTTCTTTTAAAACAATGGCAAAAACTTTTCTCTATTAGGTAACATGACCAAGACAGAGAATGATTAGATCATCGGCGTAGGCCTATCGTTATAAACCAGCCTTGTTTGGTTAATTGAACAGATTATTTACCACAGGGTTTCACAGCAAAAGTGGTAAGACTCCTACTGGATAGGGCTGTAATAGATATATTGTTAAGTCCAGCTTAAGCATCCAACTGTTATAAGTTCAAAACCTTGTCATTGTGGGACATTGCCTACTGGATAGTGAGATCGCTCCCTCTATATCGATGAAAGCATTAAAGAGAGTTTAACGTTTCGACAATGCCTTTTTAACTCTTGTAACTAATCGATGTAGTGCCACGTCTGTCGATTTTCTAGTCTGCTATGTGAATTATAAGGGATGTATAGAGCTGTGCACCATTTTTCCCTCCTTAATGCGTCGGTCAAAAAAACTTTTCCAATATCTTTAGCAACATGCTGGCCAGGCTGGTAGGTCGCAATGACTTTGGATTTTTTCTGCCTCGGAAATAAAGACTACTTTTGTCTTTCTAAACGCCATCGGCTTGTATCCCTAGCCCAGGCACGGGGAGAATAAATAGCATTACGAGACGGCTTATTATAATATAAGAGGAATTTTGTAGAAGGGTATTATTATGCCATCTTTACCAAGTGAGTTGAAAGAGGCAAAAAAGATTTCCATCGGCCATTTTGGTTTCTCATATGTAGTCATGATATACTAACGGGAATTACTGTTGTTCTTCATATTTACCCTCAGACTTATTTGAGTCTGGAAAATGCACTTTTAGTAGCCACTTTAAGGTCACGCTTTAATTTTCTTAAGATAGAGCTAGTGCCCCAATTCAAGAACCAGGATTGTAGTATGCCTTCCTCTCATTCCCCTGTCAGTCCCTAAAAATTACTTTTATTAATTCTTATAAACTCAATTATTTTTATTACTTAAATCAATTACGAGACAAAAAAAATGAAGGCTCTTTATTGCAAAATATTACATCGGTTGAAATTTTTCCGTTTAAAAGTCAATTCTAATGTTTTTGGTGCCATACTGCTCTACAATATGTTAATTGTAAACCCTTTCGGTAAATATGAACGAAACCTAATTTTAGTGTAACAATTGGCAAAGCATACATTACTGAATTGCGTGTTGATTAGCCAATTAAGTATTACTTTGTTAAATTTTTTTTTGGTTATTAAATCAATAACATTTTTAACCACAAAATTCTTTTAAAATTGTAAGGAATTCCATTATAACTCCAAATTGGGCTAGAGATAATAGAAAGGTGCTACTTGTGTTCTTGTGATTTTGTAGGCATTAATATAAATACAAAGACATTCCATGAGAATTAATAGGATCTTATTGCTCATTTTTATGATATTAATTAGATTTCTGGGAATGAGTATTAAATGTGTGTAAAGAATTAGTCAAAAAATTCAAAAATACCCGAGAATACTGAGGAAGAGAATTATTTCAAGAAAATGAGTAATAATTATAAATTACATATTTAAAGTGAGGTTTAAATTGTAAAACTAAATGGATCATAAAATTTCAGAATATGTGAAATAGTTTAAATAGTAATTTTACTCTATTATAAAAATTAATTTCAGAAAACGCATTTGATAATCGCATTATCATATTTTGTTAAAACATATTAAACTGTTTAACAAAAATCAGAAAGAAAACTTACATAGTTTTAAAGTAATCCCGGTCATATCTTTGGGATATTCAGTTCAGGTCATCTACCTTCACTGAGTCCTAAAATTTCAATATATAATCTACTGGCTAGCATTAGACCGTTTTCTCCAGGAATTGCATTTTTTTTAGAACAGAGTCGAGAAAATGACACTCTTTGAAATTATTTCAATCAGAAACGAATCATAGGCAGATATGGAGATGAAAAGATGTTTTAAGAGGTTTCAAATATAATATTCAACTCTTTATCTTGAATATTAATCCGCTTCCCCGAAAAAAGAACACTTCTTGCAATCATATCGGTGGTGAAACAAGTCATAATATAAGTTTGGGGGTGCTGAGAGGTTTTACGCCTTTTGGACGCCATATTAGGTCCACCGTCTTAGTTTTTTCGAAAGACTACTCAGCATTTGAAAATATATGTCCCTATAAACATTTTAAACGCCCATAAGTTTCATTTTATTATGTCAAACCGGGATGGGTCCAGTTGAAATAATTTTTTTTGTTGGCAGAAATATTTCGAACACCATGTTATTTAAATTCAAATTCAATTAGAATTGTCTACTGAAAACAATTAAAATCAGATTTGAAAAAAATTACGTTTAAAGGGGAAATGAATTAACAAGCAGACTCACCAAAAGGATTTAAGACTTAGACCTGTAGTGGAGTGCCATAAGATTTAAGAAGGGAAAAATTTCGAAATCTAGGTTCTCTGAATGAATTGTATTGAAAGTATATGGAGTATGTCTCCAATACCGGCCTATTAAAAAAATGTTAAACTATTAAAAGTCTGCGCTGGTTGGTTTTTGCAGTAATTTTTTTGCAAAATATGAAAAAAATTAGTATATCGATGTTTAATTGACTTTAGGTCTTACATTACAAGTTATTATAAAAAAATAACTTAAAGTACTTAGTTTATGTTAATAACAAAAAAGTAAATAAATAAATAAAAACAAATCTTGACTAATTTTTAACATTTTGTTGGTAACCTTGTAGTTAATGAATCCTAAAAATCGATTACTATTTATATGAAAATTAAAGGATACATTTTCAAAAAATTAGGCAATTTTCATTATAATTATATATATATATATATATATATATATATATATATATATATATATATATATATATATATATATATATATATATATATATATATATATATATACAGGGTGATTCAAAAATCGATCACGAAACTTAAGGGGGTGATTCTACTTGACAAAATAAGGGTAGAGCTTCATATAATTTTTTTTCAAAATGTCATTCGTTTTCGAGTTACAAGCCGTCCAAGTTCAAGTTTTTATTTTTTGTTTTTTGAATTACTCGCTTACAGGAAAACCGATTTGACTAATATTTGAAAGATAGGCTAAGTCTTCTGCGCTTCATCATTTTAGTAACAATTCACATTGATTGTTTGCCGCTAGAGGGCACTTTACCTACATCAAAAATTGTTTTCTTGTCATAATTTTTTAGTGTTGACAGCTACAGTAGTTTTTGGCATAATTTCTGAAAGACTGATGCCAGGCCTTTAAAAAAGGTGCTCTTTATTTACATCGCTAAACCCAACGGTTTAGACGTAAATCACCCTTAAAATTTAAGTGGTAAATTTACTTTTCTCATTTCATTACCACCAGCTACCAGGTAAATAGCTATCAAAGTATACTAGAGCTGTCAGTTTAACATCAAATAAATTCGCTTTTTAAACTATTTAATTTATAATCTTAAAATAACTAATAATGGCTAATCACCAATATTCAAATATCGAATATTGTGATATCCATCATCATCAGCGTAGATTTTCACTAAATGTGTGGGCAGGGATAATAGGAGATTACCTTATTGGTCCTCATTTCTTTGATGGCCCATTAACTGGTGACGTATACTTAGATTTTATCCAAAATCGTCTCCCATTGTATCTGGAAGATGTGCCATTGGAAGTAAGGGCCAACATGTGGATCCTCCAAGCCCCACTTTAGTATACGTGTCCGACAGTATTTGAATGCAACGTATCCTGAGCGATGGATAGGACGAAGTGGACCATTGGCATGGGCAGCGAGGTCACCAGACCTTAATCCTATGGATTTTTTCTTTTGGGGTCATTTGAAACAATTGGTGTACGATATTCCAGTAATCAACGTCGAGGATCTTCGCTTCAGGATAATCGAAAAGTGCCAAATTATTAAAGAAACACCAGAAATTTTTCATCGAGTTAGGCGACATTTTTTGAAGAGTGTTAGGAAATGTATGGAAGAAAATGGGGGACATTTTGAGAATCTTTTTTAGTTTGTTTAGTACTGTTTCATTAATTTTTATCAATTAAATGTATATAATAATCCATAATATGAATATTTACTGATTAGCCATTATTAGTTATTTTAAGATTATAAATTAAATAGTTTAAAAAGCGAATTTATTTGATGTTAAACTGACAGCTCTAGTATACTTTGATAGCTATTTACCTGGTAGCTGGTGGTAATGAAATGAGAAAAGTAAATTTACCACTTAATTTTTAAGGGTGATTTACGTCTAAACCGTTGGGTTTAGCGATGTAAATAAAGAGCACCTTTTTTAAAGGCCTGGCATCAGTCTTTCAGTAATTATGCCAAAAACTACTGTAGCTGTCAACACTAAAAAATTATGACAAAAAAACAATTTTCAATGTAGGTAAAGTGCCCTCTAGCGGCAAACAATCAATGTGAATTGTTACTATAATGATGAAGCGCAGAAGACTTAGCCTATCTTTCAAATATTAGTCAAATCGGTTTTCCTGTAAGCGAGTAATTCAAAAAACAAAAAATAAAAACTTGAACTTGGACGGCTTGTAACTCGAAAACGAATGACATTTTGAAAAAAAATTATATGAAGCTCTACCCTTATTTTGTCAAGTAAAATCACCCCCTTAAGTTTCGTGATCGATTTTTGAATCACCCTGTATATATATATATATATATATATATATATATATATATATATATATATATATATATATATATATATATATATATATATTATTTATATATATATATATATATATATATATATATATATATATATATATATATAACTATTTTATATTTGTCATTTATACATTTGATTTATAAATGTAATAATTTCAGATTATTGCATTATCTGTAAGGGTTTTAAATAGCAATTGCATTCTAAATATACCACTGTGTAAATCCCCTTTTCTACCCTTATACGCTGCTCCATATCCCATTTTGCAAGAGCAAAAAAGCATTTATAACAAATTCTCTGGAGCTAATGCCAGGGACAAAATTAGAGGCCTTATTGCGTCATTTTCTTGTTGCAATCGCCAAGTTTCTGGTAAAATATCATTTCATAGCCATAACTAAACCTCAAGATGAACTCTTTTTAATGTTCAAAAGCTGCATTGGGTGCAGGGGTGGATCCATCCTCTCTCTTTGGGGAAGGGGGGGCGGCGATATCAGAAAAGTACAGTATGGCAAGCGAAAGCAAATTGTCGACGGGGGGAGAGACACCAGCAACATTCCCATTTCTATTGTAAAAGGCAGGGTCGGGTTTATTTTTCTGAATTTGAAGCTCTTGAATAGAGGGGGGGACGATCACAAAGAAAAAAAGTTGCTAATAGGGGGAGGATGCGAGCAGAATACACATTCCTAGTATAAGAGGCAGAATCGGGTCTGTTTTCCTGAACTCAAAGCTCTTGGGAAGGGGAGGGGCGATCGCAAAAAAAAACGAGTTGTCAACGGGGAGGAAGTGCCAGCAGCATACATATTCCTAATATAAAAGGCAGAATCGGTTCTATTTTCCTAAACTTGGGAAGGGGAGGGACGATCGCAAGCATACACATTCCTATACTCTATTCAAGAACTAGAGAGAGTAATAAAACTGTTACCGGAACCTCCAACGTACCTGCTCCAGTGCAGCACGTAACTGAGAACTGCCGTAAATCTGATTATATTTAAATATTATAAGCTTTTATAAATTTACTGCAACAATAAAATTTCTGATAGTTCAATTTAATTTCTGTCAGTGGTTAAAGTACACCTTACAGTGTGTCCTTAATGTTTATATATTATTTGAGATTAGTGAGATAGCCAAAAGATATGGCTTCCATCTCTATATGTATTCCAAAATCATTAAACTAGGAAATTTTTCCTCAACGAAAAACTTATTACAATGAATGTTTATGATGCCTTAAGACATCAATATCCCGATAATAATGTTAAAAGCTCGTTTGAGATGTGTTCCAACATGACATGAGTTGGAAATTCTTCTATGTACCGAATACTGAAGGAGAAAAAAACCACTGGAATTGTTAGTACTCCCAAGCCACATTCAATCATAGGCAGACGAAAAACCTCGTTGAATGAAGAGATGTAAACTGCAATAAAAGGAGTTATACATACATTTTAGTATGAGAAGCAGATCCCAACCGTCGACAAAATTCTAACCAAAATCAATGAAGATCGGGATTTACCTGAAATTAAAAGAGCTGAGCTCCGGAAATTGCTCAGAGAACTTAATTTTTGTTGGGAAACCCAGATAGGAAATCTGTTCTCATAGATCGTTCGGAAAATGTCCGTTGGAGAAGGAAATATCTCTCTCAAGTGAAAGGTAGAGTTGCTAGAAATAATACAACTTACAGAATTAGTAATTTAACTGAATTTTTCAAAGATTTTTTGAATAAAGTTACTGCAGAAAATCGGTAAAAATCCATATAATAAAAGAATAAAAGGAAATGTGGAAACTCGATGTCATGATCGGTGAGATAGAAGAACCAATTATAATTAATTTGAGCGAATATAGCTTCACTGACTTTGATTGTTGTGATTGTTTAATTGTGATTCTGCAGATGGTTTACGAAATAAATAAACTGAAACGTCAAATGTCCTAAAAATGTTTTTAATTAATAATAAATTGACTGATAGCCCCAAAAAATTTTAATATTATATGAACGAATTTATTTTTTTATATATGTTTAACTTCTTGTATTTTTGATAATAGGATTTTGTAAGTAATTAATAATAAATTATAACTTAGAATTTTTTGGGAGAAAAAGGTTACTTTTTAGTCTGAACGTGCCTAAAACGGCTTCTATGCCAAAATTAAAAATAATAAAAATACAGTTGTGATTTGTGTTAAATATGTCAAAATTATCTATATTTTCTAATGTATGTGAATTATTAAGACCATAAGAAATAAAATAATATTATAAAAACTTTTTATTTTAAGTTGATTACCGAAATAATATTCTATGCCATAAATATTTAGTGATAAAAGAAACCTCCTTCCGACGCCTATGACAAGGATTAAAATCCTTTTTAACAATTCACCCTCCAAATATCTATTGTTATCCAATCCAAATACTCCATTATTATAGACCGGTATTTTTTATTATAAAATGTCTAACCCATTCCTATGAAAAATATATGATTTTGCCAGATAACGGACTAAAGAACACAGGTAGTTTGCGAAGAAAAAAAAGGGTAAAAAATGATTTATTACTCTCTCTAGTTCTTGAATAAACTATAGTAAAGAGGCAAAATCGAGTCTATTTTTCTAAACTCAAAGCTCTTGGGGTAGAAAATTACCCAATTGGACGAGCTCATAATTCATTTAAATTTTATAGCAATTAGATCCACTCTGAAATAGCATCGTCTCTATTTAAAGCATCTGGGTTTTTCTTCTACAATACTCCAACTGACATTTGGGTGACTCACTCCAGAAATATATTCAACCCAGTTATTTCGTGGTAGCTGCGAGTCGCAAAAAATCCAAGAACCTACAAATGTTTATATTTTAATAAAATTATATTAATATGGGTACCTAAACCTAAAAAGAAAAATTACTATTAGGTTAACATTCGCCAAATTTTTTAACAGTAACTAAAGCAGGTAATATATTACAAATATGTATAATCCAACCAAGCCAAAAAATCATTAAAGACTTGCTACTCTTGCATATGCTAACTTTATAGTTACCAAATATTATCATGACTTCTGGCAAAGATGAGGTTGCCTCCTTTCAAGCCTTGAGAATTCTATAAATTGGGTTATTTTTACTACAAGTACATCTTCGCAGATCTTTACCAAGCCAGTAAAATAAAGTAAATGAAGTAGAGTCCGCCAAGTTCCACAAATATTTATATAATAGATAATTACCTAAACAGCTTCGTGAATTCTGAATCATTTAAATCTCCAAATCTACGCAACCGTGGTAGAAATCGACGATTATAATTTGTCATTTGTTTTTCCGTTAATCTGATATCCTCTGGTCCATCATGGTTCAAAATTACTTCCTCAATACCCATCTTATATATGTATATTTGTGAACAAAAATAATTTATAAAAATTATAATATTTTCAAAACAATCATGAATTTTCTTCAACTTTTATAACCTAAAAATATCGCATAATAACGGGTATGACAGTATCGTTCTCTCAATATCTCGCCGTTCTCTTGGTTCGGATTGGATGATCGTTCTCTCAAGAATGAGAATAGATATCCAGAAATGGTCGTGAGTTCGTCGGGAATGATGAACGCTGTGACAGATCGTCTAAATCGATAACCGACGAAAACATCAATTAAGTGAGAGAAATGTTGGTCAGTAACCGCAAATTAACTATTAGAGAGCCGGCAGAGGAATATTGCTAACGGATCCTTTCCAAATGTTTTATCCAATGAAATGGATTTCCGCCGTCTTGTTTCAAAGTTGGTACCGAAGAACCTGATTTCATGTACGACACTCGATCCAGACATCCGGCGAGTGAATAGAAAGCTCCGAATGAGCAAAAATCAAAGAAACAACCGAGTCGTTTTCAATCGAAAAAGAAACTATGTTCACTGTTTCGAATTACAACGGTGTTATGTATTACAATTTTTGCCAGAGGGTCTGACAGTTAATAAGGTGTATTATTTGGGTGATATGAGACGTTTGCGTGAAGCAATTCGTCAAAAAAGAAAAAAGAATTTGTGGGCAAACAACTCGTGGATTTTGCATTATGATAAAGAAACGTTGCATAATGTCATCATAATTAGCGAATTTTTGACTAACAATGCAACGAATACCATCCAACAGCAATTAAAATCACCTGATAGGGTTCCCTGTTCGATAGAGTCAAAAAGGTAATGAAATAATCGAAGACAGTTCCGATAGGGATAACGAAAATCGAGTCCCATCGATGTTTCGAGAGCTGGATCAAGCACTAGCAAAAGTGAGTTGTAGTCGATGGAAAGCAGTTATATAGGAACAATATCAACTTTAAAGTAAACTTGTATTTTGGATTTTCTGATTGACTTCTGGGAACCTTTTAATCAAAGTTGTAAATCTAAGGGTGCACCACCGCCGATCTTGTTGTCATGCCAATTTCCGTGGTTTTGGTTACAATACTGAACTGTTTTGGAAGATAATTTGAGTATAACCACTTCAGTTCTGCTTAGAGAGTTCTTTAATGAAGATTTAAACCGTTGTTTGTTAAAAGAATCAGTTTTTAAGTTCTAATAATAGAATATTATTTTATCAAATGTCTAAATTACAAAATTGTACCTCGCTTTATACATTAAATTAAAAAGAATTTGAAATAGTTTTTGTTATTGAATTTAAATGTGCTATTCTTGGTAACTGTAAATTTAATTCTAACGAGACAAACTTGAATTTTGTTGAAAAAAATAAAAATGAACCATATTCCACAATTTTAGCCGAATTGGTGTAATTGTATTAAAATTACTCTCTTCTTTAGGATTAATAAAAAATTGAGACAAAAAAGCAGACATGAGTTTTTTGCTACTCAAGTAGAAATTTATTAGAATGGGCAAAAGGTTTTCGCAAGCTCACTGATATTTTTTGTGATATTCTAGTTGATGTAATTTATCCTAATGTCTTAGAGGTAAAAAACTCAATTTGGAAGCTTTCATACACTATGAAATTTACGGAATGTCAACAAATATAATTTAACTTCATTCTTGTTAATATAAGCAAACAATCACGTTGAGCCAGAGGGAGACTACTTACAACAATTTGGAAAATTGTTTTAGATAAAAAGTACATATTACAGGTCATATTTCTCAACCCAACTATGACTATTTTTTGTTTTTTAAAATACCAGTCACTACGTTCCAATATTTTCTTAGAATTATGTATTGTTAGCATGAGCTTAATTTAAATATAAATTAGTTTTTTCAAATTAAGATTAAGGGATATTTCTACAAAAATAACTGGCTTAAGAATATAATTAGAGTATTTTTTCTGCAATCGTATCGGAAAATTACTTTTCCTCAAATACTTTATTAAACTTTCGTATAAAGCTACTCTGAAGAAGAAGCGGATACAGGTTATTACGGAATATATTGTATAAATTAGATTTCTCGCCAAAAGTTTTGGAACTTTGCCAAAATAGTCGGTTTTATTGGGTCTTATTTTATTTGGAATAATCTTGTATAAAACTATATATATATATATATATATATATATATATATATATATATATATATATATATATATATATATATATATATATATGGAGTTTGAAGCCAAGTAGGCGAGTCAATAAAGGTATGTACCAAAAAAAATTAAGTTCAAAATTTTTACTTTTTGGTTCTTTTTTGCGAATCTTGCGACATGAACAAAAAAAAAATTTTTGAATTTCTTTATTTCTGAATTTATCAAAAGGAAAAAAATATATAAAACTTCCTTTAGAATATATTCTTTTAAATTTTTATTTCAAAAATTAACAGAAAAAAAAAATTAAACTGATTTTTAATAACATTCCATATTTTAAAATTATAAAAAGTTTTGGTAATTCAACTTTTGGATGCATCCAGAAATTGTAAAATTTGCGTGGGACCAGACGCTCTGATTTATAGCATTTCGTGACTTATTCTTAGAGATGTAGAGATAATATGCCAAAAAAAAGTTGTATTCAATTGTAGCCTAAACATCATCAATATAAATACCAGTTATATGTAGTCGTATCACTAAAAAAAGATATCATGTTTATCAGCTGGATAATTCTGGACTCACGTCTGAACTGGAATGACCACAGTGAGTCTAGAATCAAAAAAGCCAGATGTGTTTTCTGGACTTGTAAACTAGCCTTTCGGTGCACATGGGGGCTAACACCGAGAGTGTAATTTTGAATGTATACTATAGTGGTCCATCCTATTATCACGTACACCTCTCTCGAATGGTGGCCTAGTAAAACAAAGCGTAAACACAATTTTCAATATGACTAAAACAAAGAATGGTTTGTATGGAAATGATCAATGCGATAAGGACTGTCCCACTAGGGCTTTGAAGGTCCTGGTGCATCTCGGAACTGAAACAAGCGGCTACTCGGGTACATGAGAAAGCGTGGTGGAAAGATGTCCATCATTGTCCAACAAAGAAAAAACTATCACGTCCAAGAGATTATCATCATGTCGGATAGTCAAGCTCACTGTACGAAGTACAGTGAGCTTTGAAAATGGTGAATGAGATTTCACCGAAACGTTAGCTGCTTTACAGTCCTGAGAGGGCTCACCACATACACGGGATACCCGAAACACATTACACCCGTTAGAATACGCGACATAATATACAGGCGCGGATCCAAAGGAGGGGGCGATCGCCCTTCCCAGGAGGTTCGAATTCAGGAAAATACACCCGATTCTGCCTCTTACACTAGGAATGTGTATGCTGTTGGCATCTCCCCCCCCCCCCCCCCGTCGACAACTTGTTCTTTCCTTGCGATCGCCCCCCCCCCCAAGAGCTTTAAGATCAGGAAATTCACCCCATTCTGCCTATTACACTAGAAATGATTATACTATTGGCATCTCCCCTCCCGTCGACAACTTGTCTTGAGTTCAGGAAAACAGACCCGATACTCTTAGGAAAGTGGATGTTGTTGACGTCTACCCTCACTACATCGACAACTTGTTTTTTCTTGCGATCGCCCCCCCCCCCCCCAGCCAAGAGCTTCGAATTCAAAAAGATATACCCGACCCTGTCTTTTACACTAGAAATGAGAATGTTGCTGGCGTTACCCGCCCGTCGACATACTGTAATTTCGTGCTATAACCGCCCCCCCCCCCACCCAAAAAAAAAGAGAGGCTGAATCCGCCCCTGCATATATATATATATATATATATATATATATATATATATATATATATATATATATATATATATATATATATATACAGTGCCTTCATTTCAAAACGAACCATCCTTAATAACTTTCTTAAATAGAAAAATTTAAAAAAAAGAAAAAATACGTCAATTTAGATATACAGGGGGAAGTTTAATTTTGCATTTGTTAAAAGTCTGTCAATCACCTCCTCAACTCCAGCTAACTTCACTTTGATATGTCAAATGGGAACCCCCACCTTGTGACACATCATTGTAAGCAGCATAAAATTGTCTATCCAACCGTATAAAAAAAATTAAATCGGTTGACGTACAAGCGAATAGTGTGCAAAAATGTCTTGTAATAATGCATAATATATCGGCCTCGAACTTTGGTATGTCAAATGATTACCCTATAGTGTGATACATCATTTTAAAGGACGTACGATCTGCTATCCAACGATGTAAAAAAAAATTAAGTTAATAGACGTTATAGGCAATTAGGATGCAAAAATGTGTGTTAAATATAAGCAGTTTATTCAGTTTTATTCAGTTGAAGAAAATTATTTTATTAAATGTTCAAAATGTGCGCCGTTATTAGCGAGACAATAAAAAAGCCTATTTTGAAATTCCCCACGAACATTGGCAAGGGTTTCTCTGCTAATTCCTCTACATTCCCGAACAATTCGATCTTTTCAATCGTCAATATTTTCAGGTGGGGTTTTATAAACCTTGCTCTTTAAATACCCCCAAAGAAAAAAGTCTAGAGGGGTTAGGTCTGGAGACCGTGCTGGCCATTCAATTGCACCACGTCTGCCAATCCACGTCCCTGGAAAATGTTCATCAAGCCACTCTCGAATTGCCAAAGCGTAGTGCGGGGGAGCTCCATCTTGCTGGAAATACAAATTATTTTCATTTAGTACCATAACAGCATTTTCATCCACTTGATTTTCTAAAGATTGCACAATGGCAGGGTATATTGTGTTTTCTAAAAGGTTTAAATAAATTTGCCCAGTTAAATTATCTTCCAAAAAAAATGGCCCGATGATTTCATTGCCATAAATTCCTGCCCACACGTTAATTTTTTCGGGATATTGAGTATGCCCTTCTCGGAAAAGGTGCGGATTTTCATTATCCCAGTATCTGCAGTTATGTCTGTTAACCAGTCCATTTAGAAAAAAAGTTGATTCATCACTAAAGCAGATATTCTTAGGTAAATGGGGGTCCTCGTCAATTCGTTGGCACATTAATTCGCAAAATTGACTTCTCCTATCAAAATCGTCTTCTCCGAGTTCTTGAAGAATTTGAATTTTGTAGGGAAAAAACTTATTTTGTTTTATAACTTTATGCACAGAGCCAGCAGAAATGTTGGTTAAATCTGCGACCTTTGAGATGGATAAAGTTGGATCTATTGCAAACTGTCCTAGTACCTCGATTTGGCATGCTTCATCTACAACCCTTTTCTCAATATATTTTTTATTACAAACGGATCCCGTTTCTTAAAACTTTCGTACCAATTCGAGTACATATTTATGGCCCACGTTTTTGTCTTGATGCCTCTCGTTAAATGCTCTGGCGGTTCTACGAGCGCACCGATCTTCAGCTCCATAGAGAAAAATTATTTCTATTCTTTCGGCTAGCGTATACACCATTTATATTCACGTTTCAACTAGGCGTCACAATGACAATTTTAACAATAATAAACAACTGGTGTTTAAAGATCTTAAAAATTTTATTTAGGTACCGCAAAAAATATCATTGAAATAAATACACTAGATTGATTAGACTGCAATGAATTTTGCGATGAATTTTAAAACAGGCTTAGTTTTTTTCTCGCAAATATTTTAACTGTTTATTATTTTAAAAAAATATTTATTTTAAATTTAAAATAATATTTTACTCTATGAAGTAGCTATTTGACATAATAAAGTTTAATGTGATAAGGTGTCTATTATTACCACACATCTTTTCTTACTATTCGCTTGTACATCAACAGATTTTGTTTTTTTTTATTGGCTAAATAGGAGATAGTATGCCCTTTAAAATGATGTATCACACTATAGGGTAATCATTTGACATACTAAAGTTCGAGGCCGATATATAATACATTATTACAAGACATTTTTGCACACTGTTCGCTTGTACGTCAACCGATTTAATTTTTTTTATACGGTTGGATACACAATTTTATGCTGCTTACAATGATGTGTCACAAGGTGGGGGTTCCCATTTGACATATCAAAGTGAGGTTAGCTGGAGGTGAGGAGGTGATTGACAGACTTTTAACAAATACAAAATTAAACTTCCCCCTGTATATCTAAATTGACGTATTTTTTCTTTTTTTTAAATTTTTCTATTTAACAAAGTTATTAAGGATGGTTCGTTTTGAAATGAAGGCACTGTATATATATATATATATATATATATATATATATATATATATATATATATATATATATATATATATATACAGTAACATTGAAAAAGTTCCGAGACTAATTTTTTTACAAATGAGTAGATCATGAATCATTGAGACCGACTTTTAGGCCAAGAATTGTGATGAGTATTGAGAAGTGGGCTGGCGCACTATCATGCAATAGAAACCAGCCACCGGTGTGGTACAATTCCAGTCTCATGTGAGAAATCGACTTTAAAATTCGTTCCAGGATAACTTTGTAGAATTGTGCGTTTACTGTTAGGCCCGATGGCACGAATTCGCTATGGATAATCCCGCGAAAATCGAAAAACGAAATGAGCATCGTTTTGATTTTCGACTTTGTCGCTCGAACTTTGGTGGGTCGTCCTTCCCCCTTGCCCCGCCATTCAGCGATTTGGTGTTTAGTCGATGGATCGTTTTGATCATGATTTGTTCTCCGGTTTCAATTTTATTTAAAAAATTTTCATGCATGCCTACTCATTTAATCAAATCACGTGAAGCTTCCACATGATTTTCTTTCAGCTCTTCCGTTAACTAATGCGGAACGAACTTTGCATACCATTTTCTTGTCCCGAAAAGATCGTATAAAATGTGGTGCACGCATCCTACACCGACATTGAGTTCCTCTGACAATATTTCAGGCGTAATTTCTACATTCTTACCGGTAGTCGTGGTTTTTCTTCCAGAAACTGTCGACTGTTCTTGAATCGCGCGTACCACTCGAAAACCTTGCTGCGATTGAAATAATCCTCACCCTACGCGGTTTTAAGTAATTCGAATGTTCTCGAACCACTTTTATTCAATTTGAAACAAAATTTGATTGCGGCCTATTGCTCTATAGCTAGAATTATGACGCATTGGAAAAAACGCGTCTACTACAAATGAGCAAAGGTGGCTAATAAATGTAGCTACAGCGCTCATATCTTCGCTGTTGAGTTATATATATATATATATATATATATATATATATATATATATATATATATATATATATATATATATATATATATATATATATTTATATATATATATATATATATATATATATATATATATATATATATATATATATATATATATATATTTATAGTTAGTTATCTCCTGCACTCGCTAACTTCTTTATGGAAGACTTTGAATTAAAAGTTTTGGAGACCGAGACTGTGGCTACGTTACGTGGATGACACATTCGTTATCTGGCAACATGGGGAAGAAAATCTCAAAAGTTTCCTGGAACTCATAAACAGTATACTTTCCAAAATTAAATTCACCATGGAGACAGAACAGGAAAGAGAACTACCGTTTCTGGATATCCTACTGAAAAGAAAAGAGGATGGCTTGCTTTCGCACACTGTCTACAGAAAGCCCACTCACACCAACAGGTACCTCAACGCCGATTCACATCACCACCCCTCCCAATTATTTGCAGTAGTGAAATCACTTGCGTTTCGATCGCAGTCCCTTACAGATCCAGAAAATTATCAAAAAGAGATGAACATACTGCAGGAAGCCCTAACAAAGAACGGTTATAAAAAGGAACATATAGACAAGGCTCTAAAAAACAAACACTTGGCCCCAAAAAATCGCGAAAACCAAGAGAATAGCTCCAAAGCTTTTGTTCCTTATGTAAGAGGCACCACAGACAAGATCGCAATAATTCTCAGGAGACACAACATTGAAACCATTTTCACCACAGACCGTAAAGTAAAAGATCTCTTGCCAACACCTAAAGAAAGAATCCCTCTAGAAAACCAGGGAGTGTACGAAATTCCATGCGAAGAGTGTAGCTCATCCTACGTAGGCCAAACCAACCGTAAAATAAGCGCCAGAAGAGACGAACATATAAACGCTGTCAAGCAAAAAACAACTTCTTCTGCTCTGGCCCAACACTGGTTAAACACAGGACATAAAATAAATTTCTCGGGAACAAAAATGCTATCGAGATGTGAAAACCTGTCCACAAGAGTTCTAAGAGAGGCTATTGAAATTGCAAAGAAGCCCAAGGCGAAAGCAAGCCTCCTCTTTTCTTTTCAGTAGGATATCCAGAAACGGTAGTTCTCTTTCCTGTTCTGTCTCCATGGTGAATTTAATTTTGGAATGTATACTGTTTATGTGTTCCAGGAAACTTTTGAGATTTTCTTCCCCATGTTGCCAGATAACGAATGTGTCATCCACGTAACGTAGCCACAGTCTTGGTTTATGTGAAGAGGTCTCCAAAACTTTTAATTCAAAGTCTTCCATAAAGAAGTTAGCGAGTGCAGGAGATAACTAACTATAAATATATATATATATATATATATATATATATATATATATATATATATATATATATATATATATATATAACTCATAACTCAACAGTGAAGATATGAGCGCTGTAGCTTCATTTATTAGCCACCTTTGCTCATTTGTAGTAGACGCGTTTTTTCCAATGCGTCATAATTCTAGCTATAGAGCAATAGGCCGCAATCAAATTTTGTTTCAAATTGAATAAAAGTGGTTCGAGAACATTCGAATTACTTAAAACCGCGTATGGCGAGGATTATTTCAATCGCAGCAAGATTTTCGAGTGGTACGCGCGATTCAAGAACAGTCGACAGTTTCTGGAAGAAAAACCACGACTACTGGTAAGAATGTAGAAATTACGCCTGAAATATTGTCAGAGGAACTCAATGTCAGTGTAGGATGCGTGCATCACATTTTATACGATCTTTTCGGGACAAGAAAAGTGTATGAAAAGTTCGTTCCGCATTAGTTAACGGAAGAGCTAAAAGAAAATCATGTGGAAGCTTCACGAGATTTGATTAAATGAGTAGGCACGCATGAAAATTTTTTAAATAAAATTGAAACCGGAGAACGAATCATGGTGTTTTCACTACGATCCATCGACCAAACGCCAAACCGCTGAGTGGCGGGGCAAGGGGTAAGGGTGACCTACCAAAGTTCGAGCGACAAAGTCGAAAATCAAAACAATGCTCATTTCGTTTTTTGATTTTCGCGGGATTATCCATAGCGAATTCGTGCCATCGGGCCAAACAGTAAACGCACAATTCTACAAAATTGTCCGGGACCGAATTTTGAAGTCGATTTCTCACATGAGACTGGAATTGAACCGCATCGGTGACTGGTTTCTGTTGCATGATACTGCGCCAGCCCACTTCTCAATATTCATCACACAATTTTTGGCCTAAAAGTCGGTCTCCATGATTCATGATCTGCTCATTTGTAAAACAAATTAGTCCTGGAACTATATATATATATATATATATATATATATATATATATATATATATATATATATATATATATATATATATATATTTATGCAGGGGCGAATCCAGCCTCTCTTTTTGGGTGGGGGGGGGGGTCATAGCACAAAAGTACAATATGTCGACGGGCGGGTGACGCCAGCAACAGTCTCATTTCTAATTTAAAAATAGGGTCGGGTATATCTTTCTGAATTTGAAGCTCTTGGCTGGGGGGGGGAGAGAAAACAAGTTGTCGACGTAAGGAGGGTAGAAGGCAGCAACATACACTTTCCTAAGAGGCAGAATCGGGTCTGTTCTCCTGAACTCAAGACAAGTTTGCGACGGGAGGGGAGATGCCAACAGCATAATCATTCCTAATGTAAGAGGCAGAATGGGGTGTATTTTCTGATCTTAAAACTCTCTTGGGGAGGGACGATCGCAAGAAAAAACAAGTTGATGCCAACAGCATACATATTCTTAGTGTAAGAGGCAGAATCGGGTGTATTTTATTGAACTCAAACCTCTTGAGAAGGGCGGTCGCCCCCCCCCCCTTTGGATCCGCGCCTGTATGTTATGTCCGGTGTTCTCACGGGTGTGATGTGTAATCGGAGGTTTTCGCGTATCCCATTTATGTGCTGAGTCCCACTCAGGACTGTAAGGCAGCTAACGTTTCGGTGAAATCTCATTCACCATTTTCAAAACCCACTGTACGCCGTACAGTGAGCTTGACTATCCGACATGATGATAATCTCTTGGCCGTGATAGTTTTTTCTTTGTTGGACAGTAATGGACATCTTTCCACCACGCTTTCTCATGTACCCGAGTAGCCGCTATCGCACTCAATATTTCCATACAAACTATTCTTTGAACTTTTTATTGAAGATTGTGTTTACGCTTTGTTTTACTAGGCCACCATTCGAGAGAGGCATACGTGATAATAGGACGGATCACAATAGTATACATTCAAAATTACACTCTTGGTGTTAGCCTCCATGTGCACCGAAAGGCTAGTTTACAAGCCCAGAAAACACATCTGGCTTTTTTGATTCTAGCTTTACTGTGGTCATTCCAGTTCAGTCGTGAATCCAAAATTATTGATCTAATAAACATGATAACTTCTTCAAGTGCTACGTCTACATAGAACTGGTATTTATATTGATATTTAGGCTATAATTGAATACAATTTTTTTTGGCATATTATCTCTACGTCTCGAAGAATAAGTCACAAAATACTATAAATCAGATTTTTTATAATTTTTGGGTGCATCCAAAAGTTGAATTACCAAAACTTTTTATAATCTTAAAATATGGAATTTTATTAAAAATCAATTTAATTTTTTTCTGTTATTTTTCGAAATAAAAATGATAAATTCAGAAATAAAGAAATTCAAAAATTTCTTTTTGTTCATGTCGTAAGATTCACAAAAAAGAACCAAAAAGTTTCAAATTTTGAATCTTCATTTTTTTTGGTACACACCTTTATCGACTCGCCTACTTGGCTTCAAACTCTCTCTCTCTCTCTCTCTCTCTCTCTCTCTCTCTATATATATATATATATATATATATATATATATATATCACTTTACAAAAAACTTAAAAATTAAAATAGATTAAATTTAAAATTTGTCATGTAAATTAATAAAAGTATTGTCCTATATCAGTTTGATTTTCAATAATATTTTAACTTCAAAAGTGACTACATTCAAACTTTGTTGTGATGCTGACATATGAACATTCTTGTCCAATGGAAATTCCTGAAATATTAAATTTAAAATCGGGTACTTATATTAAATTCTTAACAAAAACGGAAAATATGCTAAAAGAATGTCTCATTGTATTAAACAAAATTAAAATATATAATAGAATCTATTTTAGTACAAAAAAATAGAGAATATTAATTAGAAATGTACGAGTTTCAGTTATTTTAATATAGAATGATGGAGGTATTATTTAATTAAATGGAGCTTTTTAGTTTATTCTTTGGATTCATGTGGGGCCGCGTCTATTTCATATCAGTCTAAATTTAATATATGTCTTAAACCTTAATATTTTTATTCACTACAGAAAATGCCTAAAGTATGTCTAGTTTTTTCAGACCAGTTTTAATCATGCGCAATTTTTGCAAAATGTTTTAACTTTTGCTACATAATTATATTTTTAATTAATTAAAGACGTAATTACGCTATCTCAGTATAACTTTTATTAAGATAGGTCAACTACTACAAGTTTTATATCCACAAATCATTTCAAAGGCTATAAATAATGGTTTTCAAATAGATATAATTTAACTTACCAAGGCTTTTAATAGTCTCGATCGGTGTCTTTCTTAATAAAATATATAATTTCGGATATTTCGAATCAATGGTTACTTTATATAAAGCTTATCTTAGTAATAGCACTAAATATATTGAAGTTTATGGTTTTCGGTCTTCTAAATATTTTTGCACTTTGGGTGTGCCGCAGAAATTTGTTTTTGACCCGTGCTATTCAATGTTATGATTAACGATATCGGGGTGAAGTTTAATCTTTAGATCTTTCATTATAGGCTTTTGACATTAAAGTACCTAAAGTAATAAAAGATATTGATTGATATCGAATTTATATAAAACCTTAATTTCATTGCGGAATTGTCTACAGTATAACTAATAAAAATCAATGGTAAACACTGTGCAGTATTCGGCTTAGTAAAAACTTCTTACAAGGAAGGTACCTGAAGTGTCCGGGTTCGATTTTAACGGAACTTGAATATGTTCTAGAGGGTACAAAAATAAGGGACACGTATTTTTTCTTATTTGCGAACATTTATTTTAACGGGGTGAAAACCGTTCCTAAAGTTCACCCCTAAAAACAGTTTTTTTTAAAGATCTCAGATTTTAAAAAATATATCTTTACAAGATAAAATGGAAATTACTTGTTGTTTTAAATGATGTTAAAGTATGGTTTTTTACCCCCAAGGTTATCATCTCTTAGGGTGCACTATCCATTCGCGCAAGTAATTTAATTCTAAAAGTTACTAAATTTAATATAATTTTTTGATAATATTTTTTTCACGAATACCATAAGTAACTTAATTTGACGGGTTTCGGGGTTTCTAAAATTTAAAAGAGGGTGATCCACCCGCAAATATTTTTTTCTTAAATTTCAAGCTCTGTTTGAAATATATTTACAAAACAAAATAGAAATTACTTGTTTTTTGAAATGATGTTGAACTAAGGTATTTTTATCCCAAAGAATATCATTTCTTATTTTTTAACCGACTTCTAAAAGAAGGAGGTTCTCAATTCGTCGCGTATATATATTTTTTTTTTTTATGTATGTACACCGATTATTCCGGAACGGCGGCACCGATTTGAATGAAATTTTTTACGTTATGTAAAGGAAGTTGCTGCGGTGGTCCCATATTTTTTTGGACGAAATTGGTGAACTAAAATCCAAGATGGCGCTGACAATATGGCGGCCAAAAAAATTAATTTTGTCCGATTTTTTCCAAAATGGGTATGGACGAATTTTCGGGATTGTACCCAACGAATCTGAAATTATTTTAAAAAAATTCAAAATGGCGGATCCAATATGGCGGACAAAAAAATTAAATTTTGTCCGATTTTCTCTAAAATTGGTATAGGGGAGTTTTCGAAGTCGCAAATTATGAATTCAAAATATTTTTAAAAAATTCAATATGGCGGATTCAATATGGCGGATAAAAATCGATTTTGTCCGATTTTCTCCAAAATTGGTACAGGGGAGTTTTCGGGGTTGCACATGACGAATCTAAAATTATTTTTAAAAAATTCAATATGGCGGATCCAATATGGCGGACAAAAAATCAGTTTTATCCGATTTTCACCAAAATTGGTATGGGGGAGTTTTCGGGGCAGCACATGACGAATCAAAAACTATTTTTAAAAAATTCAATATGGCGTATCCAATATGATGGATAAAAATTTAATTGTGTTCGATTTTTTTCGAAATTGATATGAAGGGGTTTTTAGGATAGCACATTACGAATCTAATATTATTTAAAGAAAATTAAATATGGCGGATCTAAAATAGCGGATTAAAGATCCTACATCTCTCGAATTTGTCTGAAGTCAGTATGGAGGGATTTTTGTTAGTGTTAATTACGAAATTAAAATATTTTTTGAAAAATTCAATCTGGCGGATTCAATATGGTGTTCTAAAAATTTTACATATCTCGACTTTATCCAAAACTGATATAGAGGGTTCTTGAGGGTGTAAATTATGAATTTAATCCTATTTTTTCAGGATTCAATATGGCGAATGCAATATAGCTGACAAAAAATTTTACATGTTTCGATTTTGTTCAAATGTGGAACTGAATCGTAATAGCAAATATAAAATTATTTTAAGAAAATCTAATACGTCAGATGCAATATGACCGTTTAGAAATTTTAAATTTCTGGATTTCATCTAAAATTGGTACTACGGGGCTTTGAAGGATTTAGATTTAGATTAGATTAAGACGTTAAAATTGTTTTTTTGAAATTCATTATGGCGGATCCAGTATGATGGGTTGAAAATTTTACGTTGTCCACATTTTTTTAGATTTGGTATTAGGGCGTTGGGGGGTGGTGTATTACGAATATGAAGTTAATTTTTTACAACTATTAGGTTGATTAGATACAATATGAAGGACTAAAAATTTTACATTTTCCGGTTTTATCTAAAATTGATATTGCAGGGTTCTTGGGGCGTGTACAAACTAAATATGCAATATAAAATATACCGGGCTAAAAAATTTACGTCTCAAATTCTTTAAATATTGATATTGGAAGGTTTTGGGGCCTATATTACCAATCTAAAATTAATTTGAAATATAAAATATTGAATTTACTATGACAGACTAAATATTTATTTGACACAATTTCATTGATATTTGGAGAACTCTAAGAATCAAAGAATTTTTAGTGGTTCATTTTAGGGTGACTTACAATTCTGGATAAAATGGGTACTTTTTTGCCACCTTGGAGTCATTGCAAGGTACATTAATCTCGATTAGCATGTAATTCAAATAATCTATGAATATCATAAAGAATTCAAAACTAAAAATCGAAAAATAAAATTTTTATAAAAAAAATTGAACCGACTTCTAAAAATGCGCTAAAAATGGAAAAATAACTAGAAATTTTTATATGAAATTGAAATTTTTGAAGTCGGCGCCAAATTAATTCTAAATGAAATAAAGAACTACTAATATATATAAATTATGGTAAGAAAGCAATTATAAATAAAGTATTTTTAATCTGTTTATGCGAATCACATTTTGCCAGGTATTAGTTTGGCGCCGACTTCAAAAATTTCAATTTCATATAAAAATTTCTAGTTATTTTTCCATTTTTAGCGCACTTTTAGAAGTCGGTTCAATTTTTTTTATAAAAATTTTATTATTAGAGTAAACTATATATTCTCGAACGTAATTTAATTCTAAAAGATTTCCAAAAATAAACTAGAAAAAGAGCGAAGTATCACCTCTAATACTTTTTTTAAATATCTCAAGTTCTTATTAAGATAAATCTACAAAACAAAATGAAAATTATTTGTTATTCTAAATGATATTAAACTATGGTATTTCAACCCCCAAGGATATCATCCATTACTTTTTATTAAGATACGTAATTTAATTTGGAATTATTTAAAAAAATATTTTTCGCGAATACCAGAAGGCACTTAAGTTGTCGTATTTCGAGGTTCTAAAAATAAACTAGCAAAGAATGTGAGCCACCTCCAAATACTTTTTTTACATCTTAAATTCTGAGATAACTTTACGAAATAAATTTGAAATTGCTTGTTATTTAAAATGAAGTTAAACTATAGTATTTCACCTAAGGATATTATTCGAGAGATGTCAGTTCATACATGTATATTTATTCTTAAAATTGTCAAATTTCAGTTAATATGAACGTTACAGAGCTTACTGATTTTTTTTTTTAATTATAAGAAAATATAAACCTATTTCATTAGTTAAGTATTCATGTCTGTAAATTATTATGATTATTGACAAATAGTGATTTCTAATACTGTAACGTTCATTTAAATTAAAATTTGACAATTTTAGGCATAATAATATATGTATGAAATGTAGGTTTACCTTTCATAAAAAATAAGGAATAATACCAGACTGCACAGTCAGACTCGTATGGGTCCCGGGTCACTCGGGCATATGCGGGAATGAGGAAGCACACCGTCTGGCAAAGTTGGATTTGGCGATTAAACCATATGGACCCCAACCAATATTACCTGTTATAATTGCTATTGGCAAAAGGGAATTGAAATCGCTGCTAGAAATCAAATTTATTGAATCATGGAAGGGAGTCCTGGAATGAGGTGTGCTAAGGAACATATAACGGGGCCTGGCGCACGGCGTACTAAGGAGCTTCTCTCCTTGGGAAGGAAAGAACTGCGAATTGTGATGGGATTGTTTACAGGACATTGTCACCTCCGGGGCCATCTTCATAGAATCGGTGTCGAGGGCGACCCAACATGCAGATGCTGTTTGGAGGACGATGAAACTGTTGATCATGTCCTCAGAGGGTGCCCAGCACTCAACGGACTGAGACAGAGATATTTCGGAGATACAGTTTTATTACCGAAAGCAGTTAGGCAAGTTCAAATAACGAAGCTGCTTGGATTCGCAAAGTCGATCGGCCTCAAATAATCTGCAGATATGGTGGGATGTAAAGGGCCCAATGGAGGCCTAGGCATCGATGATCTAGTATCACCACCCCTTTTTCATTCATTCATTCATTCAAGGAATAATATCTTTGGGATAGAAAATACCATAGTTTAACATCCTTTCGAATAACAGTTAATTACAATTTTATTTTGTAGAACTGAAGATATTAATGTGTGTCCGAATTATGTAAATTAATTACAAGATTAACCACCATAAAAAGTGCGGGATGATATTTATGGGGTTAAAACAATATGGTATAAGTTCGCTTCAATCAAAAAGTAATTTTCTCTTTGTTTTATAAAGATATCTTATTTAGAATTTGAAATTTGAAAAAAATATATTTGGGGGTGTCTCACCCTCTTTTACTACTTTATTTTTTAAACCCCAAAACATGTCAACTTGAGTTATAGTATTCATGAAAAAAATACTTTGAAATAAACGTGGCCTAACAGATGGTTTGCTGTTAGAAGAAATAAGGAATGGTATCTTTGGGGGTAAAAATACAATAATTCAACATCATTTTAAATAACAAGTAATTTCCATTTTGTTTTGTAAAGATATCTTAATTAGAACATGAAATTTAAAAAAAAAACGTATTTGGGTAACTCACCTTCTTTTACAAGTTTATTTTTAGAAACCCCGTAACCCGTTAACTTAACTTACTTATGGTATTCGTGGAAAAAATATTTTAAAACAATTCCATTAAATTTCGTCATTTTTAGAATTAAATTACGTGTGTAAATATATGGTTTTCCCAATTAAAAAATAAGGGATGATATCCTTGGAGGCGAACATATGAGTGTTTAACATCATTTCGAATAACAAGTAAATTTAATTTTGTTTTGTAAATTATCTCACTTTGAACCTGAGATATTTTAAAAATACTGTTTTTAGGGGTGATTTTCATCCCGTTATAATGAATTTCCGCAAATAAAAAAAATATATATCCTATTTTTGTACGCTTTACAACAAACTGAAATTTCATTAAAATCGGAGCCGGGCGCTTCAGGTACCTTCCTTGTTAGATGTACTTGGGAAGACACATGAAAATGGTGTTCCTGCAAATTTGTGTACAACGTGCCTACACGCAACACAGATATGTGCGAGAAGAAAATAAGCTCCTTTGAACGTTAGAATTTACGTGCCTTTTTAGTATCACATAAAAATTGGATAAAGAAATTTACGAATTTTCACTTCTTATGTATTCTTCTTATTGTTTATTTAGATAGCCACATTTTTTTATATTAGCTTTATGCATACATATATATACCTCATAAAATAGTCTTCTTCGCCAACAAAAAGTTAATGAAATAAGAGAAAACGTTTGTCAATAGAAATATAAATCGGATTGAATATTATATTTAGGCCGTCATTTCTTTTTTATTCATGTTTTTTTTTTTAACATTTGAGAGGGGATTTCCTAAAAATGGATTTCTAGTTTATTCAACAAAAGAGAGAGCTGGAAGCTCAAAAACTCCACTCATTCAGTAAAGAAGCGAAAACTGTAGTTAACTTTATTCAGTAGCTAAGAAATTATATTACTATGCAATCCTAATCTACGATTATAAGCCTTAAAACATCACGTTTGTGTGATTTATACAACCAACAATCCTCCTAATTTAATATTCACATAATTCAACATGAATGAAAAGAATTTAACACTCAAACGGAAACCGCCACAAAAGCTGCAATTTAAAATATATATGTGGATCTGCTGCAAAAGCATAAGAATGATTTATTTAGCATACTTGTCTCACATACGGTAAAAATAAGAATATGCAATGAAATAAAATGTAACTGCGTGGCACATTCAAAACTAAATTTTTTAGAAAAGAATATAAAAAAATGTGCATATTTTTGGTTTATTTTTTCTAAAAATTTTATGTGGTAAATAATAACCAAAATAAAGTGTAGATACATCAAAATGTCAGAAAAAGCCCAAAATTTAAATAAATCATAATTTATTGTCATCAAATAGAATAGTTAGTTCATAATATCAATAAAATATCAAAATTTTATCATAAATTGGCAATTAGGAATCGATTTTGATTTTTCAAAGCTTAAAATTCCATCTAGTTGCCAGTTCACGTCAGATGACCGACCAATCAGAAAAAAATTAACACAAAAATTTATACTGCGTCACCACTTATTATAACAGCTAAAATTAATTTTTCTAAAAAAAAGTACAGATCCATCAGTTATACAGTAAACATCGTTGGTCTGGTTCATTAAAAAGTAACATAACCTCAATATTTTCAGTTTGTAATTTTGAAAAGTAAAAGAAGGAGTGGATATTAATCAGTTATAGTGTAAATAGCGCTACTCTTTTTTATTAACGGGACCATAACCTCAAAAGTTTTCATTTGTTATTTCATAAAAAAAAAATATTTTAAAGCAAGAGAGTGCAGATTAATCTGTGATAGAAATAACATTGCTGGTCTCATTCATTAAAAATTAAAAAAAAAAAGGAAGAAACACATAGCTCGGATATAAATATCTGGAGATTGAAAGTCAATTTTAACGGAAGGAAAAGAAGGTTAATAAATTAGTAAATAAATTATATCAATAAGCCAGCAGCTGTGAAAAATATTTAAATAGTTGGCAAAGGAGAAAGGATTTGTAAGTTTCTCTTTATGGAAAAAGGAAGGAGTAAATCTAAAACGTGGATATAAAAAACTTCTGGAGATTGAAGGTATTTATTTAGTGTGTAAAATATAAACATTTTTGACTTGCTTGAACACAATTTGATAAAATAGATATATACTAATCTTATTATGAATAGTTATAGTTAATAATAAAATAAATTGTTTAATTTGCACTGTAACAAGATCACTTTTTAATAATAAGGGCACACACTAAATTATTTTTAAATTGTTTAAAATAAAATCATATATATTAACATACTAATCATTTTTAATCGTTTAGACATTTGTACAGTATTGCCAGATTCAATAATTCTAAATCCTAAAAAGAATTCAGTACATATTGAATAATATTAATAATTTAATTAGGTATAGATAAGGTGATTTATAAATTTTACATAAAAGCTGCACCCACTGATATGATTGTATTATTTTAAATAAAATGTGTATTTGTGTTTTTGAATCATTAGTTTGACTTTTACTAACAATAAAATATTTTCATCTGAACTCACCTAAGAAAGAGAAAATTGACATCAATGTTTTAAACTTCAAATCACTAAAAACGGGGTACATTCATAAACACGGCAAATGTGTAATTGGGTAATTTTTATTGAAAATAAAAAATTTTGGTACAAATCGATTATACTTAGGTATTGTTATTTGTAGGTATATATATATATATATATATATATATATATATATGCTGTCAATAATTTTTATTTTTTCAATACAAAACAAACAATTTCATTAATTTTTTTTACGAGCACGTTGCGCAAATTTAGTTTTAGCTTTGCTCATAGTTGCCGAGATGACCAAAACTCTTCATTATATAGAGACTTCTCTAAATTTGCACTATTCTATTTTCCCACTAGTCAGGCTTTCAGCTTATTTCCATGTTTTCCCTTTAATTGTATTGTAATGCTTTTATTCCAGGTTTTCCTTGACTATCTTCTATTTTCCTCTTATTGCTTCTTAGACCATATTGACTTTCATTTGTTAACAACTCTTGCAGCACACTTTCATTTATTTATATCTATTATATCTCTTAACGACTCAACTTTAAGTTATTTTCACGTTCACTCATCCTTTTATTTTACTCTCAAAACTTTTCACAGGTACTTCATTTCAGTGATCGGAAGGATTTGCTTCAGTTTTTATTTTAATACATTGGTCTCGGCTTCATTTCTTAAAATAAGTATATATATATATATATATATATATATATATATATATATAGATATATATATATATATATATATATATATATATATATATATATATATATATATATATATATATATTGGTATAATGTGATTTCGTTATTATTTATTTCTGATTAAGAAAATTTGTAGCTAGTACCATATAAGTTTTTTTTACTGTTTTGATTATATTTTCTTTTTATTCTTTTGGTATCTTTTGTTGTTTAGTATTTTTGCTAGATATTTATATAACTCTACTTATTATAACCTTTTTCCTTCAATCTATATAACGCATGTAACTATTTTTATTTCTTATTTCCATTATCTGCGTTTTCTTCATATTTATCGAGAGGATAAATGTTTTAATGAGTCTCTAATTCTTATTTTAATTTAGCGAATAGAACTATATAACCTACGAATGCACATGTTTCTATCTAAACTGCATTTAAATTTCTGTGTCCCATCACATATTCATTTGTATCTTTCCAAGTATTCTTTATATAGGTACTAAATTTACTATAGGTACTAAATTATAGGTATTAAATTTAGCTGAAGAGTTATTATATATCAACTTTTGAAGACTTCCAAGATTGGTTCGAATTAAATAATTACTGTTTTTTGAGTTTATATGGCGAGGTCTGTTAATATTTCTACCTAACGTTTCGTCTACTTCTTCGGCAGGCATTATCATAGGTAGGTCGGAGGTCAAAGTATTCTTTCTGACGGCTCATTGATAACTATCAAAGGACCGGTTTTTATTGATTTTACGGGTGGTGGAACTTCTATTACCTTTTCGACACAAGATTGTGCCGGCTCCATTTTCACTGCATGAGATCTTGTATTTTTCGGTGCCGATTTCCAAGTCTTGCTGAGATTTGTGCCCCTGTCTTTTCTGTTAAGGTTGTTACGGTGCTTTTGAATCTCAATAGCCCCCTGTATATTCTGGGATAAATTCTGGTTGTGTGATACAGGACTTGCGTATCGTCGAAGAGTATTCTATGATTGTGGTGATTAAATGCATATTCAATAACAGCTAATTTAACTGTTTTGTATTCTGAGAGCTTAGGCTTAATGATGCGTTTTGTCAAGTTTATGTATACCGAACCGCAACTGCATGGAATTCTATATACTCCTGGTGTCGATAGAAGGTCTGTTGTTTCAGATATTCTAGTTTTACCAGCTAACAGAGACAATGTCACCGTACATGGACAGTTGTTGTTGAATTTTAATACAGGTTCTATAATTCTCACAAGAGGTGCAGTATACAAGTATTACTCTCGCAGAACCCAGATCTATGATCTTGCTACCATTCATCAATGTCCCCTGTATTAGAGCCAGTTGAATTCGCAATTCATTGAATTTTTTACACAGGATAGTTAATATAGCTTCTTGGTAATTTTTTTCTGAAAGATCAATAATTACTGAATATAATCGTTGACTCACCCTCTACTCTAAAGTATCAGTTGCAAACAAGACCTTTTGAGACAAGAGAAAAGTCAAACATCTCCCAATACTATTAAGAAATTATCACTTATAGAACAGGATATAACAAATACCGGTTAATAACAGACATTATACTAGTTTCCTGCAACTTATACAATAATCGCTTTTGCCAAATAACTTTTACTAAGTGGGTTAGTTTCCCGATACTACGGTTCGGTTAAGAAATAATTAAACTACGTATTAAAACACTAGGTTTGGCTATTAGAATGCGGTGAGTTAATTATTTATCGATAAGCATATAGAGGTAAAGTACAAAATGAATAATGTTCGCTAAAATTTGAATTAATCGAAAAAAAATGCTTATTATTTCAATATTGAAACTTTGATCTTTTCACAGTCTAATATATAAGTTACATTTAGCTGGGTAATAGCTAAGAGAATGGCAATAATTATTAATTTTTAGTGAGTGTCTAAGAAACAAGTAAATAAATAGTTTTATTTAAAAGAAACACAATAAAGCAGGAGCGTAGCACATGGCTAATCTTACATTCTTCGATCATACCTTATAGATTTAAACAACAATAGATTTGTTTGAAGGCTGTTTATGGTCGGTGAGGAAGAGGCTTTTTTGATGTTTGACAGACATAAACATGTCTACTTATCTTTTCTTTCAGTTTAATTGCTTGACGCGGTTCAATTCAGTGTTTTTAAGTGTTAGGAATTACTATAAATGCGAAGTTGGCAATTAATATTAATAAAAAGACGATTTAAAAACTTATTTTTATTGGTAAATATTGTTAGATATTGTTGATTTAGGCAACTATTAATTCATTTCTAGAATTTACGTACCAATTATCATATGATACTCTATTAAAAATGCAATTAGAAAAGGATAGCATAAAATCGGCATGTGTGTACCAAAAGACGAAGTATCTACTGTTTATCAACACTTTTTCAAATATAAATAAAAATATTATTACGTTATTCAGCATTCAAACAACCGGGCCCTAGTTCTGACGTTATTCTAATTCTATAGGAGTATATTCGAAGCTTACACTCAACTGTAAGAGACTGCCTAAGTCATGATGTCACACGGCGGGGCGGAGCTTAGAACGTTTCCAAATAAATCGGTAATATATTTTAAACCGTCAGAAAAATTGTTAATTTGATTGCAAATAAGGGTGATCACTTTAAAAAATTTGTTCTTCCATTTCAAGAGATTTATTCACAAAATATTGTCAAAAGGTAAGCCTATTACTTATGTTCGTATAAATGAAACATATTGAACTTATGTTTCTGTTTTTACGTATCGGATTAAACTTTATTTTTATTTAATTTTTTTTTTGCTTTACAAATATATCTTTCTACTTGGCTATAGGCATTACAGCAAGCAAAAGATTTGAAAATTTTTTGTGTTTCCTGCAGACGCAACCGAAAAAAAAGATGGATTTTTTAACCAAGGTATCTAATTATAATATCACTTATAATAATAGCATTTGTGTGAGGAAACAGATTAAAGAAAAAACTTGTCAATAAATGTTACTACAATTTTCCAATTTGTAGGAGAAGAGACAGAGAACCTCCAAAACATTTATTCCTTTGCGACTATCATTTTGTAAATATGTTCTGTTACTTTTTTATGATATCATAATAATTTGTTCAAAATATTTTATTTTTAGTCAAGTAAGTTGACAAGCTAATGTTTTCAATAATGGATACATTTAAACCTAACCTTGCTGTAGCATTTGCTTGCAGCAACCAAATAAATCCTACAGTATCGAGCTTTATTTCGTTTTTACTTTATTCAGTTTTACATCTATTCAGCCGTCATTACTAAGAAATATGTTATAATGTCTAAATAGTACCTAAGCACCAATATGATGACATTTTATTACCCCTAGACAAGCACAAGCACTAGATGTAATTTCAGTTTCTCCAGATCTGTTTAATATAATCTGCAATAAGAAAAAATATAATTCAAATTTAATAGCAGTAATCAAAAATTTATAATTTACCTCAACGCTGTCTGACTTATTCTTCATACTAAGAAAAATTTCACCTCTAATAATCATTAAATCACCATGAAACTGCTTTTTTGGAATTTGTCCTGGAATGCATATATTTTTAATCACCTTATCATTTTCAAAAACCTCGCTGATGCTATAAAGTTTGGAAACCCCATTTTCATGATAATAATATAAAAACAATATTAAATATTACAATATGGTTAACGATAATGTAACAGAAACTTAACCTCAATATGTTTTAATAGTAATATTACAAGGAAAAAACTTACCTTTTAACAATATTTTATGAATATATCCCTTGAAATGACAGACCAATTACTAAGAAATTAAAAGTTTTTTATGGCCGTTTGTCATATATTATCGGTTTGTTTGGAAATGTTTGAGGCTCCCTCCGCCTCGTGATACAGATTTAGGTGTTCTATTGTACCCAGAAATTATATAATTATTTTAGGTATGAAATAATATATAAAAATTATTTAAAATATATTACCACTCAAAAATAAGTTACATTGTAAAACCTTTGTCAAATTAAACCTTATTTATTAAAATACTAGCATCCGGAAAAAAGAAAAGAAATAAAAAGAAATCGAAAATATTTATGAAATTAATAAATTGACTATTTCATTTTAGATGGGGTAAATTTTTTTGTTTTTAATTTGAAAGTTTATTCATTATACCTTTTTCGCATAAGGCTGTTCAACCTTGCATTCAGTCTCAAAATAATACATTGTTTCAACAGTGACTTTAAAAATATTTCCCAGCATTAATTTTTCATCGAAGCCAAACATCTCATAAGTGGAATGTTAACATTATAATTTATATATACAGAATCTATTAAATTATGAAGTTCAACGGCATTATGTAAAAATTATTTTCTGTAAATTAATTCTTATATTTTGGAATATTCAGTATGATGAATTAAATGCTAAAGTACGAATTTTCTCAATTATTCGGGAAAGAATGAATAAATGATAGTGATACTAGATCTTCGATGCTTAGGCCTCGTTGTGAATATTACATCCCACTATGACCGCAAGTCATTCGAGGTCTTTCGTCTTTGCGACTTCAAGCAGCTTCGATCCCTGACTTTGGCTGACTGTTTTGGATGATATTATCATTTCCTCGAAATGTCTCTGCATCAGTCCTTTGAGTACCAGACACTCTCTGAGAAGATGATTAACAATTTCATCCTCCCCTAGGTACCATCTTTATATCGGCTCAGCATTCCCTCCACAATCCGCAGTTGTTCTTTCTTCAAGTAAAGAAGCCCCTTAGCAACTCTTCATTGACACATCTCATTTTAGGGGCTTTCTTCAACATTTAATAAATTTGCTTTCCAGTAGCAACTTTAGTTTTTTCCTACCAACAATAACTGGAATAGGCATGATGGATTGGGGGCCGTATGGTTCAGCTGCGAACGATATCTTGGGCTTTCGCTTCCTCGTTTCCGTGAGCTTTGAGTCCTCCAGAACTCATACGAATCTATTGTGAGCCATTCTTGGTTAGAATATCAAGTACCTTCCTGCACTTATATACCAGTCGTGAAGCTACTCCATTAGACCCCAGTCGCTTCCTCATATAAAGATGGCCAAATTGTAGAATAGCATAAAGTTTAGTTTGAATGATCTTTGCATTCTATCTCAAGGGTAAATCTCTCCAATTCCCATGCTTCTACTAAAGACTACAGCTCTGGCTTTTTCATACTCCCAAAATCTGAACGAGAATGTGTATTATTCATTTTTGGTAATAGTTGAACTAAAGCTTCCTTTCAACAAGATGTCAGATAATCTCATTCCAAACAGAAAATAATTATATAGATAATTTTTTGTAATCGGTCTCGTAATCAATATATATAATTTCACTACCATCTCTCATGAAAACATTATCATTTTGTACTAAAAAGTGAACTGCCTTTTATGATAGTACCAATTTACATTTGGTTAAGTCTTTCTTTATTTGAATTTCACTAGATTACACACTTTGGGGCTTTTAAGAAACAGACATCACAAACTTTTACTAACTCTGACATTGTACGTAAGCCCATATTGAGTACTATGTGGCAAAAATAATAAGCCAAAAATACTTGAATTTTGTAAGTTATTGATCAGTTCACGGAACTTTACATTTGGAATTCTGCCGAAATGACTTTTATAAATGACCATGTTGGACTCGAATTACTAACAATATACCCTGAAACCAATAATAGAAAATTTTTTAATTCATACATGAAAAATGTAAAATATTTTGAAAATTTTTACCTCAATTTCAACCGAAGCATCTAAAAAAACTCAGAATTTCAGACTACGCTAATTGCCAGCTACGTATTTAAAAATTCGTTATACAGGGTGTTTAGTACATCAATAGAAAGTTTAGAAGAGGTGATAGAGAATATCATTTTGAATAATTTATGCCATATACGCCTTAGTACAAAATGCACGGTTGTCGAGTTACAGCACATTTTATAATTTTTGGGTTTTCTGGCAATTGGTGATTGAAAATTTAATTTTTATGATACTGGTATAATTTTTCGGTTTGAAATATTTTTTTCTTATTCTTTGGTTCATACACTATAATAACACCAAGAAGGCTAAAATTAAAATAACACATAGAAAACTATGTACTCAAAAATCTTATTCATCTATGAAAATTCAAGTTTCATTCTTAGATTTGAGAGAGATTTTTTTCTAATAGTGAGAGAAATAAATGCACTCAATTTATTTTAAGAATAACTTTACTGAATTACCTTTACAGTGGTTTATCGAAACATTATACATTATCATACATTAAATTCAGGAAAGATATTCATATTAACGAAAATCATAATTTTCTCTATTCACTTTTTCTTTATTTAATTAAAATACAAAATATCTAATGTATTGCATTGGATGTTCTAAACGCTTAAAAGATGAATTTTTGTGTTTCTGTTCACCAGGCCGGTAATTGTTATTTCTAAAATAAACATAAACAAAATAAAAACACCAATAGATAAACAACCAGTTGTGGAACGTTTTGAAAGTTGAAGGAAAACATCCATTCCTTTACACCCAGGTTCAAGGTCTTGAAGAAGGTGATCCAGCATGGAGAATTATGTTCTGCCCTTATTTGTTAAATGCTGATATGGAAGATGGACTTTTCTTAAAAAGTATTTTATGGTGCGATGAATCGAAATTTTCTCGGGAGGGAATCACCAACTTCCACAATCTGCATTATTAGACTGATGAGAATCCGCATATGAAAAAAGAAATATCCTTCCAACACAAATTCAGTGTAAATGTATGGGCAGCGGTAATCGGAAGAACTTTCATTTGGCCATATTTCCTTCCTGAACATTTAAACGGAGACAATTATGTTTTGTAGTGTTTTTACGAAATTAAATGCAGAACATCGTGGATGAAATACCATTGAAGACAGAATAATTTTCCAGAACGACAGATGTCCAAAACATTATCGGCTGGACGTAAGAGATTTTTTAAATGAAACATTGCCTAATCGTTGGATCAGAAAAAACGGTCCCATATTGAGGCCTGCGAGGTCCCCAGACTTGACGCCTATAGATTTTCACATCTGGGGACGTATGAAAGAACTTGTCTATAAAGTTGAAATAGTGGACCGTAATCAACTAATTGAAAGAATTAATAAAGCAGGTGTCACACTTAGGGAAGAAATGAGACTAGGCGGAACCACCACCAGTGAAAAAAAGGGCCCGAAAATGTATTAGAAATAATAGCTCACATTTCGAACATAACATGTAAAATAATACTTAATGCGATTTTGGTAATTTTAGGAAAATAAAAATAAATAGAGAAAATTGTTAATTTCGTTAACATGAATATTTTCCCTGAATTTACTGGATTTAATATTTTATTGATACGGATTTCGATAAACCACTGTAAAAGTAATTCAAAAAAGTTATTTTTGAAATAAATTGAATGCATTTATTTTTCTTACTGTTGGAAAAAAAATCACTCAAATCTAAGAATGAAACTTGAATTTTCGTAGATGAATAATATTTTTTAGTGCACAGTTTTCTGTGTGTTATTTTAATTTTAGTCATCTTGTTGCTATTATAGTGTATGAACCAAAGAATAAGAAAAAAAAATTTCAAACCCAAAAATTATACCAGTATCATAAACACTAAATTTTCAAACACCAATTGCCAAAAAACCGAAAAATTATAAAATGTGCTGTAACTCGACAACCGTGCATTTTTGTACTAAGGCATATATGGCATAAATTATTCAAAATGACATTCTCTATCACCTCTTTCAAACTTTCTATCGATGTACCAAACACCCTATAAAATTATTTATTATCAAAAAAACATTATGTAAAAGTGTTTCCAGATATTTTAAGAAGTGATCATAGACACTGAAATAAATAAGTTACATCTAGTTTGTATTTTCTTAAAAAACTATTACCCAATATACGATTATTCCCTCTTTTTATAGTTATTTTATACTTTTTTACTTAAGGTCACAAAATTAGTAAAACATTTTTTAGTGTTTTTCTAAATTCCATAAAATTAAAAACGCGTGAGTAATTTTGGGCGTCAGTCTTTCATTCTCTATATAATGATATTTTAAATTAATGTTTCCTAAGCAATACATCGAGCCTCATAAAAACACTCAATAAAACCGTTAACTTATAAAATGTAATATTTAACATCCAAGATTTAGTGTTCCATTGTGCATCGAATTGTTGCATTTTTTATTACTTTTCAATTTCCAGTTACAAAATCTTTAACAACTTTGTGCATTTGCAGCTTAAACTTTGGAATTTTGAAGTTTTGTAAAACTCTAGAAAAATCCTATTTAAAAACTTTTAACCGGGTCGACGTCAAAGTACAAAAGAAAAGAGCTATACTGTCTTCCTACACTTTAATATTTATAAATGTGTAGGGATTTTTTTTCTTGAAGTTGGTTAAACCTCTACAAAGATCTTATTGGAAAACTTTTGACCTAAACTACGCCAAAATACGAAAAAAACTGTATTATCTTCCTACACATCAACTTTCAAATGTCGAGTGGTCATTTCTGATTTTTTGTGTATACAATTAAGAAAATACACCGAATGTCGTCATGAAAAAAATCATAAGAGTACTGATTACATTTTTCAACTTTAATTCCTTCCCAAAAAAATACAAAAAATTTAATCTTTGTTCCTGTCTTTTACTTCTTCTAATAGTAATTATGAAATATTTATAATCGACTATTATCGAAGGTGTTTTACATGATTCGAGTGTCTAAAATTAAAAATTTGTTGTGATTAACAATTTTTAAATTTAAATCAAGAAAAGCCTTTTCGATTTTTTCACTGACTTTTTGTATTTCATTCGTATTTTTAGAAGGTTAAAAATGGACACGTAAATAGTCAAACCCAGAGAAAATTTCTTAAGAAAGTCGATAATATAAGTCTCGAGACTTGATGACGTCAGTCATGACGGTAAAATTCGAAAATATTAAAACTGCCTCAAAAATTACAAAAAAAAACTTTGCAGAAGTAATTCTTACTATCAACTCATTTCTGTCTTAGGTCGGAAAATATATCAACGAAGTAAATTTTTTCATTTTTCAAAATGATCGATGTCAAAGGTACCTTAATCAAAGATTCAATAGTGTTGGACAGACGATCGGTATAATCAGCAAATTCTCATCTTAGTCAAAAAAACTAAATGGATGAGAATTGTATATGACAATGTTTATTTCCCTACAGACTAGTTTTTGTAAACTCGACATTGGCATCAAAAATTTAATAACGAATTACAATATGTTATAGCAGAGAAATAGAAAAGAATATATAGAACAGCTTATTTCGTGCAAATACAGCTCTGGTCCTCTCTCCATACGCTTTTCGACCATATGCTGGCCTAGCTTATGAGATGAAACTGATGTGGGATTAAAGTTATGAGCATATATTTTGTTTAATAACTGCTGAATGAGATTTCTCTGAAGGTCCCATGAGTGCACATTAGGTTGCAGCAACTATTCCAGGAAAGTCACCATCGCACCAACTAAGGCCAGTTCGCCTTCTTAAACATACTAATCATTTAACTACTGTCGCGTCTACATGGACTGTCCTTGTCATTTCTTTTTAATTTTATGTTATCTGCTATACCACTTAGAATGTCTCATTCAGTAATATATATTGTTAACATATACATTTTCATTTCATTCATTCCAGCTCTTGGAAAGTTATTATGTCCTCACTCCAAAAAAAGAAATTCTGGGTCCACCTTATATGTATGTTATTCTAATCAAACTAGGTCGAAAAGAAGGCTCGATTTGGTGCCGCGGAAGATATTTTACTTTCTATATCAATCACTCCGGAAGAATGCCAGGAATAATAATTTTTCTATGCGTCAATCTGAAATGGTAAGCTCGAAGCGTGTAAAAATATTAACCGCAAAAATAACAAAAAAAAGATTTTCTTACGCTGTTATCAGTTCCAGAATAAATTGGTTTACTACATAAATAATTTACCCGCGGAAAATTTTCTTTCGATCTGTACAATCCCGATTTTCGATATATGCAAATTTACATTGCAAAATGGAAAAAGCACGCGAAAGGAGTAGGGAAAAAATACATTTTTTGGGTGAGCGGCAAACAACTTTAAACGTAGCCAATTATTTCAGTCTTTGGTTTAATTGAATTTCGCATCTTCCAAATAAATCTCCCTAAGGATTGTTCCGAGCAATTAAATAGTTTTTGCAGAATAATTTTTAATACAGCTCGGCGCTCAAATACTACGCAATCAACAAATGTTCGATAAATATTTAATAATAGTTTCTGCGTATATAAAACGACTCTAGCTTCAAAACGGTCTTAAATTTTTTTACTTTAAACAATTGAGAAAATCTAGAGAATTATTTGGAAATAACTCTTTTTTATGCTTATACATAGACTGAAAAGGTTTTGCAACTATTGCAAGAAATGTTATAAAATAAACATAAGATGGTACTACTAGAAAAGACGCTTCATTTACGGATGTGCCTATCCAATCCGATTAATAGCTTATGACAGGGCTATCCAAACTTTTTAGTCTAAGGGTCACACTGACTCCTCTCCTAAGTCCCAAGAGCCAAGACCTAGCTAGTCTATCAGACCAACATACAGTAGTTTTGAATTACGCGCAAATTTTCGTATTGGTACTAGCTATCGAGAAAGATATCTATGCATTCCAGTCCGTTCAAAATTTTAGTTGGTACTTCCGGATAAGTATCAATAACATTTCATTCATAGCCGATACACGTATTGTTCGTTACGGCCATGCTAAACATATAATAGTGATATCTTGCGAGGAGTAGAGAAGTTTAGTGCTGGACGTGCCAAAGTATAGCGTCATCTCGTGGGAGCACCGGAACTACGCAAAAACGTCAATTATGCTTAGTTAGTAGAGGTATACAACGCCATCTTCTAGCGAGTAGCAGAAGTATAGCATGTTCTAAAAAAGTTCCACTGCTTGGTCGCTTGTCTGGAAAATTCGAATACTTTTGAGAGTTTTCGAACATATTTGACGCACTGAAAACGCCTGGTACAAATTCGAGGAACAGCCGAGTGTTCCACAGTTTTAAAGTTAAGTTTGAGGTAATCAGCGCAATCTGAAAATCAAAAAATAATACGACTAGTCTGTTTTTTATCCACAATTTTTTCGTGAAAACACAATATATTTAATTATGAGTCATTGATTTAATGTAAAATGTCTTAGAGATAAATTCAGTCCATTTTGTTTACCCCTGCTCTTAACTGACATAATTTCGATTTGAGTTTATCACTTTTTGTGGATTTATATAAATATGGAAAAGAAATGGAAGATAATAATAAGTGCAGAACATCTAAAGACCAATGGGTATATCAATATTCCGTTATTGAACCAAGTAATAAGGTAATGTGTATAATGTACAGTGACACAATATTAGTCCTCAATGAATACAATATGAGACGTTATTATGGGACTAAATATTTTTAGAATTACTTCAAATTTACAGGAAGCTCACTGTTAGAAAAATATGAATCTTTCAAATCCAGGTTGAAATCTCAGTAATCGTTTAGATAGTTAATGCTTAACATAAAGTAACAACTCGTTCTAGTTTCTACGTGGCTCATTCAGTACGGGAACATGTAAAACCTTTTATTTATGGTGAATTAATTAATGATTGTATGATTGTAGTAACACAAGGATTGTATCCAGAAAAAACTAATTTATCAAAAAAAAAATCAACTTGTTAGCAAACACTGTGGTTTGAAGGTTCAATGATATGAGAAAAAATAAATTAACTCATTATTCTGACAAAAATTGGCACTAGAGTGATTCCTTTGGATGAATCAAGAGATTTTTAAGATACTGATCAGGTGTTTCATTTTATTCGAGGGATTGATAAAAATTATGGTGTGAAGAGCTTCTTGACGTTCACAGCATGACCACCGGAGAAGATGTTATAGGAGTTGAAAATGTGCGGGAACAGTAAAGGTGTCGTTGCTCTCGTATCAAAGGCCGTATATAAATCATACAACCTTTAATCGTACATTGTATCATTCATCAAAAGTCTTTGTATGGAAAATGTTTCGATATGTCAGAATTTTTAAAGCCAGTCATGTCAGTTATTAATTATATATAATATAATAACTTATTTGATTTGTTTATATACAAAAAAAGGGTGGTTTTCAAAACTTCTTCTGCAAATTCGTAATTATTCGATCCGAGAATGTTCAACGTGGATTTGAAGCTTGAGTGGTGGGCCAGACTGCTTGTTACGGTTAAAAATTCATCTTAAATAATAAATATTTTCGTTTACATTTTTCTACATTAAATTACAGGTTAGATTACTAAAGTAATAAATAGATTTTTGTTTTGTACGTTTTTCTTTGAAGGTTATCAATGATTACCTTTTGTTTTTCATTCATTAATATTGGTTTCACCTATCATTCCTTTTGTTTACATTTTGAAATTTTGATTGACATCAAAACTTAGCCTATTTCTATAATGTTTAAATTTCGTTAGGTACCTCGAGACAATGTATCACAGACTGGGAAAAGCGTTTTCTTAATGATTGAATAAATATAAACAGTGTTTTTTTGTTTTCTTGGTGATTTTCCTTCTTTGGGAAATATTTATTTATTGTCACATATCATCTGTTTCAGATAGTCAGGTCCACTGAATTGCATGAATAGTTTTTATGGTTGCCTATATGACAGCACCTCTGTTGAATATATCGAAATGTTAAATTCGAAATAAGATACTATGGACTTTTTCATTATGTTCTTTTTAGTTTATTAGTAGATTATTTCCCTCTACCTTACTAGTTAGAATTTTTGGTAATTATAATATTTGAAATTAGACCCTCGAACTAATTCGAACTAATTGGATTTCATTTTTGAATATTTCGAATCCGTAAAGTATTTTATTCATAGGATATTCATTTTGTAGGACGAGGCAGTTTAGATAATCAAGATGTTAGTTGTCTCTGTCTAATTTGAGTACTGGCCAGTTTTGTATATATTTTCCGGAAGTAGTTCAAATTGTATGATAAATTTCAAAGGTTCGAGATTATTGCCTCGATATTAAGGTTATTTTTTTTTTCGTCGGATTTTTGATGGGCTTTTTTTTATTAAGTTTTTTTGGTAACTTCCGTTGAAAGGAATGTGCGAGTGATTTGAGAAAAATCGTTCTCTTTTTTGGCTATCTGACGCAAGAGCGAGAAGAAGTGGTTTAGTTTTACTACTTTCCCAAATTAAGGGATTTGGTCATAAATGACCGATTAAATTAACGAAACCAAGTCGGGCTGCAAACAACTTTTGGTGATTTTGGTCGTTTCACCCTACAGCCAGTTTGGCGATTATTTTTCTTCAGCCAGTCAGAAACAACGGCTTAACAATAATCAGATGCCACCATTTTCTTGAGTTCGAGGTATGTACATATTTCTTGTGGAACAATCAGTTTTTGTGTTTAAGCAAAATTTAGTTAGGTTTGCGTAGGCCTTTTGTACGACTGATTGAGTAGGAATTTTTATTACTTTATTTTAGGGTCCTTGGGATAACTACAGTACGTCATAGAATAACGACAGTATATCTTAGGATAACTTCAGTGTCTTTGGATTTCTTCAGTTTTTTTTTGGGAAGAAATTTTATAACGTACAGCGTGGGAAATAATATGCAGTTTGGGTTATCGTGCTGCACTTCTGGGATTGAGAGCCTCTGAATGGCAAAATCTCCGTATTGAACCAGATCAACGTCCTTTCTGGCGAAGCCGTCTACGTCACAGATCTTGTTTATCCACATGTTTGAAGGTGATTCAGCTAAATGCCTAGTTTTAGCCAAAGTATGTACACGAGAGTTTCTGATTGTTAAACCTAATGGGTATTAAACCTGTATTTTTAATCGCTTAGTTATCTGAGTAAAGTTTCCTTTTCGATTACCTAGAGGGCTAACAGGTGAGGGATTCTTCTGTACACGATTTTGAACCTTTTTAATTAATAGACTTTAAATATTTGGACTTTAATATTTTTCTAATGATATTCATCTTTTGCTAAATTTACCATATCACTTAATCTTTGCGGCGAACCAGTAAACTTTGTAAAGTGTAACGAAGTCGACTCCGTGGCACTACAACCTTAAATTTAGATGTTTTATTTTGCGATACCCTACTGTAATTGAGGTTTTTTTTTTATTATGGTTCCATTTTTAGAGTCCCAGAGTGGCAAATTAACCATTTAATATTTGTTTAAAGTAATGAATATTATAATGATAAATTTATTGAAAATTTTAATTGCTTAACCATTCGATATTTTGGAAACTAGTTATTTTGTACAAAATTGTAACATACTTCTCAGCAAAATCCTGTTAAGATTTTAACCACTTGAACGACAGTTATAAGTTCCTCTCTATGATCTAATTTTTGTAATTATCTATCATTTTTTTGTATAATTATCTATTGCTTATATTTCTGTTTACTATCACTTAAACACTCATTTTCTCTTACATTATCAATTTTCTAATTCTTTCTCTTTGCAGACATTTTTGTAGTTTTTTTGATATTGCTTATTTTTTTTTATTACTGCAAAGCTGATAGTCTCCTGCATTAGGCTTATGGAACTTCATAGTCTAGTTTAAAATAGAGAGTGTTTTTATCTTCTACGACTAGGCTATGTCGACGTAAACTTTCGAAGTATAGTAGTTGATTTGTTTACATTTTAGATCGGTTTGCCGTTCACTGTGTAGGACACTGTCAAGTTTAACTACTCTCTTTTGTTTTAATTTCCACTTCTTCTACGTCATAGAAAGTCAGTTACTTTCGACTAAGTCAACAACGTTTTTTTTATGTCAATTTACCATTTGTAATCGCATTTCTATTGGATAACCCCATTAGAGGAACTTGCAAGAATTCACACTGGTGATAACTTTTTCCAGGGGTAGTCCTTATTATCTGGGAAGAGGTATACCGTGAGGTATTGGCCTCTATTTAATTGGTTTTATTTCCTATAATCTTAAATTAGAATATATTAAGCAGTTATTCTCAGCCATTTATTTATCCGGATATGACATTAAATATTTGTTCTTTTCCAAGTTTTCTCTACTACAAGTGCTCGTAGTATAATCATTAGAAATCATTTTAAAGTAAAATTTGGTGGCGCCTTTTTCCTGAATTAGACATTTATAGAACTTACACAGGCAATAGATTAAAATAGTGGAAAAATATAAAAATAACGAATCTACCCTGAGATGAGCTAGCGTATAGGTAGACTCCAGTCAACATTAGGACAAATATTAGGTAAGTCTGAATTGAAGTACCTTACAGGGTGTAGCCAGAATTTGGTAAGGTGTTTATAGTTGGTAATATTATATTACATGGCATCGTAAAATTTTATTATTTCACTACCCTCCTAAAAATTCAATTTTTCATGCTTTGTAAATTTCTAAATTTATATAAGCCTAAATACCATATATATATATATATATATATTAACAATGTCAAGTTCGCAGACAGTATCATTAGTCCATCAAAAATCAGTAATAATTTTCAGAAAAACGTGTTGTTTTATAACCACATATGTCTGAAGCTCCTTTTCGCTTAAAAGCTAAAAAATCATGACATGGAAAGGAAAAGGGTCCTTCTTTTAAACTACAAAGAAAATAAACGAATTTGATTGTCTTCGGGCAAAGCGCTTTTAGGAATATCTGGTTAACGTTTGATGAAAAGCTCAAGTTCTGTAGGTAGGACATTTCCTGAAAAAGTGGCTCACAACAAGATAAAAATTTAATAGAATTTGGTTTTAGTAAGTCGCAGGTACATAATATTCCGTTCTAATTCAGTCAGTAAATTGTCCAGTGCTTTCAAAATAAATCGTAATTTAGGTAAATTCGTCGAGTATTTTATTTTTATGTATAACTTACCTGTTACTCGAAATGTTAACAACATACAAGATGATACCACGATTGGATGGAGCGAGTTCACGACATGGGTAAAATTTAAAAATAAACTTATTATATAGTTACTAGGTGTACACATTCTAAAAGTATTTAAAAGTATAGAGGATGCGTCAAAAAGTAGGGCAGCATAAATTTATATTTTTTAAAATTGAATATGAAATAAGATGTATACAGCTAATTATCTACGAATTCTACGGTCGTAAAAATTTCTTTATATCTCACTGAAATTTTAAGTTTTAAGTTTCGCACTAATCCAATATTTGATTGTTGATATTTAATAGCCTCGAAATTTAGTTTCTATAAGAACAATTGTTTCTTGTTAGTTTTGCTCTTGGTACGTTACCGCTCCACTGATCTAAACGCGTAAGGAGAAAGAACCAGAGCTGAATACGTAGGAAACAAACAGTTCTAGGGACGGAAGAAATCCATTCTATAAAGATCTGTAACTGAACGACATTCGCTTACTGAAACGCAAAACGTTCTAAAGCAGCAAGATGGCAAACAAATAGTTTTGCTAAAGGTACTGGGAGCGGCTACAAAAAATTATAAAACGCCTTCACTATTGCAAATGTACGTTTGCCACAATAAATATTTCATTAATAAAATTTTTATAAAGAAAATTGAACCGACTTATAAAGTGCGCTAAAAAGTGAAAAATAACTATAAATTTTTATATGAAATTGAAGTTTTTGAAGTCGGCGCCAAATTAATACTTGACAAAATGTGATTCGCATAATCGGATTAAAAATATATTATTTATAACTGCTTTCTTACCATGAATTGTATATATTAGAAGTTAGTTGTTTCATTTAGAACTTATTTGGCGCCGACTTCAAAAATTTCAATTTCATATAAAAATTTATAGTTATTTTTCACTTTTTAGTGCACTTTTAGAAGTCGGTTCAATTTTTTTTATAAAAATTTTATTTTTCGATTTTTAGTTTCGAATTCATTATGATATCCATAAATTATTTGAAATAAGCACTAATCGAAATGACTCCAAGGTGACAAAAAATAACCTATTTTATTCAAAGTTGTAAACCCCCTAAAATAAACCACTAAAAATTCTCTGGTTCTTAGAGTTCTCCAAATACCAGTGAAATTGTATCAAAGAAATATTTAGGCTGTCATGGTAAATCCACTATATTAAATTTCGAATTAATTTTAGAATGGCCCAAAACCTTCTAATATCGATATTTAAAGAACTTGAGACGTAAATTTCTTAGCCCGATATATTTTATAATGCATATTAAGTTTGTATACGCCCCAAGAACCCCGCAATACCAATTTTAGACAAAAACCGGAAAATGTCAAACTTTCAGTCCCTCATTTTGTATCTTATCAACCTAGTAATTGTAAAAAATTAACTTCATATTAATAGTACATTACCTCGAAAACACCCTAATACCAAATCTGAAAAAATGCGAATACGGTAAAATTTTTAACCCACTATATTGGATCCGCCACATTTAATTTAAAAAAAAAATGTCAACGTCTTAATTTAATCTTAATCTAAATCCTTCAAAGCTCCCTAGTACCAATTTTGGATGAAATCCAGAAATTTAAAATTTCTAGACCGTCATACTGCATCTGGTATATTAGATTTTATTAAAATAATTTTATATTCGCCATTTACATCCTCAAAAACGATTCAGTCCCACATTTGAACAAAATCGAAAAATGTAAAATTTTTAGTCCGCTGTATTGGATTCGCCATATTGAATCATGAAAAAATACTACTTAATTCATAATTTACACCCTCAGGAATCCCCTATATCAGTTTTGGAGAAAATCGAAAAATATAAAATTTTAGGACGCCATATTGAATCCGCCAGATTGAATTTTTCAAAAAATATTTTAAATTCGTAATTAACATTAACAAAAATCACCCAGTATTGATTTTAGACAAAATCAAGAGATGTAGAGTCCTTTAATCCGCCATCTTGGATCCGCCATATTTATTTTTTTTAATAATGTCATATTCGTAATGTGCCATCCGAAAAACTTCCCCATATCAATTTTGAAAAAAATCGGACAATTAATGTTTTCCGCCATATTGGATACACCATATTGGATTTTTTTTAAATAATTTCAGATTCTTTATGTGCGACCCCGAAAACTCCCCCATACCAATTTTGGTGGAAATAGAACAAAATTGATTTTTACGTCCGCCACATTGGATCCGCCATATTGAATTTTTTAAACATAATTTTAGATTCGTCATGTGCGACCTCGAAAACTCCCCCGTACCAATTTTGGAGAAAATTGATTCTTTTGTCCGCCATATTGTCGGCGCCATCTTGTATTTTACTACACAAATTTCTTGAAAAAAATATGGGACTACCGCAGCAACTTCCTGAATATAACGTCAAAAATTTCAAACAAGTCAATGCCGCCGTTCCGGAGTAATCGGTGTACAAACATAAAAAAGAATACATAGTCGACTCCTTCTTTTAAAAGACGGTTAAAAACTGCAAATATTATTCGGATTTCATCGAGTTAATATTGCGTCAACTTCCACATATTCATCCTTCGCGTAACATTCACGCACCAAAACATGTTCAAATTCCTTTGAAATCATCACCTGATTTCCGGGCATTGCCTAAAATCTTGATTTTTGACCCGCCTATCTCGCGCTCTTAAGTACACTTTGAGTCGCTCCTATCAGAAGGCAACTTGTTCTCACAAAGGTACTTCTGTCAATCATAATAATCACATCCATCGCAGAAAAGACGAAGCAGGAAAACAGGATTGAAGAAACTTACGAAGAAAATACTGAGTTTAAGGATATTTCATCGATTGGTCACGTTAAGAGGTTATTTACATGAGCCGAATTTAGATTTTTTAACTGATTCGATATTTACCGGGCCAAAATTAATTTCTCATTATAAAAACTACTGCTAAGCAGTAGGGAACTTCTCATTATAACAAATAATATATCATTCATAATTACTTTATTAAGATCTCCTTAATAGCGTAAAAATCATAATATATTAATATATCACGCATTGCAATAGTTTTTACATAACTTAGTTTTTCACATCAAACGTGGAAAAATTTCATTTGTAGTCATATTAAAAATTCATTAATATCGTGGAACCCATGATATATTTCATAAATTCACCTAGACATTTCTCGCACCACTCAGTTTTTAACATACCAGACATGCAAAAAACTTCATCATCATCGCATTGTTACTTTACGTAAAAATCACTAATTTTTCGGATGATAATTCAGGATATTAAAAAGCGACTTATTGCGGTTTTCTACTGCCAGTTTATGCTACGAAAGCCGGGTAATAAGAAGTAGCATGCAAAGAGTGAATAACTGAATTTAAAGTTACATCCGAGAAGACAGCATCATGTACATAGATAATTATTATTTTAAAAGTAGTAATTACATTTATTAGGTTAAAGTTGAGGATACAGCTCATTCGGCCATAAAAGTGTACGTATTCAAAACACAAATCATTTTGCACCCAATAATTATTCATTCACATGCATCATACATGCGTTTCATGCATTTCATCATTCATGAGTACAGCTCACTTTCCATACGTATTCATGCAAAAATCCCCATTCTTAATTTTGGAAACAAATAAATTTTCTTTTCAAAATTTAGGAGATAAAACTTAATATTTACACATACACTGTGCGTCTTGCTATCATTATCAATTCATAATAATTATAATAAATATACCTGTTCGTTGGTAATGTTAGGCTCTGCGTCTGGAAAAAAATGCAGGAATAAAATAGATTCGGAAAAAAATAGATAGCGCTTTGCTGACCAAGTTCTCTCTAACTTATTTCACATTATAAACGTAATACATCAACCTGGTGGAAAAGAACTTAAAATGCTACAGAAAGAACATCAGGAATTACGCCATAATCAGACGAAATAGGTTCATACTCGGATAGATGCGATTGAATTTTTAAAATTTTTTGTCAGAATTGTGACAATAGAAGGTTACAAAATAATTCAGTGTGTATAAAGACAGGCCGTCAGAAACAAATTGGTTTCGGAAGCAGGTTAAAATCTAGAAGAGGTTAGAGAAAAAAGGGCAATTGAAATTGTATGCCAGTAGAGACTAGTTGTCATTAAAAATATACAATCAAATATATACCCTTTATTTTAACTTAACAACACACAACACAAAACTAAATGTGAGGAAATAATAAAATTATTGCATACTTAAGCAATATGTATCCCTTTCGGTTTTTTAACATATCGTGCTAAAAATGTGGACCAAACAAATAGGAAATATTTGTGAAAATAATTATTAACCACCTGCTCTTTGCTATCCGCGTTTATCGGCATTTATTAAAAAAACTATATTCTCTCTAATAGGAAAAACATAAGTACCGACGTGACAACACTGAATAAGTTTTATACCGGAAGCGACCACACATTAGTACGAGCGAAGATTAAAATACACATGAGAACAGAAAGCAACAAGCTCATCAAACAAGAACGCTACCCAACCACGGAAACCCTGACACAAGAAGACTAACACCAATAGAGACAATAAAGCAAATGCAAATAAACGAACTAGCCACGAAAATAATAGAAACCATAAACACATCGGTTAAAAAAGTCTGCTCAAAATCAGAAATAACAAAGACCTCCAAACTACAACCAAATACCTTGAGACTTCTCAAAGAAAGACGAGAAAGGACAGATCGAAAAACAGACAGTTTCAAAACTCTAAACAAGAAGTGAAAAAGGAAATTAGAAAAGAGAATAGAGATTACACCAATAAACTAATAAAAGACACAATTAGTGAAAACTGCAACATGAAACTACTAAAACAACAAACTCAAGAGGCAAAACAAGACTAATAAAAATAAAAAACGCGAAAAACGGGACCGTCCAGGACGAAAAGGAAATAAGCAGAGCTATAGAAGAATTCTACACCAAGCTATACTCGCCACACGCACAACAAGAGCAACAACGAACAAAAAAAAACATACTCAACATAGGCTCAGAGGAAATTCTAGAAGTAACAAACTCAGAGATAAGCATGGCACTAAATAAATTAAAGAACAATAAATGTGCAGGAGAAGACAAAATTACAGTAGAGATGCTGAAAATTGGCGGCAGAAAAATATAACAAATATTGAAGATTCTCTTTAATAAAATAATTGAAGAGGGAAAAATTCCACAAGATTGGTATAACTCCGAAGTAATCCTAATATTCAAAAAGGGAGACAATACAAATATTGGAAACTACCGTCCAATATCCCTACTATCACACACCTACAAGTTGTTAACCAAAATCATAACCAACCGCATAACAAACAAACTCAATTTTTACCAACCTGTCGAACAAACTGGATTCAGAAAGCACTTTAGCACCACAGATCACTTACACACCATAAGAATACTAATTGAGAAGTGCACTGAATATAACGTACCGCTCCATATGGCTTTTGTAGATTTCCAGAAAGCATTCGACTTCGTCGAAATATGGGCAATATTACAATCCTTAGAAAACGCAAGAATCGATTCAAGATACATAAACATCATATAGAACATATACGAAAATGCAACCATTCAAATAAAAATAGACGACAAGATGAAAACGAACCCCATAAAACTACAAAGGGGAGTGAGACAAGGGGGCAGTATCTCGCCAAAACTGTTTACCCTAATCCTAGAGGACATTTTTAAGGAACTTAAATAGGACATCAAAGGTATAAACATCGACGGAATATACTTGAACCATTTCAGATTTGCTGATGACATAATCTTAATAGCAAGAAATCAAACCAAGACGCTGAAATAAGAAGAAGAACACAGCTGACATGGGCCGCTTTCGGTAAACTTGCATACATCCTGAAAAATAATTCAATTCCCATAAATCTAAAAAGACAAGTATACGACACATGCATATTACCGGTGTGTACGTGTGGATTAGAGACTATGTCCCTCACCAAAAAGTCCGCTAAAAAATTAGAAACAGTCCAAATAGCGATGGAAAGAAACATGCTTGGAATATCATTAAGAGACAGGATTAGAAACACCGAGATAAGACGCAAAACGGAAGTCAAGGACATCGAGGAGGAGGTTGCAAAGATGAAGTGGCGATGGACTGGCCACATAGCCCGATATGAGGAGAACAGATGGACACGAAGAATCCTGGAATGAAGACCGAGGGATACAACAAGAAGCACGGGAAGTCCTCAAAAAAAAATGGGTAGACGATATAAGCACAGTGGCGGGCAAACACTGGATGAGATTGTTAAAGAATAGAGAAAGATGGAAACAATTGAGAGAGACCTACATCCAGGAGTGGATGGACAGAGGTTGACAAAGGGAGAGATTAAAGAAAATAAGCGCTTGCCGCACTGTCGCTACTGTTTGTAAGCAATTTACACATGACGTGGCGCCGCGCTGTTTATTGAAATATAGAGAATTTTGGCCGTTAATAAAAGCCCACTTTTTTCTTTAGCATTAGGATTACTATATAGATTTAAAAAATTATGTTACTACACAGTACATGCATAGAGTGTTGATTTTTGATCATTTTAAAACATTTTTTCTTTATTGGTTTTCTATATATTTTCAGAATAATATGTATATTTCAGCTTACAAAACTCATTTACAGTAATAAAATAATAAGATTGCGGCGCCTAACGTGACGCACCGCCGAGTGGTATTGCTCTCCTTGCCACCCCGGTAGCTACGCCACTGATTGCAGTGAAAACAGCATATTAATTAGTTTCACCCACAAACCCTAAACTTAATGCGTATTATAATTTTCCCATTCTCTACAAGTATAAAAATCAATAAAAAAATAATTCTGAGCCCAAACCTGTTAATTTGAATCAGTTTTCATGGAGTAAATCAACACCATGCTTAACGGAGGGTGAAAATGGTTAGCCGTTCGAAGTTTGCCATTATGGAACTCGATGATCGCACAGAAGTGATTTATATGATTCTGAAAAAGACACCAAACAAGACAAATGTTTCTAATGATTAGTTTAATGGAGTGAGCAATATATCTTATTTAGATCAATTGTGTTCTAATAATTAGTTTAGAGAAATGAGTGACGCATATAAATACAGGGTGTCTCAAAAGAAAGTTCACATTTAAAAAATCGATTTAAAAAAGTCAGGACTTTATTGAAAAAATGTTTATTACATATTAAAATACATCGTTTGGGAATTTATTTTTTAAAAATGATATCGTCCAAATGTAATCCGTTGCGCTCACGGCATTCATTTAATCGAGCATTAAAATTGCCCATGACGGCTCGGCAGGTATTCTCCGTGATGTCTGCCATTTCGTTGCGGATATTTTCTTTTAATTGTGACAGGGAAGTCGATTTGTTGGCGTAAACTTTTGATTTGACATAACCCCATAGGAAAAAGTCCATAGGTGATAAATCAGGACTGCGTGGAGGCCAACTTATGTCACCTTTCTTTGAGATCAATTTGCCAGGAAAAATTTCACGCACTCGTGGCAGAGACATGTTGGACGTGTGTGAAGTTGCTCCATCTTGCTGGAACCATGTTCTTTGGTTATAGCCAGGAAAATTTTGCAGTTCAGGCACGAAGAAGTCGTCTAACATCTCCACATACCGCTCTGAAGTCACTGTTACTGTGCGTTCCCTTTCATCTTCAAAAAAGTACGGGCCGATAATTCCTCGCGCCGACATCGCAGCCCATACAGTCACTTTCGGCGAATGTAGAGGTTTCTGATGTTTGTGTTTTGGATTGTTTGCACTCCAATAGCGGCAATTTTGCTTGTTTACATGACCATTAAGATGAAAATGGGCTTCATCCGAAAAGAAGATGTTGGTAAACGTTGAAAAGCGTTCAGTCATCTGGTTTACGAAGTGAAGCCTCTGACCAGCATCCTGAGGCTTCAATTCTTGCACCAACTGAATTTTATAGGGGTTCAGCTTTAAATCTTTGTGTAAAATGCGGAATAATGATGACCTATGCACATTTAAAGCAGCAGCACGCTTACGAATCGAAACGTTTGGGTCGTCACGAACAGACTGAGTAACACTCTCTACGTTTTCGACCGTTCTCGAAGACCTCGGACGCCCGGATTTTGGTTTATCTAGTGTTGAACCGGTCTCTTCAAACTTCTGGACCCATTTTTCAATAAGCCGAGCGCTTGGCGCATCATTTAAGTGACGAATATGTCGAAAATTGCAGAATTTTCTACGCGCTACAGTCGCCGAGTTACCGTTTTTGTAAAACTCACGAACGCACAAAGCACGGTCCGCTCCCGAGAAACGCTCCATAGCGACTAAATTCCCAAGAGCCAGGCTACCGATTGACATACCCCCCGCGCCGCTCGGAATAGTTGCGTTCACGCAATAAGCAAAACAAATGTGTACTTTCTTTTGAGACACCCTGTACCATAGATAAAATTACTCTCAGCGACGTGGATACAAATTTTGCGTCTTTCGGATGAAACTCGTTGTTTCCTTACTTTAATTTTTTTTCATATGTAAATATAAAAACCACACAAATAGTATAAATTCAAAAATTTTTTAAATCTTTCAAATATATAGTTTCTTTTTTCTAAAGATAAATTAAAAATTTGAAATTTAAAGATCCCATCGAGAATAGAATAGGTATTAGCCCAATCGTATGGAGCTCTGGACTAGTAGGATACGACCACGACCAGCTCAAATTCAGTTCTCGTAACAAAGTCGGAATAACATTAGAGTGATTAGAGCTCCAGTAATCGATAGATATGAAAACTTGGGAGTTAGTTAAGGATCGTGATTCGAAATCGACGTTAAACTGTAGATCCAGTCATTAGGATGCTTAGTCGGTGTACGGCTAGAGACTATAGAAGTATTACGGATAGAGTAGAGGAGACACAGGGTCACATATCAGATGCATTTTTACACAGAAAAATAGATAGAGAGGAGAAAAGAACATGCGTCTGTCTTGAATACCTTGCGCACAGTACAGGGCTCTCTTCCTATCGGAGCGAGGTGCATATTATGAATCAATATATACAGAAGTTCACCGATAAAGCCATCAAACCAACCCAAATAGTGATTAAACCCAAACTAATGTAGACCGGATTGCAGCTTAGATAGAAATTGGTCAATATTCTTCTGAAACTCTATGAGTAGCTTCATTTTGATGTGTCCGACAACTTTTTTACTCGCGAAAATTCTCATATACTTTGCGTTTTCACCGTAGGAATGCACTAGAGAATCTTTTACTGCAGGGAAAATCTATTTACTCACGAAATAAATATTTAGTTGTTTGGCAATTGAAAAATTTTTTAGGGTGTAGGAAACGAGTTGAGGCAATTCTAACGATGAAGCGCTTTTTTAAACATAATCCTAAAATTTTTATTTATAATTTTTTATTGTATCTATAAAAATTAATTAAGATGCCTATGAAGAAATAGAAAATTTATCATCAAGAGACTGAAGACCAGATATATTTCTATTTATCCACTATACTAAAGGCTGTAGCAAATGTATTAAATTTAGTGGGATCAAAAACTCCGAAAAAACAAACATTAGTACTTAGATATAATATTTGTATTATTAATTATATCAATTAAATATATCATAAATGAACATGTTTATAAAACACTAGATATCTTATTTTTTAGGCATTTGGAAAGTTTAAACAGAATAAAATGAAATGCCCTTAAAATTAAAATAAAAATAGATAAAGAACTGATGGTGGTAAACTACCATCATCAGATATTAAAGAAACCTTATATCAATTGTTCTTTGGACTGCTATTATATGAGACTCTACTGTCTTCCATATCAACATGACAAAACCTTGATATTACATTTTTAATGATTAAATTTCCTAAAACTACATATTTATCTTCTTGAGTTTTATCCACAGTAAATCTCAACGATTTCTAAATAATAAGTCTGGAATTTTTTATTAGCATTGTTCATAAAATATTAAGATTCACTGAGAAAACATTTTAGAAACTCGACATTCTCAGTAACAAATAGCTCTGAAATATAAATTAAATTTGATAATATGATTTTCTCTTTCAGGTTACTTTGGCTTAAAATACTGTACATTTTTGTTTACCAAATTGATCGCTAATCATCTATATATATATATATATATATATATATATATATATATATATATATATATATATATATATATATATATATACATATATATATATATATATATATATATATATATATATATATATATATATATATATATATATATATATATATATATATATATATATTCAATCGTTTATGTTTTATTCACGACTGCGCAACGTGCCCGTAAAAAATATTATTACATTAAATTGTTTGTTTTTTTTTATTGGGGAAATAAAAATTATTGACAGCACATTATATATATATATATATATATATATATATATATATATATATATATATATATATATATATATATATATATATATATATGATACTTATTAAATTGTTGGGCACCAGGCACAAATAACTACCTCTAAGTATATTCGATTTGTACCAAATTTTTTATTTTCAATAAATATTACTCAATTACACATGTGCTGTATTTCTGAATATACCCCGTTTTTTAGGGATTTGAAGTTTAAAAAGTTGATGTCAATTTTATCTCTCAGGTGAGTTCAGATGAAAATATAATAATTATCAGAAAAAGTCAAACCAATGATTCAAACACACAAATAAAAACTTTATTTAGAATAATACAATCATGACTGTGGTTGCAGTTTTTATGTAAAATTTATAAATTACCTTCTCTAAATCTAACTAAATTATAAATATTATTCAATATGCACTGTATTCTTTTATGGAATTTAGAATTATTAAATCTGGCACTGTTGCATAAATGTCTAAACGGTTACAAAGGATTAGCGTCTTAATATACGAACTATACCTATTCATAATAAGGTTAGTATAAATCTAGTTTATCAAATTATCTTCAGGCAAGTCAAAAATTTCTACATCTTACACACTAAATAAATACGTTTTAAATCTCTAGAGGATTTTTTATTATCCACGTTTAATATTTCCTCTTTCTTTTTTCTATAAAGAAAAACTTACAAATCCTGTCTCCATTGCCAACTAGTTAAATATTTTTCAAAGCTGCTTGCTTATTAATATAATTTATTTACTAATTTATAAAACTTCTTTTCCTTCCTTTAAAATTGACTTTCAATCTCCAGATATTTTTATATCTAAGCTCTATGTTTCTTCCCTTTAATTTTTTTAAAAAATTTTAATTAATGAGACCAGCAATGTTTTCTTTACCACAGATTAATCTGCACTGTCTTCTTTTGACGTTTATTTATAAATGAAAAACTTTTAGGTTGTGGTCCCGTTAATAAAAAAAAATAGCGATTTTTACTCTATAATCGATTAATATCACTCCTTCTTTTACTTTTCAAAATAACAACTGCAAGTATTGAGGTTATGTTATTTTTAACGAATCAGACTAATTAAGTTTACCGTACAAATGATGGACCCGTACTCCTTAAAAAAATAGTATTAGCTTTTATAGTAAGTGGTCCCATGATATAAATTTTTGTTTCAATTTTTTTCTGATTAGTCGGCCATCTGACGTGAACTGGTAACTAGATGAAATTTTAATCATTGAAACACAAAGTCAAAATGGATTCCGAATTGTCAATTTATGATAAAATTTTATTATTTTATTGATATTATGAAATAAATATTCCATATGATGACATTAAATTATGATTTATGTAGATTTTGGACTTTTCCTGACATTTTGATATAACTAAACTTTACTTTTGGTTATTATTTACTACATGAAATTGATAAATAAAATTGGATTGCATCTAAGAAAACTTTACATATTCATTTAAATTTTAATTGTAACTTGCTGAAATTAATAATTCCTGTTTTATTAATATTATAATCATATTTAAGAAAGTTTTACCTATAATCAGGTACTATTTTATCCTAATTTCTTATTAAAATAAACTTATAATCTAGATTTTCTTATACTATTATTGCACATTTACAATATTTTAACAAAGTTTTAACAAATACTACTGTTGTAATACGTAGAAACTAATATGTTATAAATAACTATTGATGAATAGTGTCTATATTTCACTAAAAAGTTATTATTTGACGCTTATTTTCACTAATATTATCTTTACCCGCACTGTTTATAAAATGGGTGATTAAGATTCTCATGTTTGTGGATTTTACTATATTGTTTTAAAATTCCTTTTTCAGTCACTATTTCTGGACAATAACACTCTAACCCCTTATTCAAAATATCACTTATTTATTAGTTTATAAGATTCATGTCTTTCTGAGTCAAATATGTTTATAATTCTTAATTTATACGCATTTATGCCCAACCTTTCACACAAATTTATATACATTTTATCACGTTAATACACAATTATTGGCATTTTATGTCCTCTAAAAACATGATTCACATATAAATTCTTACACACTACTAACTAATATCTATTCTACTATCTGCAATTACCACATAAAGCATTAATTAATTATTTATGTCCATTTTTGTTTGACTTTTTCATGATCAAAAACTTATATATATATATATATATATATATATATATATATATTTATGCCAATGCTACAGTTTGAGGACTTTTATACTACGTATAAGTTATACAAGTTATACGGTATAAGTTTACATGTATAGCCGACACTTTGAGGACTCCGAAAATTCGGTCAAATATCAAAGTGGCAACATCGCATTATTTCCTTTTGACATTTCAAACGATTATAAAATTAATTTGTATTCTGTGTAAAAGATTACAGATTTGTAAACAAACAATAAATATGGTCATCTTTTTATCAGTTTTAATATATTTATCCTTAATTTCCAACGATTCTTTCCGAAATCCGATCAACAACTGATATTGTTGGTCTATTTTTATGTATCCTTGTTTGAAAAGAATACTAATTAATCTGTCATCACATGTTCGGTTTAATTTTATCATAACTTTTTTGTTCCGTGATTTGAGTTACGCCATGAAACAGTCAACCATAAAGATAGGTTATACTTTGTGCGGTCAATCCTTATTCTTTTATTCGTCCAAAAACAATTAGTAACCATAAAAGATCCTCGATATTTTGTATCAATAACCTTTGTTTTTGGAGAAGGTGGCGCGTGGTGCACCATATTTCACGAGATTTATGTAATTATGGTTTTGTGTTTTCAATTTCTTCCCTGGGCCTATTAACCGGATTGTTAAGACTGATCCTGCAGTTAAGTATACCTTTTATTTTTGCATTTCAACACTGATCTACCACTAGCCTAAACTAACCAAATTTTTGTAAATATAGATATTTTTTCATTTTGCTACTTTTCTCAGGTAAAGCAAAAGCCCCAAAAGATCAAGTTGATGTTTGTATGTATTGGCGTTACTGTCTTTGCCATTTTTTAAAAAGTATTGTAGTTTTTTTAATTTAAGATTTCAAAAACACAATAAGTAATTTTTTAAACCAAATTGCTCTTTTGTAAATTAATAAATACCTAAAACGTAAAGTGCTAGACTTAAAGTTAATTTCACAGTATCTGTAAGTGATTAGTTGCTTAATGTGATGATTATATGCAACTGCTATTTTAATATCAAATCTGTTTTCTTAAATTTTTATTCATTCCCATTTAGCATGACTTTTTAAGTAGGTTTTGGTATTATTTTTAATGAATTAACAAAACAAGTTTTTACTTTTTCTATATAAGTTTATATGTATTTTTTTACTATCATTTTCATTATTTTAGATAACGAAGCTAAACAGAATCGAAGGGGTTTCATTGCCACAAACACAGAAAAATTTTATATGGGGTGCTATCAAATAAAGTGGCAAATATTTATTTTTGTGATGGAGCCAAAATGAATAAATCTTTAAACAGTCGGCAAAAGTTTTACTGGGTAAGCATAAAAATACCATGTATAACATTTGTTTTTATTGATTTTTAAATTTTACATAATGCTAAAACATCTAAAATGATAAAATACAAATAAATTTTTTTACATCAAAAAATTTGTAGATACATTGAAATTAATTATCAGAACTCCACAAAGATGATGCTGTTGTTATAGCCCTAAAAAGTGTTGGTGAAAGTCATAAGGTAGGAAGGTTTAAGTTTTTGCTAGAAAAAAAAATTTCTTTAACCATATTTTACGAATGGCATGTTATTCGATTACTCTACTAAATACACTTGTGGTACCTTAATGGTCTTTGGAAGCATATCTGGTATACTAAAGTATTTCTCTTTTTTAGGAGCTGGTTAATGGAAACTTAAATATATATATATATATATATATATATATATATATATATATATATATATATATATATATATATATACCATAATTTTGTTATAATTTTGAATATGTTATTAAATTAGAGATGTAAGCTTAAGGCTGAATTATTATTTATAACTTTGTTTTCAATAAAAGTATTCTGTTTTTTATCTTTTGAATATATTTATAATTCATGTGCAAAAAAATTAAGCACAGAATTAGACTCGGCAGGTTTCTGAATGATATTTCACAAATGTATTAGCCACATTGTAGGCAACGTACTAGAAATAGATCAAAAAATTATTTCATTAAAAAAAAATCTTAGAACCTTAGGTAGAATTAATGAATTCATTTTTATTAATGCAATATTTTTGGATATTTTGAAAAAAAAAAAGTATTTTACTCTTGAACCAAACCTAAATTATCTGACAAAATCTTTATATAACTGAATTATTGTCATCTATCTTGATACATTTTTACGGCTTAGATCATGCAGAACTTTTTATAAAGAATAACTTGTTCTTGTGAAACTAAAAACAAAGTTTTCCATATGTCGCCAACTTAAGTAGACACGCTGTATATTAAGAACTAACTTTAAAAAATCTAATTTTAGTGTGATGTTTTTTGCATATTAATCACAAATTTATGGAATATTCCATGTACCTCTTCCTTAATATGTATCTAACCTATGAAGTAATTTGCTCGGTGGTGGTAGATACATAGGATATCCTGGTTACATTCTTAGTACATGCCTATAGTTTAATGCAAACACATGGAAATATATGAAAAGAATATTATTTGGACATCATTTAGTACTTCTATAGCACAATATGGTACATAGAGGTGGACAGTAATTTATTCTTAGAAGATGCCTTATCTATCCTCAGTGTAAAAAAGTCGCATCCATAATATATCATGTCCTACAAAGGAATATGACTGTCACATGAACAAAATATACCTATGTTTTCTAGGGAAAATCTTATTTCAATTATTGTTAACATATTTTTAAAATTTGGCGCTTAAGCCTACCAGCCAATTAGACTTGATTATATTAGTTTTATAGGCCACTAATTTCCCCCAAACCTGTCATAATTTTATTAGTGAGGAATAATTGTTCTGTAAAAGATTCCCTTAAATAGATAATATGTAAGTAATAAAGAAAATACAACCAATTTTTAATGAAATAAATATATACAGGATGACACAGTACCCATGTAACTTTATTATTTCAAAATCAATTTCTTGGTTGACACAGGCAAATTCAGTAAAATTCCCTGGATTTTACAGACCACTCTAAATATTGCTCCAGCCAGTGATTCATTCCACTTGTGACAAATTTTAAATTACACAATATAAAATCAACGTATATGAAATTAAAAGGAAAATTTCTTTTGCTTTTAATATTTGACAAGTAAATTTAACTAAACAATATATAGATTTTATTAACTAAATGGGTGTCAACGATTTAAATATATCATGTTTGGGAGCATTTGCCATTTCATTGTTAATTCTGTATCAGTAATTTTTTAATATTCAGTATCAAGACCATAAACCCATTGAAACCAACTATTCATTTAAAATGTTACATATTGATAACTTAGGTGCAGATTTTCTCACCCATAATTAGTTATCAGTGTATATTACACTTAGACTAAATGCTCACTCACAGGATTATATAAAAGCAAAAAAGTACAAATGAAAACAAAAATGACAGGCAATATTAGTAAATAATTATTATTTTTTTGTTTTTTGTTTAATAAATTAATTTAGACTTTAAAATACACCTATATCCAAAATTGTACGAACAACTTAAATTTTTAATAACGAAACTATCATAACAAAAAGTAAAGTGGCAAACATGGTAGAAATGTTAGATGTCTGTTAAGTACCCACTATACTAAGCAAAAATGATTAATGCTTAGGTATAACTTTTATGTTAAGTTTAATTAGAGTTGCTCAACTCTAGAGTTGAGCCAATAACATCTCCTCTTCAATTTATATGGTAAAACCAATGACTATTGTTTCCATTTCTTTATTGTATATGCCAAAAAGCAATGAATCAGAACTTGAGCTGAATTTTAGAGGTTTCTGTTGGTGTTATTTTTCATCACAAATTCTAGCTTTCAAAAACATTTTTTTAAATTTCTATTGCCATCTGCTCCTGAAATGGTAACTTGTGTTTACACCTCCCCAATAACTAATAAATTTAGACAGCATGCGTCTGTACCTTAATCTTTTGGGGTATAATATGAAACATAAAATTTTCATTGTCAGGATGTGTGTGAATATTGAAAAAAAAAAACAACAAATTAAAAACGAGCATAACTCTATTTTTGATCAATGTGTAATATATTAAAAAAAAAACACCGAATTATCTTTCATAAACTTAAATTGCGAAAAATTAAAAAAAAAAACTTTAAAAAGGAAAATTTGTTTATATATAAATTTTTAGATGAGAAAGTTTGGTTATATGTGGCGTGGCTTACTCCACGGCAGCGTAGTTGATTTTAAACGGATATAAATCCGGTCAAGTGGCATTCAGAAAGTTGAATTACAGTTTAGCAAAAAAGAATATAACTACGGTACAGTAATCTTATCTTTTAACAAAATATTACTTCATAAAAGTTTTTAGATAAAGTCAATAGTATGTAATTAAAGGACTGTTCTATTAAGGGAAGGATTGTAAGTTTTATGTAAAAGTACAAAATATATACGGTTTTTAAACTTTTCTTGTAAAGGAAGTAACAGTCGCAAAATGAGAAGTACATTACATGTCTGCTATTATACATTGTTTTTTAATATAACCATAGTTGCCCGATATCGAGTTGTATCTTGCACAAAAAGGAGGGATCTACCTTTCTGTAGCAGTGGCGTATTTTTCTTACACGTGACGTAAACCTTACTGAGCTCTCATTGGTTCATACGTTACGAGACCACATTCCTAATTTTAAAACATCATGAGCAAAATACTCATGAAAGAGATAAGCGACTGAAGGAAAGAAGATAACCAGAGTGTGGATGATAAATCGGCTGTATTCTTTTGAGTAAATTATGTGAACATGTTCTTTTGAATATGCATTTACTTGTCACTGGGTCAAAGTGATCATGATTAAATTGAACTGAAAGTGATAATTACTCAAAAGAATATACCTATCATTAGATGGAAACGGCCATGTTTAGCGTCCCTTTTTAAACAGGTATGCATTGAATGTGCTATACGCATTATTTCTAAATGTCAAAAAATGATTGGGAACGTCAGCAGAATAAAAAAATTCTGTAGAAGCGGCGTTGCTTCGATTTTTTTTTTAAGAAAAATAAGATACGTAAGTTGCGCAGAAAATAGTATTTTGTCACAAATGGGACAATGACAGTTCCATAAGGAAAAAAAGATTTATGTTCGGACCATGTATTTTTATTGTTAAATGTACATGATAAATTTTCATGTTTTATGATACTGTCTCCACGTTCAGCATATTTAAATATTGCACCTGTCGGGTAGCGGAAATTCGTTACGCCGATAGTACACTTTTATCTTATCCCACTCCAGCTATTTTCTCTCCCCCTATTTATTATATCGTTGATAACAATAACACTCTTTTTATACTATCCAATTTTGATCGTAAGGTAAAAAACTATACTTCCGTATTTTTTTAGTGAAGTGAATAAAGGCACGGTGCCTTCCGCGTTACAAGTGAAGGCAAAAAGCTGGTGGTGTATAACATCCGTCCGCAACAAGTGGAGTCGATAGTTACCATACGGCGCCTTTGATTCAGTCGTTTACGTGACGATATACCACAAATGTACAAAGTTATACGATATTCTCGTAACTTTTGGACCAATGAGAGATCTGCAAATGTGACGTACTAGAAATGCTAAGTACGGAACTGACAAAGAAGCATAGATACGCTGTCGCTGTGTGAAACAAAGCTCGATAGGTAGAATTCGGTCCTCAAAGCATTATTGTCACGTATATCTTGCTATATTACCGAGTTACGAGGTAACCTGTCTATTTACCGACATTAACTATATATAGGCTTTCACATTTTCACGATTTGAGTCGTGCGGCTACATTGTTATGTTGGACTATTCATTATTTACTTTAGTAAAATTGATGCTAAAGTTTTGATAACCTAGAACCAAAAAACCTATAGGTCAAAACTCTTGCAGCCAGATTCACTAAAAATATTTGAGATTTATAACCGATCTAGTTGCCTTGAAATTTAAATCTTATAGTCGCCCAGTTTTGTTTTTCTTATGATATTGTCATAATTGATATCACATATGTAATTAAATAAACGCTTATATAGGGATATTAGGAATAAAAATCTTGAGATAAAGCGTTGAAATTTGTAAGGAAAATAGTTGTGTATCGAAAATAAATAAAATTCTTCATTTTTGCCAGTTTAGTAATAAAACAAAATGATTTTTTATGCATGTATTTTTGGGCTTAAAGTTTGCTTGACTTATTGTTGTTCTTGTCTAAGCCCGCTGCTGTCAATTAAGATTGTTTTAAAATTAAACCATGTTAGTGAATCCGGCTGTTGTTGTTTATGGAGATTGGATCGCCACACGAAATGCCTGGTGTGATTTGTTTAAAATAGAAACAAGACTTGGATTCGATAAAAGTTAAAGAAAAAATGTGCTGGGTATAAATATTTAATACACCAGTAAAAGATAAACTTAACAAAATAGGTATTAATTGTATAAAATTTAAAACTTTGTCAATGTAGAAAGACAATGTTCTTTGAGATTAATGTTGCATACCCTTTTATGACTGTTAATTTTTATCTTTGACAACTAGTATGGTACACAGCTGACATTTGTTATGAAGTGTTCCTAATGGTGTTGACTCTCAATCCTCGTTTCGTGTTATTTCTCTACATAAATCCTCTCAAGAAAGGAATGATGCAGTATCTTCAACTACAAATTCATCTATGTTGTGTATAAAATTGTGTAACAATATAAGCTTTAAGAATAGTGATAGCAAAATCAGGAACGGATCCAGCCTCTCTCTTGGGAGCGGGGGGGCGGCGGTGATATCACAAAAGTATAGAATGACAAGCGAAAGCAAGTTGTCGACGGGGGAGAGACGCCAGTAACATTCCTATTTCTAGTACAAAAGTCAGAATCGGATCTATCTTTCTGAATTCGAAGCTCTTGGGGGGAGGGGGCGATCGCAAGAAACAACAAGTTGTCGATGGTGGGGGAGATGCCAGCAGTATACACATTTCTAGTTTAAGAGGCAGAGTCGGGTCTATTTCCTGAACTCAAAGGAAAAAAGTTTTCGATGGGGGGGGGGATGCCAGCAGCATACATATTCCTAGTATAAGAGGCGAAATCGGTTCTATTTTCCTGAGCTCAATCCTCTCGGGAGAGGCGATCGTCCCCCCCCCTTGGATCCGCGTCTGATACAGAGTAATACTTTTTCCGAGTCTATAAAATTTTATCCTCTCAAACTTTTTTTTGGGCGCTACTGACTTCATTTGATTATTCATTTAGCTTCCCATCTTATCGTGAAACTTTTTTGTTTCCCAAGTTTTCTTCTAAAAGGCAATAGTTTTTCCACAAAAAATAAAATATCTTCAGATGCATCTTCAATTAAGTTCTGTAGCGGTGTTTTATTAAGTAACGAAAAGATAAAGTAGGTTGTTGTCAAATAAGAGTACGCCTAATTTGTCATATTGTTTTTTTTTTATAATGTGTTATAATTTCTGTAGATAAGTGTAATTGATTTTATGTACTCTTAATTGTAAAGTTCGGAAGATTTTTTTAAACATAGTCGAAAGAAAGCAGCTATTTTTATGTAGATAGTTGCAAAAACAAGACTGAAAGTGTGTTTTTTTTCATATGCCAAAAAGATGAAAAAGGGAAATAAGTTTTAAAATTTATACCCCTTACAAGCTGTAGTTAGGTTTGTTCACTGGTTGTTTAGAATTATATATTTTTATTACTTTTTATTCTAATTTTGATCGCCTGTTAACGGACAACAAAGAACAAAAAAGTTTTAGAAAGAAATAGCTGATTTTGCGACTACAGAAAGTGTTGTTAAATTTACTTTTGCTTTCAGTTTACTGAAATTTCAACATTTTCATGTGATTTTAAAGGACTTAAATATTTTTAGCAATTTTAAGGATTTTAGGAATTTTGAAAGATTTTAGAGAGTTTAAAAGTTTTTTAAATGATTTTTGAGACATTTAAATATTTTGAATGGGTTAGCTAGACAAACTTATTCCAAAATTGGTTTAATTTTCAAAGATAGCCTACCGTTGACATTGGTAATTTGGGTTCCGCTTGTCTGCATTTTCCACACGTACTCTAAAAGTGAGTCCACACGATAAGAAAAATTTCGACGTAGGCGTATTACGCCCATTTATGTTAAAAATGTCTCGTCCACACGAGCAACTTTTATCGTGCAGTCGTAAAGTGTTTTGTATGTTTTTTTTGTGGTAACCTAACTTTTTTCTGATTTTTTGATAATATTTATTTATGTATAAATTAAAATGAAAGAAAATAAAAAAATAATTGCAGCAATGTTGTTATGTAGAAAAAGAAAACTAAAGAAAAAATTACAAAAGATAAGGACATTATTAATATATTTATTAAAAAAACGGAAAAGTCGTCGCTACTAGGTCCGATCTGTTTTTGAGAAAAACATTGGACAAAAGCTTGGACATACTAATGATATAATTCAAGAAATATGAGAAAATGATCTTGATTTTTTAAAAATATTCTCCTGTTACTCTTTGTGAGTTTGAAAAGCTGTTGTTGGGCCAATAATTAGGAAACACGCTATGGAAATGTGTACAGCTATACCCTTATTACTAGGTTTGAAAAATCATTGTGATATTTAGCTGATGAAATCAGCATGTGAAAACAACAGTGCGAATTCCGAGTCGGTAAACAGTGTTTTTGAAATTAGTCATGTTACTTGTGCAATAATATGAGACTCTTTAAAACAAGTTTTATTTCCGAAGTTTGCCACTTCTACCTGGTAAAGAATTGCCAAGGAGTGCGAAGACGAGAGTTTCAATATAAAGTGTCATTTTAACAATCGTTTTAATAATTACAATTGTTGGTAATTTTTAGAAGAATACATTACGTATGACACTAACTGGATTTCTGTTATTAAATTTCCATCAATATTAATTTTTACTTTTTAATTGTTTATAATAGGTTTATATAAAATTTGTTAAGGGTAGGGTTACCAGACGACAGGAATTTTCCTGACATGTCTGAAATTTCAGCCCCTTGTTAGGAAGAAACAGGAAAAAACTGCAATTGTCAGTATTTTTTTGAAATTAAAAGAGGAAAATATAAGTAATGAAAAAATATTTATTAATCATTCTAGTGAGAAAAAATAAATTGATTAAACGTTAACAAAATGAATGAATTGTTAATTTAGTATATTAATAAATTTAGTTTCATACTTTTTATTGCTTGATGTTTCTTTTGGCAATTGCTGGACTTTTATAACCATTTCATGACATTCTTCACATGATATGTTCTTTAAGTTAAATTGTTGAACCTTAACAGAAGACATTGTTGAAAACCAACTATTACTACAAATTATTAATTATTAAATTACTATATATATTTTTAAGTTAATTAATTAATTAATAATTATAATTATAGTCATATTTAATACTACCTTAAAAAACAGTTATATCTTAAGTAAATTTATGTTCTAATAGGCTCAAACAAAAGCATGCCTTAATCTCCGAAACTCTAAAACTTTACTTTTTACAGAGACCATTAGTTTTGTTCATATTGTCATTGTCCTATAAATACACACTTTTTCATTTCAGTAATCATGTAAATAAATAGTTATAAGTTATATTTGTTAGTACGCCTATTACTGTAAAATATATAATTTAGATACAGAATAGAATATAAGTAGGACATGAACATTGAGACGAGAGGAACTAAAATCAAAAAACTACAATAGTAACATTAAATTAGTAAGTAAGAACAAAAACTGTTGTTACCTCATGATTTAGTGAACATTATAATAAAATATTAAAAAAGTAATATTAGAAGATTTATTTGAATTCATCGAAATCAGTGATAAACTAGAAGCAGTACTAGCAAAGTTATAACATTGGTGGCAGCGAAAGGCAAAGCTTATAACAATATAGACAGTCTATGTCTCTCCTTAGTCCACTACGCTCCCATTAATGAGAAGACTCAGTCGATATTGGCATTTGATGCTTTGATTGCAAAAATTTTGAAAATCTCACTGCCTTAACATACAACATTCAGATAAATGTCCGGATATTTACAGAAACGTTAGGGATATTGTCAGGGAATCTCATTATTTGATCTGGTAACCATAGCTAAGGGCATGTCTGTCGATTAGCGTCTCGATATCAGAGATTGTCGTTGAATAGAAATTATATTATATAATGGCCTTTATTTTATAAGCTTTAATTTATATAACGAACACCTGTATTATTGCAATTGCTATAAAATTAATAAAAAAATGAACAAAAATCGTTTTTTTTTGAGGACCAAGCAGTAATGATCATCGGTAACAAGTATTTTTAATAAATTAAAACAATTTAACATAATTCATAAATATCCATTATTTCAAAACTCGCTAAATAAAATATATAAATAAAACAACAAAGTTTAAAAAAAACATAGGTTATGTTTTCATACAAAATATTGAAAATAAACAGTTTCCACCATTTTTAAAGCAGTCCGCTGAAAAGTTTAACATCATTTGGCGTAATGACCTTGGAAAAGGCAGATTTAGGCGGGAAATCTTCGGTCTTTGTCTTTTTTTAAATCTAACAAATCACAATGCTTGAAATTTGACATATGTCTTATTACGCTACGCTGCCGCCCAGATTTTTCTTATCGTGTGGACTCACTCTCACTCTCATTATAAATTAGGGCTATTCTTTTGAGTCATTATCACTTTCACTTCTATCACTTGAGGTAATCATGATCACTTCAGCCCAATGACAAGTAAATGCGTATTCAAAAGAACATGAAGTTATCAGTTTCACTTTTTTCACTTTGATCAATTGATAATTACTCCGAAGAATAACATTTTATCATCTAAGGGTGAGTCCACACGACAAGAAAAATTTGAGCATATGCGTATTACGCGCTTTTGTATTAAAAATGTATCATCAACACGGGATATTTCGTTACGCGATTATAAGGTCTTGTCTTAACCTAACTTTTATCAGGATTTTTGTTTATATTTTATCTAAAAATTAAAATGAAGCAATATAAAACATTAATTGCGGCAGTATTTTAATCTAGAAAAAAAATTACAAAATGTAAGGAGAATATTGATATATTATTTATTAAAAAAAACAGAGAAGTCGTCGCTACTGGGTCCGGTCTGTATTTGAGGAAAATATTGGACACACTAATAATTTAATTCAAGAAATACGAGAAAATGATCCTGATTTTTTTTAAATATTTTCCTGTTACTTTTGGTGAATTTGAAGAGCTCTTCGCTCTTGTTAGGCCTATAACTAGGAAACACGATATGGAAATGTGTACTTATTACTAGGTTAGAAAAAACATTGTGCTATTTAACTGATGAAATCAGCATGTGAAAGCAAGAGTGTGAATTCCGAGTCGGTAAACAGTGTTTCTGAAATTATTCAGGTTACTTGTACCGTAATATGAGACTCTTTAAAAGAAGTTTTATTTCCAAAGTTTACCACTTCTACCTGGTAAAGAATTTCCAAGGAGTTCGAAAACGAGAATTTCAATATAACAGTGTCATTTTAACAATCGTTTTAATAATTACAATTGTTTGTAGTTTTTAGAAGAATACATTACATATGACACACTATCTGGATTTCTGTTATTAAATTTCCATCTATGTTAATTTCACTTTTTAATTGTTTATAATAGGTGTTGTCGTATATGCACGTCCGTTGTTTTAGGAAAATTATTAGTGGAGAACGGATTTTCCGCAAAAACGCCACGAGGTACGTTTCGATCGAACGCGAACAACGTATACGAGCTGTGAATGACTTGCGTATCAGGATTTTTGTCATTTATGGTAAGCGTTTGTCCCTGCATTAAGTGGTACCCATCTTGAAGTGAAGCTTGGATGTCATTTAAAAATTGTTCCATTGAACAAATTGAAGTGTTGGGATATAATTGAGCATTTTGATTTATTTTGGTCATGTCAGATTTATTATGAGTATAGAATTCTGTTAGGTCTGGCGCAACCCCACGAGGGGCCCCGGGGGTCCCTCTTAAATTGGAATGTTTTGTATAAAAATACAAAAATCACGGAGGGCTGGGCTTTAATATACTTAATATATGAGAAAAATTATGTATATGAAATTTGGGTTGAATAAGAACTTGGCCAATACTTACTTTAATTTGTTTTTTGTTAGATGTGAGCTCTTATAGAATTTTTTGCAGTAAAAATTTTTTAGACTGGGACTCTTAAGTTTTTACGTCGAAATTGAAATGTAGTGTTGGGACTCCTAATAAAATTTCCGAAATTTAATTATTCCGAAAATTTTTGTTTTTGTGTTAAGCGCCAACTAAGGCACGTTTAGTGTTCTTAGATCCGTTAACGATATCACTATCAGGTTATCACTAATTTTCTCTTGATAGAAAATTATTTAACTCGCAATCGGGAATGTCTAAATCGGGTATGGCGCTATCAGGTTTCTTTTACGCAATGTTATTATATTCGTAGAAGTAGGCGCGTAAATATTCTGTATATTAATTTCAAACAGTTTCAGCAAGAATTAAAAAAAAATCGACGTGGAAAGGTTTTTTAGAGAGGCTTATTATTATTATTTTTTTTCCCCGACGACGCTGGAATTTTACTAAAATATGAGTTCAAAAGACTTAGATACTCGTGTGCGCGTATGTAAGAAATTTGAGAGATCTGTGCTTTTTAATAGATAATCAAATTCTGCTAAAGGTTTTTTAGAGAAGCTTATTATTATTTTTTTTTCCGACGACGCTGGAATTTTACTAAAATATGAGTTCAAAAGACTTAGATACTCGTGTGCACCTATGTAAGAAATTTGAGATATCTGTGCTCTTTAATAGACAATCAGATTCATCGGATGCTATTTATTCTTTCTCGGCACTCCGTCAGTTCTTCCGAAAGAAATCGATCAGCGCTTAGCGCGGTCCGCCAAAGCTTCATGTCTGCGCCGCCGTCTGTGTCGGTGTCTATGCGCCGTTACCGCCGACAACGTGCAGTTATTTCTCGGAATTTGAACCGTTTTTATAGGTTTATTTTAATTTTATGATTTTTTTAGGTTCTTGTAGATTGAATTCTACAACAGTGTATATAAAGTTTGCTAAGGGTAGGGTTACCAGACAACATGAATATTCCTGACATGTCTGAAATTTTAGCCCATTGTTAGGAAGAAACAGGAAAAAAATAAAAAAGAGGAAAATATAAGTAATAAAAAAATATTTATTAATCATTCTAGTAAGGAAAAATGAATTAATTAAAAATGAGTGAATTGTTAATTTAGTATAATAATAAATTTAGTTTCATTTGGCAATTGCTCGACTTTTATAACCATTTCATGATATTCTTCACATGATATGTTCTTTAAGTTAAATTGTGTCTAGAGTAGAACCTTAACAGAATATATTGTTGTAAACCAACTATTACTACAAATTATTAATTAATAAATTACTATATATAAATATTTTTAAGTTATTCTTGTGGATTAATAGATAATTATAGTTTAATATTTAATACTCTCTTAAGAAGTTATATATTAAATAAATTTATGTTCTAATAGGCTCAAACAAAAGCATGCAAAATAAAAAATATAAATAAAACAACAAACTACAATGTGTTAGATATTTTAAACAACCCTTTATTTTCTTTGGTTCGTTTATAGTCTTTGTACATATATTCCATATGTTCGTAGTTCGATCGACTCGATGTAAAATTCTATTTTCAATATCTAAAAACCTGAACTAACCAAAGACAAGAGTAAAGCAATAAAAAGAGATTTAAGGACAAGCTTCTAGCAAGTCCAAATAACTCTTTTTGGTAGGTTTTAAGGCAGTTGGTCAAAATTTCACCAAATCAACAGTCCCACCATTCACGCGAACGGGTGGCATGGTTGAAGCATCATCAATTGAAAAAGTAAATTTACTTCGCATTCAACATTCGATTTCTCGAGAAAAACACCACCAACTGAGGTGCAATCAAAGGTGCTCAGCATTGTCTTCTGGCAGCGTGTCACTATGCGTATTTTGACGTCATTGTACACCAAAAAAGTTCTGGTCCTGATGAAATACCAATCGATACACATCGAATTTATTGATTTGACCATTTCAACAATTAACTAAAATAAAAGAATAACGTGTTGTGGCGTAGTAGAGGTGTTTAGAACAGAGTGAAGCTTTCCGAATATTGAAAATTTATATTCTATCGAAGATGTTAGAAACCCATATCAACCAAATAACGGAAGATGGGACTAGTATCGTCGTTCTTCGTTAAGACAAAGGATTTTTAATGGAATAAGTTCCCATTTCACGAAGCCCTGTCATTATAGGATAAAAACAAACCTGATAATTGTAACGTAAGTGTAATTAATGAAGATTTAATGTCTATTGATAACGATTTGTATGCTTTCGTTCGTTACTTTAATTTTACTAATTCTGGCTTTTCATTCTCTTGTTTTTAAGATTTAGTATTTATATTGTTTATTTCAGATAAGCATTTAATTAATCGTAAGAACTGTATTTTGTAATTAGTATATATTCGGCTTTTAAATGTGCATTGCTCGCCAGCATTGCGTCTCTTTATTGGTCGATTATAAGTATGACGTAGTTCGACATTTTCGTGTATGCACCTAAACTACATTTATTAAAGCGAAATTGTATTCGGACATTAAAATGTTAAGGAATATATGGTTTCAATTAGTAGTTTCCGGGTCTTCTACAATACATTTTCAGCCCCTCCATGCAAATATATATTACTTAAAATTTTGGGCATTAAATTAATCAGTAAGATTATATTGATGAGTCTAATTTGATTTTAGTTAATTTTTTATTAATTTTTCGAGTGATTAGTAATATAACAATTTTTCAGTAAGTTCGTTAAGTTTAAATTTAGAAAAGAAAAACTCCCATTCACCTTAAAAAACACAAAACGTCATTTGTGGTAAAGAATTTTGGTTTTTACGAATGCCTAATTTTATTATAATTCATATAAATTTAACGTAGTAAGTCGTTTTTCGTTCAACCAAATAAAAACATGTTGAGCTGGATCACAGAAATCATAGTTTTAGGATCACTACTTCGAACATACTCCTGTAGAAATAGCATAAAGTCAGAACTAGGGTCCGGTTGTTTGAACGCGGAATAAAGTAATAATATTTTTATTTATATTGGAAAAAGTGTTGATAAACGGTAGATATTCAATTTCTTGGTACACACATACCGATTTTATACTATCCTTTTGTAATTGCATTATTTAAACGAGTATCATATAATAATCGGTGCGTCAATTCTGAGTACATAAAGTATGAATATATGGTTGCCTGAATTATTTTTAATGTTATTTTCAATATGCAAACAATATTTACCAATAAAAATAAGTTTTAAATCCTCTTTGGTAATATTAATTGTGAACTTCGCATTTATAGTAATTTCTAACACTTAAAAACACTGAAAATGGTCACGACAAGCAATTAAACTGAAAGAAAAAATAAGTAAACATGTTTATGTCTGTCAAACGTGAAAAACGCCTCTCCCCCACCGATCATAAAAAGCCTTCAAACAAATCTATTATTGTTTAAATCTATACGGTATGATCGAAGGATCACGATTTCTTTTGTTACGGCGAAGGTTACTTGTAAGTAAGCAATTACTGCTCTCGATTCATTGACCGGAGCAGCTGAGAGCTGTTCAGGTGCAAATAACGCTCGATTTATTCACCTAGTTTATTATGCTTCGGAGCTTGTCAGATCTGCTTTCCCCTTACTCCACAGAGTTGGTCCACACGATAAGAAAAATCTGGACGTAACGTAATAAAACATAAGTCAAATTTCAATCATTGTGATTTGTTAGATTTAAAAAAAGATAAAGACCGAAGATTTTCCGCCTAAATCCGTCTTTTCCAAGGTCATTACGTCAAATGATGTTAAACTTTTTATCGGACTGCTTTAAAAATGGTGGAAACTGTTTATTTTCAATATTTTGTATGAAAACATAACCTATGTTTTTTTTAGAAGTTTGTTGTTTTATTTATATTTTTTATTTTGCGAGTTTTGGAATAATGGATATTTATGAACTATGTTAAATTGTTTTAATTTATTAAAAATGCTTGTTACCGAAGATCATTACTGCTTTGTCCTAAAAAAAAACAATTCTTGTTCATTTGTTATTGATTTTATAACAATTGCAATAATGCAGTTGTTCGTTTTATAAATTAAAGCTTATGAAATAAAGGCCGTTTTATAATACAGTTTCTATTCAACGACAATCTCTGATATCGAGACTGTTTTATTTTGCTTCATTTTAATTTTAAGATAAAATATAAACAAAAATCCTGATAAAAGTTAGGTTAAGACAAAAAACCACACCCCTTATAGTCGCGTAACGAAAAGTCCCGTGTGGACGAGACATTTTTAACACAAAAACGGGCAATATGCCTACGTTAAAATTCTTCTTATAATGTGGACTTACCCTCAAGCACCATTAAAAATATTTGGGGCATGTTTGGGTTGATCTAATTTTTTAAAAATTTTCCTATGGATCTTCTTGTTGTCTAGTATGCTTGGCAAAACCTGTTTGTTGATAGCAGCGATAAAGAAGATGAAAAAAATAACTTAATTAAAGTTGAAAACTATGCAAAATATATTGTGCGGCATTACACAAGGTGTCAGCTTTTTATTCATTTCCGAATATTTCCGTTGCAAAGTGGTAATTATTTATTTAAACATTTAAAATTTTCATAGAACAATTTTTTTAGGTTATAATACCAAATGACATATCGTAGCGCACGCCATTTATAATCGGAGCCCTCTACATCCAAACGCGATCGAGTAAGCTCAGAGTTTCAAAAATTATAGAATCAATTAATTGGAGCCTGCTCCAAGTGATCCGAGCATCAACCCAAACATGGCCTTGGTGTATAAAGCTCTAGCAGCTGTCAGTTATCATTTTTGATACTATTTTTGGATAACAAAACATTTTATACATGAAATGGATAGACGCAAAATAAGATTGATTCACAACCTACCGTTCATAGTATTTTTAAAGAATTACGAAATATTTATGGCCAAACCAGACAAAATTCAAAACTAATAAGTAATAAAATAATGTTTTTACCCTTTTTTTTTCTCCAATAGGTTTTGGTATGCATATTAAAAACACCAAATCCGAAAAAAATAATTTGGAGGTTTTTACCCTTCAAATTAACACTTTAACCGCTTTATTCATACGTGTTCGGAGCTACTCAGGGTTTGATGCACCCGAGTTTAAAATGCTTGAAACGAGGGCAGTAAATCTGGCGGGAGACACGTCCCAAGGATGCTGTAAAAGAAAGAAAGTTGGAGGGGGTAAAAAATTCCTCCTAACTTCCTTATGTAAAGACCGCATATATAGGTATCTTCTTTTGAGTAATTATCACTTTCAGTTCTGTCACTTGAAGTAATCATGATCACTTCGACCCAATGACAAGTAAATGCATATTCAAAAGAACATGAAGTTATCAGTTTCACTTTGTTCACTTTGATCAGTGATAATTGACTCAAAAGAATACAGCCAATATCAAGCTCTGTTTCACATAACACGCTTCTTTGTAGGTAGTGTAATAGCTTCCCTATGACGTCACATTTAATGAGCTCTTATTGGTCCAAAAGTTACGAGATCACCGTATTATATTAACAGTTTGGCAAAAAATATCTAGTAACATCAAAATATCTACAAGTCGAACCATTTTTTTTTTAAATATGCAAAAAGATGTGAACCTAGATATTAGTTTTTGCATATTTTCTGAATATTTTTATATGTTAAAGTTTGACAGTTGCAAATATTGTGACATTATCGTAAATCTTTTTAAATAGCAACATAGGTTACCCATAACCCCAGAAAAAAAATCCATAATTTGAGCCACCTGTATAGATAAAAATATCTAATAAAATATTTTTCAACTGAGAAGAACCTTATCTGAGATACTCCTTATCAGGATCGGGACGCCCTGTATAGCCTGCCATTCTTAAAAGGATGAACCAAAAACTAAAATTGTATTTAAAATGGAAAACTCTTCTAGTCATGTGACGCGAGACTTATTTCAAGGTTATTCTCCAAAATTCTATTAAACCTTCCAACCATTTCGCCTGACTTTAGATGAGGGAGTGTTGTTCTAGTTTTGTGGAATCCCGATAGTTTGCAAAGGCTCGATAATATATCAGATTCGAAGTTACTCTACAACGGGAAACTTTCCTTCTTTGTGACGTCGTTAGGTCTTCTAAAGTATATACAAAATCTAGTGGAACCATCTTTTCTCTTAACTAATGCAATTGGAGATGTTCATTAATTTTGAGAGGGCTAAGTTATGCTTTGATTCTGTCTATTTTCAAGTATCTCGTCAACCTCGTCACATTTGATCAATGGAATTTTTCTTATAAGCTGTTTAATTAAAACTGCATCGTCAGTGTTTATTCGATGTTAGACTATCGTAGTTATTCCCAAGTCACTATCAGATAAAAAAAAAATATGGTTTCTTATTTAAAGATCTTCCAACATTGCCACCTGAACTTGATTTAATAAAGGTGTTTATAAACTAATCAGGTCTTGAAGTACTTTAGGTAGTTTAGCAGGTAGTATTTCAGACGGTAAGGTATTTCTGCTAACTACCATGTCGGCAAGTTGAACAATTTTGCCATAAAATTTGTTGAGGATAACCTTTTAAGTTCAGCGCCTTGACAAATATAGTGATTCTTTTTTTCTGGGTCAAAGTTCTTACAAAAAAAATTCCTTTTCATTTTCTTCGCAGCTTTCAAACGTTGCTTTTACTAAACATTTTGAACTTGATGGTAACGTAACATCTTCAAAAACTTTAACTTCTCGAATCAGCCATTTATTATTCTTTGGCAGCTTCATTACAGTTTTTTCATATCTGGTTCATAGTACTCGTTGAAGAAGATCAAGGACAAAAGTCTAATGTTCCATAATATTAAGACCATGGATTACTTCGTCCGATAAATCAGCAACAAAAACTACTTGCTGGAAGGTATTGTTTCCCCATTGGCGGTTACCAAGATGTAGTTCTTTTAAGGATGACGAATTTTGCAGTGATACTATCTCACATTTCCGACCACATATCTTTCAAGATGCTACCAAGCTGAAATCATCGTTTTGCAGCTGGGATACGTTAATTGTTATCGTTGATGTGGCTGGACAGTGGCGAGCCAGCTTTCACCCCTTTAAGCTGACTACTGGGAGTTTTCCCAATTCTGATTACTGTCAAGGGAAGCACTGATAGTGCAGCGGATTTGTACATATTTCTCGTTGCCATATTTTCAACAACGAATGCTATTTTTGCGTCGGAAAGTTTCCGTTATCTGCTTTTACTTTTAATTCTTGGATTTCCCGTACCAGCTTCATCAACATCTCTTAATTGGTTTTACGATCATCTTAGGAAACGTTAACTGTTTCGACGATTCTACTCTGGTATCTTGAGATACATTTATCTGTTTGAAACTGAAGGACATAAGCAAGAACTTCAGAGATTTTGTTGAGTCTGGCCATTCTTAGGGTATGAATTGTTTCTACTGGATATGTCAGGTTTATTAACCGCATGATATCTGCTACGTATTTCGAAAGACATTCCGAGTATTTTTGGGCTTTTACTGGGCTTTATGAATCTTATCACCTATTTCTTCCATGACGTAATCTTTTGTAAGTTTTAATTCCAGTAATAAATATATTTTTGTATCTTCAAGATTCGCTTTTTTCAATCTTTCCTATTCTTTCTTTTTATCTGATCTCCATGTCTTCCATTATTTTTTTTGGGATTTTCCCCACGTTTCCTTGATTTTGCTTCCAACCTTGTTCCATGTCATTTAAACTGTGGTTCAGTTCTTGTTTCATGTCTTATTGGCAGTACTTCACTTCTTGTTTCATGTTTTCTATCATTTAGTTATGTCTGATTTCCATGACTTCTTAGCTCTGCTTTAATTTTTTTTTCTTGTTTTGTCTTTAATTTTTGTTTCACTAATTCTTGGCTGGCCTTCTGTTCTTGTCTGATTATGTAATTCATAATAATTTAAAGTTGTTATTCCATTTTTTGCTTTTTGTCATCTAATTTCTACTGCTAGACAATAGTCTTCATTTTTTACTGTAACCACCTTTGTAGTTAGTCTCACATTTGACAACTATTGTACCTGTCGCCGGTATAGAAACACCTGAATATACTTTTTCTAACCTTTATTTTACTAATAGACTTTGAATTGACAATCCAATATTCGAGTGACAACTTGCCAAACTACTCTCAATGACTTAAATTTAACTTGGATGAGAGTTAACAACTGTCCCCGAAAGCCGGGCGTCCTTTATATAGTCTTTTTGCTTGTACCAGAAGATTCTGGAATACTCAAGAATGATTTCCATACTAACAGCCGTATGACAAATAACTGAATGTTGAGGAAACGCCACAACCACGTTCATAGGTGTTATATAAGAATATTAACAATGGTAAAATTAATTAAATAAATTATAAACTTATAGAAAACAAATCCTAAACTTTACGACTTATAAATACAAACTAGAATTATGAAATCTATGACGTTATAAGGTTTAGTTTATCGCCAAAAAATTGTTTTTTTTTCGATTAACTAGTATTTGTAAATATATGTCAACCGAAAGCACATTAATATTGTTAACGCTTTAAAATCAGTAAGTAAGCGCCAAAAATATTGACATTAATTTAATTTTTTTTCTCGTTACAATATTTTTCAATATGGTGTAAATTGTTATTTAAAATTAAATGTGTTTTTCTGTTAAATAATTTTTTGCAGTGTTTGTATTTTTCTGTAATTTTTACAATTGTTTCTAACAGATTAAGTATTAGATTTACCCGTTAAGTTTGAATATAAGGGTCATATCATCTTTGATGGTTTTTTATTCATAGTTTTTACGATCTTTAATGACAAATATTTAACTTATCTTTCTATTTTAATATAGAGTGTAGTATAATATATGGTTGCATAGAGAATCAATAGCGTATAACCAAAAAATATATATGTGGTTTGATTTGAAGTTTCCCAGCTACGATAAATCATAATTTTGAAAACATCCTAAAGCTGCGTCCACATTAGTAAAAATGTACATTGTGTGTGACACAGGGGCGGATCCAGCCTCTCTTGGGGGGGGGGGGTGATATCACAAAAGTACAGTATGGCAAGCGAAAGCAAGTTGCCAGCAACATTTCCATTTCTATCGTAAAAGTGAGGGTTGGATCTTTTTTATGAATTCGAAACCCTTGAGCAAGAAAAAACAAGTTGTCGATAGGGGGGAAAGCCAGCATCATACACATTCTTAGTATAAAAGCCAGAATCGGCTCTATTTTTCTAAACTCAAAGGTCTTGAGGGGGGGGGCGAACGCAAGAAAAACAAGTTTTTCATGGGGGGGGGGAGCCAGCAGCAAACACATTCCTAGTTATAAGAGGCACAATCGGTTGTACTTTCGTGAACTCTAAGCTCTTGGGGGGTGGCGATCGCCCTCGCCGCCCCAAAAATTTGCGTGAGTTTTTATGTAGCGAACAAGTCTACATAAGCATAAGTTGTATATGCGCGCACAAGTTTTTGCCGTATTCGACACACAAAGTAAAATTTTTACTAATGTGGACGCGGCTTTAACTTATCCTTGGAACTCTCTGAAAAAGAATCTTTAACAATTTTTGAATATATTTTTAAATAAGAAAGCTACAGAGCACTCATTTTTTCAGCTCGTTAGATGCTTACTCTCTTGCAGCTCTGTGGCTTATTCTGCTATGGAGTACTTTAAAAATTTGCAACTTTTGAATTTTACCTATTATCTACAAAATAAAAGAAAATTTTGCGATTGTGTTTACGACATGTGTAGTTTGTCCAAAAAAAGTTTATTAGTACTCGACTAGTTTCTTTCTAACCTTAATAGTTACCCAGGAATCCCAGAAAAGCACCAATTATGGGATATCTGCTATATAAATGATCAGAAGTACGTTTTCTCAAATTGCTGAGTTTTTGCTTTTTGCTTGAAGCCCCACAATTTAATAAATATCTTTAGATTCCTTTTCTTCAAGCAGGACAACTTTTATAACCAGGAATATGATTTATTTTTTATTTCTATGAGTCTTTACATGTTAGAAACAATGCAAAAAACAAATAAATAATTTTCAAAATCTGATTTTTCACAAAATAATTTGAGGGTAAATATAAAACTCTAATTTTGGTAAAAATCCCGAAAGTCTAATCCATTAATCCAAGGTCACGAACTGAGTTCTTAACAGCTTTTTAATTAAAATATTTCTGCACGTGATTATAACCATTTAGTGCGATCTCAATTATACTTCTTGTTTTTTGTTTAAAAAATTGCTTAAAAGAAAAAACGCTAAAGAACATCGAATGCGTGTTGCCAGATTTATGTCCTCAAACTGTAGTTTGTAAAGATCAAAAACTATTCAACCAACAGTTTGGGGACTCGGTCCCCAAAGTGTAGTCTAGAAGTTTGGGGACAGTCCTCAAAGTGTCGAAAAGTCCCCGAAGTGTAGACCGCACGAACGATTTTGTCCTCGAAGTGTAGCCTGTGCATATATATATATATATATATATATATATATATATATATATATATATATATATATATACTAATTCTTTAATTTCTTGGGTATAGGTTTTTATGTCATTTGTTACTTCAAAGGCTATTTAATATTTCGCCTGTCATCAGGGTTTTTGGTATTTTTAATTACTTTTAAATTAAATATTATTTACAAACCTTGAGACTTCATATTCGATCACTTACTCTCTGTAAGTGAATTGTATTAAATTTGCAAACTGAAAAATGAAATGATTTATTTACAAATAATAGTGATAATTAAAGTTTTCTGGAAAATAGAACGAAAAATGCAAATTATTAGAATGGATATTACAAAATATTCTTAAATTTAAAGATATGAAAATGAACTTATTTTGGAATATCAACAATCCAAGAAAAAATAAAGTCCGTTAAATTTATCTTTCCTTATTTTCCATTTTCTTATTTTTGATACAGAATCTCGGCCCACATTTCTGATAATAAAAACGATGTCTGGTAAAGTAGTCTAAGTAGTTTATTATTAGAAAACTGGTGAAATCGATGTTTAATAAGTTATAGCAAATCATGCAAAGAACATTTTATTAGTTTTAAGGTACTTGCTTAAAAATAGGATGAATAGTAATTGTTCTCGTTGTTATTTTTTAATAAGTTATACTTTAGAAAGCTATGGTTAAATTATGATCATATCTGTCTTTGTTGAATTTAAATCAATAACATGTTAGACATAAACACACGTGATTTTTTATTTGATTTAAATATTGGCTTATTGGTTGTTTTAGTTACAAATTATTCTCACATATTTCCTACAATTTATTAAGTTAATATTAACGAATCAAACTTGTACTTCACCGAGCGTCAATTTCTTAAACTTTACTCAACTTTTAACACATTCAGTAACAAATTTACTATCAAAAGCAAGAAACTATATATTTGTATAACTAAAAAATTAATGCAATAACAATTTGCTTCCAAAATTCGAACAAGAAAAATAAACAAAAAAGGTAAAGTTATTTTTCTAGCTTTTCTTTTAGAAAGACAAGTAATGGCTTGATTTGTATCAAGGTCTCTTGACAAATTGCTTTTACTTGATAAGAGAATTTAACCTCTACCATATAAATTCATTTGCAAGTTAGATTTCTTGGGTTTGGATAAGATTTTTTAATCAAAAACTACAAACAGGTGTTAAGTTAGGTTTGACCATTTTCTTAGTATTTTTGAGGGTACTTTTCCACGAATATTTTCACGTATAATTTAAAATAATTATAAAATTATTGTTCGAGCTGTCGTTTCTCGTTGCCATTATGAGTAATGTTATAATTGCGTGTGATTCTATCTGATGTAGTACGGTAGAGTTTAAAATGACACATAGAGCAGTAAGTCAATTTAGGTATGAATCTCAGAAATTTAAAAATAAAAAAGTTGTTTTCTTCAATTACAAAACTGTTTTTTATTTTCGGAGATTTTTCCTCTAACTGATTTCAGGGCTTTATCTGCAAGTTTCTAGATTTGTAAGCTGACATACAAATTATAACAATATCGTAAGCAAAACAAGACTGGCCAGCTAGAAGACTTAATACGGTCGCAAATGTTGGTATGGAAAAATATGTATAATAGAAATACAAACTGGATTATTTTCAATTTGCGTAAAATATTGATAATTTAATTATCACTACTAGCAAATAACTTGAAATTAAAAATAATTAATTTTCTGTTTGTTATTCCTTATTTATAGTTATCAAATTTCAAAATTTGAGTGAATATTCTTACAAGAATCCGTATAAATTTTATTTTTTTTAGAATTCCGAAATTTATCTCGAAAAATTTCATTGTTTCATTTTTTTAAGAGCTTGGGCGTTGGTTAAAATTTTGTCTGTAATTTTTAATTCATGCTTTCAGAAATACATTTTCCCAGACCTATGAAAGGAATAAAAAGTTTTTCCCGTTTTCAAGAAGCATGATAAAATCGGGATCAAAAATTATCACCCCATAACCATAAGATGCAATTTTGCAAAGAGATTTGAGCGATTCCTACTGAAAATATCTTATATAACACCTATTATGATGGACCAGCAACATGGTTTTACTTGTAGTAAGTCAATTGGATCAATCTTTGCACTGTTGCACAGAATGTCTAGAAGTGCACTGGTTCTGGGACTCAGTCTAATGTTATATACACAGATTTTTTCAAAACTTGTTAACAACTTGATCATGGTGTTTTACTTTCCAAATTGTTTATTTTTGTTTCTAATGACCATCTCAATAAAATTTGAAGTATAGTGATCACAGATTGCACAATTCTGCATTTTTGTCGGACATTCCTAAGGAGTCTATTTAGACCGTTATTTTTAAACAGCCACTTATCTTATGTCGACCATTTAAAGATTTTTCAGGACATACGAAATATAGTTGAAAATTATGGTTCTTGGATTTAGACTATCTCAAATTGGAATTATTGCGCCTACGATTGCATGAAGCATCTTCAGTGATCTTTATTCCACGAGATTAGAACACTGAATGTGTGAACCATAATTTTCAACTTGACCAAAGCCATGAAAGCTTTCGTTCTTTATACAAAATATAGCTGAATATAATGGTATGTCGCTCTCAAGAAGTAAAACTCTCATGCTGCACGATAATGGGTCAATGGTTCTTTCCTTGGGTGGATTGACTATATTAATTAATATTGAATTAAAATCTTGCCAAACGCTCGGCTTTATGGTGAGATCTAGTCCAGAGTTTGGATCGCTTCAAGTCATAATCACATTATATTATTCTCTTATATGAAGCAAGTTAAAATATGTCATAGCTATCTCACATATACACTCCGAAAAATTAGAGACTGTTCAATATCGTTTCTTAGGATTCTAAAAAACGGATAGATTCTATCCATAAGGCATAATTCGCGAAAGACTATTAGTAAAATTCAATTACAATACCCGTCTAAACGGGTTTCGTGTGATTTTTTTTATTAACTAATTAATAACAAGATTCTTGCATCAGATCTGCTAGCAAAAGTTCACTTTCATGTTCCAGAGGTAACCAGATGTCCAATATTATTTATTTTCTTTCAGTCAAAGACTAATGTACTATAACTCTCCCAATTATATAGACAAAGCTGAATTATATGACTTTAAGTACTCTATTATCAAACCGATTTGTTGCAAATATTTACAATTGATTTACAGAATATTTATTGTTTACGTAGCATCTAGGATTCAGGTAACTCTGCTGTCTCCTGTCCAGTAATGGGAATTTTGGTCCTATAGGGCAGTATAAATATATAAATAATAAGATAACTATTTCGAAAATATATTTAAGTCCATTTTAAATTGTTTAATCTCACATCCAAAATTTCTTACGATCGGTAAACTTATTTTGTTTTATATAATTTGAAATTTTTCGTAGCCAATAAACTTCCTTAATATAACTTTCTGTAAAATTTTCTTTTATAAAAGTTTTGATTTATATTTGTTACCTTTTTGATATTTTAAATTTATGTGTTACATTTAAATCTAATAAGTTAGCGCGGAATTACGCAAAAAGTTTTTAATTTAAAATAAGCCTTATGAATAAACGAACAAATAATAAAGAGTGTTGATACTTAATCTTTGATGCTTAGGCCTCGCTGAGCCTTTTAAACCTCACCATGACTACAATTTATCGAGTGTGATCGCCTTTCGATCCAAGTCGCTTCGTTAACTGAACTTGTTTAATGGCTGCAAATCATAATATCTTACTGAAATGTCTCTACATAACTTCTTTTGGGACAGATCAACAGTTCATCCTTCTCTTAATATTATCTTTTAGTAATGCTGTATAGATGCCCTCAGGTTCACACGATTTTCTATTTTCTAGTTTTTTTATTATTTAACCTATATTAGAAAATATTCAAAAGTCATGATCTCAACTCAAAAATTAATATTAGACTTTTGAAGTAGTATGTCTTGGTATACGAGGTTGAGTTCTGGACTGTAATTGTGGCTTCATATATTAAGTTGCAAGCATTTGAAATGTGGCTCTACAGGCGTATGTTTAGAAAATCTTGGATAGAGTTTATTACTAATAAAAAAGTGTAGGAACTCATAAGCAAGGATTTAATAATTGTAAATACAGTGAAAAGCAGTAAGCTTGAATATCTAGACCATATCGGGCGAAACGAAGAGGTATGGTCCATTTTAACTGATACTGGAGGGCACGGTGGATGGAAAAACAACAGATACCTATAGGCAAAGTTCTAATAGTCAGAGTGATTCCCAATATCCGGTAATGGACCAATACACAAAGAAGAAGAAGAGTAAGGAATGTAACAATAAAGCATTTACTAATTGGCTAACTTTAAAACTAGTCTAAGATGATAATGAAGTATTTAAATCTACAAGTCCAGTATTGAGGCAACCAAGTCAACTTTAGGAAAACCAATACAAAATATTTTCTATCAAGTTTTTTTCTATAATAATACAAAAATCTTCCTTAACTTCAACACACTTGTGTTATTTAAAACGAATTCATTTCATCAGACAAAATAATACCTGTTTGCCTGCAAATGTAGCATCAATATTATCTTCTATACTCTATTCAAGAACTAGAGAGAGTAATAAAACTGTCACCGAAACCAACGTACCTACTCCACTGTCGGAGGTAACTGAGGACTGCCATAAATCTAATTATATTTAATTATAACTTTTTATAAATTTACTGCAACAATAAAATTTCTTATAGTTCAGTTTAATTTCTGTCAGTGAGCAAAGTACACCTTACAGTATGTCCTTAGTGATTTATCTTGTTTACGCTTGTTTTTATATATTGTATGAGATTAGTGAGATACCGAAAAGATATACCTTCCACCTCTATATTTATTCCAAAATTGTTAAACCAACGAGAAATTTATTACGATGAATGTAAATGATGCCTTAAGACATCAATATCTAAATAAAAATGTTAAAAACTCTGTTGAGATATGTTCCAAGATGACAGGAGTTGGAAAATCTACTATTTTCCGAATGCTAAAGGAGAAAAAGACGACTGAAGTTGTTAGTGCTCCCAAATTACATTCGGTAACAGAAAGACGTTGACAGAAGAGATGAAAACTGCACTAAGAAGAGTTGTACATATATTTTATTATGAAAAGCAGAACCTAACCGTCGACAAAATTCTAACTAAAATCAATGAAGATCGGGATTTACCTGAGCTCTGGAAATTGCTCAGAGAACTTAATTTTTTCTAGGAAAAACGAGATAAGAAATCTGTTCCTATAGATCGTCTGGAAAATCTACATTGGAGAAGAAAATATCTCCAAACAATGAAGCAACATCGCGATATGGGCTCAAGTAAAAGGTAGAGTTGCTAGAAATAACACAAGTTACAAAATTAGTGATTTAACTGAACTTTTGAAAGATTTTTTTGATTCAAGTTACTGTGGAAAATTGGAAAAAATATGTGGACCATATAATAAAAAATAAAACGAAATGTGGAAACTCGATCACATGATCGGTGAGACGGCGGAACCAATTATAATTAATTTGAGCGAAAATATTTCCACTGATTTTCATTACGAATTAAATACGTAATGTTTACCAGTGTAAACAAAATTTATTATCTAAATTTTTGTTTTTGTTACTCTTTAATGTTGTTGATCAATTTTTTTAGTTATTTTTATTTTAGTGTGTCTCATTTTTTAATTTTATATATATTTAAGTCCAATTGGCCGTAATTTTTTCAATATTTTATTATTGTATTTGTGTCTTTTTCTTAATCATTTAGAATTAACAAGTTTGCTTTATTTTTTTTTGGGGCTATCGGATTTCCATATAATAATGTAAATTAAATTAAGATATGAGTGCAATATAAATTAAAACAAGTAAGTCTAATTTTAACTATAACATAAAAATTAATTACATTTGAATCTCATTTTAGTGTTTAATTGTAATTCTACAGATGGTTTAAGAAATAAACAAACTGAAACGTTAAATGCCCTAAAACTGTTTTAATTAATAATAAAATGACTGACCGCAAAAAAATTTTTATATTATATAGACGAATTAATTTTTTATATATGTTTACCTTCTTGTATTTATAATAATGGATATATTATAGTATTTAAATTATAACTTGAAATTTTTTGAGACAATAAGGCTACGTTTTAGTCTGAATGTGCCTAAAAAGTTTCTATGCCAAAACTAAAAATAATAAAAATACAAGTTGTGATTTGTGTTAAATATGGCGAAATTTTGTAATCTATGCGAATTATTAAGAAATAATTAGGAATAAAATAATATTATTATAACAACTTAGTTCTATTTTGAGCTTATGACCGAAATAATATTCTATGTCATAAATACTTAGTAATAAATAAACCTCCTTCTGACGCCTAGGAAAATGATTCAAATTCTTTTTAACACTCCATACTTCCAAATGTCTTACCCATTCCTATAAAAAATATGTGTGTCTAACAGATTTTACCAAAGACACCGGACTAAAGAACGTAGGTAGTTTACGAAGAAAAAAAGGTGAAAAATGATTTATTACTCTCTATAGTTCTTGAATAGACTATAATTAGTTATCGTCTGTATTGATGACGTCCATTGCGGTCACTTATCAGATTTCTAAATAAAAAGGAGTAAAGCTGAACCAATTTAGATTAGCAAGTAGTCAAGCTAAAAGAAGTCACACTCCCAGATGACGGTTTGATGAATAAAGATCTTCTTTTGACACAAACCAGATATTTTTTATTGTAATATTAACGTATTTCAAGTATATAATTGCTATCATCATAATAGCGTTCCGCATGTATACAACATGAAAAAAATCTTAATTCCAAAAAACGGTGAAAGAACACTAAGGGATCAGTTCTATTGACCCCAATTTTGTCTCTGAGTTCCAGTATAAAATTCTCATCGCTCAACATTAATTTAGAGTAACTGTCAATTGCTACATCAGAAATAACTATGAGAAATTTGCTGCCAGTTTTTGCACTGGAGTCAAAAGTCTTGAGATTCACGTTTCTGAAACTCAATTAATGTCTTTTTTAAACAGCCTGATTCACATATGTTAAATTTTTAAGGAATAGTAGACACTTTGAAATGACGATCTTGGAAAAGTTTTGACTACAATATTGCTGTAAATATTAGAATTGATTGCCTCTAAAGTTCTTTCATTTCTTTAATCTTCTACAATAGATCCATGGTCCTATAAAAACTATCTTGAGTACTATTTTATTTAATAATAAGATGAAACCTCGTCATCATAAAGGTACGGCAATTATTCATTCATGAATATTTTTAAAATTCCTTGGTTAAAATTTGATTACACTGTAAAGTTATAATTTTACATTTTATATATTTTCTTGGAAAATACTTCATAAAATATTAAAAATGAAATATTAAACAATGAAATCAAATTCGACACATAAATGGAACAAGATTATTACTATCACGCACATTTTCAAATAATATTGACTGACAACGTCGAAAAACTGAAAATGTCTTCATTGTGCTATCCATCAGTGTGAAAACAGTTCATTTATGGCAAGAGTGAATTCGCTGTCGTTAATATGAAAATTTTAAGATCGGGGTATAATCGGTTATCTTTAACTGACAAGCGTAGAAGCAATTCACATATCTTTCATAATTTTTATCGACATTACTAGTTGAACGGAAAGCATAGTAGAAAGAGATAAAATAACAGTAATACATTATAAATTCACCCAACTGATACAATTCTTACAACCTTTGGAAATCTACGATACTATTGGTTGCATTAGGAAGATTCGTCGTATCTGTAAATTAACTATGTAATTCTATATACCAGTTGATATTGGTTTTAAAGCGATATATTGGTGAAGATACTAAATACGAATAATATTTTTATCTTGGGATTTTTGCTGAAAAACAAAAATGACGCTAGAATCCAGTTCTCATTCTATAGCTACCTTGTGAACAAAATAAATAAATGTTCAATATATGCTAATCTACAACAACAAATATAACAGATTTCCAGTATTTAAGATAACTTATAGTCCATTCAATCTCGAATCCTATTCTAGCATATTTACTCAAAACATTTTATATTCATTATAAGTAATCAGCTTCAGAAAGTTATTCGCTCAGTGCGAAGGCATGGTAGGGAGAACAAATGCGATACTAGTCTAAGTTATGGATAATTCAAGTATTTCAGGGTGATATTTTGTTAGTTTTTTGTTAGGAACGCTAGTGTATCATGTGTTAGAAGTTCTGATATCAAGTCGCATTTTATTTACTAAAATACATAGTTCAGTAGTTCTCTTAGTTTTAAGGACCATCCAGGGTAAGTATCCAGAAATATAAAATAATTTTAATTCCTCGTTATTATTTAATGGTAGCTTTTTTCAATTTCCATTGAATTTTAAATATTTCCTTATGGATTCTCTTTAGTTGAAGTAATAAAAATATATAATAACGTCAAATTAATATCTTCACTTGTTTCATAAACCCCTATACTTATATTAAAATCAAAAAATATAATTTTTAATTACGAATTTCCCTTATATTTTATCGTCAATATATGTAAATATCGCTTTTTAGTTCATGTAAGGGTGTTTTTTTTTATAGAGGTATAGAACTTTAAGTTGGCAACACTTTTTTAACTGGCGGCCATTTTGTCAAGTGATTTATGTTTAGTTTGATTTGCATTTCTACATGAATAGACTGACGCCTGAACAACGCTTCCAAATTGTGCAAATTTATTTTGAAAATCATGGTTCTGTTCGAAATACATATCGCGCACTACGTCCATTTTAAGGTCAACATAATCGTCCATCAGAGCAATTAATTCGATTAACTATGGAACGTTTTCACACCACGTATACTCTAAAAGATAATACGCATCCACAGATACGTCGTACAGTGGGTACAGAAGAAGTAATTGCTGCTGTAGAGCGTAGCGTAGAGGAAGACCCGAATCAGTCTATCCGCCATCGTGCACAGAAATTGGATATGTGTCCATTCACTTTATGGAAAATTTTGCGGAAAGATCTTGGTTTGCGTGCTTACAAAATCCAACTCGTGTAAGAATTGAAGCCACACGATCACCTAGCAAGGCGTAGATTCGGTGAATGGACCCAAAACAAGATTGCCGTTGATCCCGATTTTCATAAGCGAATTTTGTTTAGCGATGAAGCTCACTTTTGTTTGAATGGATACGTCAATAAACAAAACTGCCATATTTGGAGTGATGATAATTCTCAAGTGTATGTTGAGACACCGTTACATCCAGAAAAACTGACTGTTTGGTGTGCTTTATGGGCTGGTGGAATCATTGGTCCGTACTTCTTTAAAAACGATGCTGGTCAGAACGTTACAGTCAATGGTGACCGCTATAAAGCCATGATTACTGACTTTTTCATTCATCAATTGAACAACCATGATGTGCAGGAGCTGTGGTTTCAACAAGACGGCGCAACATGTCATACAGCTCGTGCCACAGTTGATTTATTGAAGGAATTGTTTGGTAATCGCATAGTTTCACGTTTCGGACCCGTCAATTGGCCTCCAAGATCGTGCGACTTAACACCGCTAGACTATTTTCTGTGGGGATATGTGAAGTCGCTAGTCTACGCCGATAAGCTCGAAACGATTGATCACTTGGAGGACAACATTCGCCGCGTTATTGCCGATATACGGCCACAAATGTTGGAAAAAGTCATCGAAAATTAGATCTCCAGATTAGACTACGTCCGAGCCAGCCGTGGCGGTCATATGCCAGAAGTCATATTTAAATTATAATTCCAGAAGGTTGTCTTTCCAATAAAGTAAATTTCATGTCAATTTAAAAAATTCATCTTTCTTTTATTCCATTTAAAAGTTCTATACCTCTATAAAAACACCCTTTATTAGTTTCCGCTATTGTCACGCACGGATCTAATAGATTTTAAAATATTTCATCTACTAATAATACAAAGGATCCCTAGTACCATAGTATGAAACAATTAAGTCTAAAATAATTGTTTTTATCAATTCAACTAACAAAAATTTGAGAAATAACAATTTGTAAGGTATTTGAAACTTTTATTAAAACAAATAACATTAAATTTTATATTTAAATAATGTAAACTGCTATATATCACTTAATTCGTCTATATTAAACGCTGTACTATGCTTTACAATTAAATTAAATACTATGGTTATCTATTGGGACATGTAAATATAAATTCAGCAGGTCAACGACCGAGGTCCTTCGGCATAAGGACATTATTTATGGTAAATTTAATCATCAAGCTTCTACAAATCTTTACAACTTAAAAAAAGTATATTGAAGGTTGCATATGAGTTCTGCCAGTATCGTTAATGGATATCTTCTGACTGACCTTTGGTTTTGGTGCCTTATTGAGCCTCTATAAGGCCAGATGAGTATTAGGTTTTCTTTCAAACTTAGTTGCCAGAACAGGAAGTCTTGCATTAATGGGTTTGATGTTTGGTCAGTTCATATAATAATTGGTTGGATGATTTATATAGAAAATTCATAGAATGACAAATTTTGGTTATACTATGTAGAGCTATTGTTTTCACTGATTTAAGGTTTATCGGGTTTCTGCAATTAGACAGCCGTCAGCATATTGCTTTGAATATGTGGCCTACTGTTTTCCTTGATATCCCTTTGTTGTTATATCTTAAACCCCTAAAATGTTTCGCTTTTTGTATATTTTTTTTATCAGTTCTAGGATGTCAATATAAGCTAATTTAGCTCAGGAAATTTATATCTAAATATTTGACTGATGACTTGGCCTATATTACTTGGTTGTTTGTAATATAAATTAAATATAATCCAGGAATAGACCAAAAATTTTAAGAGTAATCAATAACTTGACAACAGTTACGATAACAGTACGTTTTGACTTTTAACTAATAATTTGGCGTGTATCAGGATTATCAATAAAAGAAACAATTAAAATATCATTGTTGCTAAAACTACTTTGACACAATGCTGACGAGCATAATAGAAATATTTCTGGTTTGACATCTCAATTTCAATCTGCCCTATTTATCATTTTACGAAATTCGTGATTACTATTGAGCATTACTAGGGAAGCTACAGTCAGGTATTTCTATTGTGGGTAGGTAGATATTTTTTCAAGTATCTCTCGAACAACATAAATTCTGACAAACTATAAATAAAACGCTACACTTGTAAATATGTATCTACATTTTATTGCAAATGAAAATAGAAAAATTTTTTGTATTTACTTTAATTTTTTTGTTAAGCATGAGTAATAAATACTCCTAAAAAACTGTTAAATATTCCTCGTTCGCACTTAATTTTTTGCATACAATCGTTTTAAGCAAGATTTCACGAAAAGTTTTTATCACTTTTCAAGTAAAATTACATGAATAATTTGAAACTCCATTTAGACCTAAAAAATCAAGAATCTATAAAAAAGTCTTCGGTGATTTGTGTTGGTAGAGCTTGAGTATAAAAGTTTTACAAAAGTTTTGAAAGTATTGTCCGATAAAATGTGACAATTTCGGTCCTCTCAAGTTTCAGTTGCATTATTATATTTTTTTGAATAAAGTTTGAAAAATTACTTTATTTTTCTATATATTCATGGGAAATAACTTGTAAATAAGTTCCAGTGTATCTCAGACAATGTTTACCAAAATGTCAAGATTTATATAAAAGTACTCCCCCGTCTTGTCAGCCAAACTTTTATTTTAGAAGGTATTTTTTATTTATTTCTTTGTGTGTTATTTATTCATAGAAAAAACTTGCCACTTTTTCACCCTCGTTAGGACTTAAAGAGCTATTGGACTACATGATTTTTAGAATTTCTGACTAGGCAGTAGGAGTGGGAGAAACTTAGACATGTCAATTATACCGTCCTAAATTATGATTCCAAATAAGTGGGAGAATGATTGTGGATCGCGCCAAAACACCTATATTTATCATAAAACCCACAATTTCGAAATACGTAAAACTGAATCTTGTCCCCATCGTAATGGCTGGTCATCTCAAATAAAAAAAAAAAAAGAAAAAGGAATGCTGGGTAAATAGAACTATACATTCCTATCAAAAATACTCGGAATTCTTCAATAAGAGCAAAACGGTTCAACAAATCATCGATATCAATTTTATATCTTTCGAAGTAATCTCCATTGCAAGCAATACACATATTCCAACGCTTCCTTCTATCTTGAAATCACTTTTCATAGGTCGATTTTAGAATCGCCTTCAACTTCTTCTGCGAATTCTTCTTTATCGCCTCAATCGTCTCAAAATGCTTTCCGCGAAGTGGTAACTTGAGTCGTGGAAATAGGAAAAGTAAAAAGGAGCCACGTCGGGAAAATCTAGAACTTGCGGAACCACATGAATGTTGCTTTTTGTCAAATAATTGCGTACATGATGAGATGTGTGAGCTGGTGCTTTGTCGTGATGAAGAAATCATGAGTTGGTTCTCTCATATGAGAGTAGTATTCATCAACGGTTTTTGCATCAGCAACATTCCCATTTCTTGTGTAAAAAGCAGGGTCCGGTTTATTTTTCTGAATTTGAAACTCTTGGAGATGGAGGGCGATCACAAGAAACAACAAGTTGTTAACGGGGGGGGGGGGGGTGCCAGCAGCATACGCATTCCTAATATAAAAGGCTGAATCGGTTCTATGTTCCTGAACTCAAAGCATTTTAGAAGGGGAGGGGCGATCGCAAGCATACACATTCCTATACTCTATTCAAGAACTAGAGATAGTAATAACACTGGTACCGAAACCTCCTATGTACCTGCTCCAATGCCGCAGGTAATTGAGGACTGCCGTAAATCTAATTATATTTAAATATTATAAGCTTTTATAAATTTACTGCAACAATAAAATGTCTGATAGTTCAATTTAATTTTTGTCAGTGAGCAAAGTACAGCGTATGTGATATATCGTGTTTGTGCTTGTTTTTATATATTATTTGAAATTAGTGAGATACCCAAAAGATATGGCTTCCACCTCTATATTTATTCCAAAATCGTTAAACCAAGGGCATTTTTTCTTCAACGAGAAACTTATTACGATGAATGTTTATGATGACTTAAGATATCAATATTTAGATAATAATGTTAAAAGCTCTGTTGAAATGTGTTTCAATATGACAGGAGTTGGAAAATCTACTACGTACCGAATACTGAAGGAGAAAAAACGACTGGAATTGTTAGAATTTCCAAACCACATTCTATCACAGGCAGACGAAAAACCTCGTTGGAAGAAGAGATGAAAACTGCAATAAAAGTAGTTATACATACATTTTATTATGAGAAGCAGATCTCAATCGTCGACAAAATTCTAACTAAAATCTATGAAGATCGCGATTTATCTGAAATTAAAAGAACTGATCTCAGAAAACTTAAATTTTGTTGGGAAAAATCAAATAGAAAATATGTTCTTATAGATCGTCCGGAAACTGTCCGTTGGAGAAAGAAATATCTCTTTAAGTAAAAGGTTGAGTTGCTAGAAATAACAGAACTTACAAAATTAGTAATTTAACTAAAGTTTTGAAAAAATTTTTTTTGAATAAAGTTACTGCGGAAAATTGCGAAAAATCGATATAATAAAAGAATAAAATAAAATGTGGAAACTCGATTTCATGATCGGTGAGATGGAGAAACCAATTATAGTTAATTTGAACGAAGATAGCTCCACTGACTTTGATTACGAAGTAGATACGTAATGTTTACCAGTGTAAACACAATTTATTATTTAAAGTTTTGTTTTTGTTGTGTTTTATTGTTTAATGTTGTTTATATGCTTTTTAATTTTTTTATATATTTTCATTTTAGTGTGTCCCACTCTTTAATTTTATATATATTTAATTCCAATTAGCCGTAAGTTTTTTATTATTGTATTTGTGTCTTTTTCTTAACCGTGTAGAATTAACAGGTTTATTTTATTTTTTGGGGGTTATCGGATTTCCGTATAATAAAGTAAAATATATATAGTATAAAGGCCAAATCGGGTCTATTTTCTTGAACTCAAAGCTCTTAGGGGGGGGGGGGGGGAGATCGCGTACATATATATAAAATTCGGTATTCGTTCATTTGTTTGTTTTCTTGTAGAAATTTGTTGACCTTTCGCAAAATTCCCATTTGGAATTGTCTGTGTTTGCTAGTTATAGATTAACTCCAGTTGTTTTACAACTGGACCATTGATCGAAGAAAAATAAATTTTTTCTTTTGCCCACGTTTCACTTTAAGTTTAAAATCAAATACGTAAATATAGATTTCGGTACCTTTCCACACTAACATTAAGAAAATGATGGTATCGTCATTCATGGCCACGGAATTAGTCTTTCTTCTATTTCGTGTGACATCATCTGCTTAATGCTATTGTAGAAAAGTACCAATATTTGAGTTTTTGCATTAGATTTTAAATTTATTTAGGAGAACTGCTCTCCCGAACCTTAAAAATGCTTATAAATAAATCGAAATGTTGGTGCAGGGAAAAAATTCTTTTTCTCCGATACATGATCCAAAATTGAAATAATCTTGGCTAAATAATAATTACTATGGGTCACAAACTTCTTTTGAAAGCTATTATTTAGTTATATATATATATATATATATATATATATATATATATATATATATATATATATATAATGTGCTTTTTATTTGCATTTATCGCTTTTTATTGTGTTGTTTGACGTTGTTTTATGAATAATATATAAATATCTAACTTTCATCGTAATGATTATTTTTATGCCTCTGTAAAATCTTGAGGGATCTGCATAAATTTAATTTATTTCGGTAAATCTCCAGAATCACAGGAAACACAAATTGGGACTAATTCGCTTTAAGTAGCAGACAAGCTCTGATTTCGTAAATCTGAGCCTGTCGGTTTTAAGTTTCGTTAAAATTTTCTAGATTCTAGGATTAATTGTTTTTTTTTTAATTTTAATATTTTTACGTTTGTTGTGTTAATTCTGTATTTATACTCACTGAGCTTACATGACGTTAATTGCATTGTAATTAGTATAATAATAAGAATTACCACAGTTATGATAGTTGATAAAATCTTCCTATAGATAATAATAAGTGTTTATTATTTTAGGAATGTTTTTATACCGATAGAATTCTATGGAAAGAATAACTTCAATTTTACAATCAAAATTATATTGTATACTCTTATAAGGAAATGACTTAAATTTAATGTAAATTCGCTGGAAGCAATTTTAGAAACGTTTATTAAACGCATTTAACGTAATGCATTAAATTTGATAATTTACATTAATCTGAATTAATTTATTCCATTAAGTTTAATGTAATCATACATTAAACTTAAAGTTTGGTAATTACTTTTTAAGGTGACTATGGACACACAGCCAGTGTTCATTGAATTTGAGATATGTTAACACATATTTAACGCAACAATATTAATACGAGTTCAAAAAATTCTGGAAGAACCAGAAAAAGGTGGGCATTTTTCCCATAGTTACGGTCCGCCATCTATACGGGTTTTGCACTCATTGATTCCCGTCAGTACGGAGCAGACATGCACACCTCACCATAAGAAAATTGAGTCCTTTAAGCAACTTATATCATACTAAACAAAAAGTTCAATACAAGTTGCGCCATCTCCCTGAATCTCATGCAATGTATATTAAATAATAATGTAAATTCCTTTTGTATTAGGTTTTATATGAATTAATTTTGATGTAACATATCTTTTCGGTTACTTTTTGAAATTCAAGATACCATTTATCAAATTTAGTGTACAGCAAGCTGGTATTTCAATGAATTGCTTTAAATTCAAGGTAAATGTAAATTATTCACGATTTTTGGTACGAAATCATTACATTTGATGTGGACATTAAATTTGCATTAAAATTAAGGTTATTTTTAACAGTGTACCTCTATTAGTGTTAAAAGAGGGTTTGTTTGTTGGAACCTATAATATAAATTATTACAATATAATCAAGACAAAACTGAGGAATTAATAGATCTAACTTCCACAATAAATGTATTCGGTTTAAAACAACATTTTTAATAAATCTGGCAGCAAAATTTTAAAGCGTATTGTAAATTATGAAATCATAAAATCTAATGATTTTGCCAGTCACAGACATTCGCACTTTAATACATATTAATTTTCAATGAGAACAGTTATGTGCGTCAAGAGTTCAATATTTATTAGATGAGCACCATCACGACTGTTACATTTTAGGTTAAAAATCACAGTTTAAGCAACGTTAAAAATATTTCAAAATTATTTTTCAAAAGTTTGAAAATTTTTATTATATAAAGCGTTTTTCGAGTGGACAACTACAAAATTAAATGAGATTATGTATAGATCAGTGTATGAAATATCTTCCTCTTTAATTGCAACGCTATATTTCTTAATGAAATAAAGTTGTATACACATATGATCGTAAATTGTATGGGAGAGCATAAAAACATTCATACGATCAGATAAAGTTTCATTATTAATGACAATTAACTACCACATCAATAGGTTGGAAGCAGATGACAACCTGGAAAATATCTGAATAAAACGAAATATCAAAATTTTAATTACTGTCTTATAAGCTAAAATATTATGTAAATATATTATCTCAGTACAATGCTTTGTTTGTTCTAGCCTCTATTTCACTGCAAACGCGAGTTTGCAATAATTTTCAGACATTATTGAGGTTTTAGTTATCCAGAACGCTACAACGAATGAAAGAGAATGATGATATTCGATCCTTAATGCTTAGGCCTCGTTGGACTCATTACATCCGACCATGGCTGCAGATCATTCGAGGCCAATTGTCTTTGCAAATCCAAGCAGCTCCGTTATTTGACCTTGCCTAACTGCTTCAGGCAATATTATTGTATCTCCCGAAATATTTCTGCCCCAGTACGTTCAGCGCTTGGCACTCTCTGAAAATATTGTAACAGTTTCATCCTCCTCGAACTCAGGTCTTTTCCCTACAGGACAAGAAACTTCCTGGAAAGCCGTATGTTAAGTCCATTTATGTCTCTTTGTACAACAGTTTAAATTCTCTTTTACCAACAGTACTTAAAACAGGTGTAATGGATTGGGGCGGACCCTATTTTTGCCAAACAGTCCAATTTTTCATTTTAGTGAATGCCCGAGTGACCCAAGACCCACACGAGTTTAATTGTGCAGCTATTCTTCCCAGCATTCAGACACTAGTGGTGAAGCTACTACATTCGACTTTTGGACCAATATTGCATCTCTATTGTGCGAGCACATGTTAATGTCCCTCTCACTTAGATGGCCACATTGCAGGATGGTATAAATTCCCGCTTGAAAACCCGTTGTGTACTATTCCTGAGAGTAAAACTTTCTGACTCCACTATTTCTTCCGAACACTCCTGCTCCGACTCTTTCATCCTGTCGAGATCCATCCGTGTGTTCTTCCGGGTCTATTGTGCTCCTGGGAAGGATTTGCTCTTCCTCCCAATCCTCTCTGCTAGGAAAAAGTGTGGCCAAAATCAGTACCATTAAGTCTGTTTGCATAAGAAACAATGGATATCTTTCCACAACACTCCCCCAGCTACGTAGATACCTGCCAGTTCCTACTCCAAGATATCCTAGGCAACCAAAGTGCCAAATTGTCTTCAAAGCCCCATGTTCTATAAATAAGTGAAGAGGAGACAAACTCGTTAAATCTTCCAGGGCCCTACTGGGGGTAATTCTCAATGCACTCATCATTTCTACACAAGCTATTATTTGAATATTCTCAAATTAAGGAAGACGTTTGCGCTTGGCTGCACTAATGCACCATACAATAACGACGTAGTTACATTATCATAGGACTGATTACGATGGTATATATTCTATACCTCACTTTCGCTCTTAGTCCCTATGTGTACCCAAAGGCGCTTTTACAAGCCCAGATAGCATATGTCTTGGCTTGAGCCTCAATATGATTATTCCAGCTCAGTTCAATATAAATGTATTGTTAGCAAAAATAATAATTTTTCGATATATCTAAAGAATCATAGTTTTTAACTTAGGAACAAAAACAAGAAAATTTGTCATTAATTTGAGATTGCAAAATCGCAAATTTAGTGCTTTTTTTTTACTGGGAACTAAAACCACACATTGTGAACTGATTGTACCTTGGCCCTTAGAGATCGGCCACTAAACTCCAAAAATAAACCTAGATCTGTGTTATGGCAGCAACGAAACTCCATTCTCCTCTTGATATAATAATTAAGGCTAAAACAAGAATGGGGGGCGTCCAGACTGGGACAAAGTATAATCTGGTGTACTAGACTTTTAGAATCCTCCAGATAGACCAGCATTAAAGGCATAATTGCAGACTCATTATTGAAGGTGATGCCAAAAATCTATTCACTTCAACACATCCTGTACAATTTATACTAACGAGATATAAGATTTGATCGAATCCGAGGTCAGCCAGGAAATCTAATCTAGTCTAAAGGTTGGATCAAGACTAACCATGATATAGGAGATACAACGCCACATCCTGAGTCGATATAAATAAGACACTGAGACAGCACACTCCTTTAGTTCAGATAGAAATACATACAGTTGATACCTGTCTCCGAAAGATATTGTTTTTATTATAATTTAAATACATTTTACAGGTTTAACAAAAGGCTTACTTAATATAATTTAGGTAGTCAATAATTGCCATACCAGTAGAAAGTCTTTTAGTAAATTTTATTCATAATTAAATATTTATCCACAATTTTAGAATTTTGCTTCCATTATCCATTGATTACATACTAAATAAGGACCTGAAACCATTTTGTCTAACGGGTTCATTAAATTTAAATAAGTGGAGGAAAATTGCCCATTACTAAGTTAAATACTGATATTAAAAGTTCATTATCCTAAAAAGTAGGGAGGAATTAGTTCTAAAGTTGAAAATTGTATGAGTATAGGTTAACAGAAATTAAAAATAAATTAAACATATTTTTTTATGATAATTTTTCGGAAAACATATGTAAAATATTTTATCTCAAGATTTGTAGTCAATATACTTTTGGTTCTCATTATGCATACTTTTGAAGACAGCTTCCTCGTAAAATTATTAAAATTCTAAACTTATATTTTATGTTAATCTCAGGATGAACATTTATTCACTAATTAGTGTTACGACCACTAGCTAGCCAGATTCTACTCAAAAAACTCTTTACCGGCAACAGGGCCTCACATACAAATTCCTAAAAACCATCAAGAGCAGAACAACAACCAAACTTATTCAAAACATGCTAGATCAATGGATTCGAAACCTATAAAACCAAATACATGATTCACTTTGGGCACAGTTAATGATTTTTATCTATAGATTTTGAAAATATTGTGATATTAGGTAAGTACAAACGTTCATGTTGCAACTATATGTGAAAAAGACATTTTTTCAAAAAATGCATTTTTGGGTGCTCCTTATTTTTCCTGTAGTCTACATTATTCAAATCCCACCTTAAAAAAATTATCTCTATATTTTTATTTCTCCCAGAAACTCACGATTTTTAAACGAAAAAGTAATAATTGGCCCATTGTGCGACGGAAGTCACCCCGAATGAAGACGGAAGCAGCAAAACAGAGACGCAAGCCTAGCTTATCTAAAATCGAAACACTGAACTTTCACTTAAATAACAGCCAATCTTGAACTTAACCTCTAGTTTAATGTAACATGCCGTAGGCGCAATAAGGACTCAAAATATCTTTGTCACACTAGACAGAATAATATCATTCAAAAAATGTACCAAGGTAGCTGCAAAACTTAAAAATAGGAATAACATTTTAAAATTGGTCGGAGCCATGACTGATGCATTACGTTGCACTCTTGTCCGATTGATATATTAGCGCCAGAGTATTGCTCACCAGTTTAGCTGAATAGCCAACTCATGAGGATGGTGGATGTCAAACCAATGCGGATCATTAGTGGAACTCAACTCAAACCAACTCCTACTTGCTGGCTATGATTTTCAGCAGGTTTTCCTCTCGTCTTTGTCGCTTAAATGCTTTGTGAAGAGAATACAGAGACATTCAGAGAAACTCCCATTCAAAATCAATGAAAATATTACACAACTAGGGCAAAGACTACGTTCCAGTAAAGTACCTATCCAAGTCGTTGTCTTTTTAATTAACATCAACTTCAATCTGAAACAAGAACGGGAACGAGTGTGGCGAGCTAGTGTACTTCCTAACATTCACTGTGTCCTCCCTACCTAACAGATACAACCTGGGCTTCATTCTGCCTTGTAAAGCATGAAATAAATTTAACCGGAATCCGCACATAATGTGGAGTGCAAGCCGACTCCCTATCCAGATGGGACAAATCCGCAACCGACGAGTGTGACTGTTGGCCCAATCAATAGGGATTCATCATGTATCAAAACTTGATGATAAGTGTAAAGATGACTTAAATACAAAATCCAACTCTAACTGAGCTTAACAATTTTTTTAAACCATAAAAACGGTAAAAAGTGTGATTTTTTTATTTTTTTGTTAATATTATGAAAAGTATTGAATAAGTCGCATTACTTTCAATGGATCATTTGCAAATAATTAAAAAATTTACAAGATGGTTTTCTATAGACCCCCATCGAATGATTTTCCACCAATAAAATTCGGGAAAACATTTAAAAGTGGCTTGATTTTAAATTAATATCTGGCAATTTAAAATATTAAGCGAAGATTTTAATATATGTACTTTAAACAGGCGGAAAATAAAATTTTTTACATTTGTTGTTTTAACATAATTGTAATATAAACAACTTAGATCATTCATTTGTCAATGCCACGTATTAACCTGATACGATACCGATTTAAATTAACCAAAGCGATTCTAAAAGTAGAGTTTATGAACTATAATTCGTCAACCTGAAATTTTCTTATAAATTTATTGAAATATGCTATAAATACTTCCCAATATAGCGCGTGATCTTACACCCGAAGCCGAGCGAAATAGAGGTAGTGGGAAGTTACAAGCAGCGGAGGAGAAGAGAGCCTCGGGAGGCTGGTCAGGCCAAATGTTAAGACTCCATTTCTTATGAACCTATAAATTTTTGTGTATATTTAAATAGATGTTAGTTAACCGTGATTCAAACTATATATGAAATTTGTAGTCAAAAAAAAAAAAAGAAGAGATCATCAAACCCGTTCTTCTAGTTTTTTTAAACATTTTATTGTTAAGTTTATTTCCCCATCTTGAGAATGAGAATAAATACATGAATGAATTATAAGTTCCGGAGAAGAAATGCCACGAAAAAAATTTAAAAATTTTCCTATGTATATGCATGCACCCACTTCTCTTCTACTTTCTTGTATTCGGCCGCTTGCGGTCATGTTAGCTAGTATTTTTCACGTATTTCACATACTTTTTGACGCAACATGAAAATATGGGCCTTCAGAATGACACTTCTACTTACAAAATTAAAATCGGATCATCCATGACGCATCGCTGAAAGATGTGCACAAAAGATTTCAAATGAGGATTGTGCAAAACCAAATAAACTAACTGCCTCCTGTTTTGACACCCATAAAATACGTATAAGTTACTTTCGCAAAGGGTCAACGCTACAGCTTTAAAAATAACATAGATATGCTTTTTTTATAAATGCTTACTTTTCTGGTTTTTCATGTTTTTCTCTGTTACTAATGACACGATTACGTCGATCCGGAGCTCATTTTGTTGATATTTTTATTCTCTACAATTTATATGTTTACAATATCGATACTGCTTTATTATAAAAAAAAATAGCAATTTTTTTGTTTTAGTTGTTTATAACAAATTATTGTATCATAAAAGACAGTAGAAAACATAGCAAAATATCACTACAAATTGTTAAAAACAATTGTAATGTGATGGATAGTCGATATCCTGATAGTATTTTTGTTACGACAAAATCTCTATTAATTGGTCTACGATAGAGCCTGGAGTGTGCAGCCCGCGGCTTTCTTATCTTCCGCTGCTTGTAACCTCCCACTACCCCTGTTTCGCTCAGCTTCGAACGCAAGTTTATTCGCATCACGATATATTTGGAAGCATTTTTAACATATTTCAACAAATTTACACGAAAATCTGAGATAGATGAGTTATAGTTCATAATCTCTACTTTTAGAATGCCTTTGGTAAATTCAAATCGGACCTCTCTGGTTAATATGATGGCACTGACAAAAAATTCTCTAAATTGTCTATATTACAAATAGGTAAAAACTATCAGTGCGACAAATTTCATCTCACATCTATTTGAAGTGCACGTAATCAACTATTACTTCCCGAAAAATATTCGATTAATATTATAAACTGCTAAAGATATCAATTTAAACTTTCCCTGGTTAAAAATTGTCAGATAGAGGTCTAGAAAAAAAATAATTTAGTAGGTTTTCTAATTATTTTCAAATTAAAAATAATGCGTCTCATTCAATACTTTCTATAATATAAGCAAAAAACCATATCACCTTTTCTTACAGTTTTCATTGTTTAAAATAAACATCCAATGCTAAGTTGGAGTTGGAATTTATGTTTTAGTGATTAATGAACTACTCTTCAAGTCATCGTGCAAGCAGTTTGCTGTTAATTTTTTTTGCTAAATTAGCCTTTCTTTATGCCCTATTTGTTAGGCTATATGATGAAAAGAGACAGACTATCCCCTCTCTTGCGTATGGTTGCGGGAAGAGACCAGTGCACAGATAAAGACTTTTTAAATTCTACTTCACTACATACTGTAATATATGTCTTTAAACCAAAGGTTGTTATTTTCCTACAAAAATCAAAATTTGAAAAAATGAGGCACATTTTATTCTAATAATTTTTTACTTTCTACTTGACAAATAACCCACAGCTAAAGAAAAGTTTTGATGATTGCAGGAAACAACTGAAGGGGAAAATTTTTGTACTAATTGCGTCAGGTGTGGTTCATTAAAAACAACCCTTCCACACAGAGTAGACCCAAATTTGGTTAACAAATAGAAAACTGCTTCATTAGCGATTTATTACCAAAATTTGATTAAGAAAATTTTGCCCTTTACTAATAAATACGAGTGTTAAAAGTTCATTCTCCTAACAAGTAAAGAAGAAGTTGTTATTAAGGTAAAAATTGCATGACAGAATAGAAATTAAAAATTAATAAATTAAATTTACATTATGATAATTTATTGCTATATTTGCGGAAAATGGTCCTTTATATGATTTGGTCAACAATGTGTATATTTTTAAAGGTAGCTTCCTTAGAGAAGAATTAAATTTCACTTATTATTAGTTCTACTTCCCGAATCCCTAAATCAGGGGATGTTATCTCCTGACATAAATTTTAATAAATGAACAACATTGTATTCTAATAATTTGTTAACTTTTACTTGGCAAATAACCAGGAGCTAAAGAAAAGTTTGGGTAAACGCGGAAAACGACTAAAGAAGGAAATTTTTGTACTAATTACATCAGATGTGGTTCATTGAATACAATCTGTATAAAACATGAAGTGTGTCTTGGTTTGATTAACAATTAGAAAACTGCTTCATTAGCGAATTATTACCAACATTTTATTAAGAAATTAAATTATATGAAATTTTACCGAATTTTTGTTCCAGATATACTCAGTATCAAGGACAGTAGAACACTAACTAAAAATCAATTAAATTTAATATTTTGTTAACAAAGGGATATTAACAGAAAACACGTATTATAAAATTTAAAATAAAAATTAATTAAGTTATTGAATTTTGTTTAAAAAATGTGTTGAACCACTTCAATGCTGTCTACAATAATTCAGCCATAGAAACACAGTTCTGATTCTTTGCTAGTTAAGGAATAATTTAACTTGAGCGTTCCAAAGGCATTATCTTGGGGGAAATAGGGTTCAGAGAAATGGTAAAGATGACATTGTACTGTTTTCTGTATATAGCGATCAGTCGTTATTCTGCCTCTAATAAAAACTGAAGTTAACTTGTATCATTCGTAATAGAGCTCCAAACCACAACTCCCACAGTATAGTGCACATGTATTCTGACTAGTGCCCGTCTACCCAGTCATTCCTAAATAGAACCATCATTACTAAATACAATAATACTCTATTCATCCTTTCAAATTTTTTCACCAGTCTAAGTGCTGACGACTTTGTGTAACTGTAAAAGGCAACATCGATCTAGAAAGATAGGAAACAAGGCCAACGGATTCTAGTTACTAGTAAGCTGATTTGCAATGGCTACAGAACAATTAAAAAGATCTTTAAGAGATCAACACTGGCATTGGTAAATTTCACACAGTTATAATTTGCTACTAATCAAATGTTTCTGTGACTCTTTCCTCCGTATCACGAAAAAACATTCCTATTTCTCATGGTCCTCAAATATAACCCTTATCAGATTTATTAGATTTCATAAAATTTAGTAAACACCATCAACTCTCAATCGATATTCTAGGGTAGATTTTCTAGCTTTTGAATTTCCAATGTCGGCCGTTCTCACAATGCGAAAGAGGAAGAGAAGTAAAAGCCATAATGTCCTGTCTTTCTAATAGATGGAGCCTAGAACCAAACACTATTTGCAATTGGTGGTCACGTGGTTCTATACGCCGTCAGTTAGAGAGAGAGGAGATTTCTTCTTTCACTTTGCGTCCAATCTCGTACTGTAGAAATGGTTGGCATTAATAACGAACAATTTAGAATTTCTTAACTATGCATTTTAGTAGCATAGGGCAGGCATTTTAAAAGAAAAAAGATATTGTAGAAAAAGCCCGTGCTATATGTCCTTGCAGGACCAGTTTTATAAGAGAATTAAAGCTACGGGAAATTATGTAAAAAGCAAAATTATCAATACCCAATTATCTTTGAAATGGTCTATATGGTCAGTCCAAGATTCGTTACTTGACACTTATAATTTTATAAATCCATTTTTTTTCAATTTCCGTTCATAGGCAAGAGCAAAGCTCGAACATGAACTATCGGACACGTGATAGTTGTTAGAATAGTGGTAGGTTTTTGATAACCTGTGTTCAAGCTCTGCCGAAGTGCTTCAAGATTTTCCTTTTTCGGAAATTTATGGCATTTTAGAGATAGTTTTTATAGATTTTTCATTTTCCTTCTTTGTGTTCTGAGTCATGCTCTCAGTTAATCAACAAATTATTTTAAATATTTCTTTCCAAATGATATTTGTTGATAAGTACATTCTAAAGTAAGTAAAAAAATATATATATTTTTTAGAGTAAAAGTTGTTTAAATTTGTTTTCTATTTAATTATTCAATCATACCCAAAAACTTAAATATTTTAATTCAGTGGTTAAGCTTAATTGTCAAAACTTAAAAAATAATTGCTTATAAATATTATTTTTCATTTTATTGCTAAGCGTTCAGCAATAGGTAGCAATAGGATATTTTTTTCATCTACTATTTAAATTGAATATTATTTTTTGTTTTGTCGTATAGTTAAAATGTTGTGTTAACTGTACTACTCTTTTTACTACATCATTAACAATCTTTAGATTTTCACTACGTTAAAACCTTTTAAATAATCATCATTATTAGCCCATGTATCAATATCGAACTTTCAAAAATTTTTAATTATGTTAAATTTATCACAAAATTTTAAAGAGTTAGAATTAATAAAATTATCAACTTTTTTCTATTGGAAATACTTGATATCATTATTTACATTTATTACATAGGGCTCAATATTGCTATCTTTATTATTTTTCGACCATTTTGCACTTAACATCAAGCGATATGTTAGGATAAAAATTGGATAAATATTTAGCAAGTACAACACAACCAAGAGTCGAACTAGCCGATTCCTTCATAAAAACTCCTAACATCTGACCAAAATAATCAAAAACATTTATCTTGAAGAAAATAACATCTTACTCCCGATATAAAATCATTTTATCCAAGCATACCATTAGATGAAACTTTGGACAAAATCGACATGAACGAAGATTTTCCAGCATCTACAATTGAACTTGCAGAACACTATTTAAAAAACACGTAATTCTTTTCATGAGATTTTACATTGTTAAACTCTGGCAATATAGCATGGATATCTAACGGGTTGCAAATGCGTGTCGTCTTAAAGTATGTGATTTTATTTAAACAATCAAAAATATTTTTGTGAGTGCCGTTATTATTATTAAAGTGGTGTTGATGCAGTGCAAATTCAAAAATTTATGTTTTTTTTTTATTATTTGCTACAACTATTTGCTATGAGGTTAGTTTAAATCTATTTTATCAAAATTATTTTATAATTAACTATGATTTCTCACAATAAGGTTAATATAAATCTATTTATTAAACTATTATCAGGCAAGTCAAACATTTTCAATCTCTTACACAATAGATAAATACCTTTTTTAAATCTCTAGACAAATGTTTTGATATCCACGTTTTATATTTCCTCGTTCTTTTCTTTTAATAACAACAAAAATTTATAACTCCTTTCTCCTTTCCCAATTATTTAAATATTTTCCACAACTGCTTACTTGTTGGCTTGTTTTGTTTACTGATTTATTAAACTTATTTTCACTTCTAAAATGGACTTCGAATTTCCAGAAATTTTTTTTTCCAAAGTTCTATAATTCCTCCTTTTACTTTTTTGAAAAATTTTAATAAATAAGACCAGCAATGCTTTTCTTCAATACAGATTATTCTGCACTGCCTTCTTTTAATTTATTTATAAATATCAATTGAAAAATTTTTTCCGATCAATAGTAACTACTATTTTTACTTTCAAATTATCAACTGAAAATTGAGGTTATGTTAAATTTACGAACCAGATCGACGATGTTAACCGTACAAATGATGGAACTTTACTCTCGAAAAAAAAAATGAATTTTATCTTTTTATAGTAAGTGATCACCTGGTATAAATTTTTGTTTTAATATTTTCCTGATTGGTCAGCCATCTGACGTGAACTGGTAACTAGATGAAATTTTAATTGTCAAAATTATTAAACAGAAATTCTATTTGATGACAACAAATTATGATTTATATAAATTTTGGACTTTTCCTGATATTGTGATATACTTAAAGTTTACTTTTGGTTATTATTTATCACATAAAATTGATAAATAAAATTGGCTTATATCTAAGAAAATTTTACCTATACATTTAATTTTAATTATACCTTCCTGAAATTGATAATTCTGGTTTAATTACTATTCTAATCCTATTTAACAAAGTTTTATCTATAGTTAGGTACTTTTTAATCCTAGTTTCTTATCAAAATAAACTTATAATTTATCTTTTCTTACACTATTATTGCACTTGTACAATGTTTCTTACAAAGTTTTAACAAATACTGTTGTTATAATGCGTAGTAACTAATCTGTTATTAATAACTATTGATAAATAGTGTCTATTTTTGACTAAATAGTTATTATTTTACGCTTATTTTCCCTAATTCATCTTTACCCGTACTGTTTATTAAAATGGTGATAAAGATTCTCGTTTTCGTGGATTTCACTCAATTGTTTTTAAAATGATTTTTTCAGTCACTATTTCGCGATAGTAACACTTCTCACTTTGTTCGAAACATCCCTTATTTATTATTTTATAAGATTCATGTGTTTCTGTGACCAATATGTATATAATTATAAATTTATATGTATTAATGTCTAACTTTTCACATTATTTTTTTTTACATTTTATCATGTTGTTACAGAATTTTTGGCATTTTATGTCCTTTTAAAACATGATATTAGTATAAATTCTTACATATTAGTTACTAATGACTATCCTATCACCCGCATTTACCACATAAATACATTAATTTATTATTTATGACCATTTTGTTTGACTTTTTCCTTATCAGGAACTTATCACATCTGAGAAAAAGATGTTTACCTATACAATATATATATATATATATATATATATATATATATATATATATATATATATATATATATATATATATATATATATATATATATATATATATATATATATATATATACCTCCTGGCATCCTTAACTATTTAAAATACTGCAGTATTGTCATACTTATTTCTTATCGTGGAGTGTATCAACAGAGTTATGTTCCCAACATCAATAATACTTTAACATTAAAAGGCATTAATTCCACTACTTCATTGTCTGAAAATATTTATAAATAAAGAGAAATTTATCTAAACTTAAAACTCTACCTTACTTATGCTAATATACATAAACTAAATGGGACATTTAAGAGCATACAACGCTTGTTATAAGCCGCATTTGTAAAATAAATGACTGTAACAAAACTTGTTTATGTCCTACGTAAAATTTCCTTGTAAATTAAAGCGAAGAATAATTTAAATTTTCTTATCTTTAGTTAAGCAATTTAGTTGTATTTGAATCGCTAACATGGGAAAAGTAACATCTGATACTAATGGTTTTTAAGCAAGACAAAAAAAAATTTGCATATTTTGGTAGCAAATAATGTACGAAAGAGGAAACATGTAAATATTTTATAGAAAATCTTTTTTATATGAGGAACATTTACTTTTCATTCATGCGACTAAGTATTTTTAATTCTAGAAATAATATATTTTATTTTAAGCTTCTAGCAAAGCTTATTTTAAAATAGTAGTGATGATCATCAAATAACCAACGACCATAAAAAAAATTACTTGATATTCTCAGACCGAAAGGGTTGTAAATCCTAACTAAATTAATACCTACACCAAATTTAAGTGCGTCTGTGCAAAACATTTATTCAGAAGATTGCTTGAAATATTTTAACTTCTTAAATAAACCAGCTTTTCCCCTATTACTTTTCCAGTACGTTGCACTTTTTAACGATTCCAGACTGTAAGTTCTTCACCTACACTGCCAAATAAAACGATTATATGACTTTAAGATAGTTTCATGGCATGTATTTCATGCTTAATGAAATATAAATCAAGGAATTAGAAATGGGTAACAGAAAGCTAGAGAAATGGGTTAAAGGCCTAACATGAAGAACATAAATGCCACAAACTGACATAAGCCGGTTATATCGATTCAACACACAAAGAAATTTCGTACTATATTTGTTATTAAAATTGCATAAAGTTGGCAATATGGTAAGCAAAAACCAAAAAAGGATTTTCACATACAGTTGCATTTCAGCGCAATTCTAAATTTGTTCTTTCATTTTAAACATCATAATTACTGTGTCTGGGTCGTTATTTTCAATAACGCACGATATCTGTGCAGACCTTTTCTATATAACAATACATCAGTGTATAGTGTTGTTCTGTAAATCTCCGGGCAAGATCCCGGGAATCAATTATTTTCACTAACAAGGAAGGTATCTGAAGTGTCCGGTTCCGATTATAATGAAATTTCAATATGTTGTATAGGATACAAACATAAGAGATCTGCCTTTTTTTATCTACGGAGAATCATTATAACAAGGTATAAACCGCCCCTAAAGTTTAACCGTAAAAACAGTTTTTTTGAAATATCTCTGGTTCTATGTGAGATATTTTTACAAAACAAAATGAGAGTTACTTGTTATTCGAAATCATGTTAAACTATGGTATTTTCACCCCCAAGGGTATCATCCCTTATTTCTTATTAGGGTAAACCATATATTTACGCACATAATTTAATTCTAAAAATTACGAAATTTAATGGAATAGCTAGAAAATATTTTTTTCATGAATGCTATAAGTTGACAGGTTTCGGGGTTTCTGAAAATAAACTAGTAAGAGGGTGAGCGACCCCCTAATACGTTTTCTTCAAATTCCAAGTTCTAATTGAGATATCTTTAAAAACAAAATGTAAGTTACTTGTTGCTTGAAATAGTGCTAAATTGTGGTATTTTCACTCCCAAAACATATCATCCCTTATTTGTTATGACGGTAAACCATCTATTAGTGCACGTAATTTAATTCTAAAAATTAGGAAATTTAATGATATTGTTTCAAAGTATTTTTTTCTTGAATACCATAATAACTCAAGTTGTTCTGATGTTTCAAAAAATCAAGTAGCAAAGAAGGGTGAATCACCCCCAAATACATTTTTTCAAGATCTCAAATTCTATTTGAGATATCTTTACAAAAGTGGAAATTACTTGTTAGTTTAAGTGAGGTTATACCATGTTGTTTTAGTCCTATAGATATCCCCTTACTTTTTATGAGGGTTAAACTTGTAATTCATTTACATAATTTAATTCTGGACATTACGAAATTAAACCAAATTTATTGATAATATCTTTTTTACGAATACAGTAAGTAACTTAAGTTGACGTGTTTTGGGATTTCTGAAAATAAACTAGTAAAAGAGGATGAGCCACCCCCAAACATTTTTTTAATATACACAGTTCTAATTAAGATATCTCGACAAAACAAAATTAAAATTACTTGTTATTCGAAATGATGTTAAACTATGGTGTTTTCACTCCTATGAATATTATTCGTTATTTTTTGTAAAAATGAATAATTTTATACATATATTATTATTGCTAAAATTGTCAACGTTACAAAATAAGAAATCACTATTTGTCATGAATTATAATAATTTAAAGACATGAATACTTAACCAATGAAGTAAGTTTTTATTTTCTAATTAAATAAAAAAATCAGTAAGCTCTGTAAACTTCATATCATCTGAAGTTTGGCAATTGTAAAAATGATTATTCATGAGGCTGAAAATACTATAGTTTAACTTCATTTCAAATAACAAGTAGTTTCCAATTTGTTTCGTAAAGTTATCCCAATTAGAACTTGAGATGTAAAAAAAAGGTACTTGGGGGTGGCTCACCCTATTTTACTAGTTTATTTTTAAAAATCCTGAAATACGACTACTAAAGTGACATGGTATTCGTGAAAAAAAATTTCAGAATCAAATTACGTGCGCTAATAGATGGTTTACCGTTATAAGAATTAAGCGATGATATGTTTTGGGGGTAAAAATACTATAATTCAACATCATTTCAAATAACAAGTAACTACCATTTGGTTTCGTAAAGATATCTCAATTAGACTTTGGAATTTAAAAAAAAAACGTATTCAGGGGTGGCTCACCCTCCTTTACTAGTTAATTTTTGGAAACCCCGAAACATCTCAACTTAACTTACTTATGATATTCATGAAAAAAACATTAAATTTTATAATTTTCAGGAATAAATTACCTGCGTAAATACATGGTTTACTCTAATAATAAATATGGGATGATATCCTCGGTGGTGAAAATACCATTGTTTTTAACATCATTTCGAATAACAAGTAACTCTAATTTTGTTTTGTAAAAATATCTCACTTAGATCCTGAGATATTATAAAAGCACTGTTTTTAGGGGAAAACTTTAGGGGCGGTTTTCACTCTGTTATAATGAATTTCCGCAGATAAAAAAATACATTTCTCTTAGTTAAAAATCATGATTCTTGGGTTTAGACCTTGTCAAATTGGAATTATTATCCGACGTTTCGCCTATGATTGCACGAGGCATCTTCAGGGATCTTGACAGCCGGGTATTTATACACGACTGGTGCTCTGCGAACCATGATACAGAGTTACAATCGATTTCCACGTGTGATGTAGACTGTAACTCACATTTCTATTAATATTATTTGGATAGTTACATATTTCAATTGATTCTCTAATTTTACATTTAAAGAACCAGGTACTGATGCTAGTACCTTAGTTCAGGTTAGTTCTTTTTACATTAAAAGTGTCACCTGAGCAATACTGGTGTTCAGCTACTGTACAATTGTACAATTTGTTTCTTTTTTATACATCTTTCATGTTCCTTAAGCCTAGTGGATATAGACCGTCCTGTTTCACCTACATAAATTTTGCCACAAGAGCACGGTATCTTGTATACACCTTCTGTTTGAAATGGAATTGGGTCCTTTGAAGACTTCAAACATTGTGAAATTTTCGTACATGTATTGAAAATTGTCGGTATGTTTGATTTTCGGAGTAATCTGGCAATCTTGTCGGTGGTTCCGTGTATGTAAGGTAAGACAACACTGTCCATAGTAGGTTCATTTATGACATTTTGTTGAGGATTTGGGTTTTTATATTTGTTAATAGAACATCTTATATCTTCAGCGCAATATCCGTCGCCTCTCAGAACATGAGTCAGTTTTTCTGTTTCTGATTTCAGTGACTGTTCGTCACATATTGAAAGTGCCCTATGAATCAAAGAGTTTATGACGGATTGTTTTTAAGAAGGATGATAGTGTGATGTTGCATTGAGATATCGATTTGTATGTGTTGGTTTTCTATACACAGAATGTCCATTTCTCTTATTTTTGTACACTCTTGCCGGATACTTCGGATATCTTCCTTGTAAGTTGTTTTTTTATATTCCTTACCAATTTCTGAAATCATTTACAGCAGGTACACTACAAATAATAATTTCATTACATTTATTTGTTTGGCTTTATTCTGAAAGTATTTTAATTAGATCTTTCTGGAGTCTATAAAAAATAATCAAATGTATTAATGAGTCTTTACTTTTGATTTGTAAAGAACAAAAATAATTTAAATTGAAACAGGAAGAAAATTATTAAAATAGATTTTCTGGAAATAAATAAAGCAAAAGAAGGAAATGTCCGATATTATGCATAAAACTTTTTTGAAATGAGTGGTGGATAAATAATTAATATAACTCAGTTATCGCTAAAAAAATATACCATATAATTTAGAATGAGACGGGTACTTCTACTTCACCTTTATTACATTTTAGAACTTCATGTAGCTATCAATACAAAACCGTGCACATGTTACCAAGAAAACAAATTAAGTGACTTTTTTCAGCGTTTTCATATCTGAGTGAACTGGTAGATTTTCGTTGAACATTATTTTTTATATTTCCGCATGAGGGCGTTCTGTGTGGATAAGGAAGGCGAATATGGTAGTTTTAATTATGGGACTGATGCATGCTATGGTGTTATTGAGGTGTATGTTTATTTTTTTTTATATGTGAGCTCTTTACTCAGACTGGAGGTCAGTATTCCGCGCCAGACAAGGAGAAGAGACTCAAGGCAAAAGAGTATTGAAACCGCTAAATTCCATGCTATTCCACTTGGTTTCTGAATAATGAAATTTTTTGCTTTATATAGGATGATTCCACGATATTTAGGTATTTTGTTAGTTAAGATAATATTTTCGAATTACATACAAAGTTCTCCACCTGCTAGGGTATTATTAAGGTGAAAACAAGAAACGTTTCTTGTTTTTGAACTAAGCTGGAGTCTGAATTGTGAGAAATATTTTCTTATGATATTCAAGTCTGCTAATCTCTGCAGACCACTCCAATTGTGGGCTTCTTGTAGCCATCACCGAGTCATTGGCGAATCCAAAGTACCTTGAGGTAGTATACTTGCTAAACACAAACTAAATGGGAAGGAGCAAGTCCTAATTCTTGCGAAAAGTCTTTCTTGAGTTTCTTTGGATCTCTAATTTTAGTACCTACGGTTATTGAGCCTACTATCTCTAACTTGTGTTGTTGTTTTCCACGGTATTTCTCACAGCTTGTAGATAAAATCTTCTCTTCGCATAACATCAAAAGTTGCTAAGTTCATGAAAGCAGTTATGTTTTAAGCTTCTTTCGGGATCTTTCCTCAATAAAAGGAGTAAGTGACTGTGATTTGGTCCAAAACTCTCCTGTTCTACCATTACTTTCTAAAATATATTTATGTTTAGTCTATTATGCAATAGTCATAGACACCAGTAAAATCTATTGATACCATTTAAGATTATCAGGGAATTTGTCACTTTTTTGATCGTGTTTTGCCTATCTTAGCATCAACAACCTATAAGAGTGAAAGTTCATTATAAAGATCAGTAATTTTATCCCGTAAATTTAATATTCATCCTTTTTTCGTAAATTTTTATTTTAACTGATATTCCGAATTATGCATTTACTATATCTCGAATATTTTGGAAGCAAGATTTACCAAAAAATCAATAACATAAAATTTATTTAATAAAACCAGAATCTCTCGGATTTAATTTTAAATTAAGAGAATAGACTCTAATTCTTTTTTAAATTTTACACATTACGCAAAAAAATCTGTTACATTAAATTAATTTATATATAAAACCATATGAGTAGTGAACATAACCCGATTCTCTCAATCCCCCCACTCCTCGACCTTGACCTTGACCTTGCTTCACCCCTCTTTGGCCCCGCCCACATGTCCTTGTCATTGACCTTGAAAGTGCACGTGTGCTTTGGCCTTGGCCTTGTGTTCAAGGTTGTGTGTGTGACCTTGACCTTGACCTTGGTCGAGACGACCTTGACTTTGTTGAAGGTCATCTTGGGTGTGTGACCTTGAAGTAGTTATTTGTGCATTGTAATAGTGTGGGATGATCTTGAAATGATTTTGACCTTGCAAATTGTTCTATAAATTGTGTGAGTCTACTTGCATTCATTCAGTGTGAAATGTCAGATACGGAACTATCTAAAGAAAAAATTATAGAGCAAGTCGGCAGAGTAATTTGTTTATATCAGAGTAATTTAAAAAGTTTGTGTGATTTTGAAGAGAAGGATCTAGCATTTTTTCCTCTCGAATATTTAAAAACTTGCGTTGATACGCTGAGTTTACGGCAAATTTGGGATAAGCTGCCAGCGTCATATCGGTGTAACAAGGAACTACAGTTAAGCTTACCCTGTTACATTCACTATGAACAAATATATCGTCATCATATAGATGGGCCACCACCAGCAATAAAAAAGTGTCGTGAATGTAAAAATGAGTGAATAATATGAATAGTGCTTTGCAAGAGACAGTAAAAAAATTGGGCGATGAGTTCACTGAAACGGCTAATAATTATTTCAATGATGCAATGAAAAGTCGAGCAGAATGGGCGTCGCGCTATTGTGATTTGGCTTATGAATATGAAAAGGCTGCGAATGCATGTCGTAAATATTGCAGCAAAACAATAAATTTACAAGACTTTGTTCGTGAGATAAAAAAGTTGGGGTTTAGTGACTGTTTGGAAAAACTGATTAGGTTCATTGCAGATCCGGTTGTGTTAGATGAAATTAGAGTGTAGGACTTAAGTTTAACGTAGTAGTAGTTAATATGGAAAGTTTAGTGCGAGAAATGTACGAGGAATTTCTAATTTCTGCAGCCTGTTCGGAATTTTACGCATATGAAATGCAAGATTCGGAGGCTCAGGACTTTAGTGTATTTTTTAAGTATATGGACCATGCCGAAGTGTGTCTTTTAGCTAGTATAGTTTGTAAGAATTTTCTTAGAAATAAAAATAAACACTTATTATTGAACAAATTAAGGAAATTAGGTTTAGGTGATAATGTTAAACGCATAGAAGAATGGCAGAAAAAAATCAATGAATAAAGTACATAAAATGTAGTTATTTGTTTCATTATATTTTGTCCTTGAAGTTATCCTTATACCAATTTAAATGTGTGACGTCATTTGACCTTGAATACTCCTCCCACTATTTCTATCGTTAAGCTACCCCCACCATTGTTACAATTCGACCTTGAAACCTCGCTATAAAGGTTCGTGGGAGAAGAAGTGACTTCAAACAGTCGCAGATATCAGTGGCATAAACATCAAATATTGTGTTCGTGTAGTGTTCTGAAAGTGCTTTTATATTCACGGTAATTTTTGGATTTATATACCATTTTTTCAATAATGAGTATTGCAAAAGAAACTCTAGATGAAATTAATGAAATGTTTAGCAAAGATTTCGAGGTTTTAGAGAAAAAAAAGGTTACCGAAATGATTGTAGGCAAAGTGTATAAAATTGTAAAGATGGTTTCAATGACTACACGATTTGGTAAAACTCTTTTAGTGGCTTTACACGATGATGGTGATAATAGCACATTTGAGACTTTTTTACCAAAACGTGTGGCCGAAACACTATCTGACGATATTGTAGATATTATGAGTAAAACTAAAGATAAATACACTCTAACTTATTTGGGACAGGGCACTAGAGTTTTTGGAAACAATACTCGAACATTATTACGTTTTGGCTCATTGGAGTAAATTGTATGTAAATTGTTTGAAAAAAAGGATGTAATTAAATTTAAAATATAGTTGCACATGTCAGAATACTTACGCGTGTTCATTATTTCTGTTAAAGATGTCTGCTGATGCGACGACGACGACGACGACCGCCAACGAATGTGTAGATAGATACATATTTTGGTTGGGGAGAGAATTAAGAAATAGGGCTCACGATATGTTAGATAGCGTAAATGATTGGTCGCATATTGATGTAACCAAAGATCAATATAAGAACGAGATCAGGGATACAATCAATTTTATGGCTGGGGCACACTTGTGCGACAAATTTTTATATGGTTCCATAGACATGGATACATTTTGTGCTGAAATGGTTGAAGAAGAATTAAAAGAATACCTCGTCAATATTCCACATTTACCAGGTGAGCTTGCTGCAAAATATGAATTGGTTTCTGCAACAGCAACAGCCCAAGACGTTGACGATCGAAATAGTGTCGGATGGGATAGAATTTTGAGCAACGAAAACGAAGACATGGAAAATTAATTTTTTATAATTTTTGTATTTGTGCAATTAAATAACTGTAAATAAATATCTGTTACAATCACAGTTTTATTTTATTTCTTTTATAAACATACCAACCCAGTAGATCATAGTCAGTGTTTCTTTTTCTCAGCTGAAATATTTAATATAAGTAGGGCAAATAAAAATAAAATAGTTTAGTAAAGATTGAAAATGAGTCGAGGAAACAACACAATTGATAAATTTGGTCGTCAGAAATATAATGAAAAATATCATATATTATCTGGGCCACAAGGGATTGCTTTTAAACTTACAGCGGATGGGCAGTATGATATGGGTGGAAAAATCATAACCAACTTAGGCGAACCTAAAGATGATGACGATGCTGTGACAAAACACTTTGTTAATAGAAAGTTTTACAATTTTGCAGCTGTAATATGTGACATATTTAACAAGGATGTCCTCCCCATGATATACAAAAATAATAGTGAGCTTAAAACAAAAATTGAAGTTATGCAGAAAATACTCTATCATCAGCCTTTAAATGACTCATTAAGCGCACTGTCGTACGACTCGACTTCAAAAAAAATCTAAAAAAAGCAGGTTAAAGAATAGGAGAACGCACTCCGAGTGGCATAGCCTTGAAGATAACGTCGTAGTCGTCGGTGAATTGGACCTTCCCTCCAAGAATATTGAAATGTTATTTATGTGTATGATGTTTTATTGTCATTGTTTTTAATAATGAAGATTGAAATAAAAAACTTTATTTTACAATATATTGTTTATTTATTTTACATTTTAAATAAAAAATATAGTCATACAATATGTTATTTAAACAATATTAGCTTTATCTATCCAAGAGTTGAAGTGGTTGGGAAATCCTAGCCATTTGACAAATAATTGTTCGATGTGATTTTTCTTGCGTTGTCTAAGGACCTTTTCTACTAGATAAACGTCAGGACTGCTTGTTTTTTGTAGTTCTGATTCGTAAAAACACCCTCTTATAGGCTGACCTTCTAACGATTCCAACAAGTAAGTAGGTGGATTTGTAACGTTAACTTTTACAACTTTAAACAATTCGGTTGACCAAGAGGGCGTATATCCTTTCTCGAATAAGCTTTTGTACTTGCTAATACGCACAATGTCACCCATGGAAAACTTAAATTTTTTAGGTACAATTTTTAAATAATCATATGCTTTAATATGTGTTTTTTCTTGCACGTCTGCAGGCTTCATTCCAATGGTGCGATGTTTCGAATGGTTATAGGTTTTTGTTACTGCCGATAATATATGTATCCATTTGTAAGATCCTCTTGTCGAGAATTGTTTATATAAATTATTTTTTAAAGTCCTTATGACTCGCTCAACAATTGCAGCTTTCTTTGTGCTGTAAGTGGAATAATGATTTATATTATATTTTTTCATCAGGGCTTGAAAGTTTGTATTATAGAACTCCTTTCCTTGATCACTTTGCAGATTTATTGGTGTATATGATGCCTCTTCAATGATGCTTTTCATCGCATTAGTAACTTCTATACCAGTCTTGTTTTTTATGGCTTTGGTATAGACAAATTTCGAGTAACAATTTATACAGACCAAAATATAACGATAACCATCGTTTTCATCAGCATACTGTTGCATTTCAGCCAAATCAATTTGCCACAAATCTCTGTATCCTTTTATTATCGTGCGCCGTCTTACAAAATTTTTTCTAGCCGTTCTATGTAGTTCATTAACAATCTTGATTTTTTCTAGACTGGGCTCCATATTATTAGTAATACTAAAGGTTTCAGATCGAAGGAAGAACTGAATAATATCATTAAATATTGAGCTTAATATATTATATCTTCTTCTCGTAATTCCTCTATGATTGACATAATTTCATTTTCGTGTCCAGTGTGACCGGCCATTTTGAAACTCCACAACAAACGTAAACGATCCACCAACTCTTTAGCTTTGTTCCAGTAGACATATTGAAATTTTTTCGAAGATAATTTCTTTTTTGTGGGTAACTGTAGTTTTTCCGAGAGATTTTTTCTTGTAATAGTACCACCTAATTTTGTGCCCATTATCAGAGGTTTAATAATTCGTAAATATTTGTTCCATCTGGTCTCCCGTAAACCATCACTTTTTTTAAAATTATTGTAGACAGCACTCGTTGATTCCAAAATTTCCTTGTACGTTGAAAGTACATTATCACTTAATTGTTGTTGTTCCTTGCCTACACTTGGGGGTGTTTTAAGAAATAACAAATCATAAAGTGCCGGTGATCCACCATATTCTGCAATATTTTTCCCTTTTTTGTATAAGACAATATTTCCATTTCGAAAACGCACCTCTAAATTACCAATAAAATTTTTGTTATCTGTTTTTGAACCAAAACGTACACCATATACAGTATCGTATAGAGATGGTTTCGAACGTAATCCTTTCAGGTGTGCGTTTAAAGTATCGGAAGTTGTGGTGTCAGCGGATGCGAGAGATGTATTAGTTGAAGTTGAGGGTGTATCAAACACCGATTGGCTAATATCTTCTTTTGAAATGCGATGCTGCTGCTGCTGCTGCTGAATAGGTGTGGAGGTTTGAAAGGAATGTGTAGGTTGGGGAAAACCTGATATTTGAGTCGACTGCACTGATGTACTGAGACTATGTGACTTTGTAGCTGGATAATGTTGTTGCTGTTGTTGTTGCTGCTGCTGCTGCTGCTGCTGACGTTGCTTAACCACATCAGATATAGTTGTCAACGGCTTAGAAATGGGTTCGTAAAACTTTTCCAATTCCACAACATTAAACTCTTTAGCCGCTTTAATTTGTTTAAATTTTTTTCTGACGGCATTGGTAGCTTCCACTAGTTTACGTTTTAAGTCGATCGCGTTATTCATGATGTTAACAAAGGACGTTTCAACAATCAAATGAGCATTTTCCCTTATTATTACAGTAATATATAGCTATCAAATCCTTTGCGGTATCTTCCCGATTTCACATCACTGTCTTTATCAATTACTAAAAATCCATACTTATTATCCCAACATTTTGAGCACATTTCTTGAAATTGAGTAAAAGTTAGATCCGGTGAAACGTGGTCGGAAAATATGTGTTTCATATTCAACTCATCTTGTTTAAACATAATAATAAAATTGGCGTTGTCTCGCACAAGCTGTTTAGGCACTCGCGAATATGTTTGCGCTAGGTAAAAGGAGTCGATATTTTTATGACGTCCCATGCTAAAGTACGATCTTATAACATCTTGTTTTTCACATATAACATCATCAAAGATAAATATAGAGTTTGGTTTTGCATCGGACGGTACCACAATATTACTGGAATCACTAAAGGCATAGTAGCCTAAACCTTTGATGGGCGCTAAAATTTTCCTTAAATACTCATATTTCGGTTGATACAGAGATTTCGAGTAAATATAGACATTTTCGAAACGTAGCCCAAGGGGGTGTGTAAGCAGCGAAATCATGACATTAGTTTTTCCACAATTGGATGGACCAATTAACAGGCCGCGAATAGAGGAAGGAAGTAGAGGACCGTGTCTCTTCATTATCTTCTTTTCAAATCCAAGTCCGACTTTTTCATCGAGATTGTCAATAGGAAGTTTTTGTTTAAGATCGATAACGCGCATCTTAGGAAAATTTGATATTTTATAGGCAATTTTTCACAAAAACTGTCATTCAGATGCCGAGCGTCAAACGAAGTGGACGGTCTCACGTTTCCAACAAAACTGGATACGGTATTGTGAATTCGTTAATAAATAAATTACCATTCGAGGTACACATTCCTGGTTATCAATATTGCGGACCCGGAACAAAAGTAATAAAACGTGTAACAAGAGGTGATCCAGGCATTAATCCTTTGGATGCCGCATGCAAAAAACACGATTTAGCCTATTTACATAATAAAGACAACATAAGTGCGAGACATCGAGCGGATTACGAGCTCGAACAAAGTGCTTGGAATAGAGTAAAATCGAAAGATTCCAGTTTAGGTGAAAAAACAGCAGCTTGGTTAGTTACAAACATTATGAAAGGAAAACAACGTTTTGGTATGGGTGTACCATCATCATCATTATCAACAAAAAAAACATCTAGTAAAGGCACGCGTCATACAAAAAGGAAAGGTGTTAATAAAAATCGACATGTTCGGAAAGCCAGTTTCGGAACAGCTATTCGACAAGCAGTTCGAAGGGAATTATTAAAAGCCGGAAGTAAAAATGTGTTGGAAAAAAATGTCATGAATGCATCTAAAATAGCTCTGTCGGCAGCACGTAGATCGGTAAAAGCGGCAGGTGGCAAAAGGAAGGTTCGTACACCGAGAATAATACCGATTCCTAAAACTGGTGGAATATTACCATTAATACCAATTTTTGCCGGGTTATCAGCTTTGGGTTCATTAGCCGGTGGGGCAGCGGGAATTGTGCGCGCCATAAAAGCAGTAAAAAAAAGCAGCGAAGATAAAACCGGTGCCGGCCTGTATTTAAAATCGAAAGGAAATGGTTTGTTTCTAAAGCCATATCGTAAAGGTATGGGATTATTTTTAAATCGTAGATCAAAAAACTAATTGAATCCCTACCTCGAAGACCACTATCTAACATCGATATAGAAAAATATGCCAAAAAGAAAAGAATAGGACACTTTCGAGGCGTTTATATGAGGGATTTATTACCTAGACAAGGTCCTCGACGTTATGAAGCAGCAATAGTGAATTTGGATAGTACGCGTGGTGCAGGGACTCATTGGGTAGCTTATAGAAAAAATAATTCTAAAGTAACATATTATGACAGCTTCGGCGATTTACCCCCACCGATCGAATTGGTACGATATCTACAAACGGGATCGGAACCATCAAAAATTATTTACTATACATACGATCGTCAGCAGGATTTTGGAACAGTCTGGTGTGGACATTTGTGCTTAAAGTTTCTTGTCGAATCATCAGCGTAAAAGATGTCATCATCATCATCGTCACCATTAACACCGCAAATGGATCGCAATAACTATACTAAAATGTTGCAATCACTGAAAGCATTTCATCTAGCCGGTGGATTAAGGAAAATGACCGTGAAACAGTTAGAAAACATGCCCAAGGAAGTAATGATTGCATTAGCCCCAAATGAAATTCCATTCGTTTGGGAAAAGTTGCCGGAGCATCTTAAAAGCGATATCGATATATTAAAATATCAGTGCGGTTGCAAACATTATTTCAGCAGCAGCAGCAGCAATTTAAACGAGGTTATGACTGATGAGGATCTTACGGCTAGAAAAATATTTTGTTGTTATTGCAAAATCAGCGATGTGCGCATAAAAGCAGAAAATAGCATAAAAACATCACTATCTAATGCAGTGAGAAAAGGTGTGACGATGAATCTTTTTAAATGTTGCCGCTAAGAATAAAACCGAGATGTGTGATGTTTTAATGGTTAGTCATGTCTTATACGTTCACACTAACAGGACACTCGAGCGTCTTAAGCGCCGATTTTTATCCACCAGTCGAATTAAATAGAGAAAACAAATATGGTCTGGCATTGCTGGGATTTTACACATACAATTCAATTTTTAATGTGGACGAAAGCAACAATAAGTTTGCCTACATGAAGGAGGGTTACACCACCGAGCCGATACAATTGCAGATTCCACCTGGGGCCTATGAAATAGATGAGATAGGTAAAGCTATGTTGGAGGCTTTGAGGATTTCAACTGAAGAAAAGAACGATGGAATCTTTTACTTGGTTGCTAATAATAATACGTTGAAATGTGAACTGAAATCCCAATATACTATAGATTTCCGGGGAGAGGCGAGTATCGGTAAAATGTTAGGATTTAATCATACAGTGTTAAAAAGAGACAAAAAGCACGAATCAACCGAGATGGTGGAAATAATGAAAGTACGCATCATACGCGTAGATTGTAATATAATTTCCGGAGCATATATGAATTCGGTGGAAGGTCATACCTTGTTCGAATTCGATATCGACGTGGAGCCCGGTTACAAAATCAGTAAAGAACCACAAAATAATATTTATATGCCGTTAATGCCGGCAGGACGTCAGTTTATCGACAACATTACTCTTCGCATCTTGGACGATAGCGGTGATCTAATCAATTTTCAAGGCGAGAAAATAATCGTGAAATTGGAACTGAAGAAACTTTCATAGAAATGGGTTTTTGCTTCAATCGTCAATTGTGTGTGCTGTCGACTAAGATGGGGGAACCGCCGAAACATAATAAAAGTAAAAGAAGAGTTAACGTCAAGGTTAGTCGTCGTCCAGACGTTAGATCACAAACATCTCAACAGTTATCTGCCGAAGACTATAAATTTTTAAAATCAATCGGTCTTAAAGTGCGAAAATGATTTCCACCACCAGCGATAAAATAGAGGTTTTCTCCGAGCCCATCTTGGACAATTCCATTATTAGTCTAGAAGAGCATACGTATAAACCATACGGATCTCCATCATTCAACAATTCGGATGAAGTCCGTATCCCCATTAATTTTCAAGATATTATACTGGATATCGCCGAAAGTTACATATATATCGAAGGAAAATTTAAACCCATAGACGCAACGAAAAGATGTTTTTTATCAAATAATGCCCTCGCATTTTTGTTCGATGAAATTCGCTACGAGATGGGAGGTGAACAGGTCGCCGTGGTTCGTAAACCTGGAGTTACGACGACATTAAAAACCATGGTTTCATTCGGAAGTTTGCAACAAAGATCTCTCATGACGTGCGGATGGGGTCTCGACGAAGCAAACCAAGATATCGTAGACACGGCAAGTAACGTATTCTCCGGGAAATTACCCTTAAAATATCTTATGGGATTCGCCGAAGATTACGCAAAAGGTGTTTTCAACGTAAAACAAGAGCTTATTATGATTATAGCTCGCACTTTTACCAATTGTTCTCGTCTCGCATTAATAAAGGAGGAAACAATGCCAGTATTCAAATGGCATATCGTAAATGGGATCTGTACGAATTACCAGCTTTAAGGCAAACATCTTCCGACGTGTGGGCCTTGAGAACGAGTACAAGTCTGGAAAGACCGCGCTATATAATCGTCGGGTTTCAAGACAGCAATAATTGCGACAAGAAAGAAAAAAACGCAACCCAGTTTACCCACGCCGACGTATGCGACATTAGACTGTATCTGAATTCAACCGTTTATCCATACGAAAGATGGAATTTAGATTTCGCCAAGAAACTGTACGCAGCAGCCTATTACAATTACGAAAACTTCCAAAGCAGCTACTACGGGCGCGAGATAAACGATCCGATGATAACGTTCGCGGAATATATGAAAAACCCCGTTTTTATTATCAATTGCAGTCATCAACCAGAGGCGATTAACTCATCGACAGTGGATGTAAAATTGGAGTTCCAAACGAGAAAGAATAAATTCCCCAAAGACACTAAAGTGTACGCATTAGTTATTCACGACTCATTTTTTAGTTATAATGTATTAAACGGTTCGGTGACCAATAAATCTATATTTTAATGTATCTATTATATGTAACACAAAATAATGTTCTTGAATCAATAAATTTGTAATGAGTGAAGTAGTAGTTTTATATTTATTTGAAACCCAACCAAAAAAAAAAAAAAAGCTGGCGGAAAAGCCCGCTCTTTAAGAAAAGAGTACGGGAATTTAGAAAATGGTGGTTTATTAAGTGGAAAAAAGAGCTTAAATAACACAAGAAAAAATTTTTAAGGCAAAATATGAAAACAACGATTTAGAAAATTTGTAGGAAAGTGACGGTTAGGAATAGGGAAAAAAGTTATAAGAAAAAATTATAGAGGAAATCGAGTACTATAAGCAAGCATTTTTCTCGATAGTAAAAACGTAAAAAAAAATTTTTTCAAAAAAAAATTGAAAAATGGTGAATGCGCGCCAAAGTTGAAGTTTTGGAGCAAAATGATATTAGGAAATTAGAAAGAGAATTTTTTTCTACATATGGTAGTACTTTTCAAAATTCGGAAAGATGAAATTTTAAGAAAAGGGTTATAGTAAGTTAGTAATTTGGATTTTTTAAAGCGCTGTAGCTCGGGAACCGTTCAAGATAGAAAAAAAATAAAAGCACTTTGATAGCCCAAAATTTTGAGGAGAATGCGATGGTGTAAAAAAAATTATAATTTTTTTTTTTTTTTGAAAATGCTGAATACGCGCTAAAGTTGAAGATTTAGAGAAAAACGGTATTGGGAAATTAAAGAGAGAACTTTTTTCTACATATTGTAGTATTTTTGAAAATTCGAAAAAATGAAATTTGAAAAAAAGGGTTATAGAAAGTTAGTAATTTGAATTCTTTAAAGCGCTGTAGCTCGGGAACCGTTCAAGATAGAGAAAAAATAAAAGCACTTTAATTACCTAGAATTTTGAGTAGAATACAATGGTGAAAAAAAAATTTGGAAAATCTTAAAAATGACAAAAAATTTAGACGAAAAAATTGAAATTCTCGAGTTATGAGGCTAGGGCCGCCGAACGGGAGTATGTGGAAGTTGTAGGGGGAGGTTTTTTTTTTTTTTTTTTTTTTTCTAAGTCCTCCTTCAACTCTTCCTTATTACGATTCCGTCAAAACATTTTCAAAATTTTCCTTACCTTGCCTGAAAATAATTAAAATATATGCATAATTTGCATTTTTTGTAAATATGTAGCAAAGTAATGGTTAGAAATATCAAAAAAATTTATTTGAAAAAAATGTAGAGAAAGTCTAGTACTATATGCTAGAAAAGTGGAGGGGGGTAGTTTGTGTCCATACCAGAGATACGGTGAGTTATAAAATCATATTATTCTCAAACTTATATAATGCATATATGCACTCCACCTTACCCCCTCCAACTTTTTGAATGTATATAGAGGCCGGTATTAGAATTATTTCATCATTACACATTCGATCGGCAAGATGGAAGATATACCAAAAAGGATCATTGGCATTGTCAGGCCATTCGTGCCCGGCAAAATATGCAAGTGTGAGGAGTGCGGGGGTACCGCACCAGGAGCGGCACCTTCGGCACCGCCTGCAACGCCGACACCACCAGCGACGACGACGGTGCCGCCAATGAGAAGACCAAGGGCTGCACCTAGGTCGGTGTTAATATCGTTGGGTATTACTCCACGGTAGGCACCCCACCCTCCCCCCAGGCCCTTTTAGGGCCACAAAAACGGTCCTTTTCAGGACCACATTATATTTTGATCGTAGTTTAGTAATCGTCACTTATGGGGCGAGATATTCGTTTAACGACGATTTGTCTCGTAGCTTAAGTGCCAAGTTATATGCTTGAGAACCTATGAAAATGTTAACAGTTCAAACAAGGTTTCTATTATTTTTTTTTGTAATGTATTCTTCACAAAATATTAAGAATAAGTCTTATTGTCTAAACAAATCTAATTCCTTATTTAAAGTTTTTGAAAAAAATCAATAATTCTATAAGCTCTCACCAATACATAACATTTAGAATCCGTTGGTGGGGTGGGGGTAGTTCTATATATATGAGACTGGGTCAGTTACACAGTCATATATTCATCAACCCTCATACGATAAACATGGAGGAAGAAAGACCCGCCAGCCGAGGCTCATCCATCTTTAGTGATGACACCGTAGCCGACAACGTTGGAGACCTGCAAGTCTTCGACGACGACGACGAGGTGGATTTTGAAATTGACGTCCTACGTTGGGACGACTTGGATGAGCCGATTCCGCTAGTATATGACCATGATCCGGGTCTAGTGGAATTAGACGACGCGGGTGATTGGGTCTTACAAAGACTCGAAACTCCGTCGCCGCAGCCAGAGCCGGACTCGACGGAAGATGCGGTGCTGGAAATTCCAGCATCACCAACACCCGACGACCCACAAGGCCCCTGCGATTCGTCAAGCTGGTGGTCGACCAGCGAGGATGGGGCACCATAAGCCCCACACTCTCCCTGGCCCTTTTTAAGGGCACACAACAACGGTCCTTTTCAGGACCACAAAATACTTTGATCGTAGTTTTAGTACATATTAGTACTTTGTTACTAATATTGTATGTATAGAATATACAATATTAGATACAAAGTATTAAAACTTTAAGTGCTGGTGGAACCCAGCTAAATCGTTCGTTCGTATTTGAGACCACAAACAACTTTTGGTCTCAATACGTAATATGACATTTGTTTTCACCCCCCACCATTAATTTGTCTCTATATATACGACCATCAATACTTATTACAATCATTTTAGTTCAACATGTCAGGGACTCAACAACAACAACAACAACAACAACAACAACAACCCATCCAATGCCCTGTGGTAGATTCTACCACAGAGAATTGTTTGGAGTGGGAGCCGAACGATCCTAGATGGGATGAACTTTGGCGGTTCATCATCGAATACACAGAGGACAGCACCGCCACCCCCGCTGATGATGATGACGGGCCGTGCGACTCCACAACTCAATAAAAGAGTCGCATGTTTTAAAACCAAACGGTCCTTTTCAGGACCACAAAATAATTTGATCGTAGTTTTAGTTGGTTATAATACTTTGTAACCAATATTTTATGTTTTTTTCATAAAAACATACAATATTGAGATACAAAGTATTAGAAGTTCTGGCGACAGAACCTTAACTTCATAAACCGAACCATGTTTTAGCATACTTGTAAATATTATCAGAAAATATTTACAACTATTGCTATTGCGTAGTTTTAGTGGATTATTCACTCTTTTTTTTTATTACCTAATATTATGTGGGACAGGGCCTATATGAAATAACACACAAAAATAAATTTTCAAGTCATTTTTATTCTCATTATAAAATATAAAAAATTTGATCAAACACTTTTTTATTAACTACAATATATATATATATATATATATATATATATATATATATATATATATATATATATATATATATATTACAAACTTAATACTATAAATTAAAAGCTAATATCTACAACTACCTAACACCTACTACATAATTTATTAAAGTCCTCTAATTGTCTTTTTAACCGCGCAGATTTCACCTTTTTTATCTCTAATTGTTTTTCAAGTTCTATAATGTCACTGGCACACTCGTTCACTTCATTCACTAACCGTTTTTTCATGGCATAAATGTCAGTCAATTTGGTCTTCTGAGAGTTGGTGAAGTCTTCGACCCACTCCGGTTGTGATGGCTCGGAAGAAGACGCGGTTTTATTTGGTGAAGACGATGACGACGACGACGACGACGAAGCAGCGGAAACTTCATCGCCTTCAAAACACCGCTTAAACCGCTTCTTCATGGGTTTCCGGCACCCCAATATCGGCGACAGTGGTGCTGGCGCTGGGGAAGACTTCACCTCCGACACTATTACATTCTCGACGCTGGCCGGTGTTGGTGGCGTTGGTGGTGTTGGTCCATCGGGGCCTTCTATGACTTCCACTTCTACTGACAGTGGCTCTTGCGGTGCTGTTTTTAGGAAGTCGGGTAATGGAACAGGGGTGGAGGGACGCTTAAAGTTAAACTTTTTCTTCTTCCCTTGTCCCACACCTTTAATCGCCGAATAAAATGTTTTTTTATCGGCGATTTCCGACTTCCGCATAGTCAAGAGCTTTTGCAGTTTCGACGCTTTCGGAGAAGATTCCCTAGGCCGCGATGCTTTTCGCACAACCACATCACTAATCACATTAATTTTTGGCTCTTTCTCCTCCGTCCAGCATTCCAGGAATTGCGCTGCCGACTGAACCAACTCCTCGTCGCGACCATCGTTGAGGGCTCGGTCTTCGGCATCTTCATGCTCCACGCCATTCCAGTTCTCGAACACCCCCGGACTTAGCACCTCTAAACCACTCATGTTATCCAGCATGCCTTGCTGTGAACCGCAGCTCACGTCAAGAGCATCTAAAAGAGACCGTACACTAGACATTTTCGATATTCCAACTCACACAATTAACTTTTTCTTAGCACTGTACTGTTTGCTGTTCTGACGAACTGTGAAGAGCTCGAGCCAGCAAGTCTGCTTTTATGCCCATTTCCCCCACTACACCGCCTTTATTCCTTTTGTTCGATGCATTAAGTATAATATTTAAACTTGTCAGATGCAAGGCCAAGGCCAAGGCCGACGTAACCGGCAATACCAGGGTCGTTTTCAGGGCTGTAATTTTCATGGATTTTTTTTTTGTCCCTGTCAAGGTTATTTTAAAGAAGCATATAAATATAGTACTAAACTTGTTAGATGCGAGGCCAAGGCCAAGGTCAAAGTACCCGTCAATGTCAGGGTCGTTTTCGAGGTTGTAATTTTCAAGGATTTTTTTTTTGGTCCTGTCAAGGTTATTTTAAAAACAAGGACATTAATGAACGTGCCATCCAGAGAAGAAATTGGGTCATAGAAGAAGCTTACCTGTACAGAAGAAATTAACATGTATTTTATTTCTTAATTTTTAATTTTTTGTTTGTTATTTTTTTTATTTTTTTTAATAATAAAAAGTAAACTCAATCTTTTGTTATATTTTAATTTTTTTTCAATAAAACAATAGTAAAATGAATCTGTATGTGTATTTATTAAACATCACCTAAAATACGTTTTGCAATCCATATTTTTCTGCAGAGTCCGTTTATTAATGAAATAGAACCATATATTAGGGTGAAATCTAATGGTTTCAAATCAGTCTCACATAACAATGTCAGAAGTAAACACTATTGATAAGTTCGGTCGCAAAAGAAAATTTAAGGATTTTAACTTTATGCGAGGTCCTTCAGGAATAGGTTTTAAACTTACACCTAATGGAGATTACGACATGGGAAGCAAAAGATTGTGCTATTTAGCAGAACCTCTTGAAGGAGACGATGCGACCACACGAAATTATGTTGATAATAACCTTGCTCAGTGTGTGCAAGATACGCAGAAAGCTTTACATGACTCAACAATTGTTATTAAAGATATATTCAGAAACCAACTTGAAGGTTACGTACGCAAGAAATTAATTGAAACCGGTCAAGAACTTAGAGGATACATTGATGATACTGTTATTGCAATATATGAACTTAGGCAAGACGAACTGCGTGATGAACTTAACTCTAGAATGTTGAAAATTGAAAAGACTATGGAGGATCTTGTCAGCAAACCTGTTTCACATTAAACATTTACTCGTAGACCTGTGCGTTTAATTTACTATTAGACAAATTTTTCAACAATAACTTTTACAGTTTGTTATTTGTCGACACTTCATTATATTTATAATTTTAAAATAAAGGTTCAATAAAAAAGCAATCAATCAATGAATACATGTTTTTTATTTAAAAAAAAAAAAAAAAAAAAAAAAAAAAATTACAATACTATCGTTACATATTAATGTTGTATGTTTAATAGAAATAATAAAAACAATACAAATAATGAAATATGGATTTTCCAGATTACGTGCTGTCCTGACTTAGAAATGATTCCAACACGGTGACTAAATTTGCTAAGTTTTCTTCCGGGTCTGTTTTGTAAAAATCTATGTCTGCATGCCCCCAAGGTAGAGTTTTGGTTGAACTGGGAATTACATAACGTTTATCATCGCTATGTGACAATGCTACTTTATTTATTATGTTGGTATAAATGTTATGTAATTCACTTCTAAATGTCTTCATCTTTCTTAATATCAAACCACCCCGTTCAACAATTCTTTGGTAGTCTTCCTGATGAAGGTCTTTCTCGATAACACATTTTTTGATACCTTTGGCTTTTTTTAATTCATTATTAATGGACTTTACATAATAAGCCTTCGCGCCGGTACCATAAAAACTTATTATCGGATCACCAGGAAACTCATCTTTCATTCTACCAACTACAGAATTACTTTTAATTATGTTGAAATTATTAATTTCGGGGTAATTTGATGTATCGAATTTTTCGGGGTTTTCTGATATAGTTTGATAAAAGTTTTCCGTATACACTTTTAATATAAGCGAGTCAGTATCGGTGTAAAGTAACGAAGCATCATCGCCAAACTTGGATTTAATAAAATTATAATAAAAATCGTATATTACAGTCTTTGATATATCTAATATGGAAAAACCGATATAAATTGGTTTATTGTACAATATTTTAACTTTATTCATATGTATAGCAACAAAGTTCTCGGTAAATATCGAGCTACTATTGAAATTGGGGCGGGATATTAGTGCTCTAGCTCCATTTCTGCCTACACTGTTCTCCCAATGTGTTACTAATTTTATATCCTTTCGATTTTCCACATTTTCCATAGTTTTACCAAATATCGCGTTATTTTTTAATTTAAAAGTGTCCTTCGCAAATTTTGTGGTGGCCTTGTTACGTAAATTGGTATTAAAATCAATATACGATTTTAGCCATTTTGATTGCTCAAACTGTAATACTCGATGGGTTTGCATTACCACTAAGCCGTTGGCGATGGCTTGTTTTAAAGTTCTATAGTGTACAATGTATTTTTTTTTATCTTGTAAATTGGGAATTAATTTCGGTAATTTAGCGTTTTCTGTTGGCGGTATGATATTTTCTACTAGAAATGGAAGATCAGAATGTGCATCATGCAACTCAGTCGGATAATGCACATCCACTTCCAAAACGTAGCCATGTAAACTATCATCACCAACAGCCATAATATTTAAATCCAGAATTTCGCGCTCGCTTAACCATCGAAAACCACCATATGGTAATGCTTGTGACATACTATGACCATATAGATTTGTAGCATCAAGGTATGTTATAAATGAAGAAGGTTTTGTTGGGTCATAGTCTGGTAAAAAAATATTATTAGCGATGTGCTTCCTTTCTGTACACTGGCTTATGCCGCCGCGTATACCTTTCTTAAAAAAATGTATCATGTCTATATCAGTTAAGAGCTCTAACTCTACCTTAGTCATACGTAGCATACAATCAAATGATAAACTTGGAAGGGTATAGTAATGTGCTGGATCAAGTTTATCGAATTTTAAACAATTATTCCGAAATTGCTCAAAAACATCACACAATAGCAACACATCTGATTTTAAATACACGTCCGAATAGTCCCCCAAAGTTTTACACCCAAACAAGCGCCATACTTCTTTTGCTCTTCTATAGCTTTCATCGCTAATATGTTCTTCCCGTAAATTATCATAAAATTCATCTTTACTTGGAAGACATGTATTTTCCATTTTTTCTATAGAGTCAATAAAGCTATAGGGAAAAACACCCTTTTGACGCATCAAATTAAATTGGTTGATGTTTGAAAAATGTTTCCGCGTTTCAATAAAATCGTCGTCGTTTAAACCGCTGCCTAAATTTTCCAAAGACGTTGACAGAAATTTAAAACTATCAATAAATCGCAACTTTAAATATTTCCTCTTGACTTTTCCACATTTACTATCAAAATAATCGTGCACATAAATGCTTTTGGTAAATGATATGTACTTTTCCTTACTTTGAGCCAAAACACCAATTTTATCCCCATATTTACATAACTCTTTTATAAATAAATGGCTGTCGTAGCCGCTTAAGTTATGAAATATGATAGGGATAAAAGAGGGTAATTTATAATTTAAATTACAAACGGAATGTGCAGCACCAAATCTTTTTGCACCAGTTATGTGACAGTGGTCTCGTACTTTAATCTCACCCTCTTCAAAAGGGCCTTCACATATACCACATATTTTAGCATCATTAAACTCCCTTTTTTCTTCAGGCGTTAACGGTTTCATAGGCTTAATGTCTTTTAAATATGTGTTGTATAGAGCCCTTAAATCACACTCGATACGATCCACAAAGACTTGAGCTGCATTATTCCCCCGAAATAGCTCAAATTTCGAAAGTGAGTCGTCAAAAGAGCATTTAATTAAATAAGCAAAAGAATATGGTTCATGTTTAAAACTTTTTACAGTGTAAGAATTTTGTGGGTTTGGTTGTACCGTTTCAATGGGTTTTAAAACAGATTCGAAATCTGCATAAACCACGAATGGAACGCGCATTTGCTTTTCTATACCCTCGAATTTTAAAATATTTTCCGGCACACTCTTTCCAAATTTATCGATTTTTAAATCCACTGAGGGTGTTTGCGTGAAAATGTGGTTACAATCGTAGCTTTGATGTAAAGTTAAAGCTGACGGTGTACTAAAATAAATGAGGCAACCATCACAGAAATATATTTTATGTTGTTGACAACTAATTTGACTTGAAACTAAACGTGATAAATCCCGAATCCAACAATAATGACTCTTTGAACAAGTCGTATCGCAAAAATGTTCACCGCCATCTTTACTACTACAGTCTTTTGTAATTAACAATAAATTTACATGCCTATCCAACTTTTTTGACGCATACCTCAGTGGACCAATAACTTCATGTATTATTTCATTATTTTCATATTTAGATTCCAGACCGTATACGTTAATTGATATGTTGTTCATTTCCTCAAATTTTTTAATGTCACGTAATTTTACTGGAAAATCCATACCTGTTACATTTAGCACTCTAGAAAAATGGGGGTAGGATGTCTTCTGTGAAGGCTCTGCTGTTGGAGGAAACAATGCTGATGTTACAGCCCACGCAAAGCAAAATTCGTCCTGGTTAATCACATTGACGACAGCTCCTTTCTTTTCAATAGAACACGGCAACTTGATGTATGATGAGCCACCCATAGGCATATACTTGTTGATACCAACTTCCAAGTATAAAATTCGCACAAGAGCCCATCCTATAACAAGAAAAATAATATATAAAAATCAGTTTAATATATCGGGTTTTGATTTTTCCATACCTGAATCTTTCTCCTGGAACTCTGTCGCCTGCGTTTTTATTGATTCGGTGAAAGAATGGTAAACGGCATCCAAATCACTTTCTACACTAATTATTTGATTAGCAGTGTTGAAGGATTTTTCACTGAATATTTCTTGTGACGGAAGCATGTACTCGCCAACAGCTGTCATGTTAACTTTTAAAGCATGATGCACACGCAATAAATTATTAACAAGTTCCACCACCTTGGATTTAATGTCTGCAAAGAACATTACGTAATCGGAATGCTCCATATCACTGCTAACCCGATAGGTTGCAATTCTTCTTTTGAAGGCACATTGAACGAGTTGCACACCATGACATACCGGCAAACATGAATTATTTTTATGTTGTTGTGTTCGTTTATGTGCTGACATATGATTTATTGGAACATCTACATTACATGAAGCGCAATTAATTACCGGAATCGTCGATGTATACTCTTCAATTCGGAGCCGTTTTCCTCCAGGCACTTCATTAAATCTCGCCGCACACGATTCTCTTTTATGACGTCTCATATTATAACTCTTAGTAAACTTAGAACCGCAATTTTCACAAACATATGCCATGATTTGTCAAATATTAACACATGTACTACCTATACAAGTCAGAGCCAACTGATGAATGAAACTGCCCCATACTCTATATAAAACCATTCAAGGTCACCCCCAACCACGTAACATATCTTCAAGGTCACACACCCAAGATGACCTTCAACAAAGTCAAGGTCGTCTCGACCAAGGTCAAGGTCAAGGTCACACACACAACCTTGAACACAAGGCCAAGGCCAAAGCACACGTGCACTTTCAAGGTCAATGACAAGGACATGTGGGCGGGGCCAAAGAGGGGTGAAGCAAGGTCAAGGTCAAGGTCGAGGAGTGGGGGGATTGAGAGAATCGGGTTATGTTCACTACTCATATGATAAGCAGAGAAACTCTTAAAATATTATTTATCATGCTCGAGAACATTTTTCCGGTGAATATTAATATTTAATCTGCCAGTTCTGTACTGTTCCTTTGAATAAACAGTACACAATATTAATAATCATAGCAAATATATTTTAGTTATCCGGACTTGATACATTTTTTCTCTTTCGAGACATTTCACTAAGACAGATGGACGAGTAAGTAGTCCTATAAGGGTTTCGTTTACTTTTTTTGAGGTACAGGGCCCTAAAAAAGATTTAAACTTATATAAAAGTTTATAGATTTATACTGATAATAAAATTTCCGTGTGAAATATCGATTGTTTTTAACGAAACATGGAGAGTACATAATTCAGCTTTATAAAAAAATACTAGTGTGAAAACATTATTACTTTCTAAGAATTTAGTGTAAATCCTGCCTGGATCCTTATTTCCCAGCAAATAAATTTTTCAGAATGAAGAGTGAGACTTGAATGTGAATATGGATCCCATTAATTTAAATTTTAAACAGCCCTGAAACCTTTGGCCGTTAAGGGTTTATTTTACTAACAAAATCGTAAAACCTAATTTTTACACGAGAAAAGGATTGACTCAGTTTGTTAGTCCCAAATATAAACAAATTATCATAGGGTAATGGCTCTTTTACATCTCAGACACGATTTATATGTAAATATTTGTATTGATGTTGGTCAAATAAAATTTCGTAGTACATTTTTTTGTGATAATACTTAATAGTAATAGTAACCGACACGTCGGAATTGCTACAATTCTGGAAATCATACACAGAGACACTTTTTCATGAGGAACGATCAGAAATCCACATAAATACTGACGAGGAACTATCAGCTCGCCCTTCACAAAGGATGAGATCCAAAAGGCCATCCTATCCATGAAAAACAACAAAGCAACAGGCTCCGATGGTATCCATGAAATTAATGAATTAAACAGATTTCCAACTCACTGATATTCTGGTACCCCTGTTCAACAACATGTAAGACTGTCGCGAGTTCTGTCAAAAATTGACAGACTCAATATTCATATTCACTGCCAAGAAACCACACGCAAAATTTTGTGACCAATACAGACTAATTAGTTTAATAAATATCATAACAAAAATATTTACTAAAATTTTCATAATCGTATATATGCAAAATATGAATCAAATGTAACAGAGACCCATCTTGGCTCTAGAAGTGGCTCCGGCACCCGAGAGGCTATTTTTTCCCTGCAAGTGCTTATGCAAAGATGTAGAGGTTTGAACCGAGATGTGTATATATGTTTCATCGACTTCTCAAAAGCCTTTGATCAAGTAAAACACGAGAAACGTATAAAACCTTTTAACGCTAAAGGCCTAGATTCTAAAGACATCCGGATCAGAACAACCCAATACTGAAATCAGTCGGCGAGAATAAAAATCAATGGAGCCACCAAGGATGTGTTCTTTCACCTACACTCTTCAATATATAATCTTCGCGATCTTTAACGGAGTACTTCATGATGCCGCAGAGGGAGTGAAGGTGAATGGGGAGGTCATAAATAACATCAGTTACGCGGAAGATACTGTGATCTTAACTAGTAGCATTGAAGACCTACAAGACATCCAACAAAGAGTGAAAGAAAATCTTACGGGTTTGGGCTAAAATTAAGTATATCAAAAACGGAATGGATGTCAATTAGTAAAAACCGAACATCTCCCGAAAAATTTATATTAGATCAGGCACAACTATAGAACATAATAAAAAATATACGTATTTGGGAGCCATCGTTCATGAACATTGGGACATGAAGACAGAGATCAGATCTAGAATTGCAAAGCTGAAGTCAAGTTTTACTAAAATGAAACACATACTTAGCAGCACAGACATCTCGTTACCACTAAAAATGAGAATAGTAAAATGCTACTTCTTCCAGGTCTTACTATATGAAGTGGAAGCGTAGACCATGATAGAACAATTTATGGAAAAACTCTCGGCCCTTGAAATGTGGGTGTACCGACGAATTCTAAAAATGTACTGGACGTATCACATCACAAACGAGGAAGTATTGAGACGACAAGAAATTAAGCGTTCAGTGAAGAAAAGTAAGTTGGAATACCTTGGTCACATCATAAGACACAACAAATATCGCCTTCAACAACTAATCCTACTGGGAAAAATCGATGGGAGGAGAAGTCCAGGCAGAAGAAGAAATTAATGGATGCAAAACTTACGAAAATGGTTCAGAGTAACATCTGTCCAGCTAGTTAGACTAGCCGCCAACAAGATACGAATCGTTATGTTAATAGCCAAAGTCCGCAATGGATAAGGCAATAAAAGAAGAAGAAATAATGCTTTTCTCGTTTTATGTAATATTTTAATCTTTTGAAAGAAAAAAAAATATAAAAATGGTCAAAAATGAAATAGCTCAATGGTTTTTCTGTGCCTGAAAACTAACAGGTGTTTTTAAGAGTACAGAAACAATACAGATTGTTTTCTGCGAAGATTTGGTTGAACAAAGTAAAGGTTAACAACCAGATGTGAAAAAAGGAAGATTTTTACGTCTCTTTGCTTATGAATGAAAGGCATTAGACTGTTTTGAAAATATAAATAAAACCTCTTATAGGCCGTTCAAAACTCTTCAAAACAAGCTTTTGCTCCAGTGGATTTAATTATTTAGACAGAGTGCCACTAAAAAATACATACGTACAAAACTTTTGTGCAAATTCATGAGGCCACAATATAAGAATTTCTCCCAATTTGTCTTAGTCAAAAACTTGATAGTTTCAGAAATAGAGAGTATAAAAATTAGAACTTTTTAAAACTTTCTCGTAATGATAGCTTATGTCACATGAAGATTTCGTTTCAAATATGTAACCCAAATTATCGCTATTAATAGGTTTATAATTTAAATATTTGGTGTTTACCTTATCATTTAGTCCCTAGTTACAGACAACTAATTATATCTTTTAGAATTAATACAGTTTTGAAAATGTGGTATAACTTTTAAGTACTGTTGTTTGTATGGTGACCGCTTGAGGAAATTTTATAGCACTAAATCTTTTCCCGGGTATTAGGAAAGTGCTATCGTGTTATGAGTTCCTGTATTGTATATTTTTGTCCGCTTGATCTCTTTAAAACCTTTTAAAAGAGTAGAATATAAATTATAAACATGTAAACAAACAGTTGTCAAAATAAGGTTATATTTTTATTCTCAATACTATATCTTTTTCCATACTTTCCTGGGGCTTCTTTCGAATTTACTACTGAATTATTGTAGTTCTTGACCCAATATTCATGCTTTCTTTAAAGAAAAGCATCATTTTCCGTTCTAATTTCTGACATTTTTCTTTAACGTGAAAATTGACAGACACCGACTATCATTCATGGGTTTAAGTGTTTTTTTTTTGCTACGCTGTCTGACGTAGAATCCTGATGACGTCTCACCAGAGGGATGTTAACGGAGCATTAGATAGAGAATATTCGTCATTATACACTATTTAACATTTTGCACTCATTGTTGGTTCAAAGAATGCATAAATTGGTCAGTTATTGATTTACAGACTCGTGCATGATTGAATGTATACCGTTGGATGAACTTCAGTTACTTTTAATGCATTTTTTTGATATCGTTCTTTCTGAAAAAGACCATTATAAAAGCAATGACGTATGAGGCATGAAGGAACTTTTGGAGATTTTATTCAACCTGAGAAAGGGATTAAGTGAATCGTTTGGCTCTCCAATACTCCATAGTAGTTTATAGTATTAAATGCAGTTTGGTTTTCTTGAATTTGGGCCTATTGCGGTGAAAACTAGAGTTTATTGCCCTTTTTTCGGGTTCTTTCACGTCATTTTATTGGCCATTTTTTTACAAGAAGCACATTGTAGCTGCTCCAGCTAGAGCTAAATATTTTAGAATTTTTAGTTAGCATACTCCCATAAAAAGCGAAAGCAAAGGTAGTAAATTGCAGAATGGGTGAAATATACACATACATATTTTCTTTATCAGTTAAATTTTTTTGTGACATTTACTGATGTATATAAATCGTCATAAATGAGTAATACATTAATCATTTAAAATAATTAAATATATGCTGCTGTGCTTAAACAGTGGCCAAGCAGTTAAAGGAAAGACTAAATACAAACAATTTATGTTCTGAAAATACAACTCTGGTTCTCTCTCCATAGTCGCTTCGACCACCTAATGGTCTCGTCACTGGAGCAGTATCAAACTAAGAGCAACATTCGCAGGAAAAAATTGTTTAGTTTTGGCTACACACAAACTATGAAGTGTGCGCCTACTTTAGATAGGGCAAATCCGAACTTAACACATATGACTGTGATGAAGAAAGGAAAACAACTCACCATATTGCTTACGATTGTAACAATCGGCCTTACGCTTCACAACTGAAGACTTCTTGAGGGCTTCTCCATCTACGCTTTGTTGGAAGGAAATTTTGAATTCTAATATTTTAAATGTTTGTCCATGTGTAGCCATACGATAAATAAATAAATATAGTCCAACTGCAAATAACTTAATTTTTTATCTTCAGTTGTTAACTATTAGTTAAGTACAATAAAACCCATAGAGGAAAAATATATGTTTTGTCATTTTACCCTAATATTATCTAAAACACTTATCAGTTAACTGTAACAGGTGTGTGTCTTTTTTGCAAATTTGTCACGCATATTCTTGTTTTTTTAACGATTTATCTCTAAGTGATCACTTAGCAACTCTATATTTTTTAAATGGCATATTCTTTATCTTTTACATACATGTCTTTATGCCACTTATCATAAATAGTCTTTCTGTAGCTCTCTTTTACTCATTGCTTTTATTAAGGACACCAGCTTTCGTATTTTTAATCAAATTGTAACATGTTGTTATTCTTGGACTTTAGTAGGCTCCGATCAGTTTAGCTTAGATATAATTAATGTTTAAAATCTATATTTTGTTGATGGTAATTCATAAAGAAGCTGTTTTTATTTTATGAAAATAAATTTTGAGATTTAAAATCTATTTACATAATTGGCAAAAATTCTGAATCTGAAAAGAAAATGTCAGTTTTGTTACTTATTAAAGAAGCTTCTTCTTCTTCCAAACCTCAAGATTTTTCTGAATTAAAATTTTCAACTTATGAAACACACAACTGTGGTCTCCTAATGTAATCTTCCTCAGTTAATGGGATAATGACTTCCCTTTTGGATCCACATAGTTTAAGACTTTTAATGTGTGGAAATTATTTACAGCGACAAATTAACAAAATAAATAAACGTTGCCAGTCCCATCACTTGTTTTAATATGTAAATATTAATACTTGTGAAAAGTCCAATAAATCACATTTAAATTTGCATCCTGAAATAAAATTATTTCGGGTAAACAATCTTAATTTCCTGCTTACAAAATTAAGCCTCTTACCCAAATGAATAATGAAAACAAGGGAATTTATTTCGAAGTCAACAAACAGCAAATCGAGGTAGAACTATATCGACATGATGAGAAATATTTATCCATTTTGGTTTCAATAGAGCCTATTTTTTTTATATGAGATCTAATATAAGGATATATACGAAAAGAATAAACAAATGTAAAGATAAAATATCTTGTTATTCTATAAGCACAAGTTATCCTTATTCACGATTACATTTTGCTTGTAGCTTCTTGACTTTTACTTGAGTTTTAAGGCACTTCTTGTTATTTTCTAAAATTATACAGAGTAGGGTGTTAACTGTCTTCATTAGAAACTTAAATAATCCTTGGAGAAGGTAGAAACACACAATTTTTCGAATTTTCGGTGATATTTTACATACCTCCTATTTTTGGGTCATAGAACACAAATATGTTGTCATTTCTCCCCAGTTTCGCGTGATTTTTGCAAAAAAATAAAATTAATTTTCACTCATATAACTTGTATTTTCCGATCACTACCGTTAAATTTTGGGTATTTATAGTAAAATGCATAAACACTACACAATATTTAATCATTTTTTTAACAAAATTTACATAAATAACCTTGGAAAAAAACAAATTTTCCTTAAAACGTAAGAAAACCATTTTCTTGTCGTTTTATACAGCTTCTAGACATGCATAGTTGGTTGTATACGATTTAAATTCAAACAAGTGATGCGATGTTGCCACGTTGACGTGGACTTTAGATTCTATTAGGCTGGAAAAATTGATGGTTGAAATGCAATTAATTGTGGTCATTCTAGTGCTGTTGCGTAAAATGTGGGTAAATGTGTAGAATCGGGATGCCAAACATAAACAGATCGTAACCTGAACTAAGCTGAACTGATCTGAACTAACCTGAACTAAACTTATCTAGATTCCATGGAAAAATAACGCAAGATCGGCGAAGAAAAACAATATATTCATGTTGTACGAGCTGAAAATAGGAAATATGTAAAAAATCATCGAAAAATTCAGAAAATTCTTCAGATTAGTTCAGGTTACGATCTGTTTATGTTTAGCATCCCGATTCTGCACATTTATCTACATTTTACCCAACAATACTGCCTGGCAACATCGCATCATGTGTTTGGATTTAAGTCGTATGCAACCAACCATGCATGCCTAAAAATAGCATAAAACGACAGGACAACGGTTTTCTTACGTTTTATGGAAAATTTACATTTTCCGCGCTTATTTATGTAAATTTTGATAAAAAAATGATTAAATATTGTATAGTGTTTGTGTATCTTACTATAAATGCCCAAAATTTAAAGGTGGTGGTCGGAAAATACAAGTTATATGAGTAAAAATAGATTTCTTTTTCGGAAAAATCACGCGAGGTCTGCGAAAATTGACAACATATTTGTGTTCTACGACCCAAAAATAGGAGGTATGTAAAAAATCATCGAAAAATTCGGAAAATTTTGTTTTCACCTTCATCAAGGATTACCGAAACTTATAAAGAAAAAAATCATTAACTTCGTTATTTCTTATTTCAACAATGAATTACACTTAACCACAAATTTCAGAATGTTTCCGATATCCTTCGTACAAAATAGATTCTACTATAAAACTTCTATTAATGAATACGAAAATGATAGTAGTAATACTACAAAAATCGTCCGACCCAATGCCACATAACTGGCAGGCAGCTATATTCGGAATACATATAGTCGACTTACACTTGACTAAAAGAAGCTCCAAGCGTGGCTACGGAAGCCCTTTTATGAATAACACCCAAATGACGTCAGCCACGAAAATGTCGACAAATTAGCGTCGAACTGCTGGCTGACGTTGGAACAAATATTTCCTGAACTGAAGGCTTGCTACTAGTTCTCCAATATCAGGCCATTCCAACGAAAAATTATCCCTTGCTAATATGGATATTGAACATCAGAGAAAATCCAGTACATAACAGAAAGATGCCAATCGTTTGCCGCATATGAGTACAAGGAAAGATATAATCTGGCCGTCAAGATCATTCATCTAGAGTAGACAATGAAATTAAAACTGTTGCAAATATAGAAATGTGAATACAATGAAGAACCTACACAGGAGCACAACAAATTCAAGATATACTGGGATCAAACTAGGCTTACAAATCACACAGTTGCACATAACAGGCCGGAACTCATTTTAGTAGATAAAACATCCAATCCAGCAATACTAATAGAAATCACCATCTCTAAAAATAACCCACCAAGCAAAATGAAGTCGCCAAAAACAGAGATCTGGATATACAAATAATCAGACTGTAAAATATGACTAGCGTCCAAATGATTCCCATATTTTTATCAATAATCGGCGTCGTACCGAAGAGTCTTCCTTTTAATATAAAGGGATTACCTGTATAAGGCTATGAAGAAGGCGATGTTACTTGGAACCACTCGAACTCTTCAGAAAGCTACATGCACATGATATCTGAATATATCTCGGATGGCAAATGCTTCCTGGAAAAAGTGCGAGGGTCATTTGGATAAGACTATGAGATAATGATAAGCAGTTTTTATATACCACAAATATAAAAAAAATACAAAAATATAAAAATATAACTTAAACATGTTGGTGTTATAAAACCTCTGCTAGGTGTTTAATATCAATTCTTTCATATAGGCCGCAAAAATTAAAGCCTTTGTCCTAGAACATATGATTTGAGGTCTATGAGGTGTGGCTATAAAACAACGAGACTATTGCTATAAAACATTTTATTTTGTATGCATCCCTTCTTCATCCTTATAGCTCTCGATGCAAAGTTTTCGTTGTTCAAAACAGTGCTGGAAATTTTCTTCTGTGAGCTCCTTCATGACGTGAGCCGTTTTTTTTTCACAACTTCAATGGACTAAAATTTTGTTCCTTTTAGTGCAAATTTGACCTTGTAGAACTGGATTTAAAATAAAAATCAGTTCAAATAATGACGTGAAGGAAATATTTCTGTGCTCCTTGTAGAAGTGTTTAAAAAAACTAATTGCATTATCAGAGTTGGCAGTAATCACGACGAACCTACATTAATGATCAAAAGCATTGGTCCAAACAGTTTTTTTTTTTCATTATTCACTAATTAAAACTACTATTAAATTATTTCAAAACTTTGAAACTAATTATCTGCAATACTTGACGTCTCTTCTTAATTTGAAAATTCAAATGCTCAAAAATATTGTGACACACCGGGTATTGTGATACTTTGCTTGAGTTTATTTACCTTTCTTATCTGATCGTAGGTTGATCATACTTTCGATGTTCTATTCAGTTAATTTGGTGACACAATAGTGAAACAAATAAATATTTGGTTTCGGGAAAGCGTTATACATCTCTCAGAATGATCATTATGATCAGTAAAAGTATTGTCAACTGGATAATTTCGCAATTTAAATTAACTGGGACGTTAACAGATGAGCCTTCTACCCCTGTCGATAAATTCATAATACGCATGTCAGTTGAGAATCCGAGAAAAGCTGGAAAGGATACTTCTAATGAATTACAAGCTGAAAATGTCGCCAATGTTTCTAGAATGACAGTATATCGATGGTTGGCTGAAGTTAGTCTCAAAGAAAGTACTGGTGTCTTAAAACCTTTACTTTAAAGAACAAAAAGGATCAATGGTTTATTGCTCATTGGAAAAAGTGTTATTTTCGGACGAATCAAAGTTTAACATATTTGGGTGTGATGGTATATAGTACGTACGGAGACCAGAGAACACATGTATAGATACCAAATTCCCACGGGTAAAGTGGCGGTGGCGACGTTATGGTATGGGGCTCATTTTCTTACAGCGAAGTTGGCACTTTAATCAGAAGTGAAAGCACGATAGATGCTGCACTATAGAAAGAAATGTTATAAAAACATGTTTTTGTATAGGAGAAAAAAGATGTCATGCTTCAGCAAGACAATGATTCTAAACATACATCCAAATTAGTAAGAGTTTTTTCAGAAAGCAAAAATAACTGTTCTGTATTGGCCAGAGCACTCCCCAGATCTAAATCCAATCGAACACCTATGGCTAGCGCTCAAGATAGGTGTACACGGTCACACACTGTCGAATAAAGGAGATCGATGGGAACATTTGCAGACAGAGTAATACAACACTCCTAAAGAACGCTGATGTGCTACTTTAGTGACTACAAATGAAATGTCCACGAAATATTTGCGTTAAAATTTCTAGAAAAAGGTTTTTTGTTAATTTTTTTCTTGTTAATTCACTATTTCTGAAAGTTAAATTGTTCAGCCCAGAATTTGTGAGCAATTTATTTTTGAATAATGTACTAAAAGCATTTTATATATAGTTAAAAATTGTACGATTCCATATTTTTTTAGTTGAATAATAATGTTATTTGAAGCCGATATTGATATTTATTTACTATCCTTTGTTTTATGAAAAAGACTGACAATTAGTTTGACCCAATACTTTCGCTCTCTGCTGTATATTTCTAAAAATCCATTAAAGTATGGAACATAATATTTTACTACGCAAACAAAATAAAGAGAGACTGCTAGTTAGCCATTATAAAATCCATGAAAACAAATGTAAACCTCAAAAATCCATTCAGTTTCTAAGACTCCATTAACAAAATGTTTATACCATTACAAAACTTGTTTATTATTCTAGCAGATTACGTTAAATCGAAACGGGCAACAAAGAGTAAAACAAACAATGGCATTTTAAGTATCCTAACTAGATAATGAAGGTGTCTGGTTGCAAAAACCAAGACCTAATAAAAAAAATTCACCCCGAAATCAATTACTTTTTTATACCTTAATCATAAAATATAACCCTTTTGAAGAAACACTTGAGGCATTACCATCAGAAAGATACACTTTTATTGAATTTAATAAAATCAGAGCCGAAAGTTTTTTCCTGAGGTTTGGTAAGATAAAATCTTTCATCGCCTTATTCGATCAATTTTTTTGTTGTTAGACCTTTACGGTAATATATCATATTCGACCTAATACAGTAAGATTGAATACGTTAGCTATTTTATGACTATAGAGAATACTAGTTTGTTTTAGTCCCTATTTATGAGGGAAGTTCGCCATATTACATCGGATTTACCATACAACATTTTTTTTTGTAGCTGGCTTTATGAAAATGGCATTTATTAGAACTGTTTCTAAAATATTATTTCAATTATTCAAACAAAATTCTAAAAATTATTAATCTCCATTATTACTCTTAAATCGGCAAAATAAGCTGAACTTAACTTCGAGCAAACAAAATCAATTTGGCGGTCAAATGACGATGTCTCTCCGTGTTGATTTTTATTATTAATATTGTATTATAATTTACAAGCCAAACGGCTTCACACTCCCTCCAGGGATTATTCACTCGTACCAGACATACAAAGACACCAAAAGTATGAAGCTCTGTGAGAACCCTTTCCATGTTATCCATATTGTCTGCTGTATTTCCTACGAACTTTCGGACGGTTCTCACGGTTACATGGAAAACTGCTTTCTGCATAGGTTTATACAGATGCTCACTAAGGCCCAGTTCCTTGATGTTCTTTGGTATCACTCCAGTTGTTGACGGTATTATGGGAATCGTTTGAACGCTGTTCATTGCCCATTGTCTTCGGATTTGGACCTCCAGATTTCTGTATTTGGGGACCTTCTCGTTGTATTTCGACCTTAAGTTGTTGTTGTTTGATACAGCAATGTCGATTAGTGTAGTTCGCCTACAAATTTTATTTATTGGTATAATGTCTGGTCTATTATGAGCTACTGTCTGATCCGTCAGAACCGTTCGGTCCCAATATATCTTGAACTGGTTGTTCTCAAGAATAAGCTCCGGATTGTACTTGCAATAAGACGCTTTTCCGACCTGTAATAGGTTTAACTTTTCTGCTAACTCTTGGTGGAGTATCTTTACGGCTGAGTCGTGTCTTTCTTTTTACTCGGTTGCGGCAAACGCTTGGCATCCTCCAGTTATGTGCTGAATTGTCTCCGATGTTCGACAACCATATCTGCATTGGTCATTTTCTATTAAGGGATCTCTAATGATGAACTTCCGATAGTTCTTCGTCGGAATAACCTGGTCTTGGATAGCTAACAAGAACCCAACATCTGTCTTGAAATCAACCAGTAGTTCGACGCTGAGTTGTCGACATTGTCCTGATTGACCTCATTTGGATGCCGTACATGAAGTGGCTTCTGAAGCCATGTTTGTTACTTCTCTTGGTCTATTTGGTGGTGAGAATTAATATCTTGTTCCCTCAACTGTAGCGGCGTGGAATCGTCTGCCTCGCATATTGCTCGGTGTTGTGTGGAAAAGTCCACTAACCTGTGGAAATATGAACGTAAGTTTATTATTTGTTGGTCGAGCTGCTTACCAATATCCACCAATCCACTTCCTCCTTGGTATCTTGGAAGCATTGTACGTTCAATAGCACTCGAGGGTGATGTTTTTGTGCTTTTGTTAGGAGTGTCCTTATTTTTCTTGACAGGTTTTGGGTGTCCATCCTGCTCCACTTTACAATTCCAAAAGAGTAGCTCAGCGCAGACCAAGCATGCGTGTTGAGCGCCTTTCTACTTTCTACTATTTAAATTAGTTCGTAATACCCGCCTTACCCTCCTGACAAATTCGGCTGTCAATTCGGCCTTCATAGTGCCATGGTCAATTATTTTAGCCTGTTTCACACCTAGATATTTGTATGTTTGGTCTGCTTCCATTGCAGCTATAGTTTCACCGTTCTGCATTTCAAAAGCCCCCGGTTGTATCTTCCCTTTAACGATGTTCAAAATACGGCACTTGTCAAGTCCAAATTGCATTCGGATATTTCCGGAGAACTCCTCTACAATTTTAAGCATTTGTTCCAGCTGGTTTCTGGTAGCAGTTTAAGATCATCCATGTATAGAAGATGATTCACTCACACGTCTTCGTTGTTATTTCTAATACTGAAGCCGTATCTGGTGGAATTCAAACGGCGTGATAGTGGATTTATTGCAAGGCAGAACCACAATGGGCTAAGTGAATCGCCTTGAAATATTCCTCTTCGTATCGGAATGGTGTTAATTTAAATGATGTCGCTGGATGGCACTTGCAATTGAATCCTAGTTCTCCAGGTTGACATGATGCGTTCTAAAAAGGAAACAAAATTATTATCGACCCTGTACATTCTCAATGTAGTTTTGAGCCACTCATGTGGCACTGAGTCGAAGGCCTTCTTATGATCCATGTAGGCAGCAAAGAGGTTGGTACAAGCTTGGTTACATATGAGAGAGTCAACAATCAATTGTTCCTTGCATCCCATTGCTCCTCTCGTGCATCCTTTCTGTTGAGTTGCAATGATGTTATTTTGGTCACAATGTGCATAAATGCGTTGAATCAAGCAGGAGGTGGTCACCTTATATAATGTGGGAGGGCAGATGATTGGTCCATACTTAGCTGGGTCATGTGTGTTGTGTTGGTTCTTTGATAGGAGGTACGTAATACCTTCGGTCAAGAACAATGGCATTTTTGCTGGGTTAAAAAACATCATTAATAAGATTAGCCAGCTGACGGTGCATACACCAGAACTTTTTGAGCCAGTAGTTCTGGATCCCGTCCAGACCTGGAGCTTTCCAGTTATGGGATTCCTTGATTATTTTTGAAATTTCCTCGGTGGTAAATGGCTCAAACTGAATCTGGCTGGAGTCTTGGCAGATTTGGTGTTCTTCATTGATCCAACCAACTACGATGTTACAATTGGCTGGTGTGGAAATTTGGTTTCCCCAGAACTCTTCTAGCTGCTCTCTATTGGGATATCCATTATCTGCCATATTAGGTGGAGAGTTTAGCTTACGGTAGAAAGACTTTTCTGATTGTTGGAAGAGCGTATTATCGCGTTTTCGGTTATTACTGGTCTTGTCTCTATTTAGCCGTCCTGCAATAACAGAGAGCTCCTGTTTTAGCGTATCAAGGCATTGCTGAGCAGTAACATTCGCTGAGTCTTTTTGCTAATGATATCGAACACGATTCATCATTTCTTCAATTCGCCATAGCAATCTATTTGTTCTTGTGCCCCAGATATACTCCGTCAGCTGCCCTATATCTATTGGAAGATTTTCAATTTTCTTATTTAGACGTTCCTCCCATGGTGGTGTGTTGGGTTCTGTTCTTGTTGATCGGCGCTCTGTAACTTTAATTTCTAAAGCTCTAGCTACAGCAGTCGCGGCACAGTGGATGGTCATATGAAAGGACTCCAGAGTGTAAGCATCTGAAACATAAGCTGATAAAATCCGATTGTTCATGATGTCCAACATGGCACCCAGTTTTTTGAATGAATTAATTTTTGTCAGTACCGGTCTTCTTAACGGATTGCTTCCATCATACTCCAGCACCACAGTACTCATTTTCGTTGACAGTTTCTGATAAAAGAATATTGTATTTAATTAAAAGATATCATTTTACACTGAACAATTTTTTGGAATATTTTTAAAAAACAACTATGGAGATTTGTCTGCTGTAGATTTTTATATTATCACGATTGCCTGTTTTACGAACGAGTTTTCAAAAGTTGGAGAATATTCTTCGATCTAGTTTAAGATTCATTAACATTATTAGAGGTTCACTAATATGATCTTTTATGGCTTTAAACAGTCTGACGTTAAGATCATTACAGTGTGTACTTTTATCTCATTTAAGGAAATAGAATTTACTTGCAGAGCAAGGGCTGTAAAAAAAGCCATTGAAAGGGAGGACCGATTAAAATTGGTACGAAAATTCGGATTGCAAATGCTGAAAAGTTAGAAAATGCCTCATTACACTGTTTACTTGGCACTGAGCCTCCTAATAGAAGAAAAAGTATTGACGCCCAAACAACGTAAACATGAAGATCAATTTTCTTAAGATTGTTTTAACACTTCTGTCAGCTAACTGAAATATGAAAAAATATGGAAATTAAAAAAGAAATTAAAAGCAATTAAAAATATTGTATAAAACAACAGTGAGGTTCAGATAAATGTTTATGTTGTAAATTGATGACCAAAATTCTATAAAAATAATGTTAGATTTTTTTGTTCATTTATTCTAAAATTAAATGGACTATATGTGAACTCACTTATTTTTACTAGGCAATCATTGGCACCCTAAATGGAAAGCATGTGAAGTAGCAGGAAACGGGTTTATAAATGGATTTTAAATTGAAATTGGAAAGCATAATAAATAAGAGCCATTTTTTAAACCTACCTATACACCCTTGATCTTTGATCTGATCTATAAATAACCTTCAACAGACGTTTAAATTTCAATTTTTTTCTGTAGATGGAAACTTAAGGGTTTAAAGAAAAGATTTAAGAAAATTATCATTCATCATGGCATTGTTTAATACAAGGAATTTTAGAAAAGTTTTTTCCTTCATAGTGATATAAAAGCCTTCTCTTTTAGTAGGGAAGCATATTGAGTTTTCGTAACCGATAAAGGATATGGCTCTGCCATTTTTTTTTTACGTATTTTGACTCCCTGATTACAAATACCGAAGGTGGATCTCCTCAAAATGATCAAGTATTTATTAATAAAATAAAATTTTCATGTTCGTCGGCCAATTATAAGCAAAAAGTGACTCCTGTGGTTTTTCCGCTCGATGCATAGTTTTTGTGTTAAAATTGTTACACATTTGAAAAATGGCATTTCTGCAACTTTTAATATGAATAGATTTTAATAAACAATACATATTTTCAAATTCTGCGCCCAGCAATTTATAACTTAAGTCATGAACTATAAATTATATAGTAGGTTTTCACGGGTGGTGGAATGAATGGTTTGATTATTTCGAGTTTCAATCCGTTCGTTCAAAAATCGTTTTCACGACGTTTCGCCAAAATCTCATTTGACATTTTCAAGTGCGGTTCATCTCGTTATTCGCTGAGAACTGATGTGTTTGTTTAGCTGGCTCGCTCTCTGATCGGACGAGCGGCTTCGTAGACTCTGCCGAGTGCGATATATTTGATTCTTGTATGATGTTCTCTCGTGTATTGGTTGATTTTTGTTGTTTTATTTGTTGATTTTTTATTAATGTTTTCCATGTAGATGGAATATGTAAAGCATCGTCTCGTGTATTTAACTGTCCCCCTTTTTCGATTTTTAGGACCTCTCTTATGACGCGTACCTTGTAGTTCTGTACTGGTGTTATTTCTTTTGCTTTTACGAAATCGATGGTATGTCCGGTTGTTTGGTGACGTTGAAATAGAACTGAAGTTTTCTGTTTGTTTTTGAGGTTATTTTTATATTCTTTAAATCTTGCTGATTTGCGCCTGTTTGTCTGTCCTATGTACGTTTGATGGCAATCTGCACATGGAATGCTGTAAATGCCATGATTTTCAAGGTTGGTCTTATCTTTGAAATTTTCCAGAATGCTGGCTATTTGTGGTTTCAATATGAACTGTATGTTGTATTTTCTTAAGATTCTTCCGATTATGTTCATTATTCCATTTATATATGGGATAATTGCTTTATCCCTTGTTTGATCTTGGTCTTTGCTTTTTGTTATAGTCTTCTCTTGTATTTTTGTGGCTTTCTTTATATCTGATTGTAAGAATCCATTCCGTTCTAGACCTGTTGAAATGTGTCTTGTCTTGTTTTGTGTCGAGTTCTATTAGCCGAAGAGACCTTGATACTAATATGTTGACTACTGACTGTTCTTGAAAGGGATGATGACGTGATTCTGCATTGAGATATCGGTCAGTATGTGTGGGTTTCTGATATACGCTAACACCCACGGTGTTGATGGGTTTCCGAGTTAATAACAGGTTCAAAAAAGATTGCTCAATTTCTAGCATGAGTTAGATTCTATGGTGGATATTGTTCAGGCATATTATAAAAATATCATCCACATAGCGTTTCCAAAATTTCGGTTTTAAAGGTGCTTTCTGCTGTACCTCTTGTTCAAAATATATCATAAAGCACTTATAGCCAACCTTTTTTGACTATAACTGGTGAAAGTGAGGACCCCATAGGTGCGCCATCTGTTTGTTTGTATATTTGGTTATTGAACATGAAATATGTGTTCTTTCGGCAGTGTCCTGCAAGTCCAATTGTGTAGGCTGTAAAATCGTGTTGTAATGCCATTCGACATGTGTCCAAGAGGAATATCTCCTGCTTGATCTCAAAAAACAGATGCCGTGGATTTTTCAACTGATGTTCGTGCTCGGGCCTTTTGTGAACGAGGAGTTAAGGTTATTGTTTGCAAAGATTTTAAACGATTTCGAGTAAGGAACCAACCCTTGCCTTAAGGGAAATGGCTTTATGTCAGTCAAACATTCTGAAACTGAGTAGATCAAAAATCTCAATGGGTGCTAAAACTTTTTTTAAATAAAAGTTAAAAGGTAATAAAAGAAAATAAAATGTATTTTTAAAGCTTTCAATCTAATATCAAAATTCAATCATTTTCCTCATTTCAACACGTTCCCTTAAAAGCTGAGCAAACACAATAAATTTTTGAGAAAACTACGCGTCTCCTTCTGGACACTTTAATTCTATTATAATTTATATATTTCTTTTAATCCCACAACACACAGCAGAGTTCTTGTTTTTGTTTCAGCAAATAAAATGTTGAAAGAGACAATTTGTCGGATTTTATTTTAAAAAGAATGGTAAGGACAACATACCCTACTTTATGCTTTTGTGGATGTTAAAATAGGTATTATAGAACCCCAGAAAATTCTATTAGAAAGTAAAAGTAAGAAAAATTATATGACGAGGGTTGTGTAAATTTAATAATAACTCTTGGAAAGAAATGTGATATTAAATTATGTATCGCTTGGAAGATTAATCCCCATTTTAATGGTCCCCAACATGAAACGTTTTTATATTAGTAGTTTAAAAATATTCAGTAGAATACTGCGCATGTCTGATAAATTTTATATAGTGTGTCTTCTTAAATTAGAAACATGAAAATTTTTTTAAAAATTAGTTTGACAAATAAAGTTATTCTTTACAAAAACTTCTACATCATCATGCGAATTTGATGCGATAAAAGTATTAATCTTACAAAAGGATTGGGCTCTATTTTAATTTTAATATTTGCAAAATTTGAATGTGAAGGCTTGCTATAGATGGTCAAAATATCTCATAAAAGCAGGTAACACCCTTTATGGTACCTCGGTTCAGGCTTACCTAATTCCATTGTTCCCTGGAGTCTACCAACATACTAACTCATCTTAGGGTATAATTGTTATTTTGTATTTCCCATTATATAGTCCAGCTCTAAATTGGCTTTAATAATAATAAGTGTTTAAATAGAGAAAAAGGTGCCACCAAATGTTACTTTATTATTTGCTAGGGGTGTGCGAAGTTCGAAAATTCGAGTTCGAGTAGAAACGAGTTTAGTTCTCGAGTTCGTCTCGAATATTTGATTTTTGAACAAGCTAGAATTTTCCAGAAAAACTCGAATATTCAAATATGCTCGAATTTTTCAACACACTCGAATTTTCAAACAAACTGGAATCTTCGAAGAAATTATTGGTATAGGAGTTACCTGGATGATTGCTTAGGTAGAAATCAATCGATAAATTTAAAGAAATATTGAAGCATTTCACATGATCCATACAAAAGAATACATGCATCTTATTAATCCAGGTAACCATTAACAAAAGCAGTGCGTAGATCGATTATTTGATTGAATAATATAAAGTTATTTTTGTTTCTAATTTTCGACTTTTTTCGAAGTGTGTTTGAAAATTCGAGTGTATTAAAAAATTCGAGTTTATATTAATATTCGAATTTTTTTTTAATATTCAAGTTTGTTTGAATATTAAACTTTGTTTAAATATTCTAGATTGTTCGAATATTCGAGTTTGTTTGAAAATTCGAGTTTGTTCAAAAACTCGAGGTTTCGAGTTTTTATTCGACTCGTCTCGAACTCGACGAGTCATTTTTTTTTCAAACAATCTCGACGAGTCGATTTTTTCTTCAAATAAACTAAAAATTTTTGTATATTCAGACACCCCTAATGAACATATATTTTTTTACTTCGTGAGTATGTGCTGCCCTCAGGAATTCTTCACAGCCACTTTCTGCACATTGTCCGGGAGCCCAGTGGCTTTTTGTAGCCGAAGAAGAGACCTGGCTTCACCTAAAATTTCTGAATGTATCTTGGCCCCCTAAATACGAATATTAAGGATAGATTCAAGTTAAAAATAAAAAAATTATAAATAACTATTTTTTTTTTGTTAAATCATAAGCAAAAAGTGTCTCTTGTAATTTTTCCGTCCGACGCAGAGTTGAAGAGTTAAAAATCATTAAACATTTGAAAAATGGCATTTTTGCCACATTTCAACATAAATAACATTTGATTAAATAAATATTTACATAATTCTGCATCCATCAATTAATAGTTCAATCCATCCTCGATTTATAATCATGGGGTTGTAATTGAACAAGCACTGCTTATTTTATACTGTTTAACGTAAAATATATTATGCTAAAATTCTGCTGTAATGTGGATAGATATTATCTGCAGGAACGAAATAGTATATATTTTTTTATTACCACCCAAGAAAGTCTAATGGAAAACTATATCAATTATTGTACTTAAGCCTAATCTCAACTTTATTACTTTTGAGTCGTTTAAATGTTTTCTTAAAAGTATAAAAACTCATCCTCTTTCAATGTTTGTAAATAAATATATCGAAGAAATTCTGCCCTGGTTATGTACTTAAAACCTAAAAGATAAGTGCCGTGGGAGGTCTTAACATGTGTTAAATGCAAATACCGTTAATATGTATTAAAATATTGAACAATTTTCCCATTATTAGGAAACAAAGGAATGATCAAATAAACTCGCTACAATATGATATATTGTTTGAAGACATGTAAAAGGAATTCGTATAATTATTGTTAGATATTTACTTCCAAAATAGCTAAGAAAAAAATTTATTTTAAACATAAATTATCGATTATTTTTAGTTATAGAAAGACGAAAAATAGTTATATTAACACTTTAGTATAAAAAAAAAATAATATTAAAATGTCTATTAGAAAAATACTTGTCATGTATAAACGGTGTAAATGAAGGCTTTGTTTTTTTTATTTAATCTTAATTTAAGGGAATATCCTGTTTTGATATCACTTGGTGCAAGGCCAACTTTAGTGGCATTTGTTTAAACAATTTAAATAGCTCTTTTTAGCGTTTTTATAAATTATTTTGGACTGATATTTTAAAATGCTATTGATACGTTTTATCTTCGAAATTGGGATTGTTACCTTTTCTTTTTAATAGAATGGCCAACGTGAGCAGGTATTCTAGTATCTTAATATTATTATTCACTTGTAATTTTAAGTTTCTCATCGTAAATAATTTCGTTTCCTATTTATTTTTGTTAATAGATTTATGTGTTTTGAGAAACTGTTTTTTTTTTAAATTTTTGAAAAACTTTTAAGCGATTAAATTTGCGGATTCATTGTTGTGAGAGTTTCAAAACAAAATGTGAGATCTGACCAGCTAGATAGCAGCCTTCCTGCGTCTTGAGCTATGATAGTGGTAAGCCTAAATAACCTGTAATTGTTTGCACCTAAAACTGCAAAAGCAAAGATGACCGACCGGACTTCTAGGTAGCCTTTGTCATTGTGATAATTATTTGTAGGATTTTAGAATAGCTATTAATATGGGATAGCAGTATGATTCTAGATGGAATTGCCAAAGCTATCCAAAATATTGCGTTTGTAGGATTCTATGATAAAATGCTGTCAAAGGGTCAAAATACATACAAAAAAAAATTGATGGAACCATGCCTCGTCATCGGACTCCCCAACTAGCGCTTGATTTTTAAAGAAACTATTTAAACAGTATAAATTCTCATGCTAAAAGTAATGGAGTAGCATTTCTTCTCTTTCATTTCTGTCTTCTAGGCCCTTTCAATTCGATTTGGATTACTATCCTTTGCCCATTTTTGCGCTGAACTCGACGTTTACTAAAGAATAATATACCTTTTCCATATTTTTAGTTCTTGTGATGTCATCAAACAGTTCGGCTTAAAAATAATATAATCAAAAAGTTGATTTTTCTTTCATTGAAGGATTACAAATTTATCATTTCAATATATTGAACAAGTTTGTCGTATAGAGAACCAATAAAATTTTAGATACAAGGAATATTAAGTTGACATGATCAGTCATAAACTAGGGAAGTCCCTAGTTAAAGTGATCAATTGTGATAGACAGCAATATAAAATTATATAAACGTGTTCTGAAAAGACAAATTACAAATAAAGATTAAGCATAATTTACTGTATCAAAGAATGAAGAAAATACGTTTCACAATAGATGATATATTTTGTTTTTGGAAGGCAAACAGAATTTATAAATTACAAAAATAGGTTTTATTCTGATAAGTAAACAAAAGAAAAATATCAAATAGAGAAGGCACACTTCGGATAAAATGAGAACTGGTGAATTAAAAAAAAAAGTTTAGTTTCTTAATAGAAAATACCGTTTAAAATAAATTATAATCTTAAGTTGAAGATGCCATTAACATTTTTCTAGCAAGACAGAAAAAGGTGAAACATTTATGTATGTTTTCAGTTAGGTCAACCTGTAATTTTGACTAGAAAAATTTAACAAAAAAAGGTTTTTTTTTGGCTTTGCTGCTAATGCATAGAGCCAAACATAATTTAAAAGAATGGATATCCAACATAAAAATATTTACTTTATAACCACACCCTCAATTCGTTCCAATATTTAATCGAGGGAAACAGAAAACTTTCGAAAAGAAAAAAAAAAGGAACCTTACCCAACATACCTATAAGGATATGGAAACGGATTTCACGCCTCAGAAGTCCTTCTGGGCGAAAAAATATTTATAATTTAAGACCCATTTTTTACCGAAAAAACCTTTTTTACCAATATCAAAAACGCTAATCATGAAAAGAAAACTACATTCAAATGTGCAATTATATCCTTCTACCCTGTAAAATTCAGAGTGTCTACTTAAGTTAGAAACATGAAAAACTTCTTAAGGGGAACACCACTATATGAAAGGAGGAAAAAAGGTCCCTTGATTTTTTTGGTAACAAAATTATTTATTTAGGCTTTGTGAGAAAGGTATCTTTTTAAGCGTACATTATACATTTATTATATAAATTTTTATTAAAAAAACAAAAGATAACAAAGTTATTAAGTTGCAATTAAGCGCTGAATAATGTAAGTAGTCCAACAGCCAGATCACTTATTTGTGAATTGCTGGTCTGAGAAGATTTTTTTTAATCTGTATTAACGTAGTTTTCGTTGTATGTAGCTTTTTTCTGAAGTCAGTTTTTTTACAAAACCTGGATGATTAAAGTTTTAGATTTTATGAAAGCCCAAAAAATGGTAATTTTGTAAAGAAAAATGGCTACGAACAACCTTGGCTGATACCATTACAAAAATTTTAATTTTTAAGACTTAAAATCGGACAATTACAGTGAGAATAAATAACACCTTCTTTCCACATAAGTGGCAATATAAACGGACATGGGGAAACACCCGAGGACAAGAATCAACCATAGACTACATAATAACGAACAGAAAAGTGTTACCCCACCAAATAATCGATGTCAGAACTCTGAATCCGTCAGACCTGGGAAAAGACGACCACCGACTAGTATTATGTAAATACCGGTCCCAACAAAGTATAAACAGAACGCACAAACAGAAACATGCCTTTATTAAATATAATACCAAATCATTCGCTAACGATAGCACAAAAGTATTGTATCAGCAGAGACTCTCGGAGAAAATAAAAGCTAATACAATCCTAGAAAATGACGGAGTGGAGAAAGAAATATACAAGAGAGCGCCAGGGAAGCTATCGGAACACGAACAGTTAGCACGAACAAGCGAAGCAATACAAAACCATGGTTCACAGAAGAGGTGAAAATACTAGTAAAAGAAAAATGACAAGCATTTACAAAATACCGACAGCACAAAACAACAAACCATTTCGAAGAGTACAAAACGGTGAGAAAGAGAATCAATAGTCAAATAGCTCAACTAAAGAAAGAATACTGGGAAAAGTATTCAAAAGACATGGAACACGACCTATATGGAGGACAAAAGAAAATATGGAACATGCTGAGGAACAGAAAAAAAACAATCAATGAATACGTTCAACTAAGTCCAATCGACAGCCAACATTGGGTCAGCCATTTTAAGGACTTACTCCAGGCACCAGCTACAGAAAACAACGTAAACGAAAACCAACAAGAAATCACAGAACTAACAGATGTTAACATCAATGAAGCAGAGATGCACCTGACAAATAAGAAATTAAAAAACAGAAAATCCCCTGGTACCGACCAAATTACGAATGAGATGCTAAAGTACGGAGGCCCCAGCCTTGTCACAGAGCTCACTGTTCTATTTCAAAAAATACTCCGCACAACGTCAGTACCCAACGAATGGCGGAAAAGCATCACAATTCCGATCCACAAAAGAGGATCAAAGAAACAACGCGAAAACTACAGGGGAATCAGCCTACTGAATAGTTCAGCCAAATTGTTAACCAAAATACTGTCACAACGGATCATAGACAAATTAAGGGCGTGCGAAGAACAGCAGGGCTTCCGGAATAACCGCTCTACCATCGACGGTATATTTATTATCAGACAACTGGTTGAAAAATCTATGGAATACGATAAACCGCTGTTCATTTGTTTTGTGGACATTACACAAGCGTTCGACCGAGTCAAACTGGAACACATAACAGAATTACTGCGAAGAAAACAAGTAGACGAAGCAATCATACGCACAATATACGAACTGAATTCCAAAAACACCATGGTAATTAAAACAAATAACACTCTAACAGAGGAAATCCCTCTATCCATCGGAATAAGACAGGGTAATAGCCTAAGTCCAACACTTTTCAATGTAATCATGGACGAACTCATTGATGAGGTAAAAAACACAAATATTGGGTACCCAATGGGACACAACACCGTTCAGATTATATGCTTTGCAGACGATGTTGCCTTGACAGCAGATAGCGAGGACAACTTACAAAGAATGCTTTTCCATCTCAATCGAACAGCCAAACAGTATAATATGAAGATATCTGTGGAGAAAACCAAAGAACCGGTAAGATGCAAACTAATGGTTGATGACAAACATATCGAACAGGTTGGGAAGTTTAAATACCTAGGAGCACATATAACAAGTAATAGGGCAGTAACGGAAGAAGTACGCACACAGGCCAACAAAGCGGCCATGATATCAGGCCAACCTAGAGACATAATCTGGAACAATAAACATATAACGGTTGAGAGCAAAGCAAGAATTTACAAGATCTGTGTAAGACCGATACTGACCTATGGCGCAGAAACAAGAAATGAAACCACAAAGACAAAACAAATTATGAGAACCACATAAATGAAAACGCTGAGAATGATCACGGGAACAAGTTTAAGAGATAGAATAAGAAACGCAAAAATACGCGAGGACAGCGGAGTGGGGGATGTTGTGAAGTGGGTTCGAAACCATCGTAGGCAGTGGAGAGATCACGTGGAATGAATGGACGATGACAGACTAGCAAAAACCGTGATGAGAGAGAAACCAAACACCAAACGGCCGCCTGGATGGCCCCCCAAAAGATGGTGAGACAGCTGGATTTCGACCTCAAACGAGGATCGATGAGGCATTGTATAGATAACAGAACTTGTTTCAACCGAGAAGAAGAAGAAGAAGAAGACAGCGAGATTTGTTGCCGGCCAGGTCGAGAAAATCTTTCGAGAAAAACACCATGTAGAGTTCAAGTATATGAAGAGAAGTTTTTTATATTTACTTAATTTCGTCGATTTTTGGCCCCTAGATTGACTTTCCTTGCCATCGTTGCCCTAATTAAATGGTAATTATGCAATTGTATGGAATTCTTACGTTTAACAGGTATAGGCGCCATTTGCCGCCCGAGGCACAGATGACCGCACTATGTGAGTTCAAATATAACTTCATTACCTTTTAAATTTTTCACTTAAATTTTTTTACGTATTTTTAAGAAGTGTAAAAAAATTTTTTTCGGCGTATCAGAGTGGTGTCCCCCTTAATTATTAGTTTTTCGATACATATACAGGGTGATAACAAAATAAAGTTAAATTCTAGAAATAACGATTCTTAACAAAAAGTGCCTGAGTTTAGTAGGCATAGGTTCTTGTTTTAATAATTATATTTAATTTGGAATAGTTTATTATGACGGTATTATGAGGATCGTTCTAGATTAAAATGATTAAATCATTGAAATATCCGCGTTTATATATATATATATATATATATATATATATATATATATATATATATATATATATATATATATATATGAACGTAGATTTCAATTAAAAGCAACATTTCTTAATTGAAAATTTCGAGATTCTCAAAGAAAACGTACTTCCTACGCCAAGTTCACATTTTATGACTTATCTCTTATGTAACAGTAAGATTAATATTTAAAAAGCTTTCCATCTGTTTCCAACTTAAGTAGACACACATTACACCTACAACAGATAAATAAATTAGAAAAATATTTAACCAAAGTAAGCGCTGTCGTACTATATTATAATACTAAAAACGTCATAGGTCCTTTATAAAATTTATTAGCGTAAGAACTGTTTCAATTTAAATTATTAGTCGGTCCATGTACCATAAAATGGAGAGTAGAGGAGAGCGGGGTTGAAAGTTCCAATTTTCAAACAACATAAAATATTATTACAAAATTTAAGAGTTAGATCTGCCATTTTTATATATATTAAAGGAAATTTTAGTGTTGATGGGTCAGACATTATCGTCAAACTCCAAATTAAATCGTTTAGCCATAAGTATATTATTTCAGTATGAGACAATGATAACAAAAAACAACGATGCAAACTAAACTTTCCTTGTTTATTAGAATATTTACAATTTTTATAAACAACATTTTTAAAAAACATAAATAAAAGAATCAGAAACGATATAATAGTTGGCTTTCATCCGTTCTGGTTTCTTCGGACATTGTGCTCTTTTGAGGGACGTCGAAGGACTTTCAGAGAGATTTTTTAGATGTATCAAGAGTTTATAAGAGGACGTGTTTTTATTATTATTTACTCTGCATACATCACGTAGTCTAACGATCGCGTTGACGTGCGGGTGAAGCGTACATTGTGACTAATGTTAGTGACACAGTAATTGATAGCTATCACTCGCACTCCTTTTGTCTATTTTTTTTATCTACATCCACATGCGATTCACCAACATTATTCTGTTAGTGTCTAGCAGAAAATATTTATAACGTATTTTCATCTTAGATAACTAAGAACTACTTTCTAAACACTATAAAATATGTAAAAAAAATGAACAACAACCATCGTCCTCAAAAACTAATAGATTATTTTCCAAAATCATCCAAATATGACGTGGCTCATGCAGTTGAAGAAAGGCATACTAATCACAAACCTAATCACCACATAAATTTTTCAAGATTTTGATATCAGCAAAACTATAACTTGCAATAGACCAAAAGCTAAAGCGATAATAAAAAATGTGGTATCTCAAATATTAGCAATATATATGTTGAATTAAATTAAAAAGATGGAATCTATAAGTGTACGATACAAATAACCATGGGGTTATTAAGTTACTACCTATATCCATTAAGTATTTCAGCTCTCACAATATCGGTATAATGACTAAAGTTCTTAATATTTTGCCACTCGGTGATAAAACCACTGAAATCATAATCAAATCTATTCTAAATGCATCAGAAAAATACTCCTTAACATCAAAATATGTTGCTTATCGCGGTGAATACTGTACAGGGTGAGTCAACGATTGGATGAAGTAGGTTTGTGCCTTTTCGGTGAAATTAACAAAGAAACTATATTTATTGTTTGATACAGTTTATTGTTACGCAGATTTTAAAAATATTTAGGACTCTACAGGGTGAGCCAAAAAACTAGTACAGCAAAAAGTTGTATTTTTTTAAATAGAACACCCTATATACGAATCATATTTTTGATTTAGCTTATAATTTTAAATCTTTTTTATTAAGGGTTTACTATAACAAAACTTTATAGTTTCTGAGATAATTAAGTTTAAAGAAAAAAAGTCACATTTTCAAGCATCAATTCAATCCTAAATAACGTTTTCAATTTTGTGACAAATATATTCAAATTTGGAATTTAGCAAGGCCAAGGACAAGTTAACATAATTTTTACCTAATATTTGCAATAAAAGCTACAGGGTGTTGAACACATCGGCTCAAATTTGAACAAGTTTAAGTTTTTTTTAATGGTACACCCTGTATATTTTTATGTTATTTAATAGAGTAATAAAAACCCTAAAAGGTTTGTTCAATATATCCTATACCTATTTATAATAGTTTTTGAGATATTTCAGTTTTTCTTATTTTCCATACTTTTTTACAGAAATAGTCTTCATTATCATAGTACACATGTAAAATAATAAAAAGAAACTACAGAAACAAACAGAATGTGGTTAAATATGATAAAATACATTATTCGTTATATTACAACGGCAATAGTTTAATTAAACATAATGTGAAAAAATTAACACAACAATAACGACAAGGCAAATACATATTTACTTTTATACTAAATTGAAACAAAAAAATTACCTATTATATACTGAGATTAATTATTTCATTTTAATAAGTGTTCGAATAAACGACCCTCTTGTGCAATGCACAAATTTAGTCTTTTTTGCAGATTTTCTCGGACCCTGGACAAAATTAGTGGCGTTACTGTTCTACAGGTATCCCTAATCCTGTTTCGCATATCTTCCACTGTTGTTGGTGGATTAACATACACCTTATTTTTAATATAACCCCATAGGAAGAAATCTAATGGGGTGATGTCGCAAGACCTTGGTGGCCACTCAATGAAACCCCCACGTCCAATCCATTTTTGCGGATATCGTTGGTCCAAAAACGCACGAACTTCACGATGGTAATGCGGAGGCGCACCATCGTGCTGGAACCACATACTGTCGAGCTCATCCCTATCGAGACCTTGAAGCAGTTGGGGTAGTTCTTCTTGTAGAAAGTTCAGGTAACTATGGCCATTTAGTGGTTCATTAAAAAAGTGGGGTCCAATAATTCGATTATGATGAATACCACACCAAACATTTAATGACCAGTGGTTTTGATGTTGCACCTCTCTAATCCAAAATGGCTTTTCTGTGGCATAATAATACATGTTGCGTCTATTTACGGCACCGTTACTTCTAAAAGTAGCTTCATCACTAAACATTACCTTGCATAATAAATTTGGATTTAATTGAATCTCCGCATTTATTGTACGACAAAAGTTTACACGACTTTCAAAATCCTGTCCATGCAATTTTTGGTGTAATTCCATGTGATATGGATGATATCTATATTTCTTGGTAGTACGATTAGCGGTGGATTGTGATGTTTCACATAATGCTGCTAACTGAGGGCTACCAATATAAGGATTTTCCTGAACATTTAACAATACTTGTAGTTCTTTTTCTTCATTAGTTACAGGTTTGTTGACTACTTTACGTTTTGGATAATCTACAGTACCAGAAGAATCAAATCTTTGCATTAAGTTTTGAAAAGTATGGGTATTAGGCTGGCGTCGATCAGGATACTTCATTTTGTAAATTCTTTGAGCAAGCAGGCAATTTTTTTCAGCGTCTCCTATTGTATAAATCATATCTATTAACTCATTCTTTGGAAAATTCATTTTACAATATAAGATGAATGCAAAAAAAACCAAACTACACTACATAAAAACCAAAAGAAGTGATTGCGGTTATAAATTTGACACACAGAAAAATGTTATTTTACATTGTTTTTGCCTTGGCTACTATGATAATGAAGACTATTTCTGTAAAAAAGTATGGAAAATAAGAAAAACTGAAATATCTCAAAAACTATTATAAATAGGTATAGGATATATTGAACAAAACTTTTAGGGTTTTTATTACTCTATTAAATAACATGAAAATATACAGGGTGTAACATTTAAAAAAAAAGATATTTATTCATTTAAACTTGTTCAAATTTGAGCCGATGTGTTCAACACCCTGTAGCTTTTATTGCAAATATTAGGTAAAAATTATGTTAACTTGTCCTTGGCCTTGCTAAATTCCAAATTTGAATATATTTGTCACAAAATTGAAAACGTTATTTAGGATTAAATTGATGCATAAAAATGTGACTTTTTTTCTTTAAACTTAATTATCTCAGAAACTATAAAGTTTTGTTATAGTAAACCCTTAATAAAAAAAGATTTAAAATTATAAGCTAAACCGAAAATATGATTCGTATATATGGTGTTCTATTTAAAAAAATACAACTTTATGCTGTCCTAGTTTTTTGGCTCATCCTGTAGAGTCCTAAATATTTTTAAAATCTGCGTAAAAATAAACTGTATCAAACAATAAATATAGTTTCTTTGTTAATTTCACCGAAAAGGCACAAACCTACTTCATCCAATCGTTGACTCACCCTGTAATGCTAATTTCGGTGGCAGTGTCATATAAAATAAAAAGACCTACTTAAAAAAGAAATATTTGGCATTGGCTGTTGAGTTCAAATTTTTAAGAGTTTACAAAAATTGTGATATTTTTTCAATTCTAACACAATTGTTGAAAACTACAAACATATTTTTTTATAATTCTATTAATAATGAATATTATGCATATGAATATGGAGAAAATTGAAAAAGGTGATAATTCTATCTTTGTGGTAGGATATAATCTAAAAGACATTGTTGGATTGGATGTCGCCCCTGAATAAGATCAAGGTTTTGGAATGGATGGATACCAAGTAAGTTATAGCAGCAGATCCGAAATTCTCCATCGAATTTTTAAACCATGCAGGAGAAAATTACGTGAAGAAGAAGTATTCAATGAGTTTTTTTGTTTCAAAAAATTCATAATTAGACTGATTATTGATGATGTTAGTGATTGTAGGACTGATTGCAATAAACTATGGTGCACCTTTTTCAAAGAGTATAAAGAAAGCAAAAAGCGCCAAGAACTCAAAAAAATTGGAGATTTTCATTTCTGCATATCGGCGCGTAATCGTAAGTAAAAATAGTATTTTGCCTGATTTCAAGTCAATGAGACAAAGAAAGGAATAACATATAAACAGGAAACTGTGTCCGAAATTATAAAAACTAAATATAATTTTGAAATTATTTATCAAGATTTCCATAAGTGATAGAAGATGATGGCAGTTCATATAAATACATTGAAAAAATCTTTAAATTTTTAAACCAAAATTATCACCTATCATTCATTTGCTGAAAGTTATTCGTTTAAAATGGCTAAGATTTAAGTAAGACCAAATATTGTTAATTTTTTATAACTCGTCTATAATAGAAAGAAAAATAGTAACAGTTAATCCGTGTTTTATTTTAGCTTATAAACTTTTATTTCCACATTTTTAGTGTCTTTGTGGTTATGTATGCAATTTCCTGGTTTGTTTCGTTCCTGACTTCTAGTTTCTTTATATTTCTGATGCGCAGGCTCAGATTCAGCGCTCAATTTTGAAAACACAACTTTTTTGCTATTTTCCAGAACACTTCCTAGAATGTTAAAAGGAAATATTTATAATTACCTGAGATATAGCCACTTGAATATAAAAATTGTGTCCGAATTTTTCACTTGTTTCGAATTTTCTTTTTTTCAATTTTTCTCCATTTTTATGGAAAAATAATACTAAAATCCTTTTTTAAGGTTTCCCTCTCATTAATAACTACACTGTTAAAAATAACCTTTAATTTAATGTACAGGGTGAGTCAACGATTGGATGAAGTAAGTTTGTGCCTTTTCGGTGAAATTTACAAAGAAACTATATTTATTGTTTGATACAGTTTATTTTTACGCAGATTATAAAAATATTTAGAACTCTACAGGGTGAGCCAAAAAACTAGGACAGCATAAAGTTGTATTTTTTTAAATAGAACCCCTACTATGATAATGAAGACTTTCTGTAAAAAAGTATGGAAAATAAGAAAAACTGAAATATCTCAAAAACTATTATAAATAGGTATAGGATATGTTAAACAAAACTTTTAGGGTTTTTATTACTCTATTAAATAACATGAAAATATATAGGGTGTACCATTTAAAAAAAAAGATATTTATTCATTTAAACTTGTTCAAATTTGAGCCGATGTGTTCAACACCCTGTAGCTTTTATTGCAAATATTAGGTAAAAATTATGTTAACTTGTCCTTGGCCTTGCTAAATTCCAAATTTGAATATATTTGTCACAAAACTGAAAACGTTATTTAGGATTCAATTGATGCTTGAAAATGTGACTTTTTTTCTTTAAACTTAATTATCTCAGAAACAATCAAGTTTTGTTATAGTAAACCCTTAATAAAAAAGATTTAAAATTATAAGCTAAATCGAAAATACGATTCGCATATAGGGTGTTCTATTTAAAAAAATACAACTTTATGCTGTCCTAGTTTTTTGGCTCACCCTGTAGAGTCCTAAATATTTTTTAAATTTGCGTAAAAATAAACTGTATCAAACAATAAATATAGTTTCTTTGTAAATTTCACCGAAAAGGCACAAACTTACTTCATCCAATCGTTGACTCATCCTGTACGTTTCTTAATCAAATTTAATGACTTAAATCGTGAATAAGTTACATGTACTTTGAAACTAAAACTTTGCACATTAAATTTAATTAAATGTTACCTTAAATTTCAATAAAGTAACTGAAAACAGATCAAATTTATTGAATAGTTACATTAGATTTGATGTAAAAATTACTAAATTTCATGCATTAACATCAAATGCATTTAATGAACGGTTTATGAAATTTGCTTCAACCACATTACATTAAAATTAATGTGAAGTTTTTTTACAGTGTAAAATGTAGTTGCCGACTAGCGTTAAATTTATTTTTGAATCTGGTATAATGATACTCATCAACTGTCATCTGGATCATTTTGGTGTTCAAGCCTGCTAGCTTGAATAGAAACTCTAATTTAACATATTCGATTTTTAAATGACTTTTAATGAAATAAAAACTCACACTGTAAAAAAAGTGCTTGAAGCAAATTTCTTAAATTCATTTAATATTAATGAATTAAATTTAATAATTTTTACATTAAATTTAATATAATTACGCCAATAATTTCAATAAATTAATTGAAATTTATGGTAACTTTCAATTAAATTTAATGTACAAAGCTTTAATTTCAACGTACATGTAAGTTATTCACGATTTAAGGTACAAATCCATTAAATTAAATTAATGAATATACCTTAAATTTAACGTTTTTTTTAACAGCGTATATGTTATTTATGGGGTTCCCATCTGAAAATTAAAGCACTTACCTTTGAAATAACCTTAAAGGTCATTGTCAAGGTTAAATTAAATGTCACCGTTAGATGTCGAATTTCAACAACTCTGGTAATTTTTTATGAATACGTTTTAAATTATTTATTTTTATGTAAAAATTATTAAATTTAATTCATTAATATTAAATGAATTTAAGAAATTTGCTTCAAGCACTTTTTTTACAGTGTGAGTTTTTATTTCATTAAAAGTCATTTAAAAATCGAATATGTTAAATTAGAGTTTCTATTCAAGCTAGCAGGCTTGAACACCAAAATGATCCAGATGACAGTTGATGAGTATCATTATACCAGATTCAAAAATAAATTTAACGCTAGTCGGCAACTACATTTTACACTGTAAAAAAACTTCACATTAATTTTAATGTAATGTGGTTGAAGCAAATTTCATTAACCGTTCATTAAATGCATTTGATGTTAATGCATGAAATTTAGTAATTTTTACATCAAATCTAATGTAACTATTCAATAAATTTGGTCTGTTTTCAGTTACTTTATTGAAATTTAAGGTAACATTTAATTAAATTTAATGTACAAAGCTTTAATTTCAACGTACATGTAAGTTATTCACGATTTAAGGTACAAATCCATTAAATTAAATTAATGAATATACCTTAAATTTAACGTTTTTTTTAACAGCGTATATGTTATTTATGGGGTTCCCATCTGAAAATTAAAGCACTTACCTTTGAAATAACCTTAAAGGTCATTGTCAAGGTTAAATTAAATGTCACCGTTAGATGTCGAATTTCAACAACTCTGGTAATTTTTTATGAATACGTTTTAAAAAAAAAATGTACTTCAACTTTTGAAATAGTTACCCTGTATAGGTACATAAAATTTTTGTAATAACGGGAAAAAAAGGGCAAAGCAAGCTACCTACAAAATTCTGTTAGTCTAAGTGGTACAAATTATGTAAATGTTAAAGCTACCGATATCTTAAAAGTCTCCTATAGGTCTTGAGAAGTTAAAAACAAACAAAACTCATTTCTTATATATTTTTTTTAGAAATTAGATAGGTCAAGTTAGAGGCTTGTAAATAAATGTAAATTTTGGGTACAATTCCCTAAAATTACGTCTAAAATGTTTCCAGTTCCCAAATACGTGATCTTACTATAAAATAAGACGACTTTTTTATTGGTCAATAAAGAGTTATCTGGAAATTAGCCAAGATTATCTTGCCTAATTTATTTGATTGTCTAGTTTGATATGTTTCTTGTAAGACCTTTTTTGCTAGAATGACTTTGTGACCTATATTTAGCAAGAATTAAATTACCCAAATAAAGTAATTTTATTAATAGCTCATTACAAATTGCATTGTGAAAAGAAAAAAAATTACTAGTTCTTTTTAAGTTACCTGCGAGAAGGAAGATAAAGTTTTAAAAGTTTTACCTTCGGATATATGAGTTATCAAAGAAGTAAAGAAACATATTAGAATCTTTAGAAAGCGTTAATTTTTCGAAGAATATTTTAAGCGCTGAAAGGCTGCAAAAAGGTAATATATCCCGGAGCGGTATACTATTATTAAAAATAAACAATTTCTCGGTCTATGTATTTGGAAAAATTGTTCATTTTGTATATTCAGATGTTCGTTTGTATTGTTTTAGATAACAGTCCGGCATCAAGTTCTGCGGGTAATATAATGCCGACATTTTACGATATGGGAATTTTAAGTAGACAGTTGTTTTTTGTACATTTTGCTCCACTGATGAGACCATTAGGTGGTCAAAACTAGTATGGAGAGAGAACCAGAGTGAAATTCACAGAAAATATACTGTCTGTCCCCTTTTTTAACGGTCGTAAGGAGAATAAAACATTTTTTCCAAATATATAGACCGTGAAATTGTTTATTTTTAATAATTTCATACCGCTCCGGGGTATATTCAGATGTTCGTTTGTATTGTTTAAGATAACCGTTCAGCATCAATTTCTGCCGGTAATATCCTGCCGATATTTTACGATATGGAGATTTTAAGTAGATAGTTGTTTTCTGTACATTTTGCCCTCGGTTCGTTACAGCTCCACTGATGAGACCATTAGGTGTTCGAAACTAGCACGGAGAGAGATTCAGAGTGGAATTCGCAGAGAATATACTGTCTGTCCCCTTTCTTAACGGTCGTAAAGAGAATAAAACAATTTTTCCAAATACATAGACCGTGAAATTGTTTATTTTTAATAATTTCGTACCGCTCCGAGGTATATTCAGATGTTCGTTTGTATTGTTTAAAATAACAATCCGGCATCAAGTTCTGCGGGTAATATAATGCCGATATCTTACGATATGGGGATTTTAAGTAGAGAGTTGTTTTCTGTACATCTTGCTATCGGTTTGTTACAGCTCCACTGATGAGACCATTCTTCTTCTTCTTCGGATGCATATCCATTAATGGATGTTTGCGATCACATGCTCCATTGCTTCTCTATCTCGGGCGGTGTGAATCAGTGTTTGTACATCACGTAACCCTGTCCATTGTCTTATGTTCCGAAGCCAAGACATTTTCTTCCTCCCCATCCTCCTTCTGCCCTCAATTTTGCCCTCAATCATCAACTGTAGGAACCCATGTTTTTCGTTTCACATGATATATCCCAGATAGGCTGTTTTTCTTTTCTTGACTACTTCGAATAGTTCACGCTCTCTTCCTACACACCCCAGAACTTCCTTATTATTTTTCTTCTCCGTCCATGAGATTTTAAGAATTCTGCGATACAGCCACATTTCGAAGGCTTCCAGTTTTTTTGATATTACTCATTTTTAGGGTCCAACCCTCCATGCCATAAAGAAGCACTGGCCATACGTAGCATTTCATAAACCTCACCCTCAAGTCAATATCGAATTCTGAGCAGGTAAGCACATTTTTATGTTTCAGGAAAGCCTGTCGGGCTTGCTCAACTCGGCTTTTTATTTCTCTGTCCGATGTCCAATCCTCACAAAGCCATGTTCCCAGGTATTTGAACTTATCCACTCTTTCAATAGGCGCTGCATCAAATGTTATTCCGGAGTTTGTAAATGCATCCAAGTTTCTGAAGATGATCATAAACTTTGTTTTCCTAGTATTGATGTTGAGACCCATAGATGCACTGTGTTGTCCAACCATATTTACTATTCGTTGTAGATCATCTATGTTTTCGGCTATCCGGACCGTGTCATCGGCATAACGAATGTTGTTGATCCATACACGATTCAATCTAATGCCCTTTTCTACATCTTCTAAGGCCTCTCGGAAAATTTTCTCCGAATATAGATTAACAAATAGGAGCGGAGATAGTACGCACCCCTGTCTCACTCCCTCTCAATTTGTACAGTATTGGACTATTTTCAATTTTTACCTGTGCATTCTGGTTCCAATACAAATTTTGGATGCATCGGATGTCCTTTTGATCGATGTCGAGCCTCTCGAGGAGTTATATTAACTTTTGATGTTGAACACGGTCGAAAGCCTTCTCATAATCTATGAAACATAGGCACACATTTTTTCTTTGGTCATAGCAATTTTGCACCAGTACCTGTATTGCGACTATCGCCTCCCTTGTACCTAATCCCTGTCTAAATCCAAACTGGGAATCGCTCACGTCTCTTTCACATTTCTTGTATATTCTTTGGTTAATTATTTTTAAGAAAAGCTTTAATGTATGACATATTAGACTGATAAGTCTGTGATCTTCGCATCTTTTTGCATTGGGTTTCTTTGGTAACGGGATAAAAGTAGAATATAGCCATTGTTTGGGGTAGAGACCCGTATTGTAGATGATGTTAAAAACTTTATGCAATGCCGCAACACCTCTTTCATCTAGGAGTTTGAGTATTTCTGACGGGATTTTGTCTGGTCCAGCTGCTTTGTTGTATTTTCAGTTATGGATAGCCTTTTCAATCTCTTCTTTTGTAATTGATGGGCCAGTCAAACTATCACTTAAATCAGTCTCTCTTGGTGGTCTGTTGTCTTGAAAAAGTTCTCCGATATATTCCTCCCAGATGTCAATTTTTTTTTTTGCTTTCGAGGACTATCTTGTTGTTCTGGTCTACTATTAAACTTGGTTTCCATCCTCTATATAATCCAGCAGTTTCTTTCAGCTTGAGACCATTAGGTAGTCGAAACTAGTATGGAGAGAGAACTAGAGTTGAATTCGCAGAGAATATACTGTCCCCTTTCTTAATGGTCGTAAGGAGAATAAAACAATTTTTCTAAATACATAGACCGTGAAATTGTTTATTAATAATAATTGCATACCTCTCCGGGGTATATTCAGATGTTTGTATTGTTTAAGATAACAGTCCGGCATCAAGTTTTGCGGGTAATATCCTGTCGATATTTTACAATATGGGGATTTTAAGTAGACAGTTGTTTTCTGTGCATTCTGCTCTCGGTACATTACAGCTCCACTAATGAGACCATTAGGTGGTAGAAACTAGTATGGAGAGAGAACCAGAGTGGAATTCTCAGAGGATATTCTGTCTGTCCCCTTTCTTAACGGTCGTAAGGAGAATAAAACATTTTTTCCATATATATATATATATAGGTATATATATATATATATATATATATATATATATATATGTATAAGCAATAGCCAACAAAATAGCTAAAGAAATGTAACATTACCTCTTTCTCAAAAGTCTGAAAAAATTGAAGATAATATGGAAGTATTTTCTAGTAACATGGAATATAAAACTATAAGATATTTGCTAATATGGAATATTCCGTAGTCTACCTTATTTTTATATTCTCTCTGTCTCCATTATATCTGTATTACTCTAATAATATATTGTTTAATTTTGATCTATTTATCGATAGAAAATGCGCTTGTTGATAAATCAGATCGGTGATTTTGTTTTTGACTGTAGAACTCTTTAAGTTTGTGAAAAGACAGCAATAAACTCTGCCTAATTAAGCTTTCTTACATTTCAAGGAAAGCGCTGATACTTTTAAATATAAATTAAATTTCATATTGCCACAGTATTTCATATTTATAGAACCAAAGGATGCTATAAACTGGACTGCCTTTTCTCGTTAGGAGGCCGTTATAATCCCACTTTCAAACAAAGTTTTGCCCTCTGATAAATTTTGTGTTTGTTACTAAATACAGAATGTTCGGAAACCAAAATCTCAGTGGTTTCATAGTTGCAGGTATATAAAGTTATGTTTTTTATTAAATTGATGTTTAGTCTATTGAACAGTCTCCTCTACAGTCAAAACTGTTTCACCAGCTAATCATCTGGTGTATTTCTAGTTTAATTACACCCCCAAATCGTAAATCGTCGGTCATTATCTGCAATTTTATAGATTAGCCATTTAAAAAGTCTCCAGAAAAATTGTTCACATAATCAAATAAAAGTGTCATCTTTAGGCTAGTGAAAATGAATCTAATAATCTACCTACTCTTAGTACTCGTCATTAAATCTTGCCGTTGGATAGCAAATTCACTTTGAAATACTATTCATTTCAGTCAAATGATTTGGATATCGAAGTTCAGGTAATTTTACTATCAGCAAAAATCAGATGTGTCTATATGAATAGGTTTTTGGCACTGGAATTAACCAACTGGTCAGCCTTAAGTAAAAATCAGATGTCGCGTTTAATTAACCCTGCAAAGCAATGTTAGCAAATAAACCATAAAATTAATTTTAAAAAATGCCAATCAGTATTCAAATGAAGAATTTTGAGACATGCACTTTTTCTACAGAAGATCTGATGCCCGATATGTTTCGCATGCTTAAACAATAATTGTTCAACAAAAGTAAATATGATAGAAAAAGACCTAGATATGTGATAATAGCTCAAAAAAAGTTTTCACAATTTACAAAAATTAAGGTACCAATAGCTGACATATTGCAGTTACAAAAAGAGTAGGAAAACCTACTGCATCAGAATTTATTCATGAAAATCTTTTAAAATTTCACGTCCAGAAAATCGAAACCCTCTACGATAGTGATAAAGTATTGAGCCTATTTATGTAATAGTAGTGTACATAAATTTGAAACTGGTAATATTGTGGTATTTACTGAGCTAGCTACATAGATGGGACTGTAAATTTGCATTAAACACATAATTCGACTCCCGCAAATTTACATGTTTACATAGAAAGAGGTTATCAGCATTAAATATTTATGCAAGGAATTTGGGCGATTGCCTTGTACGACTACACATTTTTAACCGACTTCCAAAAGAAGGAGGTTCTCAATTCGTCGAGTATGTATGTTTTTTTTTTATGTATGTACACTGATTACTCCGGAATGGCGGCACCGACTTTAATGAAATTTTTTACGTTATGTTCAGGAAGTAGCTGCGGTAGTCCCATATTTTTTGGATGAAATTGGTGCAGTAATATCCAAGATGGCGCTGACAACATGGCGGCCAAAAAAATTAATTTTGTTTGATTTTCTCCAAAATTGGTATAGGTAAATTCACCGAAACGTCAGCTGCCTTACATTCCTGAGAGGGACTCAGCACATACACAGGATGCCCGAAAACCTTCAATTACACATCACACCCGTGACAATATCCGACATAACATATATATATATATATATATATATATATATATATATATATATATATATATATATATTCTCCTTTCAGGCAGAGAAAAGGAAAAAATATATACAAACAGTTTATTTCTTGTAAATACTACTCTGGTTCTCTCTCCAAACGCGTTTTGAATACTTCATGGTCTCGTCAGTGGAGCTGTATCGGACCGAGAGCAATATGTACAGAAAATACCTGATATATAACATATAAATTCCACGTTATGTCGGTAGGATATTGCAAACCTGCCACCTACAGACCTCGAGAGTGGTATTTGCAGGAGATAAACTATTTGTATGTATTCTTTTCTCTGCCTGGAATGAGAAAACATATATAATCGAGAAACGGTAGGTGGCAGGTTTGGAATATCCTACCGATATACCTTGGAAATTATATTTCATATATCAGTTATTTCCTGCGAATGTTCCTTCACTTATGATCGAGAGAGAACCAGAGTGGTATTTGCAGGAAATAAACTATTTGTATATATTCTTTCCTTTTCTATGCCTGAAAGGGGAATACATATATAACAACTATTTAAATATGGCAGATAGATTTCTTTTTGATTTTTTAAAAAAATCCTTGCTTGTTTTACAGATAATGAAACGGAATTAGAAAATACAGTAAAATGGCTCACAATAAAAAAAGAGGTAAATAAAATATTTTTCTTGGAGATCACCATTACAAACATAAATAATAGTTTTTTCTTTAACATTTACAAGAAACTTACTTTCACTGACTCGACTATCCCACTCAATCACCATTAAATATCCCTGTACCTCATAAACTTGCAGCTTATAAATCTATGATACACAGTGCATTAACTATCCCTTTAACAAACGCAAATATGAAAAAGGAACTCATTACAATAAAACAAATAGGATTAAAGAATGGTTATAGTGAAGGACAAATTAACAATTTAATAGATGAAAACAAAATCAAACTACAATCAACCGATTGCACCCACTCAACATAAATAAAAATAACAATGAATATACCACCCTTACGTATTTCGGATCTACAAGAGTTTATAGACTAAATTGTTCGGATTGCAATAGTTGTTACATTGGACAAACGGGGAGAAATTTAAAGATTACCAAACTGCATTTTCATTAAAAAAACACAATTTAAATTTTGCTACCCATTTTATAGAAACAGTAGTTAACACACTACTTTTGAAAAGGTAACAGTGTTACGAAACAGAGGTCACACCAATTTAATAGTAAAAGTGATATGTCTAACAAAGTAAATTTTATTATATTCATTATTTACAATATACTAACATAAAATAACAGACTACTCAATCAAGTATTTAAAATATTTAATGTCAATTTGCGCATATATGGTAAGATGTATCGATGTGAATTAATATAATGTATATGATTAAATGCTTTCCTCACTACCTTTAAAATTTCATCCTTGTTTAGATCCTACCTGTCAAAGTAAAAAAGGGATAAGAAAAATAAGCTTTGATATCAGATAAAGTCCTTCTGGTGACAAGTTAGGAAAACAGTTATACCTGTAGATTAGACTGTTTATTAAACATTATCCATACCAAAGATCAACTTGACCCATCAAGAAATAAATTAAATAGAAAACAAAACACACAAAAAAAAAATAATTTTATTTACCTGTAACTAAGACATCATAAGGATTTTGACATTTTTTGAATAATTGACTACTTTTATTTTATCATTTGCAATTACAAATTTTCCAACGTTGTTTCTAAATGCCACGTATAAAACCTTATAACCCAATTTTCGATAAATTACAATTTTATCATGACTGGTAAAGTAACTGTCTAACATAAAAAATGATATAGAGATATTGTGTTTATCGTGATTGATTTTCTTTCCATTTTTATTTTTTACCCACTTAAACATTTTTGCACACCCCGATCATCTATTTCAGATTTTTTATTAGCAAAAAGTTTGTGATAAAAGGTGTCAGTAAATAATGTCAAAAGCAGAACGGTATCATTCAAGCATAAAAAAAATTCAATACACAATACCTTAGAGTCTCATTTGTGGATCAGATCTATTTACTGCCAACAAATATTTACCTTCAGCTTTTTTAAATTTGTTTTGCTAATCTATCGATTATAATAAATTTCAAGCTCACAGACATGTTCATGACGACGTCTAATAAAATTATTTGAATAAATGTAGTCTTAAAATTTCTTTTTTAAAATTATTGCATTCGTCCCGATTTATGGTGACATTTTTATTGGCGCCGTAATGCCGATAATTCTCCTATTCCAATTTTACTTTAAAATAAATCTTGAAGTGTTTTTATGCTGACTGTGACCAAATAAATATCCAGATACACTCATATAAGTCTATTTAATAATATTTTGTATTACATATGTTTTTGCGCGGCTACAAAAATTTCAAGGGATGATAATTTCTTCGATTCCTAGTGGAAACTGACAGACTTCTCCCCAAAATCTCATTTGTCATCTTCTGTGCTTCAAGAGGAACTCGGAAATTTAATTCGCATCGTCCTTTTTATGCAGCCGCAGATCGTACCTATTGGTTGGCATAGGCTCAGACGCTGTACCGGTACAATGGTCCAGCTTGAAGCGAGTTTTCTATTTAGAAGGAAGTTTAATTGCATTGTCTTATTCAGAGTGCCGTTTTTTCCAATTACAATGGACTCCCAAATCAATTTTTTCTTGTAGTGTTTTACAATATGTTCGCTATTTGCAGACAGTTTCCAAAATGATGTTGGAAAAGGGCTGAATTCGTGCGTTTATTTCTTATTCTAGGTTTATGTCTTTCTAGTCCTGCCGATACTTTTCTATTGGTTTGCCATATTTTACGAGTCTATTAAAATTAAAAAATGGGCACTCTATACAAGAGAAATGACGCACTTATTCTTCGGTCTCTATGGAAAATTCTTCCAAAGCGCTATCAAAGAATTGCGACACGACATACGAAAATAAAGAGTTTCACAATATTTGATTGCATCAGAAAAAGTTGACTTTTTTTTAAGACTATTACTTTAAAGAAAACCCAACGTACAAGCAAATTTCTGCCCGAAACGCAGCTGCACAGTCCAAGTAATGTTGCTGACAACCTGACAACGCATGTAGAAGATGGTCTCCAAGATAGGCTTAAAATTTCTGTCGCTTCTGTTGACCTGTCTGTGGAATAGGATATAGTGTGAAAAAATGGCCCAATTTATAAATTACTACCCGAGATCCCATGCAAGGAAACATTTCTCCTCATCGACAACAGGACCATCGCAATAACCCGAGTAAGCCGCTTGAGGATACTGAGTAACGGTCTAACTCAGAGATCGGTTCTCACCCCTTTCTTATTCAGTCTGTATATTGCCGCCATGCCCCCCCCCCACCCAAAATTAAAACATTTGGATACACTGACCATAGGACCCCAGCAATAAGAAACTAATTATTTAATATAAGTGAAGTATTTTCTACCTCTGACCTGGCATTACTGGACAAATAACTTCGCTAGTGAAGACTTCTGCCAATTGCTATGAAAAGAGAGGTTACATGCTTACACCTTTGAAACAAGGCACTTAATATATAATTCAAGGAGAGGAGGCTCAACCATTGCAAACAATCTAAATATCTTAGTATCACCCTGGATAGGACATTTACATTAAAGTCCTCCTAACGAATATTGCTGTTAGGCTGGCAACCGGGAACAACCTCCTACATAAATTGTGTATTAATTCATGAAGTTAATCAGTCTATACACAGCGAACTTTGGTGCTTGGTTTGGTATATTTAGCAGCACAATCTATCCTTCGGTGTGGATAAATAACACCAAAAAAATCGACGTGTAGCTGAATAAATCCATGTGAATCATTAGCGGCACAAATAAGCAATTCCCATATATTTTGCTTTTTTCTTCTTAAAGCTATTAAGAATATGTATTCTCAATGATTTCATTACGGTTTCCTCTCCATACGCGTTTCGACTATTTAATCGTATACCGAACTCCATTTAGTAGTGTCCAAACTTTAATCCATTGAAAGCGAAATTTTTTAGTAGGAAAGTCAAATTAACTAACAAGTCTTTAAAATTAAAGGTTTTTTTTTTTAAAAAGAAGCAATTATAAATTAGGTGAGTGAAGTTCAAATAACAAATTTTGATGGTCCTTTTATCATAATAAAAATACCTGAATTTTAGAGTCAATTTAAATAATATTTAAAATTGAGATTACCAAAATAAACTCAAAGTCTGGAGAGAATAGTTAAAAATTCATTGCCTCAACTGAATATTTTATAGTTCCTAACATGAGTGTTACATCTACGCTTACGGTTAAATTACCTGGGATTTCTTAGTGTGGTTTGAGGTAACTTGGAAAATTAAAATTATGAATAATGTTAAAAATATTGCGTTTAAATTTTGCTAAAATAACATAAAAGCGTTTGAAGTACCACTGATGGACAAAAAAGTACTGTGTAACTATAATGAATGAAAAATGACTGATCAAGTGTAAGTAGGACAGGCATTTCCTTAGGGTTTCGTGGCATTGTTAGTTTATTGGAAAACTAAAGAATATCAACACGAAATTTTATTTAAAAAATCCAAAGTGAATATGAACCGATATAGAAATTGTTGTTAATATTAAATGGACAAATCAAATACAAAATAGTGAGAAAAAAATTTGCGCTCATTAAATAATAAAATATTTAATTAGTATCCAGTCATGGACTAATAACGAAAGAATAAGTAGAAAACTAGTATTTTTTTGCCTTTAGATCATACCATAAATGTACAGAAATAAACCCGTTTTAACTCGCAATGAAATTCAGTGTTCTAATATTGTGGAATAAATATCCCTAATAATGTCTCGTGCAATCGCAGACGAAACGTCGGATAATAATTCTAATTTAACACGATTTTAACCCAAGAATTATGATTTTCAACTTGACCAAAACCGTGAACGCTGCCGTTCTTTATTTTTACTGCTCTGTTTAAATAGTTAGGTATACTTATCCTCCTTTCAAGCAGTTAAAAATACAATTTTGATTCTCTCTCCATACGCGTTTTGACCATCTAATGGTTTCTAAATAAATCTTTAACTGTCGTATTTAAACAGTTACCTATACTTATTCTCCTTTTAAGCAGTTAAAAGAAAAAATATTTACAAACAGTTAACTCTAAATGCTTGAAAGCAGAATAGGTATAGGCAACACCTATGCGATAATGCAAGTGAAATAGTAAACGAAAGGAAGAAATGCTACAAATTTATATAAATTAATAAATTAAATATTAATTTGGCGATATTTATATATATATATATATATATATATATATATATATATATATATATATATATATATATATATATATATATATATATATATATATATATATATATATATATATATATATATATATATATATATATGTCATAAGTTTTAACTTTTCTTTTAAACATTTTATATGAGTTTAAGACTCCAATTTTTCCAGACAAATAATAGTTTCCTTGCCTAACAGTTTCATCTATGTTTGAAACGCGAATCAAAAAATTTTATGACGGGTTAGATGATTGAAATCAAAGTGAACTAATTCATCTTTATTCAAGTATTTGCGACTTATAATTGCTTTTTGTGGGATTTTCTAATTTATTAAGAAAACTATTAGTAGCTCCTCCCCAGGTTGTTATTCCGCATGTAATTTGACACACGCAATGGAATTGTAAAAATTTGTTTAAATTGATTAAATTTGCCATCTCATATGTGAGTCAAAAAAACTCCTAGATATTTAATAATTTTAATCTCACAAATTTATATATTCTCACAAGTAGATTAATTCGGTTATTAAGTGGCAAGTTTAAATTTAAGGAGATAAATAATAGATAATCGTACTCATTTCAAATTTAACTAGTGTTCTAAGGTCGTTCAAGTTATTGGCTTGCAAAAATAAAACTTTATCGTCAGCAAAACTAATCATATCTCCGCTAATTTCCAAATTATACAGTTATCAAAGTAAATTATGAATAATAATGGACCTAAAATAGTTCCTTCCAGTCTCTTGAGATTTAATTGCGTTTCTGAATATATATCCAATGATAAGCTACTTTGTACATAATGAGAGTTACCCTAAATTTAGTTTTTTTTTCCAATTTGATGAAAGCAGGTGTGTGTGTGTGTGTGTGTAAAATGGCATTGTAAAAGATGACAATTTGCCAAAGTTACAAGGCTCTGTCATACAGACTGATGGACATAACGAGACTATAAATGATGCTAGCTCTATGAAGACCTATACATATTTGCACCATCTGAAAGAAATTACAGAAGCTTTAACTAGTACACACCAACCACAAACCTACAGGATTAATATTCTATATCCAGACAGATAACCAGAATGTTACTAGGCAGTTTATTACAAATCTTCTTCTAAAGAAATTTTACAGCGTAATTAAATTAACTTACTCCTAAAACTTAATTAACACGAGACTCGTGTAAAGTGATTTGTTTACGATAAATAAAATTTGCATGCTAAATTTATCTTTGCTAAGAATATGTCTCCCCAGTTCAATAAAAAGGATAGACAATTTGTCTTTTATTTACCTATTTAAACGTGCGTGCTTGATTCGAAGCAAAATCCGAGAAATTTAAATTTAAAACAAACAAAAAGCATAATATTTCTTTTCTCCTTTCATTTTATTTTGTAGCTCTTGGCTATTTTAAAATAGGAAAAAGAACTTGAATAATGTACGTACTTCAAGTTTTTGAAGAGATATTTTCCCCATAAATTGACATTTAATCGAGATTAATTACTTAGAATGTAAAAGAAGTGATTGAAGTAAAAATTTTGGAGTTTTGTTTAATGTTACGAATTTTTTGTTTTTATATTAGTCTATTTGATCAAACACCCACTTAAAAGCTTAAAAATACTCCACTCGTTCAGCATAATCAGTTGATATAGTGTGCACGTCATTATCGGAAACTGAAAAACATTTACTCCGCCCTGTTTGTCCCGCCATATTGAATTTTGAAAAAATAATTTTAAATTCTGCATCTACATCATCAAGAACCCTCAATATCAATTTTGGAAAAAGCCGGGGAATATAGAATTTTAGTATTCCCTTGGTTCACAATTTTAAATTTTTCAAGAAAATTTTGAATTCGTTATTCGCTACCTCGAAAACTCCGATAACAATTTTAGAAAATATCGGACAATATAAATATTTTTTCCACCATATTATTAGCGCCATAATATGGGACCATAGTAGTAACTTCCTGAACATAACTTAAAAAATATCATTCAAATCGGTGGAGTCATTTCGAGGTAATCAGCGTATTTACTTAAAAAATATGTAGCTATTGTTAGAGTTCGAGGTACCTTCAACCTACCTAATATTTGAACGAAATAACAAGTTGCCATTGATTTTGAAAAAGCCATACACGTCGCTGTGCAACCAGTGTTAAAAGGAACTAAATAAAATTAAAAATAAATTTCTATATGAATTTGAAATTTTTCAAGTCAAACTAATACCTGACAAAATGGGATTCGCTTAAATAGATTAACAACAGTTTGTTTGTAATTGCTTTCTTACCATAATTTGTATATATTAGTAGTTACTTGTTTCATTTAGAAATAACTTGGCGCCGAATTCAAAAATTTCAATTTCATATAGAAATTTATAGTCATTTTTCACTTTTTAGCTCACTTTTAGAAGTCAATTATATATATTTTTATTATTTTATTTTTCGATTTTTAGTTTTGAGTTCATTATGATATCCATAAATTATTTGAAATAAGTACTAATCGAGATTAGTGTACCTCGTAATGACTCCAAGGTGGCAAAAAAGTACCCATTTTATCCAAAGTTGTAATCACACTAAAATGAACCACTAAAAATTCTTTGGTTCTTAGAGTTTTCCAAATACCAGTAAAATTGTGTTAAACAAATATTTAGTCCGTCATAGTAAGTCCACGATCTTAAATTTTAAATTAATTTTAGATTGGTAATATGGGCCCTAAAACCTTCCAATATCGATATTTAAAGATCTTGAGATGTAAATTTCTTAACTCGATATATTTTATAGTGCATATTGAGTTTGTATACGCACCAAGATTCCCGCAATATCAATTTTAGGCAAAATCGGAAAACTTAAAATTTACACTCCCTCACTCCCTTGTCAACCTAATATTGTAAAAAATTAATTTTATATTCGTAATACACGACCCCGAACATACCCTAATACCAAATCTGATAAAATGTGAATAAGGTAAAATTTTCAGCTTACTATATTGGATCCGTCATATGGAATTTCAAAAAAACAATTTAACATCTTAATGTAATCTAAATCTAAACCCTTCAAAGCCCCCTAGTATCAATTTTAGATGATATCCAGAAATTCAAAATTTCTAGACCATCATATATATTTTTAGCCCGCCATATTGAATCCTGAAAAAAATACTATTAAATTCGTAACTTGCACTCTCAAAAATCCCCTATATCAGTTTTGGAGAAAATCGAAAATGTAAATTTTTTAGGATGCCATGTTGAATCCGCCAGACTGAGTTCTTCAAAAAATATTTTAAATTCGTAATTAACGCTAACAAAAATCCTCCCGCACTGATTTTAGACAAAATCGAGAGATGTAGAGCCTTTAATCCGCCCTCTTGGATCCGCCATACTTAATTTTTTTTTAAATATTGTCAAATTCGTAATGTGCCATTCTAAAAACTCCCCCATACCAATTTTGGAAAAAATCCAACAAAATTTATTTTTATCCCCCATATTGGATACGCCTATTGAATTTTTTAAAAATAATTTCAGATTCGTTATGTACGACCCCGAAAACTCCCCCATACCAATTTTGGAGAAAATCGAACAAAATTGATGCTTTTGTCCACCATATTGGATCCGACATATTTAATTATTATTAAATAATATTAAAAATAATTTTAGATTCGTCATGTTCGATCTTGAAAACTCCCCAGCACCAATTTTGGAGAAAATCGGACAGAATTAATTTTTTTGTCCGCCAAATTGAATTTTTTAAAAATATTTTGGATTCATTATGTGCGACCCCGAAAACTCCCCCACACCAATTTTGGAGAAAATCGGACAAAATTAAATTAACTGTCCCGCCATATTGGATCTGCTATATTGAATTTTTTAAAAATAATTTTAAATTCGTTGCGTACAACCCCGAAAATTTCCCCATACCAATTTTGGAAAAAACCGTCAAAATTAATTTTTTTGGTCGCCATCTTGGATTTTACTGCACCAATTTCATTAAAAAAAGAAATAAGAGACCACCGCAGCAACTTCCTAAACATAACGTAAAAAATTTCATTCAAATCGGTGCCACCGTTCCGGAGTAATCGGTGTACATACATAAAAAAAAACATACATACTCGACGAATTGAGAACCTCCTTCTTTTAAAAGTCGGGTAAAAAGGGATAAAATAACGTGAACTAACTTGAACTAAAATTTCAGGATATTGTTTTTACTTAGGTTAAAACTTTTAATAATTATATTCGTTGTCATATATATATATATATATATATATATATATATATATATATATATATATATATATATATATATATATATATATATATATATATATATATATTGTACAATTTTTGCTTTAAATTAAATATTTTCAGATCATTAATATTTTTGTTTAGATACATATTCTTTTCTTTTTACTTACTAGCTGCATATGGTGATCGGGACTCGATTTACGTACCCTAAATTGGACACCGAGACTGGATTTACTTAATATAATTTTGACCCTGGGACTTAATTTACGTAAAAATATGTAAACTGTATTCAATTTACGTATTCCGAAGATTAATGTTTACATTGTACAAAACCAGACTTTAAAATATATATTATTTTGTTTCCCAAGTATGTGCAAAGAAATTTTTATGTTTTCTTTTAAGCTTTTTACAGTAATTAATATTTAGAGACCACTTTTTGTTCTTAAATTTGAAATGAATATTACTTCATTTATTTTTTATCTATTTGCCGTTCTGCAAGCCATTTATCCTTTATTTGAGGAGCTAACTTCTAATAAATGGATTTAGTTTAGAAATTGCTCGAAATAGTTTTGCCATACTTCCTTCTAAAACTATGCAGCTCATATTCAAGTAAACTTAATTTTTAATATACGGTATTAGATTCTACTTTTTTGCTTTTCCCATAGTTTCGTTACGATTTTGAATTTTGTACACATTTTCTGATTTGTTAAAGCATACTTTGGCAAATAAGTTTATGACGAATTATATATAATTAAAAACCTTAATAATTTATAATAGTAAAAAATATACAGAAAACCATAAATTAATCCCAGACAAAAAATAAAAGGCTCTAAATGTATTAAAATTAATTAACAAAATATTTTGTAGAGCTAATTCGACAAAAAATCTGTTGAAAGGACTATTTTAAATATAAATTATAGGATAAATGATACAATTACACACGACAAAAACGTTTGAGACCTCGAAACGACATTATAGTTTTTCGAAGGTTTTTGATGCGCTGAATCTCAATTTGACCTCCGATTTTATCCATCAGCTCGGGTTTTAGAGATATCCTAACCTTAAGGTGCAAAAACACTGTTTTTTGTTATATTGGAGGTTATGTTTCAAGATACCATGAAAATTTTCGACATGACACGACAAGGCATCTAAAAGTACTTTCCACTGCCTTAAATAAAAATTTTGAATCGTCTCAAAATCGTTTTTCCTGTCTGAGATATCGCTTGTGGGAATTTATAATTTTGCCGATCTTTTACACCATATTAGTAAGGCAAAAAAATCGCGAAATACTGAAAATTATCTGAAATGATCCAGGGAAATCGGGATTGCTAATCTTTTGAGGTCAAAATTTCAATATCCTCCGAGATGCTGAATTTAATAAGGCCGATGTAAAAATGGCAAAAACTATAAAAAATCTATCATTTCGGCCGAATATTCTTATTCGGGTTTTAAAAAACATGATTCGGCCGAAATCATCATTTTTTATGTTCTTTGGCTTTTGTGGTAACCTTTTCTTCTTCTAATTGTTTCCTCTTTTGTTCTCTATTTCCCTGTTTATTTTTTTCTGAATGGATATAGGTAATTTATCTATTTCCTTCTTCTCTTGAATTTCGTTGTACGTTTTTTGACAGCTGTTCTTTTCTAATATAAATGTTTTATTAGACATGGAGTGGTTTTTGATTGGTAGTATCATTTGGAAACTTTTCAGGTATTTTTCTAAATTTATTTTAATATGAGCATTATCATTATTTAAATCATTGGTTACTATTCCATTATCAGTTAAAATGTTTATTGAATTTATATCAACAACATTGTCAGACCCCGTTTGGGGACGTAGAAATCGGAAAATTTGGTCTGCAAAGATTGAGTTCTAAACTACCAATTCAACTTCGATTAATATAAAAAATGAGTTATGAAATATTGACTAGCAATCCTAATATATTGGGCTGCATATTATTAAAATTAAGTTTGTAATTACATATCACAGTTATAATCATTTACAGCACTCTACACGGGGTTGTCACTGAATTCACTGATGATCGGCCTGTTTTTGACTGAGAGAGACTCGCTTGGGACTTTACTGATTAGCTCCACACGGGCTTACAGATTGACTAGCTTTAGATTAACTGATCAACTGATTGCTCCTTATTCCAAGCTTGTCCATCCTTTAATCATTTCTTGTTTTCTTTTCATCAAGTCAATAAATCGCATCCTCTACAAACCTTTGTTCATGGTGACCCGGAAAGCGGGTCTGACTAAGTGAAGTTGCACGATCAACGAACAGTAAATAAACGTAATATTTCGTATTTGGAAGGTTATAAAATTATTAAAAGTAATTTATTTTATTTTAATTTAAAATGAAAAATTAATTGAATTTTGAAACGCGAGTTTTTATTTTTATATTTTTCCCTATATGACACATATAGCGGTCTTCAAGAACTAAACCCCAGCAATGAATAGAAAAAAGTGAAAATTATAGAAATAGGACTTAAGATCTTTTTCCTATTTCACGCCTTTTTTGTTTACTAAACTAAAAAAAAACTAAATCAACTTAATTAGGTTTCACATTTCATTATTACATATCACTATCGGAAACATCATTATGTCAATGTCATCTATATTAACAATATTCTTAATATTTACGTTGGAGCTAAAGTTAATTATTTGAAATGGTAAAGTAAGATTATTACTTAACAATATTACAACTTTATCAGTAGATATTTCCGAGTGTATTCTATTAGCTTCTCTCTTATTTATTTCATGTGTTTCTTGAATTTCTTCTTTGTCTACTTTTTCATTTATTCTGTTTACTTCTTCTCGATTAGCTGATCTTATTTGTTCAGTATGATTTTTCTTGTTTCTTATATTCAGTATCTTATCAAGTAAATTTGTGTTTAGGACTAAGTATGTATATGTTAGCGAGATCAATAAAATTTTTCTCTAAATAAATTGGCACAAAAAAATACTTTATAAGAAATTATAGTTCCATATCCATAAGGGGTTCAATTTTATATTATAATATGTGCTCAAAAAACTGTTCATTAAATAATTATTTAAAGTTTCCTATATATTTTATCTACCCATATCCGACGTAATTGAGCAAAAGAAAAACTTAAAAATACTTCAAAGAACCCTGGCAGAGGGAACAAAAGAAATTCATAAACTCCGCGATACAGCAGGTACAATTACAACAGATAGAGAAAAAATACTCCAAATAGTGGAAGATTTCTACAGCGCGTTATACAAAAAGTTCACCATAGACAATGACCTAACAAATATTCCAAATGTCAGCAATCAAGGCTCAGAAGATATACCAGAAATTTCATCATCAGAAATTGAAGTGGCCTTACAAGAAATGAAAAACAACAGAGCCTCAGGCGAAGATGGCATTGTTATTGAAAGTATTAAAGCAGGAGGGGAAAAATTAATAAATGCTCTTAAGTTCTATTTAATAGATGTTTAGAGACCGGACAAATCCCAACTTCATTGAATAATGCCATAATGATAATCATGCATAAGAGAGGCGATTCCACCGACCTAAAAAACTACCGTCCAATCAGTCTCCTCTCCCACAGGTACAAACAATTTATAAAAATAACAACAAACGACCACTTGCTAGTTATGAAAACGCTCATAGAAAAAACAGTGGAGTACAACAGACCACTGGTCTTAATATTTGTGGACTACGAGAAAGCGTTTGATTCAGCGGACCAAAACAAAATATTTGCTGCACGAGCTGATTGTAGAGTCGACCACAGATATGCAGCATTCCAAAATAACATCTATATTTAGAATGGAACGTGGCGAACGACAAGGTGATAACATCTCACCAAAACTATTTACAATGCTGTTAGAATACATGTTTAAAAAAATAGGTTGGGTGAACATGGGAGTCAATATAGATGGTGAACGATTAAACCACCTACGCTTTACTGACGATATCGTGTTAATTTCTGACAACCTTGAAGAAGCCCAAGAGTTACTAAGGACAGCATCAGATGTGGTAGGTCTAAAAATTAACCGTACAAAAACTCAATATATGTCAAATTTAGTTCCAAGTAGCAACATATCCCTAAACGAATCTGAAATCGAGTATGTTACATCTTATAATTATTTAGGCCATGAACTGAGAATAAACCGAGATAACCAGACCTGCGAAATTCAAAGACGCATAACACTAGCATGGCGGCGTTCGGCAAGCTGAGAAAGGACGTATTTAAAAGCAATACCGATTTGTTTGAAAAGAAAGGTTTATGAGCAGTGTGTGCTCCCTGTGCTCACGTACGGTGCAGAAACTTTAACACTCACTAAGAAAAGCTGCGAAAAAATTAGAGAGACTCAGCGAGCCATGGAGAGGTCGAGGTTGGGAATAACACTGAGAGATAAAGTTCCAAATGTAATTATTAGAACTAGAACAGGGATCATGGATGCTATAGAAAGTATAACATATATGAAATGGAACTGGGCCGGACATGTGGCGAGAATGGAAGACGTTAGGTGGACTAAACGCATTATAGAGTGGCGTCCTAGGTTCCAGGCATTTAGAAGTAGGGGCAGACCTCCAACACGGTGGACTGATGATATCAAAAGAATTGCAACAAACTGGATTCAATCAGCACAAGATCGGGAACATTGGAAACGATTGAGGGAGGCCTATGTTCAGCAGTGGACGCTACAGGCTGTATGATGATGAGGATGATGATATATTTTATCAATTTATAAATACGTTTTGATAACCTTAATTATATTTATATTTGAAACATTATTATTTACTAAAAATTTGGTAGATTTTCACCATGTTTTTGGTAAGGATGATATCAACTATATTTATTACTTTTTTCATACAAGATAATTTCAAAATTTTGACAATTTTTGAATTGTAACTTTTATAGTTTGTTATATTAAAAGCAGTTTGTGAAAATAATTACAAAACGTCTTCTACAATAAATTTTTCCCAAGACTCATATTTTATTTATTTTGTACTTTTCCTTCATTTCTGTATCAATTGGGATTTGTTTACTTTTTTGGAATACTTGGATTTGCTTTATTTCTCTTGTTTTTCTAATTCTAGTTTCTCCATAAATTTGTTTGGTTTATTTGGCTCAATGTGGAATTATTTTGCCGAAAAAAAATGCAATGGAGTAATTGGCATACCTAAACTATAGTTACTGAAGTTAAGTAGAAATTTCCAGAGTTATATTTCATGGGAAAGTTAGTGTAATATTTATGGCAACGAGTTGCTCTCAAAAGACAAAAATAACCTAAAAACTTGCGTAAACGTTTTAATTAAATTCAGAAATTAATCGTGTTATTGTATAGTTAGTTTAGTCAAGATTTATTTGGACACTAATTAATATATTTCTCTTCTTACCTAAAAAATTTTAAACTTTAATTGAAGCAGCAAAAAATAATGATATTATGATCAATAGCATTTAATTTTCCTTCATTCGAATAAAATTGGATGAACATTAATTTGTGGTAATAATTTACAATTTATCCTCCGAAAGTTTTCACTGAGTTGTGATAATCTGCTTAAGACATTAAGTGGGCTCCTTTAGAACTTATCTGGAAGTAAAACTAATACGGGCTAATTTAAATGAAATTAACTTTACAGAAGTTTGTAGAACCATAAGATATTTTCAAGCAATAGCGTATATTCGTTGGTAGTCAGTATTTGTTGGAACAATGGCATAGGTAACTCATTCAACTTTGCATCAGAAGAAATATTAATATATTTCTTTTGAACTAGAATTTTTGTAGTCCGCCATGTCCAGATTTTGAACTAACCTGAACTAATCTAAAAGCTGTATATTAAACTGTGTCTAGTTTTTAAAGTTTGAAGTTTTAATTAGCCCTACATCAAGAATAAATCTAGTAAATTACTTGTAGGAAATAAGAGCCGTTTTGACTCAGAACCTTATCACAACAGTTTAATTTAAGCTTTTATTAGCCTTACTTAATACAAAATTAATATGCTCATTCTAACTGAGTTTTTAATCTGGAAATATCAGATATATTTTGTAGAGTATGCTCAAGAAATTATACAGACATTAAAGTTGTTGTCATCCTGCTTAACAACCGTATATCTGGAAAAAATTATTACTGAGATTTCTGATTGAATCAGGTAAACTCATTTCTCAGAAAATATGAATTATGAATATATATAAGATAGCAAAAGATATCTTTGCATTAACCAAGAAACTTTTGCTTACTATATATACAAAAATCATCTTCGAACTGAAGAATCGTAGCACAAATTCCTAATGTATATGTGCTGTCTACAGACTAAAAAGAGGTAAAGTTAAGATCAGGTCCTAGTTTCCGTGTATAGCCAAGTGATCTGGAACCCATATAATTTTAACCATGCAACCGTTTTTTGTCAAACTCGCCAGTATATCTTTGCACTCAGACACCAAACGTGAAGCTACTAGATTGGATCCCAGTGCCAATATTGCAGCCCTGCGGTCTGAGCATATGTTAGTAGTCTTATTTCTGTTTATGTTCTTTTTATAGGGATAGTCACATTACAGGATGACCTAAATTTCCAATTCCGCCAGATAGTAAAACTCTTTGAATCCCGTGCTCTGACCGAATTCGTCAGCTTCAATTTTTTTATTCTGTCAAGATCCGTTAGTAAACCACCAAGATTTATTTCTGGAAAGAGTTGTTCTTTCTCTCAATCTTCTCTACTTTATAAAAGTATCTCAAAAGGGTGGCTTGGTTTTAATACTGGCACTATGTAGCCTATCTGCATAGAAAACGATGGGCATCTTTCCATAATGCCTCCCCAACTACACGGAAAGCCACCAATTTATATTCTAAGATGCCCAAAGCAACTGTGACAGTAATCTACCTTTTTGGTCTAATTTTCTATGAATAAGTGAATAAGAGGGAGGTTCACTGGAACCGCCACCACTATAGTTGCGACAGTTCTCATTGTACATCCTGAACAAGCCATTATTCGCACCTAGTCAAGTTAAAGAGGATATTTGCGCTTGGCTGCTCTGGGATACAATACAATAACGGTGTATGTAATGATACATAGGACAGATCACCATTGTGTATACAGTATATTAATTTCATTGTCAGCCCCCATATGCACTCGAAGTCCATTTTTAAACTTATTCTTTTTTTTAGTCAGGCAGGTGTTTTTATGAAAAATAATGACTTAATCTGTAGACAAACTCTAAATAGATTTTTTTAATATAATTTTTTTCTTAATTTATGTGTAATATTGTATTCAAAATCATTTTATTTTGGAATATGACCGTGAGATATTTTCTTAACTTTCACGCGCGATAAGATTTATGTTCTACAGAAAGGCTTATTAAATAGGAATTTGAGGGAAAGTACTTCATCTCGTTTTGAAAATAATTCAAGGACCTATTAATTTCCTTAACAAGATTTTTTAAAATATTTTGTCTATATATTAGGTAATGGCAATATTTTTTAGTTAGTTGCTACTATATAGGGTGTCCACAAAATATTTGTACAACTTTTGATGAATAGATTATTTAACACTTTTTAAAAAATGAAATTGGACTCTATCTAATATCTTAGAATTATTAAAATGACTGAGAGCGTGTAAAATGTGGGTGAATGATACCTTGTGGGTGTTCACCGGAGTTCTGTATACTTCTGTTTTAAGTGAGCTCGACAAAAAAGGTCACACCTATTTAATTCTGGAATAAGTGATGGCCGTTTTACTGGTGCCTTATTGCCTCTTCTAATTCATCGGTTGGAATATTGATCATGTAAATATAACCAAACAGCACACAAAAATTGGATGGGGCTCCATTATGCATATATCATAGTTCTCATCGAAGTAAAATAGAAAAATTTTTCAGAAGAAATGGTAATATGTTTGCAAAAAATGTAGATAAATATTTTTATTTCTCCTTTTTGGAATCCCAAGAGGCTCAATAATTTAGCGATCAATAATAATAATATTCAATTTAAACAGTTTAAGAAAAATCAATATTTTCTTTAAATTTTTATGTCTTTTACCGCCTAAACGAAGCAGTATCATGTATAACTAAGGTGACTTAAATCGACCTCTTTTGACGTCAAAAGTCTATCATCAAACATTGTACATGTGTTTTCCGAATATCCTGTATAATGTATTGATATAAGACTAACTTTTACATTAGTTTCGCACGAACTTAGCGATACTCAAGAATTCTGACATATCAGTTTTATTGACACTCTATTGGATCGAGTCTAGTCTAATTTCCTGTAAAACTGGACCATTACTTACATAAGTAATTATTTTAACACATACAACTTCCAAGCCTTGGATGGAGACGATATCTTTAATCTTTAACGACGAAGATAGATTTCGAACTCTGAAAGTTGTGGTTAACTAAAGAAACTTAACAGTTACTTTAACTAAATCGGCTAAAAATATTTAAAAACAATTTATCGTGAACTTTTGAATAAACTAGACTATTTCTAATATTTTTGTAGAATGATAAACTTGCGTAGTTACATTCCTGGGCTATTTAAAGCTGGTAAATTGCTAACCTACCTGAATTTTAATGTTAGGTCATGTACAAACGTCCTAAAGGCCTTTCTGGATTAACCATTCTCATTATTTTAAGAAAATTACATTGTTTTACTATTATTAAACTCGTGTACTTGTAGGAAACCCTTACAGCACTAACTGAAAAAGTTAGATCTTCGGCGCCACTCAACGACATGTGTGTTGTGACGGGCGTATTGAATTTATAATTTGAAATACGGAAACCTTCTAGACGTAACTTTTCGGATTCTTTTGACATAACAACAGGCTGTGAAAAAAATATTTGTGGAAAATTGATTTATTTTTGTAAAATGTAGTGTTTTTTGTTATCGCTTAAGTTAAGATTATTAATAAAAAGTGAGAAAATAAGATTTAGGATTACTAAATGGAAGAAAGTATTTAGTTCTGCGATTTTCTCAAATGGAAAATAGTTTAAAATAATTAGTTTGTCATTTTTAGCATCGACAGTATGTTACTCTCAGCCAGCCAATCAAGAACTGATGAAATGAATACTTATATAATTATTTTAAATGATTTAAACTTTACTTAAATATAATGTGTTAATATCTAGAGATCGGTTAAATTAAAATAAAAACATTTTAAAGTACTAAAACAAATTTAGTGTTTTTTCGGTTCAATTTTTGTGTAAAAATTTCATTTTTGGATTTTTAGTTTTAAATTGAATTGAGTTTCTAAGGTCGCAAAAAACACTTATTTTATCCAAAGTTGTAAAGTACACTAAATTGAACAACAAAAAGTAATTGATTCGAGAATTCTCCAAATATCAGTTTTGGATAAAATTGTGCCAAACAAATATTTAATATGTCATTGTAAATCCGCTATCTTGAATTTTAAAAAATTAATTTCAGGTTAGTACCTAGGCACAAGTTTTTTAATTCGATATATTTTATTTTGCATATTGAGTTTGAAAAAAGAATTTAAGATCCATATTATATGGCCTATTAACAACCTGAACAAAATCGGAAAAACGTAAAATTTTTAGTCCCCCATATTGTACCAGCCATATTGAATTGTAAAAAATAACTTTAGAATTGTAACCAATGACTCCAAAAACCACCTCATTCCAATTTTGAAAAAATATCAATTACGTGACAATTTTAACCCACCATATTAAATAAGCCATGTTGAATTTCAAGCAAATTACTTTAGACCCTTAATCTAATCTTAATATACACCCTCAAAAACACCCCAGTAGCATTTTTGGATATAATCTGGAAATATAAGCCTATTAAATCGCTATACTTAATAGTTGTAAAATAATTTTAAAATCATTATTTGCACTCTCAGAAACCTCCCGGTACCAATTTTGACAAAATCGAGAAATGTTAAATTTTGAGTCGGTTATATCGCATCCGCTATATTGTGTCATTAATTTCCATGATCTTCCTGACATATTGTGATAAAAATCGTAATTTATTGCAAGTAAGCAACATGTAATATCAATTTTTAAAAACATTTGCGAGGGAATTGTGGGGAACCAATTGTGATTCTATCAAATCGAACAAGTCAAGAATCTTATCTACATCTTCTCCAAAGTGATTTAAATAAGCTATTGCCTTTAAATGCCAGAAACACATTGTTGTGATTTCAACAGATGTCTCGATTTATACTAATATACCTAAAGATACTGTATCAAAAACTCTTAAAGAAAATAGCATTTTCTAAAAGAACATTTAGTACTACCCTCTAAAGAATTCATAGAGTATGTAAATTTTATATAAAACAACAACTATTTTCAATATAAAGATAATTTTTACCAACAATTGATGTGCAATAGGGTTCCCAATTTCCTCAGTTCTTGAAAGAAAAAATTCTAGGAAATATATATTTTGATATAAAAATTATTGGAACATATGTAATGACTGCCTAGTGACAGTATCAGAAAACAAAGCAGAGAATTTACTACATACTTTCAATAGCTTTAATGATCAACTACAATTAAATTTTCTAGATCTAACGCTAATTCCAAATTTAAGCAACAACACTATTCAAATTAACTGACATACAAGAAACACATGACCACGCCGCTACTTATATTTTAATTCTCATTACCGAACCAATCAAAAAAATAGTGTAATAATAGAATTAGTAGACAGAGCAACAACACTAACATATCCTGAATGTAAAACTGAAGCCCTCAAAAAAGAAAGGAATACTCTTATATTTATTTATTACCCTATAGATCTAACAAACAAAATAATAAATCAACGCACCTACTTCTATTACAATAAGATAAAGCAATGTAAAAACTCAGTTAAAAAACAACACAACACAGAAAACATACATTGCAATCCCACACATGAATCAATTGTCTAAGATGTTAAAATATATTTGGGACAAGAACAACATAGTTGTATGTCATAGATCACACAATTTCCTAAAATCATTATATACACCTCTGCAAAACAAAATTTCATCACAGGAGAAAACCAACATAATATATGCAATACATCACTAAATTGCCCAAATAAATAGATAGGTATGCCTACACAATATTTGGAAAACAAAATAAATGGACACAAATACATCCAAAATGCGTCAACAGCCTTACATAAACACGAACAAATAAAACACAAATTTGATTTTTAAAATAACAAAATTTTAAATAAGGATTAAAACTCATAAAGGAAATAATTCAGATAGAAAAAAAAAGAAAAACACTGTCAATGAAAAACAAAACATTAAAAATTTTAGCCACGGAGCAAATGAGTTTTTTTTTTAAACAAATGTAAGGTTCTAAGAAGTACCTTTATTTTTAAATACGCAGAGGAAATTTAATACTAAAAACGATTATGTCTATTAAGCTACCGAATTTTTTTCATAATACTCTGTTATTACGTTTCTACAGTAATTTTTCTGAGTTTATTGGACAAATCTATTTTGTTAAAACTGCGTTTTATAAAAAATAATTCCAATATACTAATATTCTAGTACATAGTAAGTATTCAGTGTTATAGCTTGAAAGCAAATAAGCCGTGTTTGCATGCAACAAGAAAATCAAACGAAAAATAGCCTCATCTCACCGTAATACGTAAAACTGTTAAAAATACCATTTCAACTTTGATGAGAACAGGTAGCGCGTTGAATATTAAAAAGAAAAAGCTCCTCTAAATGAAATAGAAAATGTTGCAGCAGTCATAGTTTTAGATTCTGTTCGACGTTTTCCCTAAATGTCTTTCAGGAGAAGAGCATAAAAAATTGGAAAAATTGGCGAATCATTTATAAAAGTGATTTTAAAAAACAATACATTAAGAGCATACAGACCACATTTTTATCCTTGCTATACAATAAAATTCTTAAATTTTGTCATAGTTTTGAAAAAATATTTATAGAACTAAAATTTATTTAAATAGTATTGTTTTTTTTCGACGATTACGTTTACAACTAATGAAATAGTAATCAACATTTATTACACAGTACTCCAAAAGAACTTACCATTTGAAATACTGTAACATTTAAGGGAATATTTGGGCCTTACCTCTTAAAGAATAGTGCGATTCAACTAAATGGTTTCTAAATGTTAAGATCAAGTCTGGATTATTTGACTAAACTACTATGTACACATTTATTATAGAAGGTTGGGTAAATGTTTTGGAACGGCCTAATTAAGAACTAACGATAAGTGAAAGCGACCCGGGTTTTTCTGTCAAACTTCATAACTACTTTCCGGTGATGCCACGTTCTGACAATGGCTTTCTCAACAGGCAGAACTTTGGATATTGGACCTAATATAATCCTCATTGGATGATGGGCGGGCATCAAAGTAATTCACATTATAGAATTCTTTACTGAAAATTTTCTGGAAGGTGGACAGGTAGAAGATGGCTAATTGAATGGAGCACAGGAGAGACAAGCTGCCCAAAAACATATGTAGACTAATTGTGTTTAAAAATAAAATAAGAAAGATCTGGAAAACGTTTAGGCGCAAACAAGATTATTTGAGAGTAATTGAACTACTAAACACTATACAAATAAAAATTAACACAAAAATGCCGCTTAAGCTAATATCGTGCTAAATCCATCTATAAATAGAAATAGTTTAAAGAAATTAAAGAGAAGGCTTAAAAAGAAATATGCAAAAATTCCATCACTTGGTAATAATCTAACACATGTGCAGGCAAACATATAAAAAGCTAAAACTATTGCAAACACATTAGCAGGAATATTTCCAACATTGCCCAATAATCTAAAGAAGCAAAAACTTATAACTTGGATGGTAGTCAACCTTAAAAATAAGAAATATTCCATCCCACCGTCGCAATTAATAAAATTATTTGCAAAATCCAAGAATATTATAGAAATCGTAAAAAGGCCATAATGTAGCTGAGATATATTATAGATTCTATTATATCTGTTCAACCTTTCCCAAATCGATTGAAACAGGCAATAATTATTCCTCTATTGAAACCAAACAAGAACCCTGACGATCGTAAATTATATCACCCCATCTCGCTGTTGGATATAATGTCGAAGGTTGTGGAGATGCACGTTAAGGATCAGAGTTTAACAACTAGAAAAAATAACCCTTAGGGCCAATTTGGTTTTAAACTATAACATGGTACAACTTAGCTTCTAGTCGAGTGCTACAGAATGTACAGTTGCACGATGGATTTCTCTACAAACAATGTTAATAAATATTATCTGATTTACCCCTAAACTTAATACAACTGAATCTTACAAATAGAACTTGCTCTGTAAGCGTAGAAAATGCAATATCTACTTATAAAAATACACAAGCATGAATGCCACAGGATACGGTGATGTCGTCTTATTTATATAACACATATGCTTCAGGATTACCCCTCTACCATAGAACAAAAGTTATCAAATATGCAGATCTTCTAATAACGGTATCGTCCTACTACGCAGAAGTAGCGAAAAGGCAAATACAATACTGCATAAATAAAACTAACCCATACACACCACTATGGAAAATAAAAATTAAACCAGAGAAGAGTTCAAGAAGTTCACACATCGTAGGACCATAATACCTATAGAAATAAACAGCATTAATATCCTTGTAACAAACTTTGTCAAGAACTTGAGGATGATCATTGATCACGGCTCTCATTTATGTACAATACACGTCGCTAGGCTAGACTATACAAGGTGGACAACACATATATTGCAATGGAGACCTAGGTCGTCAAAAAGAAGTATCGAAAGACCCCCAAAAGGGTGGATAGACGACATAAAAAGGAAAGTAGGTAGAAACTGGCACCGGATTGCAAAAAATAAGTTGGAATGGCAGAGACTAGATGGGCCAAATTGGGTTGCAAGAGAGAGAAAGACAACATCCATACTACATAAGGCATTTGTAATGATGCAAATGCTTTATGTCTTATACAACAACAGTTTTGCTCTTGCCTATGCAAACAAAAAATTATTATATAAACACTTAATTGGACCCGTAATAACATACGCGGCACTTGTGAGGTATTTAAGGAGCACCACATAGTTTGCTAGATTGAAACGCCTACCAAATTAATTTTTACATTACAAAATAGATTAAACTGGATATGTGCTAATTTTTTATGAAAATATTAACTGAAGACATCACCGGATATGCGAGGATTATCAGTGAGAAATTTTACACATACACTGTTAATTTCAGTGAACTGACCCGTTTCTAGAAAATAGAAGGGTTAATAAGCCACTATGCAGCTTACCTTCCATCTACTAAGACTTCATTTAATATTAAACAAAGAAAAAGGGATATAAACTTTTATTAATACATTGTATACAATTGCAAAATATAAATATATATTATAATCTAAAGTAAGATGAAATAATGTAAATCGTAGTAAAATAGATTAAGAAAAATTTTAAAATTAATTGTAATCAATAAACATAATTATAAAAACTACGACATATTTAAATAAGCAAATAACAATACATATATACTAAGATAAGTGGTATGCGTATTATACTATAATATAATATAACTGCATAAAAATTCATTACCCACGCACGTATGATTCAACATAAATAGTGTATCATATCCAAAGAGTGATAAATGATAAATCAAATCATTACATATTGTAAATAAAATCACAATGCAACAAAGAAATGGTGAATCATAAACAATTATGTAGCAAATAATATAATTTGATGTAATTTGGTGTATTACACCAGTAAAAATTGGGTAAACTCCAGTGTCGGGAACTTATACATCCCTTACCCCTTAAAATATCCCCCAGGTACAACATTTCTCTGACGCTACTGTACCTGAACTTATCATATGTATTTTTGTCAGTTATTTCCTCCTAAAAATTGACGTAAATAATAAAATAAACCTCCTATGTCATCCGATCTAACCTCTTTAGATTTCTATCTTTGAGAACGTTTAAGGACCGTAGTCTATGGTACAAAATCGAATCCTTCATAAGATCCTGAAAGAGAATTTCAAATGCCATTAAATGCATTGTATGATATTCCCAGTTTGCAGAAAGACTTGGCTATAATCACGTGGCTGAATGAAAACAATTCGAACATTTAATTATATAAATAGTTCTTAATTTAAATTAATTTTTCAATTAAAAGGGTCTGTTTTCTTATACTTTTAATTGTCAATATTTGCAAGGTAGTTGAATTTAACCATAGGATATGCTATTCATATAATATTACACATTTGTTAGAGTTTTAAAATAACATCATCGTTGTTGATATCACTGACATACAGAATTCATAATCAAATATTAGAATTTGTTGTTCTGAAGGTTGAAGAAGAGCCGGATTCGCTACTACTTTCCGATCGTATTTAGTTACACTGTTTCAGAACATTTGCCCAATCTCGTTTACTTTAAGCAAAATAGTCATCTAGTGCATTCTACTATCATAATATGTATTTAACAAAAATAACTCCTATTTGACCCAGAGAGAGTGGATATTAGATTTCCAGTTGAAAATTATTTATGGGAATTTTGGAAAGAGTGGATGTGATTCCAGTATCTTCATGTCAGCTGCCTGTTTAACTAGCGACTAAGCAATGTGGTTTTTATCAGATGAATCATGTCCTCTGATCCAGCTAAAAGTGGTGATATTTTCAGCTAGAGTCAAGGTAAGGATCTCATGATATTCTAGCACTCTGGGTTCTTTAACGTTAATAGTATCTGTCTGGTGTCTGTATCTATTTTTACCTTTTCTTTGATAATATTTCTACTGATAATTCCATTTGTTATTAAAATAATACCAGTAAGCTTTGTTTTAGGTACACTAGCGTATTTATACATTGTCAAACTGATGTTCATATTTGTGGATTTAGAGTAAAGCCCACACTCTCTTCCTTCCTTTTTATTATCTATCTGTGTAGATGTTAATTTTATCTACCACATCTGTGCCTTAGAGTTGTATAAAATAGAATCAACTAAAGACAAATCTTGATGTAATAGAGTTCGTCTTTATCTGAGTGGAATTAAATTCAGCATTTGGTTCCACAAGGGACATTGTATCGCATCAGCATCCGTTCTTGGTTTAATTCCTACAGTGAAGTAGCGCATCATAAACGCTCTGATAAAAATGTTAAGAGGGGTGAAAATTATGATTACCACTATTGTTCCGGTAGGTTTTGTTCTTACAGCTCCTGTAATATTAAGATATGTTGTTCTTTGATTCTGGTCTAATTTTTTAATTAGTGTTGTTTGATTTGCCTTTGGTTCCCACACAATGATTAGCATTGGCCTATAGGTCAACGCGGTGACTAGTACGGTGGTACATCCTAAGATTCTTCCCTTGTTACGGCTATACAGTTCATAACCTATATATGCCTTCTTTATTTTACCTTTGAGGTAAGAATTATACCTAGGTATTTTATCTATGTCGGGAAGTTTAGTTTGATTTTTAAGATTTTAGAAACCCTAAATATACTTAGCCATTTACGTATGCTATGGTATAATGGTCATTATTAAGGCTTGACTATCAAGAACTATAATTCAAAATAGATGTGATGGTATCCCTCCCTGTAGGCAACCCCCTGTCACTTGTCCTTGAATTTTAACATCTAATTTCTGTAGTCGCTTTTGAAAGCCTATTATGAAACCAGCCATTGACAGTCCTGGTAATTCTTTTATTGTTTTTATCGACTTAAACGTTTTTGAAAAAGCGTTATTAGAAAAGACATATATTTATGAATACGCCCAAGGAAGATTTCTTGTTATCCAGTGATCTTTTTATGTGAGGTGCCACTAGATGTAGGGCCTCTGCACTTGATCTGTTTGTGAAGTATGCATGTTGATTTGAATGTGTTATAATAAGAGAATAAAAATGAAATACTACTGCGTTAAAAAAATATTTATAAAAGGTTTTCCAATAAGAGGTGTCATTTTGAAAAGCCCGCTATTTCGGTAGATGTCACTTTTGAAGCTGTAAGTTTTTGACGTTTGACAAGTAGAAACTACGCCATAAATAAAGATGGAACGATACACGCTTCAACAACGCATTGAAATTATTAAAATTCACTATAAAAATGGAAATTTTGGCAGAGACGGTTCGTAAAACTCGAACATTTTTGGGTCGTCATGAAGCACCTTGTCGGATCGCAATAAAGAAATTGGTGAAAAAATTCGAGCTGTTGGGACAAGTTAGTTATGTGAAGAAGAAAACCCGTGCACGTCGCTCAAGAACAGCCGAGAATATTGCTGCTGTAGCCGAAAGTGTTGAAGAAAACCCAGGTTTGTCCATTCCTCGTCGTTCTTTGGAATTAGGGATTCCACAAACGTCATTACACCGTATTTTGCATAAAGATTTGGGTCTTAAGGCTTATAAAGTTCAGTTAACGCAAGAACTCAAGCCGGCCGATCATCAACAACGTCGTGCCTTTGCTGATTGGGTTCTTGAAATGCATGATAATGATCCGGAATTCCATCGAAAAATCATCTTCAGTGATGAGGCCCATTTCCACCTCAGTGGCTTCGTCAACAAACAAAATTGTCGCATCTGGGGCTCGGAAAACCCAAGAGTTATTGTTGAAAAGCCTCTCTATCCTGAACGTGTGACTGTTTGGTGCGGTTTATGGTCCGGCGGGGTCATTGGACCTTACTTTTTCGAAAATGAGGCTGGAGCAACAGTTACGGTGAATGGATTGCGCTATCGAGAGATGATTAATGATTTTTTATGGCCGGAATTGGATGGTATTTATCTGGACCACGTTTACTTTCAACAAGACGGCGCTACGTGCCACACAAGCAACGAAACCATTGATCTTTTACGGGAAAAGTTTCCGGGCCGTGTTATCTCTCGAAGAGGTGATCACAATTGGCCACCGAGATCTTGTGATGTGACACCTTGCGATTTCTTCCTTTGGGGCCACGTGAAAGACAAGGTCTACGCCAACAGCCCAGCGTCGATTCAAGACCTCAAAGATGGAATTCGTGAGGCTATCGAGGACATAGGGCAGCTACTTTGCGATTTGGTTATGGAAAATTTCATGAAAAGGATATGGTCCTGTAGGCATGGTCGTGGTGGTCATTTGGCTGATGTTATTTTCCATCATTAACGGCATACCTTCCTCTTTATAATGTAATAAATATCCGATCATTTATCTTAAAAAATGGCATTTTTCTTTGAATATCAAAATAACACCTCTTATTGGAAAACCCTTTACAAATACCGGTTCGTAAATTAAAAAAAAAAATAAAACTAATTTTAAACTTTCAATAAAATTTTATTTGTATTCCCCCGTTCTATTTGTAATAACTTTCAAGTTAATTATAAACTTAATTATTTTCGAGATAAATTTATTTCACTGCACTTTACTAAAGAACTTTGTTTCTATAGAAGATAAATAACACTGAATAATTTTAACTGTTTTCTACAAAGCAGCACAAAATTCAGTTTAAAGATAGAATTCAGTTTTAGAATTCCTTTGTCAAGTTCACAAACAACTATTTACAATAAACTGCAAGTCCGCATACTACAATAAATATACCATAAAATTGATTAAGTTAAGTAGTATACCATAAAATTAATTAAGGTAAGTAAGTGAACTTTTGGTCTTTCGCAATCGACAAAGGATGATCCACAGTTCATGATTTCGAGCTTTCACACAGAGAAACCTTTAAAGGGTGTTTAAATGACTTTTTGAATTTGGCAGAACAATTTTCTTTCCTATATCTTCGACCTCCTTCGTGCACCACTTGCTCCTTTGTGTATACTTTCAATCAAAAATTTCTTTATACTTACGTAATTTTTCATCTTGTCACTACTTAGGTACGTGTGTTCCAGAATATAGGTTTTCTGTGAATTTTGCTCTAGGTTCCTTACAGCTCCACTGACTAGATCGTTAGATCGACGACCTAAATCGTAACAAACGAACCAGAGTGGAATTTGTAAGAAACAATTTGTTTATTTTTTTTAATTGAACAAAGGAGAAAAAACGGTATCATATTGAACAAATTTTTATATTTGCCAATCAAAAAATTATACCAAATTTTTTTTTATTGGAAATTTTTAATAGCATATAGTCAGCCTTTAAAGCTTTTAAAAGGATTTTTAAAGGAAAATAACTCAATTTTATTGCTCTCAAAGCAATTATAGTTTAGTTTAAAGATCAAGTAAAGTTTAATAAAAGCCAAAATCCATGCTCCTAGAAGTTTTCCCGACGAATATAAAAGAAAATTCGGTTTTAAAGAACCATTAAAGATTGGCCATTTTCAAAAGCACAATTTAATACTTGACAGCACTGCATTTAGCGCGATAAGTGAAATCAAGTTATTTCGGTCAAGGACAAACGACTGCACTAGTTTTGAAACTGTGTTGAGAGTTTAATAAATATCCCTTCTAGTCGCAGATGCATGACATTGTAAGCTTGTGACAAAAATATTAAAGTAAAAGAATAAGAAAATAGAGTACGAAATCCTTTTTAGAACACAGAAATAAACAAATTAATAAAAGAAATGTATGATTCGTTAAGGCGTTTTATAAGCTAAAAACAGTAGCGCTTTTAATTGAAAAATCTGTCAGTTTTTTACTTTAATGATGATAATTTATTTCTTATGAATCTAAATCAGGAAGCGAAATTCACAAGAAACTATATAAAATGTAAATTCCGTGACATATCCGCAGAATGTTAAACCTGCAGAAATTTTCGATGTTAGACTGTAAAATATCAATAGCCACCCTATATCTATGCTTACACAGGAGTAGTAAGAAACAAAAAAATATAAAAAATCTTTTAAGACAATAGAAATAGATTAATAAACTATCGTTTTTTTCCTTCTTCAGATCGCTAAAGGAAAAATGATAGCAGATATTTTCATCTCTCTATACTCTTCACACAGAAATAGAAGCTTATTTTGGACAACTTTGGTAATAGACAAATATGGACTGAGATTTTTTACCAAAAAAAGGATCGCTTTTATTCTTAATATCTGTCAACTTTCCTATTTTGTAAGCCAGATCGGTTAACATCGATGTAACTGAATAATGCCCGAACTTAAAAAGAATAAGGAAAGAAATATTCTCGTCTAATTTTTGCCTTTCATTTATTCTTAAACATCATGTAAAGCTTTTTTCCTTTTCTAGAATTGTTTTTAAACTTTTTCTAAATATCACGTTAAAATTAGAACTTTTCTGTTTATTATTTTGAATTTTTAATTTATTTTTATAACTATGAAAATGAATTTCGATACTGAGGAAGAAATAGAAAATTTATCATGAAAAAGAATGTACATATCCACCATAATGAGAACTATAGCAATTTTATTAAATTTATATTAATTTATTAGTATTTGGATCAAAAACTCCGGAAAATGGGTATTAGCAAGTAGATATGAATTTTTTATTATAATTTATATCAACAATTAATAAATGTATTTTCGAAACATACCTATCTACTTTTTAGACATTTAGGAAGTAAAAATATAAAATAAAATGAAGAGCTCTTAAAATTAAAATAGAAAGAAACAAAAAATTGGTGGTGGCGAACAACCTGTACCAGTATCAAATATTGAAGAAAAGCTATTTTTGGTTGGACTACTATTTTAAGATATACTTCATCTGTTTTAGGTCTCAATATCGCTACACCTTGAGACAAATATGTAAATATTAATCACCTAATTCACTAACATAGCTTAATATTAAAACCGTTTTCATTTTCATTTTCCTTATTTTTCTTCCAGAATCTCGTCTCGTATATATGTGACAGCATGACATAAATGCTAAAATAGCTTACCTTGTAATCGACATCACTTTACTGATTTCTCTTCGTGGCGACCATATTAATTCAAGGCTCCAGTATTCGTGAACCGTGAACCAATAACTCACCATATTTTGGGGGAGAGACTTAATAGGATGTTCAATAAACTAAAAGAAGCCTTTAACATGTAGAGTACTACCATACTATTCTCCTCTTAATTACATTATTGTGTGACACGTATTTAAACTTAGAGGTTCAACATTTCAATTAATAAATAAAATTAGGGCAAGAATCTAATGAATATACTACGTAATCTCTTACTATATTAGTCAAAGATCATCCTGATCAAAAAGGATTTAAAGGTTTAAACCAGTTGTTGATTAAAAATATGTATACATTTATATATATATATATATATATATATATATATATATATATATATATATATATGTAATCGAAGGTTTTTGCGCATCCCGTGTCCCTCTTAGGACTGCAAGGCAGCTGACGTTTCGCTGAAATCTCATTCACCATTTTCAAAGCTCACTGCATGGCGTCCACGAGCGAACTGTATAGCTTTGAAAATGGTGAATGAGATTTCACCGAAACGTCAGCTGCCTTGCAGTCCTGAGAGGAACTCAGCACATACACGGGATGCCCGAAAACCTTTGATTATATATCACGCCCGTGAAAATATTCGACATAACATATATATATATATATATATATATATATATATATATATATATAGATGACGCAATTTTATCAACCTGACACACCCTAGTATCCGGAATTGTATTAGCATTTACATTCTCCAATTCTCAATATAGCTGATACAATATGCCGATTAAATACGATGGGTAGGACAGAAATTGTTTCTTGCGCGCATGGTACAGTAACATTTTAACTATCTGTGTGGGCAATGTCTTAAGTTTTACCTTATTATGTATTTATATTTTAATTGTTAATAGATTTTTATCATATATATTTGTTGTGACAGATTAGCCGTAACTGATGAAGACTATATAATAGTCGAAACCTCCCATTTATGTTATGTGTTTTATATCTATTACATGAATCCATACCATCCTGGAATATCAGTGAACCTCATTTCCGAGAAAATTAAAAACTAAGAATATATTACCAAGGTTCAAGAATTTTTTTTTAATTGTTCTTTTATTCAGGGATAATTGGATAGGTTATCAAAAAATATTTGTGTTTGAAATAAAATTGATTATGGGAAGAATTTCTCACAACCAAAAATATGTCGAAAAAGGCGCAATTTTTAGGTTTTTCGGGACCTCTTAAAATAGAGAAAAGTAAAATCACACCCCCTCAAATATTTAGTACATCCTTGGTTAATGCTAGTTTATTGAAGTAGATCTCTATCTGCATTTCCTTTTTGTGTCACATCAATAAAATTATCTATATACATATATATATATGTATATATATATATATATATATATATATATATATATATATATATATGTTTATACGGATTTCACGGATTCCTCCGTGCGAGTTGCAATAGCAGTGGATACATCCACATTATGCCGTTGTAGTGCTGAAATCACATTCAGCAAACGTACAACTATATGCAACTCCGTGTATAAGTGAAGTAAAATGCAAACAGTAAATGCAAACTTCGTTCCATCATATCCTTTCCGTGTTAGAGGTTGCACAGTTTGAATAGATTGCTACAGAACACAATCCATCCAATTCCACCACCATCGAGATGATGGCCTACCTATACCACCATACCGAGAAGAAAGTCAAAACTTACCCTCCCCGCCACAGTGATACGGCAGAGGCACATGTTTCGTCTCTACTAGACTCATCAGGGTACCGACATGCACCTGGCTGTGCAAAGGACAGATCGGAAAGAAGCATGCAAATACTGAACGCGGTTTCGCCGACCTCCCGTCGGATGGCGTATATATGTTTATACGGATTTCACGGATTCCTCCGTGCGAGTTGCAATAGCAGTGGATACATCCACATTATGCCGTTGTAGTGCTGAAATCACATTCAGCAAACGTACAACTATATGCAACTCCGTGTATAAGTGAAGTAAAATGCAAACAGTAAATGCAAACTTCGTTCCATCATATCCTTTCCGTGTTAGAGGTTGCACAGTTTGAATAGATTGCTACAGAACACAATCCATCCAATTCCACCACCATCGAGATGATGGCCTACCTATACCACCATACCGAGAAGAAAGTCAAAACTTACCCTCCCCGCCACAGTGATACGGCAGAGGCACATGTTTCGTCTCTACTAGACTCATCAGGGTACCGACATGCACCTGGCTGTGCAAAGGACAGATCGGAAAGAAGCATGCAAATACTGAACGCGGTTTCGCCGACCTCCCGTCGGATGGCGTATATATGTTTATACGGATTTGTGGATGTATCCACTGCTATTGCAACTCGCACGGAGGAATCCGTGAAATCCGTATAAACATATATACGCCATCCGACGGGAGGTCGGCGAAACCGCGTTCAGTATTTGCATGCTTCTTTCCGATCTGTCCTTTGCACAGCCAGGTGCATGTCGGTACCCTGATGAGTCTAGTAGAGACGAAACATGTGCCTCTGCCGTATCACTGTGGCGGGGAGGGTAAGTTTTGACTTTCTTCTCGGTATGGTGGTATAGGTAGGCCATCATCTCGATGGTGGTGGAATTGGATGGATTGTGTTCTGTAGCAATCTATTCAAACTGTGCAACCTCTAACACGGAAAGGATATGATGGAACGAAGTTTGCATTTACTGTTTGCATTTTCCTTCACTTATACACGGAGTTGCATATAGTTGTACGTTTGCTGAATGTGATTTCAGCACTACAACGGCATAATGTGGATGTATCCACTGCTATTGCAACTCGCACGGAGGAATCCGTGAAATCCGTATAAACATATATACGCCATCCGACGGGAGGTCGGCGAAACCGCGTTCAGTATTTGCATGCTTCTTTCCGATCTGTCCTTTGCACAGCCAGGTGCATGTCGGTACCCTGATGAGTCTAGTAGAGACGAAACATGTGCCTCTGCCGTATCACTGTGGCGGGGAGGGTAAGTTTTGACTTTCTTCTCGGTATGGTGGTATAGGTAGGCCATCATCTCGATGGTGGTGGAATTGGATGGATTGTGTTCTGTAGCAATCTATTCAAACTGTGCAACCTCTAACACGGAAAGGATATGATGGAACGAAGTTTGCATTTACTGTTTGCATTTTACTTCACTTATACACGGAGTTGCATATAGTTGTACGTTTGCTGAATGTGATTTCAGCACTACAACGGCATAATGTGGATGTATCCACTGCTATTGCAACTCGCACGGAGGAATCCGTGAAATCCGTATAAACATATATACGCCATCCGACGGGAGGTCGGCGAAACCGCGTTCAGTATTTGCATGCTTCTTTCCGATCTGTCCTTTGCACAGCCAGGTGCATGTCGGTACCCTGATGAGTCTAGTAGAGACGAAACATGTGCCTCTGCCGTATCACTGTGGCGGGGAGGGTAAGTTTTGACTTTCTTCTCGGTATGGTGGTATAGGTAGGCCATCATCTCGATGGTGGTGGAATTGGATGGATTGTGTTCTGTAGCAATCTATTCAAACTGTGCAACCTCTAACACGGAAAGGATATGATGGAACGAAGTTTGCATTTACTGTTTGCATTTTACTTCATATATATATATATATATATATATATATATATATATATATATATATATATATACATATATTTATTTTTGATTTTTTCTTGGGATTAGGTTCATATTTAAAATACAATTTTCATTGCTCTGACGTTTCGTTCTTTATTTAGAACATTTTCAAAAATAATCGTCTAAAATTTAAAACGAATTATGAATATAATATAAATACTCCTGTCGATCGGTAATCGAAAGAACTCTCATTGGGCCATATTTCCTTCGTGAACATTTAAACGGAGACAATTACTTAGAGTTTTTACGAAATGAAATGCCGAACATCGTGGATGAAAGACCATTGAACGTAAGAGACAGAATAATTTTCCAGAACGACAAATGTCCAGCACATTATCGGCTTGACGTTAGAGATTTTTTAAATGAAACATTCCCTAATCGTTGGATCGGAAGAAACGGTCATATATTGTGGCCTGCGAGGTCCCCAGACTTGACGCCTATAGATTTCCACATCTGGGAACGTATGAAAGAATTTGTCTATAAAGTTGAAATAATGGACCGTAATCAACTGATTGAAAAAATTAAAGAAGCAGGTGTCACACTAGAAATGAGACTAGGCTTAACCACCACCCAAGTGAGGAAAAGGGCCCGAAAATCTATTAGAAATAATGGCACACATTTCGAACATAACATTGCTAATTTTATTAATATGAATATATTCCCTGAATTTAATGAATTTAATATTTTATTGATACGAGTTTTTGAGTGCATAGTTTTCTGTGTGTTGTTTTAAATTTAGTCCTATTGTTGTTATTATAGTGTATGAACCAAAGAATAAGAAAAAAAATATTTCAAAACGAAAAATTATACCAGTATCATAAAAATTAAATTTTCAATCACCAATTGCCAGAAAATAGAAATATTAAAAAATATGCTGTATGTGTCAATAAATTAGCAAGTTGTCGTTTTATTTTTTGGTGAATGTGCTAGTGAAAAGTGATACGCCTCTGGTCGGCGTCAAATTTAAAATTTATAAAAAAATTCATGTAAACTAAAGATACTCTTCTAGAGCAAAAATTAATGGAATACAAATAAAAAGCTACTACAACAATATTATAAAGGTATGAAAAAAATAACAATCCATTAAGAATTTATTTAAAGGCGTCCCTTTAATTACTAACGCTTCAACTTGAAAAAAGTGCTAAATAAATAAATTGTTAATTAATTTTTCAGTTTTTAATGTATTTTTTTTAGCTAGTTACTTTTTAAAACAATTATTTATACAGCCTGAATGATTACATTAGTTAAAAAATATTTTTCAATTTAATAATAGAAAAAAATACTGAAATCTATGAGAAAAAATATAACAAAAAAATTAACATTTCATAAAAAAAATATATATTTTTTTAATAATGGATTAATGGTTTTATTTTTAACGATACGTTAGGCTGTTACTTTGAAAACTTTGGAGGGTTTCAAAATTCAATTATATTTGCTCTAATCTACATTAGAATTAAAATCCTTTTAACTTCGAATAAATGTGGAAAGAAGTCTTTCCTTTAATAAAAAGGAAAGTACGCTTTATACAGACGCCTTCAATATAAAAAATCCATTAAATATTTTAAAATAGCTTTAACACAAAAAAAAAATACTTCTAATGGTGCTATGTTAGAGTTTGTGCAAAAACGTGACAGTTAAGTGAGAATAAATTCAATAAGAAAGTATTGCTAAAATAAATAATAAAACAATATCACCACAGTTGAGTTTAAAGTTAGAAGCAGCGTACGAGCAAATATGTCAAGCCAATCCCTATGTCAGAGAGTGGGGGTGGTTATTCATGGCGCTATTGCATCTGTAGCCAGGTTGATTACAGAAACCCTCCACGATGTTGTTAGGAACGAGCTTTCAATTTCAGTAGTATTTGAATTTTAATAAATGGAATTTGAGTTTGAATATACATAGATATCCGAGTGAGCATGAAATCAAATAAAATTCGTTAATAAATAATAAAAAAAATCTTTATTTGAATAATCGAATGTCTAGCTGTATTATCCTAACATAAATCTAGACATGATATAAATGAAAGTTTAATATGTTGCACTGCGTATATGGTGATCCTCCCCATGATAACGTACACCGCTATTGTATGGTGGCGTAGTACAACAAAGCGCAAACACATTCTTCAACTTGACAAAGTTCAAAGAATGGCTTGTGTAGGAATATTGAGTGCGATGAGGAGTGCTCCCACTAGGGCTCTGGAAGTCCTTGTGAACCTACCTCCTCTTCACTTATACATAGAGAACAAGGCCCTAAAGACTATTTATCGTCTCAGTTGCCCAGAACATATTGGAATTGGAACGGGCGGCTACTCAGGTGTCTGGGAGAGCACGCTGTAGAGGTGTCCATCACTCCCTATGCGGACAGATTACATGACGCCGCTTTCAAAACCCAACCTCTCTCTGGAAATATTTCTGCCAAGTAGAGAGGTTGGGAGGGAGAACAAAGTCTTCCGAAAAATGGATCATGGTGATATACTGATGGATCTTGAGAAGATGAAAGAGACGGAGCCGGAGTATTCAGCAGGAGCACAGGAGTCAGAGAGTACTACTCTCTCGGACAATGTGCGGCAATCTTTATAACGGAAATTTATGCTATTCTGCAGTGTGCCCATCTCTGTGAGAGGGATATAGACAGAAATGGAATAATAAATATATGCTCAGACAGTAAGGCTGCGATAGTGGCACTGAAGTCCAGTGTCATAACTTCGCGACTGGTGTTCGAGTGCAAGGATGTACTAAATGGTATGACAAGGAACGGCTGCACAGTCAGATTCGTGTGGGTTCCGGGTCACTCGGGCATACACGGGAATGAGGAAGCAGACCGTCTGGCAACGTTGGATTCGGCAACTGAACCGTATGAACCCCAACCAATACTACTTGTCCCAATTACTATTAGCAAAAGGGAATTAAAATCGTTGCTAGAGAGCAAATTTATTGAATCATGGAGGGGAGCTCCTGGAATGATGTGCGCTAAGGAACATATAACTGGGTCTAGTGCACGGCATACTAAGGAGCTTCTGTCCTTGAGAAGGAAAGCGCTGCGAATTGTGATGGGATTTATGACTGGACATCGTCACCTCAGGGGCCATCTTCATACAATCGGTGTCGAAGACGACTCGACGTGCAGATGGCGTTTGCAGGAGGATGAAACTGTTGATCATGTCCACAGAAAGTGCTCAGCACTGTAGTGTACCCCTATTTTTCACTTTAGAAAGCATTTTTATTTAAAAATGTTGTTTATATTTAAAAGTTATATGCAAAGGTGAAAGTTTGTTCACTTAGAACAAAAAATAAGGTTTAACTTTCTTTCTGAATAGCTCTGTATAAAAAGTAGATCGCAACCATATGGTACATAAATCCTATTTTCTGTTGATTTCATTGGACAAAAGTGTAAACTGACTAAAATATGGTTGTCGGACTTGCACTGTATTTATTTTTACTACGTTTCTATTAGGTTGTATCTCTAATCGTTATCCAATATAAACTGAATGTAAGTTTAAATATTATGTCAGATTAATCACTTTTAGGAATAGTATGACCTGTGATAATAAAAAGGGAAAAATATTATTTTGATTTGAGGATATGCAGAACTTTTTCAAGATAAAATAAACTTACTAAATTCAAAAATAACAATTCTTTCTCTGTCAATCACTCTACCGAGGAGAGTAAATGCTTACTTTTTCATCAATAGGGTGGTACAGGTGGGTCTCCTCCATGGTGGTGGAATAGAATAAGTTGTGTGCTACCGTTAACACCGAAAGGACTTGATGGGAAAAAGGTTGAATTTCTCACCGACAAATTAAAATTTAAATTTTCCCAAGTTTACTGCTAAAATAAAATATACGCGTCTATTATGGAACGTACCACAATCATCCAGCAAATTTTCATATGAGTACATTAAATACATGGTATGCATTCTTCCTCTCGATTTATTCACGTAGCGAAGCCAATGTAAAGTAATTTAAGAGAATGTGAATCTGGATAAATTCAAAGTTAAAATGTTCTGAAAACTTTATATGTGCAATGTAAACTAGTCTGTATTATTCATTTATATTAGTTCTTTTATCTGATTGATTAAATTTCATTAAATTAAAATTGTTATTTGCTTGGCTTCATCATTGTCTTGATAATGGCACTGAATAACCTTGTTTTTATTTAAATTATTCTGAAGAAATAACAAGCATTCAATAACCAAACTAATTAATCTTTTTAATTGAGGAATAAAAAAATATGCATGAATATAATCTAAAAAATTTTTAAAATCTCCACATAGACATCGAAACACTCAGAGATATCTGAACAGGTTCCTTGAGCCCATTCTTGATTCGCACTGGATCCAACTTCGTCGTAGTCTTCGCAACAAACAACACAGTAGTACTTCTCCAGCAGATTTTCAATTAGTTTAGCTTTTGTCTTCTTTATTTTTCTTTTTATATTTACGATTGTCTTCTTTTTTTCATTTTTGTTTTCTAAACGTTCTTTTTATGGTAAATCAGTTAAAACTTAGCTTTTCTCACCTCAACATTTTCTTGCTTGTGCTGTTTTTTTTAGCAGAATCTGGTAATGGTGAAATATCAAAAATGATTTTCCTTACATTTGTTATATCAACCAACTGTAGACTTGACATATTATGGAGATTTTTATCTTATAAAGCTACTTTGTTGTGGTGTGAATCTTGCATAACATCCGACTGCAAAATAGGCGTTGATTGAATAGCGTGAGGTGTAGCACTGTCAACATCTGAAACTTGTACATTTTGGGCAATTGCAGACCGTTGAATAGACGTGTTATCATATCGTCATTAGCTACGATATTAGTTGCTTCCGGTTACAAATGGTACTTAAATATTTCATTGGAACCTTTTATAATAATAGTAATTACCTAAAAATGTCTTAACAAAATTACATATGGCTATTGATCATAATATTCTGCTTTATATTGATTTTTTTCCCGACAGTGCGCGAGTTCATAAAGCAGACAAAGTTTAATCTATCCTCTTTGTATGTGAATGCTCTGAGCTGCACCACCCTCCGTATAATCCCTATTTGGCACCGTCTGACTTCATTTTAGGTATAACTATAAAAATACCCTCAGATTAGGTCATTCTGCGGTAGACGGCGATTAAAAGGAAATATAAATGCTTATTTGATCGAGAGGAATCTTTTTTGATGAAATCAAAATCGTAAATTTTTTTTTATATCATTCATAGAGAAAAAACTTCTCCATTGCCCTTCGTATGCTAAAACTAAACCAATTCTAATTCGTCATTTTCAAGTAAAAACAACATCCAGTGGCTAAATTGAGAACAAAGATATTAGAATGCTTACAGCATGAATGTTATTTCACATGACAGTTAATTTCTCCATAGCGACCCAAACAGGCAAGATCGGCGGAGAAACTGATTAATATAATATAAAAGCAAATATCAATATTTGACTGTGGAAAATTAGTCACTGTTCTCATATCTGTTTCTAATACATGTTAGGGTGGTTCTTAAAACGTTACAAGATAAATTCGAATATTAGTTAGTATAATATTATACTTGTATTCGTAGGAAGATATAATAAATCAGAATTACTTATAATCTAATAAATTTATTTTTAAATAAGTTATTAATAACCCTGGCTGGTTATATCACACAATCCGTCAATCAGTCAATCAAATATTTGTGCCCTTAATAACGACACTGCCTTGTTCATCATACCTAATTACGTTTGTTTGAAGTTTGTAGATAATGCTGATGATTTACTAAAGGGTGGTTGTCGGACTTGCATTGTCTTTATCTTTATTTATTTTTACGACGTTTCGAATGGGTTGTATCTCTAATCGTTATTAAGTGTAAACTGAAGTTTTAATAATTTCGTTTGAACGGTTCACCATGACATCTAGGAATGGCAATTGGTCATTTACCTCCTTTTCCGTGGTAAACTTAATTGTAAGTCGAATGGTATTTAGATGTTTCAAGAAATCATTAAGTTCTTGATCATTGCCCTTCCAAACGATGAAGGTATAATATTATCTCAACCAGACTTTCGGTTTTACTGTTGCCGTTTCAGTGGCATGAGTTTCGAACCATTCCATATATATATATATATATATATATATATATATATATATATATATATATATATATATATATATATTTATTATATTTATGTAAATTTCTGTTTGTGCTGACAAATAACGCATTAACAACTTGGGTGTTACATTTTGCTCTCAAATAAACAACGCATTCACAGTATAACAGTTTAAATAATAAAATGTGATAAAAGAACCATTTGTGCAAATACGTAAACAGTTACTGACCTCCCGGCATTAAACTATAAAATTTTATTATTATTTATGATTACAAACAAGGGTTTTTATACTCAGTGTTTTAAAAATACTTCATATTAAGTAAATTCTTTTTTATTTCTATAAACTAGACTTTTTTAATTCGAGAATTTCGTTTTAATTATTGCTTTCAAAGATGTTCTAATAACTGAAATTTTTATTAAAAAAGATTTTTGGAACGGTGTTACATTGTTTTGAATTTCTAGAAAGCACCTAGTTATGGCAGTCACGGGGTTATATGAGGAGTTTCTAATTGATTTAGGTTTCGATTACTTTATAATATCAAAGTAAATGTTTTTCAAAGGTTTTTGGCCTTTTCAAAGATCCTAAAGCATAGTGTTTGGGTGCTAAAAAGCCTAAAGCCCAAATGTGTAATGTTTTAGTATCATTTCCAATGAATTATTGATGGGATTTTTCCAAAGAATTTCTTTTACCATTACTTATGTAAAATATATATAACATATTAAATATAAGGTATACTCAAGTACTATTTATTAGTGTTATTAGTACCTTTGGATTCTAAGAATAATTTTTATTATTTTTATTCACGCATAACTGTTTTTGCCCATGGTATTTTCGTATAATTTTTGTTGACCGTTATTTATAACTACTTAGCATGTATTATTATCACACAAGTAAAATTTACTGCACGAATGACTGGAGAGAGTGAAGAACTCATCGATGGGTTACCATGGAAAAAGAAGTAAATCAATTGCCCTTCCTAGATGTCATGATGAACCATTCAAATGAAACTTCAGTATACAGAAAACCAACATATAGACAATATCTTAATCATAGTTCTAATCATTATGTTGTGACAAAACGGGGAATTATACGCAACCTCTATAATCGCTCTATATCTATATGCAATAATGCCGATGCACGGGAAAAAGAGGTGGCAAATATTAAATCCTATTTACAATAGCATGATTATCCTTTAAAACTAATTGAAGATATCATAAATAACTTTAGAACAACGACCACTGGACAGCAAAAAATACATACCTTCTTCACAATGAGAGAAAATGAGACGAATTTCCAGTAGTTATAATATAAAACCAGCCTTTAAATCAGGAAATACACTTAGAGCTCATTAAAAAAAAAAACAAAAGCAAAAACTACCAATAAGAAAGAATGAGTTTACAAAGTTCTATGTGAGAGTGGTGAAATATATATTAGAGAAACCAAACTACCACTAAAAGTTAGTATTAAAGAACATCAAACTCACACACAAAAAGTGGAAACGTTGAGATCAGGTATTGCCAAACACGCCTGGGATAAACAACACCATATAAAATGGTTTAAGGCTGCGGCAATAAATATGGAACCCAACATGAAAAAAAAAATTATAGAAGCAGCTTACATTAAAAATAATAATGGAATCTTCAGTAAACCCAGTGTTGAGATACCTAATCTTTGGCAACCACTACTTCGTAACATCAAATCATTGAGGTGTGTATAGTGAAGCGAAACTTTGAACGTCAGTGGATACAGTCCTTATATAAGCTCGTAGCCTTAAGACAAAACATTCAGTTTATACTTGATACAACCTAATCGAGACGTCGTAAAAATAAATAAAATAAAGACAATGCAAGTCCGAGAGCCACATCTTAGTCAAAGTAATTGTTGTTTTAAAAGAGTATATGGTGTTCCTTTTTTACTCGTTCAATCGTAATTATTCAACAATCTATCCTTAATAAATATTAAAACATTATTTTTTATACAATTGACACATTTTTTTTTGTTTTTTTCCATTATTTAATTTGAAAATTTAAAAAAAAAATAACTGTCTAGCAAAATACGTATTCTAATAACACTAGCTAGCAAAAAATTTATTTTTTTAACTAAGAAAGAGCTTCACACAAACCTCATGGAAAAGTGATTAAACCGAATTGGCTCAAGCTTTGGGATTAAATAGTAAATACGGTGCTTTCAAAAATCAAATTTCTCCAGAAGTAACAGAAATGATAAAAAATTATTTATCTACCTTCTCGGCATATTTATGAAATCCCAAAATCACGACAGTTACATAATAAAACTATTCAGAATCTGGGCTGTGGATTGTGAGTGGGTCATTAAGGATTTTCTTGCCTCTCTGCAGCACCTTGTTCTATAAGATCTTATGCTCGTTACCCTGATTGATCTGAGATATTTTAACTTTTCACGAAGTCTATTATTGTTCTCTTCTCCAATGCAAAGTTCATTTGTAACATTTTTTTTATAATTAAGGAATTTTTAAACCTTATATATTATACTTTTCTATTACTTACAAATTAACTATTTTGTATAAACATACCTAATCATATTATAGAACGAGGCTTCCCACAATACTAAAGTTCCTAAAATTATTTGTCCCTTTGCCGTCGTAAAGAGAACAGTTAACTTTTTAGTTGCACCTGAAAGTCATAAAGATTCTCAATTTAGTAACATAATCTGATTGCTCCGTTGTATTTTATTTGTAATTCCTTGGTGAAACTTTCTTTATATACAAATTTTCTTCATTTTTTTTTTTGGAAAAAATAAATTTAGATGAACTAATGCATTTAAATACTCTTTACAAATTTTAGAGGGGGGATATTAAATTTTTACGAGAAGAAAGCCGTATTAAGAAATTCATCCCCTTAAAATGAATTTTCGACAATAAGGAAAGCACGTGTCTCTTATTTTCCCGCCCTCCACAATATACTTTCATCAAAATCCTTCTTTGTAAGTAGAGTTTGAACTTATTGTTGAGGAATTGCGTTCCATTTATATTCTATAGCTAACAAAAGATCCTCTATTGTATTTGAAACTGGAATTATTGGTCTTATTTGATGTTTTAGTTGATCACAAATATGCTTTATTGGATCTAAGTCTTGGCTATCGTCCATTTCTTATTCCATATAGATGTCCTATGATAAAACAACTTTTTTTCAATATATAATTTAATATTCGCCCAATCTCTTCCACGAGTTCAGTGCGTCTTCTCAACTGTTCGATAGTCTATTTGGTTCAAATTAAATTTTAATCTATTCCATAAACAAATTTTTTTCGAGTTCTACTAAATAACGAGTTTTGTAATTTCGGAGAAGATTTTGAAAGGCTTTGCCACGAACAGGCAAACATAACAATACAGAACCAGATGATAGAAAACGTCGAACACTATGCATACTTGGGTCATGACATCAGACTAGGAAAATCAAAGGATGCTGAAATAAAAAGAAGAACGCAGCTGACATCGGCCGCTTTCGGTAAACTTGCATACATCCTGAAAAATAATTCAATTCCCATAAATCTAAAAAGAAAAGTATACGACACATGCATATTACCGGTGTGTACGTATGGATTAGAGACCAGGTTCCTCACCAAAAAGTCCGCTAAAAAATTAGAAACAGTCCAAAGAGCGATGGAAAGAAACATGCATGGAATATCATTAAGAGACAGGATTAGAAACACCGAGATAAGACGCAGAACGAAAGTCAAAGACATCGTGAAGGAGGTTGCAAAGATGAAGTGGTGATGGGCTGGTCACATAGCCCGATATGAGAACAACAGATGGACACGAAGAATCCTGGAATGGAGACCGAGGGAGACAATAAGAAGCACGGGAAGACCTCAAAAAAGATGGGTAGACGACATAAGGACAGTGGCGGGCAAACAGTGGATGAGATTGGCGAAGAATAGAGAAAGATGGAAACAATTGAGAGAGACCTACTTCCAAGAGTGGATGGACAGAGGTTGACAAAGAGAGAGAGAGAGGTTTTACTTTAAACCGACTTCTTGTAATGTTCGTCCGACTGTTTGTATTAAATTTCCTAGCTTATTTTTGAGATACATTAATGTCAATGTGCGATATTAAATATCAAAAAACTTTTGCGCCTTTGAGTGGGTCTTTGTATGAAATTTCAACTCCCTTAATACCTTTTCAAAACATTCGGTAATATAAATTAGCTTCTATAACGTCGTGCGACAGAAATATTTTTGTTTATATTCTTCGTAATATAGAAATACAATATGTACGATTTTAGCTTTATTAGAGTGCAAAGTAAAAAAAAAATATTAGCATTTATTCATTTAACCATAAATAAGTGAACTCATGCTAATTTCCAAATTACGTAATGATATTTTATGAAAAAAGGTCCAAAAGCACGAGCTAATAATGTAAATTAAATTTGAATATTTTTAAGCAAGTTAACAGATATATTCGCTCACTAGATAAACATGAGCACGAGAGTTAACGGCAATTTTGCTTATGAATGTATGTACATAATATCCCAAAATTGATGTCCCGAATTTTGCTAATGGCTTCTTGAAATCGAGAAATATACTGTTTTAATAAAATCTTATTTTTTTTTCAGCCTGTTCTGTGTCAGTTGGAGCCTGGACACTCGTAGCTATTTCAGTGGAACGGTATTACGCTATTTGTCATCCGTTGCGGTCGCTTACATGGCAGACAGTCAGTCATGCCTACAAAACCATTATTGCAATATGGATTGGAAGTTTCATCTGCATGATGCCCATTGCAATTCTAAGCGAGCTTAAACCAACAAAACGCGGTAAGAACATTACAATACCATTAATTTTTTTTTCGTTTTTTATTTTATGAAACTTCAAAATACAGTACTAACAAAAAGTTTACACTATATGCGGCCCTCCATAATATCTGAAGAATTTTTTAAACAATATTTCTTAACATTTTTTAAAGATCCATTGAGACAATCAAAATTTTAGTGTACATAATATTGTTAGGAACGACTAAGAGAAACTTATTGATATACCCTCGTGTACAAATATTCCAATGCGATGGTCCATCTATATTATAATGTGCGGAAAGGAATATTATATCGATGAGTCATATTTCTAAATAGTTTTAAAGATTTATGCTAGTTATTCTTGTTATTTCTAAGAAGTTCTTTAGATATATAAATAGGGAGAGGATATTAATTTTAAGTTAGTTGTATAATTGTATTTAAATAGTGAAGATATTAAGAAGTAGTAATTAGATGGTTGTGGTTTAGCTATGTTTAGAAGTAGTTAATATAATATCAGGAATATTAGGGAAAAGTGTTGTATTTTTTTCTGGGGACTCAGTGAGCGATTTTAAATAGACAAAATCTTAACAATATCATATTAATGAGACACTATAATTAGATATTCCATTTTTCTCCCAAAAAAATAGGATTTGGCTATGGTAAATTTTGGCATGGATCTTTATTTTAACATTTTAAATTAAACCTCAAAAGTCATCATCGACAGAATTCCCGAGAGATCAGCTTTCTAGGATTATGAATTTTTAGAGAAAATTGTAACTTTTGAAGTTCTTAACAAAAACGGTCCCAAAACATATAATAAAATTGTGATGTCTAAAGGGAAAAGCCACCTCTTTTCAAACGAGTACGAGCTCTAGGCATTTTTTCATTTATGGGTACTTCCAGTAGACTTACCCATATAGCATTAAATCTTCCTCACGTCGCATGAAAGCTTTGCGATACAAGTTTCTTTATTTCTTTATGTATCGACGGACAACACTGTCTATTTTACAATAATTAATTACAAAGCTAGAGTGAAACATAACAATGTGATATCAATAATAGTATAACAAAAGAGTGTTTACAAAGAAAAAAAAAGAAAAGTGTACGCCTGTCAATCTGTAACAGTAAAAACATAAAACATCAATCGACAATCAGTTCCAACAGCCTTCGATTAAAATGATTCAAGGACGTACCAAAGAAATTCAAGTCATCCAGCCACCCCTGGTATAAAAGAATGGCTTGCATAATTTATTCTGTGAAAAGGCTGGTGAAATATATGTACGAGTACTCCTGGGAGGAACCCTCAAACCTACATTCCACAACAGGCGCAGGAAATCGGTGATACTATTTATAATTTTAAAGAGAAGTTGCAAGTCTCTACCCTTTCTTCTATTAGGAAGAGGAAGCAAATTCAACTCGGAGCACAAAGCAACATAATCAAGATCAGCACCCCCATTGAATTTCATGTTAATATATCTGAGAAATGTAATTCATAGTGGAGGTTCCAAATACAAGAAGTATATTCAAGGTGTATTCGAATCAACGAACAATAGAGTATTTTAAGGGACTTCACAGTAGAAAGCTCCTTAGCTTGACGTTTAATAAAACCTAACACCCTAAAGGACTTACTAACAATGTCAGTGATGTGAGGAACGAATGAAAAAGTGGAATCAAAAAGGACTCCCAGGTCCCACATAGAATCAACGGAAATCAGCGGCCTACCCTTCAAGTGATTTAGAATTTACACTTAGGAATATTCAAACTCATCCCATTCACTTTGTACGAGGAAACAAATCTATCAAGGTCCCCCTGTAGCTCCAAGCAGTAACTGTACCTGTTGATGACCTTATACACCTTCATATCATCTGCAAGGAGTAAGAACTTGCTTGATCTGAAGCAGGTTGATACATCATTAATGAATAAATTGAACAATAATGGACCAATATGGGGACCCTTGAGGGACCTTTGAAAACACTGATATCTCAAAACATACAAAATCATTCACCCGCACTACCTGACGAAGATCACTCAGATATGTCTCAATCCAACCAAAGAGTGGACAAGAGATACCCAGCCCCCGAAGCTTATCCAGCAGAATCCCATAAGGCACCCTATCAAAGGCCTTCGAGAAGTTAATATGCACCGAGGGAACCTCAGATCTGCTCTCCAAGGCCCCAGACAAAAACCAAACTGCTTTTTAATGGTGGTAGACTTAAAAGTAGAAATGAGAAAGGTATTAGCCAACTTTTCGAAGATTTTAGGAGTAGTATTAATTATGCTGATAGGTCTATAGTTTTGAATGGCATCCCTACTGCCGGTCTTGTGAATAGGAACCACAAAACTCGTTTTCCAAAATTGAGGAAAAATACCCCGCCGAAGGGATTTATTGAAAATGTGATAAAGTGGGCGAGCCAGAACGAACTAGCAGTTTTTCAGTAGGATTTGATGAACGCCATCAGGACCAGGACCCTCATAGGGGTCATTTATATCAGCTGAGACAGCTACCGGGCACTTCACTGTTACATCAGTGTAAACTTTGCTGAAACATTTAGCAAAAAGTTCAGCAACCCCAGAACTTATGACCGCTCTCTCGTCCTCCAAAAATAATTCAGACGGCATACCGTTCGAGTGAAGTTTGTCATTCACAAAGTTCCAGAATGGCTTCAGACTCCGGCCGATACCAGATTCCGTGTCATGAATATAATTATCATAACAAAGGCGGGACAGTCTCTTACATTCTGCACGTAAACCTGTAAACATTTCATAGTCGTTGCGAGAACCACTAGACATAAACTGTTTATGACATATTTTTTTATAGTGAACTGAACGAGCTCGTTAGAAAACCACCTAGGAAACTTTCTTGCAGAAACTCTCTTTACAGGTCCAAATGCCTCCATGGCAGAATATAATTAAGATATTATTGGCATGTTTAAAGTCGAAGTAAAAATTCTGTGCATGAGTGCTGGTGTCATGAAAACGAGAACACGGAGAGACAATATTAAAAGCAATTGGTGGATGATTGTCGTCCACGCGAACTAGCGGTGGAACAGAGTCCACAGTAAGCCTCACGTGACTGAAAACTAAATCTAAAATAACATTGTTAATATTAACTATAAAGTTGGACTGGAATAAGTTATGGAAGGCGCAAAAGTCAGACAACGAAGCAATAACTTCCCCAGTCTGAGGGGAGACGTAAGTATCATCCCGAGGTTCGGCCACTGCATGTAAGTTTCCTAAGTAACCTTTTGTGAACTTTCCAGGAAGCTTTTGAACGCATATTTTAAAGGATCCTAGGTAATCTTTCATCAAAAATTCTGAGAATTATAAAAAATGTTACATGGAAGATTAACGTGAAACTAACTGTGAAAGTTTCGTGAAACCTTCCTGCAAGTTTCTGGAAAATAACGTGCAGTTAGGATATTGTAATTTACCAAGTAAGCAAAGTGGGTACCTTAGCGTAACTTTTCAATAAGATTTCAAAAAAAAACTAGTTATTTCAAATTGATATTTTCAAGAAAGCTTTCTGTAATCATCCAACAACCTTCTTGAAAACTTGAAAACGGGTAATTTGATGCAAACTTGAATGGGAAATTCCGTTAAGAATTTGTGAAATCATCATATAGGTCTCTTATATATTTTCCTTAAAGGTTTAATGAAAACTTTATGAAAGCTAAGACATGTTTTGATATTTTCGGATAGTTTCGTGAAACCTTCTTGCAACTTTCTGAAAGAAGCAATCTTCTTAAAAAAGAATATGTAATCTAACAATAAACTAACTGAAAAGCTTACGGTAACTCGCCAGCTAGATTTCAAAAAAGTTTCTGTTATTCTAAAGTGATACTTCCAAGCAAACTTTCTGTAATCGTGCAGTAATCTTCTTAAAATCCTAGTGTGTAATTTTCTACAAACTGGAATGTAAGCTTCTATTAAGAATTCATGAAAGCAACGTCGAAGTCTATTGTATATTTTCCTTATTATAAACCTTCTTGCAAATTTCTGGAAGATAATATACAATCTTTAAAGAAAAAAAATTGCAATCCATAAAATGAGCAAACTTTGTACTAAGATTTCAAGGAAAATTTCTTTCATTCCAAATCGATTCTTTCAAAGAAACGTTCTGTAATCATTCTATAACTTTTTTAGAATACTGTCGGATACTTTGCTGCAAACTCGAATAAAAATTACCATTAAGAACTCGTGAAATTATTATGTAAGCCTTTTATATAGTATATCTTTCTTGAAAGTGTTATTGTCACAGACATTAGGTAATTACTGGAAGCTTCTATGAAAGCTTTCACAGCTTTTTGTAAGGTTTTAAAACTTTTTCGAAGTCTTGCTGAAATGAAAGCCTACTGCAATCTTTCATGCTATGTAGGTAATATATAATTAACATTATATTTGTGCTACTGTTAATATTTATAATTAACATTCTTCGACATCTGAGAAATGACTATTGAAAATGATTCTTTAAATTACTAGAATCACATTTCTGCTGCTAAAAAACCAGTATTTTCAATTAATAAAAATAAAATTAAGAGAGTTAATTGAAATTAATTAAATAGGCTACGATACCTTCAGCAAATACTAAATACGCCATTATTTTAAGAGAATAACAAAACCTAAAAGGAGATATTAATAATTTAACAATAAATAAAGACGAGATAATTACGAAAGAAGACGTAGAGAAGGTAATAAAAACCATTAAAAACCAGAAAATGATCCACCCACGCAAAAGATTTTAACATAACAAAAGATCACAGACTCCTGGGAAATAAGCACAATAATTATAATGCTTATAAAAGAGACAAAAATAAAGATCCTTGCAATATAAGTTTAATGTATTTTTCAAAACGGCTGACGACATTAATAAAAATATTTACTTTTTACCTGAATTCGGTATAGAATAGTTGAAAATATTGAAACAAAACGTAAACTTTTAAAACCCTTTCTCATTTAATTCTAAAATACTCTTCACCCCACATATGTACTTTAAAATTTTAGAATCGGAAAATTAAGATTGTTGAAGAAAATTGATGTTGTCTCTGTACAACAGGGAATGATATATATTTTTTGACTTCCGTTTATAATGTTGTATTTTTCACTAATTTTTTATAATGTATTTCTAGCCATTTTAAACGTCTTGCGACTTCTTTCAAGATTCATTCATTTCTCTTTCATATTATTAGGAGCACAGAAATTCACTATAAATGCAAGAGCTAGTGGAGTAGAGGGCAAGCCATCCATTCCGTGTAAATGTTGAATAAACTCAAACACACTTACACACCCGCGATTTATTGAACACAATAGGGTCAAAAGCTGATCAGAATGATTCCCTTAAATCCTGATATCTAAATTCCCCACCAGAGTCGGAGATGAGACTGCTAATTAAATTTATGTCACTCTGCTAGAATGCTACTAAAGATTGTTGTCATAATTTGTGAAGGAAATAATAATATAATGTTAAAAATAAACAAAAAATATATCGTCGAGGTTCCACTTCTTTCTCGTGTTTTAATTCAAAAACAGGATTAATTCTTACTACAACTCGTTTTACCTGTTGCCATATTAATTTAATGAGATTTCCAAATAATTATGGTGGGAAAGAAGGTCCAATTATACCACTTTTTTTAACCATTGCAATAAAAAAGTGTTTTAAATTTTGGCTTATTCTCTCTTGCTCTGCTCAAAAGGTTTTTTTTAAAGATCATTTTTAAGCTCATTTTCATTCAACCAGTCTCTTATATCTCTTCTGCGCCCCAGGTATGAAAGTAATTTCACTGTTAGTCTAGAATGATAATCCCATAATAATGACATAATTTTCAGAAACTGATTAAATCATTTCATGAAGTTGTAAAGGTGCTTTCGGTCATGAGGTTTACGGATGGCTTATTGCTAAGACAGAGGAGCATCTGTGGGTGGATATCTGTCCCCAGCGGTCAAACGTTCAGCGATCATATCATAAAGATATCCCATAACTACACAAAATATTCATGGTCTAGGTATCTCTATCTGCGCTGCTAACTCTCCTCTAAACTATTCGACTGATTGACTGTTCGAGGTGGTCAAACTATCCACCGTTTATGAGTTTCGGGCGCCACTCCATTAACATGGTAGAGGGCTTATACCAGACAGCTTATTACAGTAGAGAAACGACAAGCCAGGGGTAATTAGAATGTATTAGTGAGTGGTTGTCGGCTGCCAGTTATATTTCCTGAAATGTAAACAATTAGGAACTAAGTAGTGAAGCAAACGATTCTAAAACATTCTGTAGTCTGTATTCAATACTTTACAATATGGCCTGAAACTAACTTAACAACGTAAGATAGAAATCAATAGATTATAAAATTAACGCTATGGAGGGCAAGAGAACGGTTATATGGTGATATTTATGACGGTTGTTATATTTTGGCGGTAAACCTGCGTCGGTCAGCGGTAGGCGGTAACCCTGGCCGTGATAACCAACGACGGTTGTTATGCACTTTTACTAGTGGTACTGATGAGCACCTGTTGGTAAACACGTTCCTGGTCATTACGGAACTAAATGAATCTGACGGAATTTAATCCGTGTATGTGTATATATATATATATATATATATATATATATATATATATATATATATATATATATATATAGATGACGGTAAGATATAAGGGAAGAGTGGCGGTAGGGTGGAGTGACGTTGTTCGTTCTTATTGGGTCCTCAACAATCTTGGCCAATAATGTTAAGATATTAGGAAAAGAACTAACAATGCCCATCCTTTAAGGGTCTTCGATAGTGTCAGTAGGATGAAGCAACACTGGCCGTTCTTATTGGGTCCTCGACAGGACTGGCCTTTAGCAGTAGAATAGGAAAGCAGTAAGATGATGAAAGACTATATACATACCACCCTTACCTTACCTGTAATACTAGACTATGAAGGCGCGTACCGGCATATGCCCCGGGAAGTTTATTTAGACTATGTAGCTGGGTGGAGACCGTGTATTATCCCCTGAATTGATGATGCAGGAAGCCTTAAATAGTTTTTCAATCGTTGGTCGGTCATTCTCGCTCTTTGACTTAGTAAGGTTGTTACTTAAAAGCTAATTTATTGAATGCTAAAGGGAAATCCCTGGAATCAGGTGTACGACAGGACATGTAGTTGATCTTAATAAATGACTTACTAAGATGCTTCTTTCCTTGAAAAGCAAAGAACTACTAATCATGTTAAATTTACTGGCAGGATATTGTCACTTACGAAGCCGGTTTTTATAAGATCGGTATCATAGATAACCGGTGGTACTGAAACAAGGACAAAATTGTCGTTCAGATTCTCCAAGAGTACTCAGCAACCAATATATTGAGATAGAGACATTTTAGAAATAGATCGTGCAATATCAGTTCACAAAGATGCTTGGATTTCGTAAGACAATCGATCTCAAAGAAGCTGCGGTTATCAAAAATCGAGTATCACCATTCTTTTTCACTCATTCGTTCAATCATGAGGGTATATAAAAGTAATAAAATTACCTGGACCTAATAGAAATTGCTTATTATGTAGAAAACCCAAATATTTTCGAGTACATCCTGCATATCTAATAAAAAAAATTTTTTATCCCATTACAGACCAAAACAACAGAACAAATAACCAGAAATGATAACATTGACAATATAATGGAATTTTTGTTATGACCATGAAATAAGTGATACTAATTTACAAAATGAACCATAAAGCATTTATTTTGCTATACAGTCCTATTAGCTTAGATTTATTGTGTATATTAACAATAGGATATTATATATTATTATGATGGTTTCGAAAAACACAGATCTTGATTCCATTATGTAAGAGATTCTATTGCTTTCAACAAATTTAAGTTTCTCGTTAACTAACAAATCTAAACAAGTATTAACTTAAAAACTAGTGCTAAACCATTTATGATTTATCATTTCATTAATAAGTACTAATGGTCTTTTTCTGATTATTACTTATGAGAACATGAGAACCGCTTATTAAATGGTAAAAAATAATGTTTGAAATATAAGTAAAATAATTTATAAGTTTTCAAAAGTATGAAAAGCTAATAGAAACTTTGTTTCTCTAAATAGTGTTATTCTTCTAACTCGCAATCTATCCTAATGAATTTCAAGTTTTTAAATTATTATGAAACTCGTTTCTAAAAAGATTTCTTGTTTGTTCCAGGCAATCACAAATGCAGGGAAAACTGGCCATCTGTTGATTTTGAAAAGGCTTTTAATCTTTTCCTAGATCTCATTTTAATGGTATTTCCGTTAATGGTGTTGGCCGTTACATATTCTCTTATCATTAGGACATTGTGGAAGGGCATTAAGACTGAACGAGCATTTAGAACACACGGTAGGTCACTTAAACAGTAAATATTTCATTCTAACACTGCAGGATGATAATGAAAATTAATTAGAGAGAGTTTATTTCTGCGTCATTAGCTTTACTGTTCCTTTGCAGGCAGCTACTATGCTTTTAATTCACTATAAAGTTAAGTAAAAACACTCTCTAAGTAGAAAGAAAATTAAAGTGGTACAACCAGTATTTTTTCTATATATTTTTATTAATATTTTTAAAACATAAGCCTTATTTAAAGACATTTTCTTCAATAATTAATTTTAAAATTGCATTTTCCAAAATTTATCATTTAATGATTCTAAAAATTTTGTACTATTCTGCCAGAGTAGAAGTAAAATAACCAATAAGCTAACTCTTAACTTTTAACTTCTTAGCAGCCATACGTTTTAGTGGCTTGAAAAATATTTAACCCCAATTCTATTCCGAAAATAATTCAGTGCTGTGAAGGTAGGTGCAGAGTCGCTTAGGATTTTAAAGTGAAAATGAAAAAAGATACAGTTTTTGCATATTCCTTAAATTGTACTTTAATGATATTATATATGAAACTAGGATTATTATTTAATTATTGGATACTACACCAAAATGAGCAACTATTACAGAACACATGAATTCTGAAGTGTAAGTTGCAAATATATAAACGAAATTTGTCGATTGATTTGGGGAGCTCTTACACCCTGCCTATTCACTTGTTTGTTTGTCCTCTGGATATCAGCCTTCTATATTGATCGATCCCTGAAGGCATCTACAGTAGTTAAATTCCGTACTCAAAGACGATGTGTGTGATCGTCTCGTCATCTTCCTCACATAGTCTACATATTGGTTGAAGATGCCCATTGGATGCAGATGTTTTCTTGGGCTGCAGTGGCTAGTTATTAGTGCTGTCAATAGCCGAATCTGTTGTCTGCTTAAAGACAGGATTTCGCGCCTTAGTTTGCCAGATTGATTTATACACCAGGATAACCACTCTTGAATGTCAACTTTAGTGATTCCAAATTCTAGTACTGATCCAATAAATGTGGTAGAAGACCCTTTTCTTGCAAATTGATCAGATTATTCATTACCTGGAATGCCCTCTTGGCTTGGCACCCACGCAAAAGTGTTTTGCCTGGACCATAAGATTTTAGAGGCAGCCCCAGACATGTTATTTGATAAGGTACTTTCAGTGCTGCTTGAGTGTCGGAGAAAGTGAGAACGATCCTGGTCCTGTAAGTCTTCTTCAGATTGTCTCGAGGATATGTATCAATAGCTTTTATTTCTGCTTGGAATATCGTGATATGTTATCCTAGTTCCTCATTTATGTTGTCTGTGTGTGCTTCCGTATATTCCAGCACCTATGCCATGGTCAGTTTTGGACCCATCCGTATACCAAACGAGGCTTCCTTGTTGGCTCACAGATCGGTCAGAAGCCACATTCCAGGCAATCTAAATAATACAGAGCCTATTAAAATTATAGCATCTCAATATGGTGTCACTGATCATTTCCAATAATAAGTTCGTCACCTTATCTTCGATGCTAGTGTGTCCGAAGACAGGTCAAAACTATCAGAACTTGTTTAGTTCCAGCCTGTTTGCCACCATCTTCTCCTTGGTCCTGATTATTATGGGAGTGCAAGAAGAAGGGGGGGGGGGTAGTAAAGTTACCGCAGCTAATGTTTCATCTCATGGCACCCGTTATTCACAGGCAGATCAGTCTCGGAAGTTAGGTGCGCTTCACTCTCTGAGTAATTTTTGACTACCATACAACCGAGCCATAGGTTATCATGGGTCTTACCACCGCAGTATACAGCCACTGTGTAGTTTTAATCCCCACGTTTTGCCCAGGGCTCTTCTTGCTACCATGATGGACATTTTATCTTAGAGGTAACTTTCTACAAGTGTGAGTTCCAGGTAAGTTTTGAATTTAGGATTACACCCAGGAGCCTAATTTCCTAGCTCATCTGGAGTTGTGTATTGAAGAGACTTAGTAATACTAATTAGCCCAAAATTAGCATAAACTCCGATATTATTTTGTCATGTTTCCCCACGACAAATATGACTAGGTATAATAACATTGGGCGTTGAGGATTCTTGATCAAGGCTGTGATCTGCTATAACCAAAATGTCACTTGTTACATGTGTGATAGACATTTACATATTTTATACCGATTCTTTTGTTTAAACTGCGGGATGCAGGATTAACCTTCCGCCACAGGTATATCCATTCACTTTTACTACACAAAGAAAATATTTGTGGGGCTTCGAGCACGTAGCGACGCACAGACTTTCCCCTAAGTACTTTAGGACTTACCCAGCAACCAACGTTCTCCCTTACACAGTACATTCAACCCGGACAACTATGAGAGCATCGTTTAGCGTGTTTCAAAGCCAAACAAGTAAATAAATAAGTAGATAAGTTTTTGTCCGTGTAATTTAAAATAAAATAGTGGTGGGATCGTTTGGTGCGGCACGTGGCTTTGGCTGCTAAAATAAGCGGTAGGCTTGCTTGCCAGTACCGAAAAATGCGACCCCTATCCTTTGGGCAGCGCGTTTCGTGTACTCGATTTTACATATTTCTGTTTTAATTCACCGTCGCGCCACCATATGACGGTTCTTTTACAAACTTTGTTAATCTGTGTGGTTCTTGTATTATCAAGTGGACCATCGAGATGTCGCCTTTGTCGTCTTTTTTGCTGTTTTTTAATTTTAAATTCAGCTTTATACGATGCAAAAGCGAGATGATGGTTTGTACCGAATGCGGTGGCCTGACGAGTCCCATATTAGGACGAAACAGTGCTGTCGCCATCTGTCGGACCCGGAGTTTTTCCATATTTTGGAGTGCTCCGCACTTTTTAACACGAGAATCATATAGATTGACAAATTTTCACGTCCGCTTCGCCAATATAGTATTCTATTTTATTTTAAATTACACGGACAAAAACTTATCTACTTATATATATATATATATATATATATATATATATATATATATATATATATATATATATATATATATATATGTATATATATATATATATATATATATATATATATATATATATATATATATATATACATTTTTCTTAAATTAGGCTTTCCTAAATTACCCAAAAAATTCTTAATAGAGCGGAGATTTGTGGAGTTATTTTTCTTGTTACGAAATTGATAGCCTCCTGTACTAAGTAGTTAAGAACATTTTGTGTTCGCCTTATCAGATCAAAATACATGATTGCCTCAAATATAATGAATTAGACTTTCATTTAAACATTATTTATAGTATTTAGTAGCATTATTAAAGTTCATCGGATATAATTGCTGTCGGAACTGTGATCGCCTTCGACCGAATACTCGGACGTGGTTTGATGATTAGAACTTCGATATCTGATTTGATCGTATATAATATGTTGTAGATGTCTTGTAGTTTGGCGCAATTGGTTCTGGAAAACCCAAGGTCGTTTTTGATTGGAATATGTTTGGGAGAATTGGGATTGTTTATCAAGTTCGATAAGATTTTCCTCAATTTGGGATGTGGCGTATTGCGCCGTTTCCGACAAAATTGCGAAGTCGTCGAAGAATGTTTGAGTATGATTTGATTGTCTTGGTTGACGATTAAAATTTGATGATGATAGATGTTGATTAAATGATTGCTGAGAGATCATAAAATGTTGTGGGTGTTGAAAGGAAGGGCACAGCGCAAGCGGTGCCGGAGAGGACCCACCGTAACCTCCCGACCCAGGGAAAACCGAGACCTCTTCACCTTCCTTGCTGTTTCGGATTGTGTTTGAAAATGTTTGAGCCATTTGCTTTTAAATTTTGAAGAATAAAAAATTTATTTTATTTGCAAAAATTTAAAAACTGGAGCAATTTTCAAAGTACGCGTCTGGAAGGTGAACTGGAATGTTCAGCGTATTAATGAAAGTTTGAGTGTGTGTGTGTGTTGAAACGAATGTGAAATTCAAGGTTTAGTGTATGAAGAAAAGTTTTTTGTTCGAAACGTCAAACCAAAAAAAAATTACGTCAGTCAGTAAAAAAAATTAAAATTTTTTTCGCAAATTTTTACCGATGAAATTTCCGTAAATTTTTTCGCTGGTTTTTGCTGTTTTCGATCGCGTAAATTGATTTGGGGAATTTTTGTTATTTAAATCGCGTTTTAAATTTTGAAAAAAGTTTGTGCGTGACTTTTCCTTAGAAAACGAGTTTTCTAAGTTATTTCGGATCGATTGTTATTGTTTCTTGGGCTTAATTAAAAGTCCCTTGATTTTTTATTAAAGGAATGAGTTTGAAAAACTCTATTATTGAGTAGCTATGCGCTCTTTATGACGGTGATCCAATATCGCAGGTATACGATGCCGAATATCGCCCGTCTTTCGAACTGTAGTGATTGGGGGCTCTGCAGTTAAGAAACTTACCGAGGAGTACGTAGCACTTTGTTTATACAGAGGAATCCATAAAACACCGTATTTAATGTGGAAGTTCTTGCTTTCTCTTTAAGGTCTTCAGATCTCCTAGCTTTTGGCTATCTTTGGTTAGACCGTTACTCAACGCCTAGGAGATCCCGAAATAATGTTTTAAGCTGGTTTTATTGAGTCTTCTACGAAGTTCTGGACGTTCTAGATGCCATCAATAACCTCGTCGTGGTTATGGGGAAGATCTAGTCTTAAATCTGAAACAAAAAAGTTATTCCGATTCTGTCTAGTCCAAACGGGATTTTTCGTGCAAAATCGGATTACGTTATGAAAATAACGCAGGTTTTTTCCGAAAAATCGATGAATTTCGTGATTTTTTCGAATTTTCGTCGCTAACACGTGCATACCAAGAGACAATTGCTTCGGGCTGCTCTTGCACTGAAAGCAGCGCTTTTTATAGTTTCTGTGAACTTCGGTATTAAGAGTCAAACTTCGTCAAAAGTGATCATTCAGATTCTTTCTGATCTCTCTACGTATTTCCACTGCGGCTATATAAGAAAGTTCTTTCTTGAATTACAGAATTTCCACATGACCGATTTTCGAGATTTTTTCTGTAACCTGTAGATCTTTTTTCTTAGCATCTTTTTAGCAATATTGGAAATATATTTGTTTATTTGCATATTTACAATATTACCAAAAACATTACATGCGAATCAATGTTTTTCATACATCACTCCCCCTAGTTTTCTTCTGAACTTTTGACGCCGACTATACCCTCTCACACGAGCAAGTCGTATATGAACGAGAAATTTGCAACGCTGTGTGTGCAGTGTCAATAATATGGCAGATTTAATTAGTAAATCTGTTATAATGTTCACAGTATCTAACGCGTTAGATAACCTAGGAGTAATAACAATAGTGTTGAGTATTTTGAAAAGCGTTTTGTTAGTGCTGATAAGCAACGCTAAAATAAAGCATGCTACGTATTATTAATCCAGTCGAATTAGATATCGAGATGACTATAAAGGTAGCACTTGGATTTTTTGGATAAATTATTCCGGAATGACGCCAGGAATCTTCATTGACCTATGCGCCAATCTGATAAAGTAAGCTTGAAGCGTTGAAAATTACACTACGCAACAAATTTTATTTTATTTGTTATTTTTTGTATAAAAATTGCCTTTTTTGTTCATTTTTGGGCGCTGGACGCAAAAATTACAACGAAATTAAAAACTTAATTGCAATTCTCAAGAACATTTTTTTTTTATTTATTTTTTTTTTTTTGACAAAATAATAAAAAATACAAACTTTTACACTTGTAGAGATACTAAATATCCTGTTTTTTTGCTTTTCTTTTGCGAAGTGTTTCTGGAGCATCTCTGACAAGAGTCCAACAGTAGTCGACAAGCATGGAAGCATTCCACTTTCCCTGGTACTTTTCTCCATTGTTGATACATCCTGATGGAAGCGTTCGCCGTGCTCATCACTTACAGCTCTGCAGTTGTCAGGAAAACTCCAGATGTGAGTGTAGGAAATGGATCTTTAGAGATATATTGCAACCCATTTTTTGATATGATAACAGCATATTTTCAATAAGAGTAACGTAATTGTCAGCTTTTTTATTTCCGGAGAAATTAGTGATCTCGAGGCGAAAGTCATTCCAAGTATTTTTTTTAATATCTGATAGAGTGCTGTCAAAATGTTTGTTTTTCAGAAAATTTCGAATCTATGAACCATCAAAAATGTTTTCTTTAATTTTAGCTTCACTTAGCCTTGGAAATTTCTGAGGCAGGTACTGAAAAGCTGGTTCATTTATATTCAGCGTCTTAACAAAGTTTTTCATTAGGCCTAATTTCATATGAAGAGGTGGTGGTAACAAAATTTTTTTGTTGTTCTTTTCACTTGGCTCTAACGATTGCCGAACGCACCAATCTTTTCACTTGTAATGAAGGGCCTTTGCCCGACTGTCCCATTCACACAAAAAAAAACAACAAAACTTGCTGTAGACTAGCTGTAACCCAAGTAAAAGTGCAATCACCTTTAAGGCGCCACAGATCTGGCAATGGTGCTCATCGTATTTAATATTTGTCAATAGGTATTCCATATTGTCGTATGATTCTTTCATGTGAACTGGATATTCAACAGGAATAGATGGTAAAATATTTCTCATATGCGCTAATACTGTTTTTAATCTCAATGTTGAACTGTCTATAAACAATCTCCATTCCTCTGGCTTGTAAAGGGTGTTTTTATAGAGGTATAGAACTTTAAGTTGGCAACACTTTTTTAACTGGCGGCCATTTTGTCAGCTGTCAAGTGATTTATGTTTAGTTTGGTTTGGCATTTCAACATGAATAGACTGACGCCTGAACAACGCTTCCAAATTGTGCAAATTTATTTTGAAAATCATGGTTCTGTTCGAAATACGTATCGCGCACTACGTCCATTTTACGGTCAACATAATCATCCATCAGAGCAATTAATTCGATTAACTATGGAACGTTTTCGCACCACGTTTACTTTAAATGATAATACGCATCCACAGAGATGTCGTACAGTGCGTACAGAAAAAGTCATTGCTGCTGTAGAGCGTAGCGTAGAGGAAGACCCGAATCAGTCTATCCGCCATCGTGCACAGGAATTAGATATGTGTCCATTCACTTTATGGAAGATTTTGCACAAAGATCTTGGTTTGCTTGCTTACAAAATCCAACTCGTGCAAGAATTGAAGCCACACGATCACCTAGCAAGGCGTAGATTCGGTGAATGGGCCCAAAACAAGACTGCCGTTGATCCCGATTTTCATAAGCGAATTTTGTTTAGCGATGAAGCTCACTTTTGTTTAAATGGATAAGTCGATAAACAAAACTTCCGTATTTGGGGTGATGATAGTCCTCAAGTGTACGTTGAAACACCGTTACATCCAGGAAATCTGACTGTTTGGTGTGCTTTATGGGCTGGTGGAATCATTAGTCCGTACTTCTTTAAAAACTATGCTGGTCAGAACGTTACAGTCAAAGGTGACCGCTATAGAGCCATGATTACTGACTTTTTCGTTCATCAATTGAACAACCATGACGTGCACGAGCTGTGGTTTCAACAAGACGGCGCAACATGTCACACAACTCGTGCCACAATTGATTTATTGAAGGAAACGTTTGGTAACCGCATAGATTCACGTTTCGGATCCGTGAATTGGCCTCCAAGATCGTGCGACTTAACGCCGCTAGATTATTTTCTGTGGGGATATGTAAAGTCGCTAGTCTACGCCGATAAGTCCGAAACGATTGACCACTTGGAGGACAACATTCGTCGCGTTATTGCCGATATACGGCTACAAATGTTGGAAAAAGTCATCGAAAATTGGACCTCCAAATTAGACTACGTCGGAGCCAGCCATGGCGGTCATATGCCAGAAGTCATATTTAAATTATAATGCCAGAAGGTTATCTTTCAAATAAAGTAAATTTCATGTCAATTTAAAAAATTCATCTTTGTTTTATTCCATTTAAAAATTCTATACCTCTATAAAAAACACCCTTTAGTTTATATTTAAAGCCGCGAACAGACCGCTAATATTATTGAAGAAAATCAAGTTATTTTCCATATTGAAAAGTAATGCTAGGCCTTAATAGGGTTTACCAAAAACACATATTGAAACATTGTCTTCTAATAAGTTACATTGTTGCAATCTTGATCCAATTAACTCTACTTTACTTTTTGGAAGTTGTAAATCTCTCACAAGATCGTTTGATTCTGATTATGTTATTTCTTGCAGTTGGCAGTATAACGTGAGGGAGGATCTTTTGATGTTGATGGCATGTTTTCTTGAGAAATCATTGTATCGTTGTTATCTGATTCATAAGTGAATGTTTCTGGAGATTCAGGACTAGTTCGTTACTATGAAGTACAAGTCTCATGGCAGATAGTGTATTTGGATAGTTGATAACCGACTTTTTCTTTTTGGATATGATGATGCAGAAATAGCAGTCATTAAGATGACTTGAAGGCTATCTTTAGATCGTTGGAACAGCAAACCATATAGATCGTTTTTTACTATTAAACTTGTTTCTCAGACATGAAGTGCATTCATTACTGCAGATATGTGACGTCCACTGTTTGTCTTGATCCCCAATATTGCACCCGAAATAAAGATGGCATGCCATTTTTATTAACAAACACAAACATAATAGAAATGATCTGGATTGTTTACACACTTTCGAGACATCTTACAATCTCAACTATTCGATTCGACTCGCTAACTTCGACTTACTACCCCTCCGCTTTGTAGCTGCTTATAAATAGCTTCTATATTTTCAGAGAATAATCGAGAATTTTCTATGCAATTCCATAATATTCGCAACAGTGGCGTTTGTCATTTGTTTGTATACAAGGGCTGTTCAGTACAAAGCAGATATAAAAATCGATTTACATGGATTTAAATGGCTGGTTAAGACTTCGTATATAGGGGATTATCCCTGGAGATCATCATCATTTGGTCTGATATAGATTGCTTAAAGGAATCATTTTATCTATATTTAGGTATTCTTGCCTGCCTTGTTCTAATGAGAGCCAATGAGTTCTAAACCACTCTGATGGTAGCAGTGTACGGTCATGGGAGAGGCTTCCACCTTTTCCCGGTATTTCCTTACGATCTGAGATAGAGCTTTGTTTATATCCGTGCTAAAACAGAGTACGTCTACCCTTATGGCATAAGACTCTTTTTTCAGTTGGTTTAGAACTAAAATAGTTTCTCTAAATATAATTTGTTCATCGTCATATTTTCTTTCAATCTGTATAATCTCGATTTTTGAAATTTCTAAATTTATTTTGCAAAATGGATAAATACGCAAAGAACGTGAGGAATTTTTTCAAGTGAACAGTAAACAACTCTAAATCCAGTAAATGCTTTCGATATTTAAACACATTGAATTTCATATTTCATTCAACAAACAAATTCCCCAAGGAATGATGACGATCAATCAAATAGTTTAACACAATAATCTGTTAATCCGGCTACACAATCAGCAAATGCTCGATAAATATTTAATAATAATTTCTTTAGGGTGAAAATAACAAAAGAAAATAACCTAAACAACTCTTCGCTTAACGAAAGATTTGTTTATGTTTAATTACTGGCTTACAAGAGATTTCATTTTGAAATCACGCTATTGTGCCAAAAAGTCTTAACGGAAGACACTACTGTGAAAGGATTTCATTTTTAGTAACTAAATTATTTATTTAGGATTTGTAAAAAAGATATATTAGTAAGTGTACATTAAACTTACATAAATTAATAATAGTCTAATGGCCTGACCGCTTATTCAAAGATAGTCTGAGAAGAAAAAATAATTTTTTTCCTTATAAATCTATATTAACATAGTTTTCGTTGTACTTAGCCCTTTTTCGAAAACATTTTTTTTAACAAAATGGCGGATGTTTAAAGTAAATATTTTTATTTTTGTAATATTTTTACCCATACTCTACTTATATTCGGAGGGGCAAAAATAGTAATTTTTGAAAATCAAAAAAGACGTGTACGTAAAACCTTACCTACTGCAGTTACGAGAATTTTAGTTGTCTGAAATATATAATCGGACTCTAAAACATAAAATTGGAATATTTACTAAACTTCGTCGATTCCGGACCCACAAGACTATGCCATCATTGTTGTCGGTATCATAGAACCCTTACGTTTAGAAGTGTAGGCGCTATTTATCGCCCGAGATAAAGATGATTGCGCTGAGTACACTCAGGCATAACTTCATTATCTTTTTGATTTTCGACTTGATTTTTTTACACATTTCAGAAAATTCAATCAAAAAAAAATTTTCCGACCAGTGCCAGTTAATGTTTTCAGTCACAGTGGTGTTCCCTTCAATACTGTATATCTCTCAACATATTGTACTTTCTTCTTAAGTTACGTCAAATAGGTTTATAAATTATTATCTAAGTCGATTGTACAGAAGCCGAGATAATAAACTTTATACAGCGTGGTGCAATTTTGAAGTTCTAATTATAGTTTTGACTTCACCGCTGCTACCAGTTGGGACGTTTAATAATCACAAAGTCAAATATATATACATATATGTTAAGTTTTACCAGATAGAAGATGCTCCAACGTGCTATTTTTCCCTACATGCTAACTTGGTGGCATGGCTTACCAACAGCACGATAAAATATTGGTATTAGAGGAAATATGTTTTGTGTTTGTAGGCGTTGCAAACAAGTTTTAACATTAAAGTTGTCTCACATGATTTTGTTGATTTACAAAATAATAGATAGTGTAAAGTACAGATCTTAACAACACTGGTAAAAACTAATTATGGGTAGCTATAATAGAAATTTAACGTTTGGTATAGAGGTTAACAATTTTATTACTATAAGAATTTTTTTTTACTTTTACGCCAGTTTTATTTGAATCTGTGATTTTGCCAGACATTGTGTGCCTCTCACCATCCCTCGACATCGTTCATAACTGAAATTGTGTTTCTTTGTAAGCATTCTTATCGTTTTTGTTGTCGGTGAATTGATTATCTCTTTCTGTTGCACTTTCTGGGTGGATAATATTCAATTTTGGAAACACTTTGGGTCAAATATTTTTCCAATAATTAGGACTGTGATTTCAAAAAGATACTTATTGCCAAGTCGCGTGGAATTATTAAAAAATAATATCAATGATCATCCCTGTGATATTTAATTTGATTGTTCTACACCAAAATCAAGTAACTATATTCTATATTTTTCATAATAATCGTCCAATACAATAAATTAAATTATTTTCATTTTGTGCACGTCTGACCTCCAAATTCCTTTTATTTTAAAGGCTACCTTTAATCAACTCTATCAGACTTTATCAGATTTATCCAATTTTGTACAGTTGTATCCAGTTTAGTAGAGCTTTTTTCAATTTTGTTCAAGATACATCTATCTTCCTTAATATGGAAGCTTTATGCGATTTTTCTCGAGACTTTAGACGATTTTCTTCGAGCCTTTATGTCATTTTGCCTCAAGACTCATTTTATCTTCAAAGTTCAGCCTTTCCTCCAAAGCAGTAGCTACATTATTCTAAACATAGAACATAGGTGTGTGATTCTACGAAGGGTTCACAGAAAGATTAAAAAATCCAATGAGTTTTACCGTTTTAAAGTTATATCATTTTGCCCGAGACCTATCCTCTTATAACTGTAGTCCAAGAATGTGTAGGTTCCAACAGATAAGTAACGAAATTGTTAGAATTCGTAAAATAATGCTTTAAAGTAAATCAGTCACCAACCAGTTTTAATTTTGTTAATTCACAACATATATTATGTGAAAAAAATTGCAATTTTCACTTTTACTTCACTGTATTTTCTGCTACAGATATCATATTTTTTTTTATTAAATTAAATTTCATCGTTGAGTACACTTATTGTGACAGTATTTAATTGCGAACTACTTTTAACGGAATGTTTTGGGTAGCGTGTGGCCGTTCGGCTCACAATTTACTACTGCCCATATTATTTTGTAACTATCCTATAAACCTAAAAAAAAAATAATAAAAGGAATCCACTACGACATAGGCACTTTTGTAGTCTGGTCGATTTTCTTGAAGTGTTAGTTCTAAAAGACTACCGTTAGTTGTAGCTTAATAATACTAATAACACAGCTGCAGGTTTCAGAAAAACTGCTGTCTAGCTTTCCAGAGTAGGATTCTTCTAATGCTTCTTGGTACCCAAGTGCACGCCCATGTGATTACCCACAACAAGGTTTTTATTAATAAAAGAAAGACTCAACTTTCAACCCTCGGATCATCTCCCAGTTTAGTCGCGCTGGCTCCGACATGCATTCTTTCCACAATTAGAACGTACTTTCGCGATGTATCTCCGCCCGCAAAGCGTACTTTTCATTTTCACGCTTATATAAGTCTTTGGTGTCCTGGTTCATAAATGGCATAAGTCATCCTGGGCCAAATTTTTTATATTAGATCAGACCCGCGTTCAAACTAATAATTATTTTATACAAATGTAAATGGTAACGAGTCTATGCTTATAATAAAAGTCCGTGATTGTGTCTATGAAAAAAAAAAAACCTATTCGTCTTATCCATTTCCACATTTTCTTATTCTTATTTTGGTCGACTGGGAGAAAAATGGGCAACAGACGCGAGCTTTGTACATAATAACGAATACTAATATTGCATTTTAGTGATTTTATTTAAATATTTATTTTCTTATGATGGGAAAATTTGCTCAGTTTAAGTAAAAGAAAGTTGTTTCACGGGCGGCAACATATTGGATATATCTTTAGCTTAACCTTAGACCCCTAACGAAGTGGATGATAAAACTATTAAGTTACTTTCACAGATTTATATTAAAATCTTCAAGATGGTAGAACCATTTAGATATTGTGTCACATAAATTGACTGAGTTTATCTTGATTTTTTAGAAAAAATTAACTACCCCAAAAGTAATAAAATCGAGTTTAAGTTTAAGTATGTTAACGAATTTATATTTACCTGATATGTGACTATTTCTGAACAGACATAAGATATAAATTGTAATGGTCCAAATCGTTATACAGCGTTGCTCAAGTAAATTCCTTCGTTTGGTAGAATTTATTTAAAGTTAATAAATGTTAAATAATTAAAAATCATAATGGACTATTGTTCCCTTCTCCAGTTTGTTTGAATAACTTAAAGCAAAAGCCTATCTGTGGAAACTAAGCCTTCCTGGAGGTACTATTTATTAGTTTTAAACTACAGGTGGCACTACCAATGTCATCTTTCGATAAAAGTAACTTCACGAAGGCTGTCTTCCATTTTACAGCAAGTGTATCATTAAAACCTTGCCCAGTTATAATTGCCACGACAATAAACTGACTCAGGCAATGTGAACTTTCACAAGGAATGGAAATTAATATTATTACCTAATCCACTTATTGCCATTGAAATAATTTAGTAATTAGGTTTGTAATGCATAAACGTATATCTTTTAAATACTTTCAGGAGTTATATTATCTTCTTCTGAAGAAGAGCTATTCTTATCATGCTGATAGGATTAATTCATTCCTGTCCTGATAACGATGCTAAATAAAAGGAGTTAGGATCTCTGATCTGGAAATTACTAAGGTTACACTATGCTTGTATGCAATGTTGAATGTTTCTCAACCCTAACAAATAAATGGTATAAAATATTAACAACTTGTTTCTCTTTTTGTAAGATTGTATTATCGTGAACTATTTCAAAAAAAAATATTAATGTTTGTGTGTACTTGTTTCGTCATTAATAAAATTTCATATTTTTTTTTAACTTATATTTGATTCATTAATGTTACATTAGTAGTAAAATTTTTTAGTAATGTTAATAACTTTATGTGGCAAATGTGGGAAACACATTTACTGGAGGGCGATAAATTAAATACCAACAATTTGCTAACCCAACTTTGCCCAAGGACCTTGCGCAATCAACAATTTTTCGATAAATATTTAATAATAATTTATTTAGAGCGGCAATTTTTACTATATACCGGATGACTAAAATGTGGTCGGACTTGCATTGTCTTTATTTTTATTTTTACGACGTTTCGATTAGGTTGTATATCTAATCGTTATCAAGTATAAACTGAATTCAGTTGCAAGTCCGACCACATTTTAGTCATTCTTCAACATTGTCTGCAACCTTCAAACAAATATACCGGATGGCTCAAGCTTGAAAACTGAATTAAATTTTTTTAGATTGAACAAGCAGAAAATCCCGGGAAATCTTTTTTAAGAATCATCCTCCCATTTTGCTGATAAATAAGTTAAAATGCTTTGCGATTATTAAACGAAATACCATAAAATAAATATTGAAAAAAAAATATCCGAAATGACTTTTCATTTAGCGAAAGATTTATCCCGATTCGATTACTAGCTGGAGAGCGAACTCTTTGGAAAAAATAATAATTTATTTGTTTATAGACTAGTTTTTCCCCTTAGTTAAAATAATATTGCCTTTCCTAGCACAAGCAATTCCTTGCTTATTTCCAATATTTAATTTTTTCTCAGTGGTATAGATATATTACGTAATTTTCCTATCATTTTATCAAAATTGTGTTTCCAAATTATTAAAGTAAATGATACAAACTTTGCACAGCCACTTCATATAAATGCTAACAAGCCATCAACAACTATAATCAGCTTGAACTTAACTAAATTCTCAAGCACGAAAATGAAGAGATATGTAGGTTATTTGATAATTCAAGAACATTGTCTTACAACATTACCTGCAGTAGTGTAAATTGAATTGTTTCTCTAATAAATGATATAAAGAGATTGAGTTTACCGCAATGTAAACAAGCTAAATAACTTGAGCTGGTGTCGACTAACTTGGCATACAAAATGTCCCTTTATCTGACATTATATGAGCCCGATTTGTATCTCTCTCTAACAACAACGTTATTTTAAAACAGGCCAGTAATAAATAAGATACTTAGAAAATGTTATTCAATTTATTACTCTAAAATACTGCAATGGCTTTCTAGAGTTTTAAGATCGTTACTTAAAGTAAAAACAAGCATAAACAACGTTGCTGTTAGGTCAGATTACTTTACAGTATGTCCCATATTGGCGACAGATGTATTACGACATCGAAAAATGTAAGAGGATGAAAATCAGATAACACTAGTCAACAAATACAAAAAAAGTTGCGACTGATGTTATAATGGCCGTCTGTGGGAGTTTAAAGTATCCTGATTGCGAACGAAAGTTTTTCAATACGTATAGATTTTGAGTTATAGAATGTATTAGTTATTTTTATTTAATACAAATATTTTTATTTAATATTTAGACATAAGTTCAAGACAGTAAGAAAACAAGATATTTTAAAGATAACCGAATTTGTTTAAAAAATAAAAATGAAAACACATTTATCGTGTCTTTGTGTATATAACTTTTTTTCAAATTATATTCTTGATCGCTTTCTCTCACAAAAAACCAACAATAATCCCCCATCATTATTGGATTGCATCTGCGTTGATAGCGTTGCTCCATTGTTAATATGTCTTGATGGAATCTTTCTTCTTGCTCATTACTAACCGTACCCAAAATTACTGGGAAAAAATTTAAATGGAAGTGCAAGAAGTATATTTTAAGAGATATGCAACAGCCCATTTGGTAGTAGCTTCCAAGTAGTTCTTACACAAGTTTTTCGTAGTTTTCTACTTTTTTGTTTCCTAACGAACTCTACGCAGCTAATTCATCATAACTTAATTTTTAATCATACTCTTAGTATTTTTCTAATTTGTAGTCCAACAAATATTCCTTCCTTAAACTTAACGTAACTTAGTTTAGGAAACATTTGTTTAAGGTATTTAAACGCATCTCCTTCTTTATCTAATGCTTTAACGAAATTTTTAATCAATCCCAATTTAATATGTAACGGAGGTAACAGTACTTTTTTAAGATCAACAAAAGGTATATTGTTATGTTAGCTTGACCTGGTATATATTAAACTCTCGGAAGCCATTGTTTTACTTGGTAATGGCTCTGTGTTGTGCTACCGTCCCAAAGACAAAAAAAAACAGCAATACCTCGTAAATCCAGCCTTCAGTTCTAGTACGAGTCATATGACTTTTAGGTAACCACATGTTTGCCACATATATGTATCATAGCTTATTGTATGTAGAATAAGTGATATACTTTTGTTTGTTTCTCTCATATCAACAGCATATGCAAGAGGAATAGAGAATCTTTTGTTGCCGTTATGAAACAGAACTGCTTTTAAACCTATTTTAAAAAAATCTATAAATAAGCGTCATTCGTCTGGGTCATGAACAAATCCTAAATTTTCCATAACATTATTTAGATTAACACAAATACACATTTTATCCTGCAGAGTAAAAAACTAGGATAGCTCCTGGTTACGGTTCCTAAATATTGTAACTTTGGTTCAAGTGGCTATTAAATTCCATTGTTGTAATCTAGACCCTAATACTTTAGCAAGCTCTTTAGACAAGTGGAGGTTCAAAAACTAGATCATTTTTATTCAGGTTGTTCGATTAAATGAGATGCTCTTCCTTCACTTTCGGAAAAATAAGAATCGTCCTTTTCTGAAACATTATCGGATTCTACCTTATCATCATACATTTCTAAATCTTTCTCTCATTTTACTGGGAGAACTAGAACTGATGAATCTTCTCCACGAAGAACCGAATTTGATGCTGAGGGAGTATCCAAATATTCAATATTATATTTGTTCTTTCATCAAAAACCACTCACTTTTATCATGCAAAACTAACATTCGTTAAAATGATTTGATGGTTCTCGCGAAATCATTGGAACCACAAAAGGTATAGAAGAATGTTGAACATTTAACGGGTTATTTAGATTTGCTGCTTAGGTTTGGCAACATTTATGAGCAGCCCTGTTTCGATCTTGATCTCTAACAAGACATCCAAAATAATTATGATAAGCTACTTTGGTCATTTTGTTAATTGTTCTTTTTTACGATTTAAGGGTAAACTGATCAAATATGTAGCAAAAACTATCCGCGGGGTTAACACAGCCACGTTTCTGCGCTTTAGATATTTTTGTGCTGTTGTGTACGTCGGTATAGAGATGTGATACTGCGTTCACAGGCGTCAACGAACTTTATTCAACACAAAGATAATACTAATACAAGGCTCTTACTATTGGCTTGTTCGCGCACTTCGCTTCTCTAATACTGATCACTTATCATGCTAAACCAGAACTAATGATACGGCCAGCTGCTTTTATAGCCGCACCGTAGTTCTGGTATTTTCTAGAAACAACGGGTATCGGAAGTTCAAAAGCGACAGCGTTCTTTTCATATATAGGGGCCCTCTATAAGTAGATTCGGCTACGGGGCAGAGTAAAATTTGGAATTCTATAGGTTTAAATGGGTACCTTCGTTATTTTAGGCCTTGTAAGATTGTGACTTCGTTGTTGACCTTTCATTCCTAGACACCCCCACATGATGTTGCGAGATTGTGTACAATTTTGCTAGATTATAGAAAACGTAAATTGGCAACGTCGTGCTTCGGTATTTTGCTTTTTAACATAATGTGATTAAAATACTCATTCACTTTTTCTGAAAAAATCAGAACTCAAATATCTTGCGTGTTAGGAAGTTTTTACTATCATTTTCGCGTTTAGAGACCAAAGACTGCCTTTTACATCACTGTCGGAAATTGGCTGTAAAGTAATGAATCTAATGGTGCTTGCAGAACGCTACTATATGTATGAGTATTTAGATATAAATTAACCTTAACCCAACTTCTAAAAATTTCTCAACTTGAAATTAATAACATTGGATAGGGAGATACGGAGAATATTTACATTTAAATTTTAATTAAAATGAGCCCGTTTCTTAAAGACTTAATTTTTTGATAACCAGCATATTCTTTGAAATAAAGAGTCATATCTCGCTAGTAACAAATTAAACTTGTTGAAAAAAAAATATTGGAAAAACTTGGCAACATTGCATGGAATAAGAATTAAACCAGATATTAGCGAAAATAAGTTTGAAACGTAAAAAACAAGCCACAATTTCAAGACAGTTTATTTGACCTAGATCCAGGGTATCCAAAATAATTTTTTGCTAGAACGAAAAGGGACACTAAGGAAATTGGAAAGATCGAGAAAAACAATAATGTGAACCGACAAGCTAATTAAAAGAACTTTTCAAAACAATTCCTGAAAATCCGCATTTAGAATTACTGCTAGATATCCAGAAATTATTTTTAGCCCACAGACCGGGCAGTAAAGGTTGGTAAATGCAAATCTATTTAGTAGATACCCGGCTAAACAGCTTCTTATAGTGACGGAAAAAGGAGTCATATTACAGCCTCAGTTAAACAAATTAAAGAAAATAAATGTACGTGAGGTTGTTTGTTATGGAACGAGATGGTCGATTTGAACTTTATTGATTTGTCTGTAGGGATTTAATGTAAAATGTAATGCTTTTTAAAGAGCTGAAAATGTCATTGCATTTTATTTTTCAAGAGTATAACTATACAAAGCACTCTCCATGAGTGTGTCAACAGAAGTTTTAGGAAAATAATGTTTGAATTTTCATTGGCTGGCAGAATTTTCAGACCTCAATCATGAGATGCAATGCAATGCAATGATGCAAATTTGTGGAAAGATGTTGAAGGTCGTACTTATATACAAATTTTCCATATAAACAACGGTTAGTTAATAACGTCAGTGAAGATTGGACAACTATTTCAGTAATTATTGTTGCAGATTTGATTAATTGAATGCCGAGACGTTGTCATCTAGCGACAAATAATAACACATGCTTTCAATTTAGAAGATCATGAATACTATTGGAAAAGCTGAAATGGGTCCCGAAGTAATTTTTTTCCATAACCTCGAAATTTTGAGCTATTTTATGCTACGATACCAAAAAATGCCTCGGGATAAATTTGAGGCTAGGCACGTTTAAGCTAAATGTGTCCAATGCAACAATTATTTTCTTCTACTATCAGTCGTCACTCTACGAGTTTTTATTCCAGAGTTATGACTGTTTAAAGATACATATACTTAAACATTTACGAGTACTTCTGAATAATACAAACACCAGCATTATCCATCTGTTTTGAGTGTAACAAAATTTTTTTAACGTCATTTTTTTACTAAATAGGGATCCCGCTGCAAAATCTGGATCAAATTCTGAAATTTTCTAACCTAAAGAAGCACACATGAAGGCGATGTCTCCGCCTAAAACAGGTGCTCTTTACTTCATGACCCTGAGCTCCCAAATACACAAACCTTGGCCGCAGTGAGATTTAAATTCCTGACAGTTGACAAACCAGCGCAGCGAGTCTATTGAATAATACACAAACCCAAGCTCTTAAACCAACATATCCTGGGCATAGCGAGATCTACATTCCCAACACAGCAGACCAAGTACATTGATGAGCTGAGGCACTCAAGTTCACAAACCCACATAATTGGAGAATATGTGAGATGCAACTTCATAATATAGCAGACAGGCGAGGGAAGTGAATCAGTTGAATTGGCTACAATCTCAAGCTCGTCTTCAACCCACTCTTACCCCTGGTACATTGATACCAATATTCTCAACATTATTATATAAGTTATACTAAGTAGGTATTGCTTCCAGCAGCCGTATCTAAGAAGTCCTATTTAATGTATTTTTAGAAACAGCAAAATTTACGAAAAGTGGCCTTTTTAACAAACAGAATTCCCATTTTTGGAGTAATTCAAATATTAACTGCGAAATTTTGTGGGATAATAAATGATGGAATAGTAAAACATAATTTTTATGAAGAAAACTTGTCCCAATTTTAAATTATGTAACTTTGTTGGAAAGAGATATTTAAATATTCTAGAAGAGTTAGTCAATCAATATTGAAATAATTTACCTCAGGCGGAACACAGGCAATATTTTTAAACAACACTATGGCACTACGCCACACAGAACCGTTCTGATTACCAACTTCTTACAAGCAATAATTTATAGAAAGTGAATTGCCAACAATGGACCTTTTCTGTGGCGTCCTCGTTCTTCTGATTTTGACCCTCTTAGATTATTTTTTACCAGGAACGATAAAAAATATCGTTGATTGCAAACTAGTTAAAACGATGCAGGACTCTATACTGAGGGTAAGGGACGCGTTCGAAAGTTTATCTTCAGATTCAGTTAGAGCGGTCACTCATGACGAACTAACTCAGAGATGCAAAAAATGTTTGGAAGTTCAAGGTAGAAATTTTGAACATTTATTAAAATAAGTTATTTCTCTGTGTAGGTAAGGTGTTTAGCATTTTTACAATACAAAAATGATAAACTGCCAATATTTCAAAAACTGCAAATTTTTGGGATAGACAACTGTATACAAGGCCACCCTTATTGTAAATGCCAAATAAATACCAAACATTATAAAAATGGGGAATTTACATTTAAAATAGCTCAACTAAAGAAAGAATACTGGGAAAAGTATTCAAAAGACATGGAACACGACCAATATGGAGGACAAAAGAAAATATGGAACATGCTGAGGAACAGAAAAAAAATAATCAATGAATACGTTCAACTAAGTCCAATCGACAGCCAACAATGGGTCAGCCATTTTAAGGACTTACTCCAGGCACCAGCTACAGAAAACAACGTAGACGAAAACCAACAGGAAAACACAGAACTAACAGATGTTAACATCAATGAAGCAGAGATGCACCTGACAATTAAGAAATTAAAAAACAGAAAATCACCTGGTACCGACTAAATTACGAATGAGATGCTAAAGTACGGAGGCCCCAGCCTTGTCACAGAGCTCACTGTTCTATTTCAAAAAATACTCCGCACAACATCAGTACCCAACGAATGGCGGAAAAGCATCACAATTCCGATCCACAAAAGAGGATCAAAGAAACAACCCGAAAACTACATGGGAATCAGCCTACTGAATAGTTCAGCCAAATTGTTAACCAAAATACTGTCACAACTGATCGTAGACAAGTTAGGGGTGTGCGAAGAACAGCAGGGCTTCCGGAATAACCGCTCTACTATCGACGGTATATTTATTATCAGACAGCTGGTTGAAAAATCTATCGAATACGATAAACCGCTGTTCATTTATTTCGTGGACTTTACACAAGTATTCGACCGAGTCAAACTGGTACACATAACAGAATTACTGCGAAGAAAACAAGTAGACGAAGCAATCATACGCACAATATACGAACTGAATTCCAAAAACACCATGCTAATTAAAAGAAATAACACTCTAACAGAGGGAATCCCACTATCCATAGGAATAAGACAGGGTGATAGCCTAAGTCCAACACTTTTCAATGTAATCATGGACGAAATCATTGATGAGGTAAAAAGTACAAATATTGGGTATCCAATGGGACACAACACCATTCAGAGTATATACTTTGCAGACGATGTTGCCTTGACAGCAGATAGCGAGGACAACTCACAAAGAATGCTTTTCCATCTCAATCGAACAGCCAAACAGTATAATATGAAGATATCTGTGGAGAAGACAAAAGCAATGGTAATAGCAAAAGAACCGGTAAGATGCAAACTAATGGTTGATGACAAACATATCGAACAGGTTGGGAAGTTTAAATACCTAGGAGCACATTTAACAAGTAACAGGGCAGTAACGGAAGAAGTACGCACACAGGCCAACAAAGCGTCCATGATATCAGGGCAACTAAGAGACATAATCTGGAACAATAAAGATATGACGGTTGAGAGCAAAGCAAGAATTTACAAGGTCTGTGGTAAGACCGATACAGACCTACGGCGCAGAAACAAGAAATGAAACCACAAAGACAAAACAAATTATGAGAACTACAGAAATGAAAACGCTGAGAATGATCACGGGAACAAGTTTAAGAGATAGAGTAAGAAACGCAAAAATACGCGAGGACAGCGGAGTGGAGGATGTTGTGAAATGGGTTCGAAACCGTCGTAGGCAGTGGAGAGATCACGTGGAACGAATGGACGATGACAGACTAGCAAAAACCGTGATGAGAGAGAAACCAAACACCAAACGGCCGCCTGGACGGCCCCCCAAAAGATGGAAAGACAGCTGGATTTCGACCTCAAACGAGGATCGATGAGGCATTGTATAGATAACAGAACTTGGTTCTAGCTAGAAGAAGAAGAAGAATTTTTTCAAGTTAATATTTAATTTTTGTTTTCCCAGTATTTATTTGTTATCAAAATATCAACACAGTTCACTAAATTAGATCCCTTTCTAGAAGGAAACCAACCCTAACCAAGTAATAAAGACTTTCATATGGGACCAACTGATAGTCATGTTTAGGTCTGCAAACGTCATTTTTGATAAAAAATTTAAAATATATCAAAAGCAGATTTAGGTATAGAACATTATACATGAAATATATAATTTCGCGTAGAATGTAAAAATGAGATAACATATAGAGTATTCCATTTAAAAGAAGCAAGAACGCATCAACTTCTAGTATAACCTTAAGTTTCACCATCTTGAAAATATTTTAGTCGCATTTGCCCCATCAACTTTAGTAAACAGCCAAATTTTAAAAATTTTGCAAAGTCTGTTTTCCGAGAAATCGATCACGGCAATTCGTCGTGGGACACCCTGCATAAGCCATGCATACGTCATTTTGCAGACTCGAAGCTGCCAATATAAACCGGATAGATTCCTATTAAAAAAAGGTTAAACCATAGAGCCATTATTAACAGTTGGATTTTCATAAAATGTGAATACGAAGCTTTCTGAAAGGGACAAAAGCGATCCCTATAATTTTTTTTTTTCATTCGCCTGTGGCGCTACTGGGGAATATAGAGTCATTTTTATATCAAACAACCTTTGAAATCCAGATTTCGCAGATTATATTAAAATGTTTGAAAGAGTTTTAGTGTCACAAGCTCAAAATATGACCCTTTGACAAAAAATAATTGTCTATAACCCAGAGGGGATTAAATGTTGGAAAAAGCTTATATATGATATTTCACTAGATGTAATGTAAGTTCTGCGATATTATTCATTATTAGCGGAAGTGCAATACATCTAAATACAATTTGGTATAGGGAGGATTTTCCAATATCTACTCCTAATATGTGTTTTCTAAATCTGAATATATTTCAGTAACTATGAAATAGGTTTTCATAAACTACTAGACATAAATATCCTTTTCCAACCGGTTATGTTTTGCAAAATGACATGCTTTTGAGATTCTTTTAAACTTTTCTTAATAAAAATAAGTTAAAGAGGGCCAAAGCTGGCCTTTTTCTCTTTCTTTCTTTCTGATTCCTATTCCGACCTACCAAAAAGAAACGTTAATTTTCGAAAAATTTCTAATGCTTATAATTCCTATACAGGAAACAGTACATCAATTTTCAGATATTTTGGAGTACGAGGTAAGCAACTATTGAAAGTTGCGAAGGGCGTTAATACAAGGCATGATAGTTGGCAACAGTTGCTATTGTTCAATAATTAACTACAAGCGATATACACTATGGTAATTCACCCCATGCTAACGTACGCCGCTATTGTATGGTGGCGTAGTACAACAAAGCGCACATTCTTCAACTTGACACAGTTCAGAGAATGGCTTGTGTAGGAATATTGAGTACTGCTCCCACCAGGGCTCTTAAAGTCCTGATGAACCTGCCTCTTCTTCACTTATACATAGAGAACGAGACTCTAAAGACTGTTTATCATCTCAGCTGCCTAGGACCTCTTGGAATTGGAAATGGCGGCTACTCAAGTGTCTGGAAAAGCGCGGTAGATTAGGAGGGAGAACAAAATCTGCAGAAATTTATGCTGCAGTGTGCCCATCTCTGTGAGAGGGATATAGGCAGGAATAGGGTAATAAATATATGATCAGTCAGTAAGGCTGCGATATTGCCACTGAAGTGCAGTGTCGTAACTTCGCGACTGGTGTCTGAGTGCAAGGACGTACTAAATGGTATGATAAGGGACGGCTGCATAGTCAGATTCGTATGGATCCCGGGCCACTCAGCCATACATGGGAATGAGGAAGCAGACCGTCTGGCAAACTTGGGTTCGACAACTGAACCATATGGACCCCAACCAATACTACCTGTCCCAATTGCTATTGACAAAGGGGAATTAAAATCGTTGCTGGAAAGCAAATTTATTGAATCGTGGAGGAGGCTCCTGGAATCAAGTGGGCTAAGGAATATATAATTAGGCCTAGTGCGCGGCGTACTAAGGAGTTTCTCTCCTTGGGAAGGAAAGAGCTGAGAATTGTGGTGGGATTGTCACCTCAGGGGCCATCTTCATAGAATCGGTGTCGAAGACGACTCGACGTGCAGATAGTGTTTGGAGAAGGATGAAACTGTTGACCATGTCTTCAGAGAGTGCTCAGCACTCAACGGACTGAGATAGAGATATTTCGGAGATAAAATTTGGCAACAGGAACCAGTTAGGCAAGTTCAACTAACGAGACTGCTTGGATTCGAATAACCTGCAGCTATGGTGGGATGTAAAGAGTCCAATGGAGGCCTAGGCATCGACGATCTAGTATCACCACCCCCTTTTTCATTCATTCGCGCAACTACAAGCAATTGAAAAAGTGACGGTTTTTTAATTTTGGAATATTGACTAGAGACAAAAAAATGTAAATAAAAAGTTTTAGGTGGTTAGAAAATCTTTAATTTAAGCTATCGCGCGATTAATTTTACTAATTAGTTACAACAATAAAGCGAAAAAATAGTTAAAATTAGCGTTTTTTTATGCAATAATCATTGCGAACAATAAATTTTTTTGACTTAGATTACTCTGCGTTGTACTCCTAAGATCATATGTTTTCATAAAATATTATTGACTAGTTGATATTTTATATAATAACAGACCGTTTTTTTATGTAAAAAAAAAACAAATTTTTTCCAAATAAACAAATATAGCTGTAGCTTCACAATTACTTTTGCAATATTCCAGTGTTGATATTTTAAAGGTTGGAGATTTTTCACAATTAAAAAAAAAGTTTAACTTTCTACGACTACTAGGAAAAAAGATAAGACAAACAAATGATTCATGGCACGAACGCTTTTAGGGTTTTCTTTAGATGACCCTAGTCGGTACAATTCTTAGTCTAATCAAAATTGGTGATGACAAGGTCACGACCTCCCCTTGTTGACAACCAAAGAACGTTTATCAGTATATAAATACCCATATTTTTGGTTACTATAGACACCCTGTTTTAAGGGAATAAATCCAATGAAAAATAATCTTTGCAGTAGTTACTGCATAAACAAAATACGTTAGTTTTAATGTTTTTTCCTCTTTTTCCATAACTAATTAATAAAATGAATCTTGCATAGCTCAAATTATAGGTTTTCTAACTACCTATAACTTACTATGTCAACTTTTTTGTCTGTGATCAATACCTGGACTTTCAAACTAAAAAAAAAGTCATTTGACGTTTTCAGTTGCTCGTAGATAATTATTAAGCATAATCAATTATCGTCAATTGTAGGTTACCTTCTACCCAAATATCTTTGAAATATATTGGATCGATTTTTTACCGATTATGCTATCAGTGTAAAAGATAATTCATTGTATTTGGTATCATTAAAAAAAAAACTTTTTTTAAGATTTAAGTGCTAAAATAAAGATGATAGATATTGTCCATTACGAATTTTAATAAATAATCTAAATATTCTTAATTACTTAGTTATCATATCAAATGATAGCTTCAATAAATGTTTAAAACACTTTGTGGCATTTGCTTATAGCGTTACGCGTTTAATGGAATACCATTTTGAAGTGTAGAAATCTCACTTTGAGGAAAATTATGATGAGTCAAATCGATTGTTTTCGGTCCATTAACATAACACATAAATTTCATTACTTTAAATTGTAGTAGCATTTAAAAATAATGGGGTTTTCAATAATTACTAACTAATACTTAAAGATATGAACGCTTGGATAATCTTATGTAAGAAAGTCTATATGAATTTACGTACACAACAACTTTATTTTTGAGATACAAATGAGTTTTTTCTTAATATATTGAGAAATTATTGTAGGCGTAAGTACTAATTACTCACGGGAATAATTTTTATTTTAAGTGGAAAATTTTTTTCTATTTGCATCAAGAGTGTTCGTGCTTGCAAGTCGGTGAATCCTAATTAAAAGTTAAGCAGCTTGACCTTGAAATTACCGTAAGGTTTTGCCTCAAAGTTAACGTTAAAGTCATGACAAATTGCCCTACTTTTTTTACAACTTTTTATTTCAAATTTTTCTCTTCAATGCGCACTAGGGAACGTTTTCAATCCAGAACAGAAAATGTTGCAACAATGTATTTGAGTTGCCACATAAGATCATCCCTTGGTAAAGTGAGCAAGCTCACTCGCAGAACTGTGTGTTGAAATTGCCTAATATAACCTCTAATATAGAACTCCGTATATAGTAACGCCCGCTCTTACCAACTAGGACAAATAACTGATTAATAAAACAAAATTTACTTTGTTAAACTTCGATGAAATTTGTTTATAAGCACAGTAAGGTTTAAAATATTTAATAATGAATTTTATGATAATTTTCCGAGACACAATTATTAAAAAAAAAATATAAAAGATACATATAACAAAAACAATATTTATATCCATAGATTGATATAACCAACGTAAAAGCTATTGATTGATATTTCACTATGAAAATGGCCACTGGGAAATTCTTCAATTTTTTTTACTTTAATTTTATCATAAATTTCCTCTAAGACTTTAAAATAAGGGACTAATTAAAAGAGGAGCTAATTTTCAATTGTGTATTTTGAAAAATAAGATAATTTCATTAAGGAATTAATAAATTTTTGGAATTACTACTGTTCAATATTATTTCTCATTTAGTATTAAATTGTGGTATTCATAATAAATAATTTGTATGTATGGGAATAAAGCTAAATTACGTTTCCAAAATTGCAACCAGTTTCATAGGTTAAGTGCACTTTGGCTCATATTTTACCTTATGCTTTCCTAAACACAAAAGATTAAAATAGAGGCAAAATTTGAGAATCCTATAGTAATATAATATAAAATCGCTACTCTGCTTGATAATCCATAAAAGCCACCATACAAAGTAAACATTTATATACCAGTCGAAGCAATAGCCTATGTAATGAAACCGAAAAGACGGTTTCATACATCGCCTCCGAGTGCAAAGCTTTCCCGTATTGTTGGCATCTTCAAGGATCAATCAATCCGGAATGCCTATACCCAGAGGAATACCTAGTGAACAGGCTGCTAACCTGATCAAGGCAACCAACCTGTTCACCTCAGGGGCGGATCCAGCATATCACAAAAGTACGCGAAAGCAAGTTGCCGACAGGGAGGGGGGGGACACCAGCAACATTCCCATTTCTAGTGTAAAAGGCAGGGTCGGGTTTATTTTTTTGAATTTGAAGCTCTTGGAGAGGGGGGGGGCGATCACATGAAAAACAAATTGCCGACAGGGGGAGAAGATGCAAGCAGCATACCCAATCCTAATATAAGAGGCAGAATCGGGTATATTTTCCTGAATTCAAAGCACTTGGGGGGGTGCTATTGAAAACAAGTTGTCAACGGGTGGGGGGAGTGCCAGCAGCATACACATTCCTAATATAAAATGCAGAATCAGTTGTATTTTCCTGAACTCAAAACTCTTGAGAAGGCGAGGGGCAATCGCAAGCATACACATTCTTATACCTTATTTAAGAACTAAAGAGAGTAATAAAACTGTTACCGAAACCCCCAACGTACCTGCTCCAGTGCCGCAGGTAACTGAGGACTGCCGTAAATCTAATTATATTTAATTATATTTAATTTCTGTCAGTGAGCAAAGTACACCTTACAGTGTATCCTTAGTGACTTATATTGTTTGTGCTTGTTTTTATATATTATTTGAGATTAGTGAGATACCCAAAAGATATGGCTTCCACATCTATATTTATTCGACAATCGTTAAACCAAGGCATTTTTACCTCAACGAAAAACTTATTACGATGAACGTTTATGCTGCCATAAAATATTAATATCTAGATAATAATGTTAAAAGCTCTGTTGAGATGTGTTCCAACATGACAGGAGTTAGAAAATCTACTATCTCTGGAAGGAGAAAAAAACGACTGGAATCCTTGGTACTCCCACGCTACATTCGACCACAGGCAGACGAAAAACCTCGTTGCAAGAAGAGATGTAAACTGCAATAAAGAGAGTTGTTCAAACATTTTATTATGAGAAGCAGATCCGAATCGTCGACAAAATTCTAACTAAAATCCTAACTAAAATCAATGAGGATCTAGATTTACCTGAAATTAAAAGAACTGAGCTTTGGAAATTGCTCAGAGAACTTAATTTTTGCTGGAAAAAATCAGATAGGAAATTTGTTTTTATAGATCGTCCGGAAAATGTCCGTTGGAGAAAGAAATATCTCTCTCAAGTAAAAGGTAGAATTGCTAGAAATAACACAACTTAAAAAATTAGTAATTTAACTGAACTTTTGAAAGATTTTTTTGAATAAAGTTACTGCAGAAAATTGGGAAAAATCCATATAATAAAAGAATAAAAGAAAATATGGAAACTCGATCTCATGATCGGTGAGATCGATGAACCAATTATAATTAATTTGAGCGAAGATAGTTTCACCGACTTTGATTATGAATTAGATACGTACTGTTTACCAGCGTAAACACACTTTATTATTTAAATTTTCTGTAACATATAAAAATTAATTACATTTGAAACCATTTTTAGTGTTTAATTTTAATTCTGCCGATGGTTTAAGAAGTAAATAATCTGAAACGTCAAATATCCTAAAAATGTTTTTAATTAATAATAAAATGACCGACAGCCCCCAAAAAAAATTAATATTATATGGACAAATTAATTTTTTATATATGTTTAACTTATTGTATTTTTTACAATGGGTATTTTGTAAGTATTTAAATAATAACTGTGAAAAATACTATGTTTTAGTCTGAATGTGCCTAAAACGATTTCTACGCCAAAATTAAAAATAATAAAAATACAGTTGTGATTTGTGTTAAATATATCAAAATTATCTATATTTTCTAATGTATGTGAATTATTAAGAAATCATAAGAAATAAAATATTATTATAAAAACTTTTTATTTTTAGTTTATTACCGAAATAATATTGTATGCCATAAATACTTAGTGATAAAATAAACCTCCTTCCGACGCCTATGACAAGGATAAATCCTTTTTAACACTTCGCACATCCAAATAGTCCATTATTATAGACCGGTATTTTTGATTATAAAATTTCTAACCCATTCCAATGAAAAATATATGTGTCTAACAGATTTTGCCAAAGACATCGGACTAAAGAGCACATGTAGTTTGCGAAAAAAAAAAGGTTAAAAAATGATTTATTACTCTCTCTAGTTCTTAAATAAACTATAGTATAAGAGGCAAAATCGGGTCTATTTTTCTGAACTCAAAGTTCTTGGGGGGGGGGCGATCGCCCCCACCGCCCCCCCCATGGATCCGCGCCTACCTAGAGCAGATATAAAAGAGACAAAATAAGTCTTAAGGCTTCTTAACCCTGATTTGTTATGTCACAATCCATCAATCAATAAATCAATATTTGTGTCCTTAACAACAATACTGCCTTGCTCATCATACCAAATTACTTCAACCGTTCCATTCTAGATGGTCACAAATACAACTTATACATTTATCAAATAAAATTGTTTTGAAAAAATGAATGCAACTCTAATATGTCATATTTATTTCAGGAAATACAACTGTTGATCTATATGTGAATCTTCAAGGCAACTCAACGACAAGTTGGAGCTCAAGAAATAGAACAAATAATACACGTCAGCAATCAAATTGGTCAGCACTAAGAAACTGGTCAGATGAATCAAATTCACCGGTTGGTTCAAATAGTTCTAAAAGATTAACTACTGGATTAAGGAGAACAAATGCTGAGCGCAGCCTTTACAATAAAAAACGAGTAATCAAAATGTTGTGTGTAGTAGTAATGGAATTTTTTATATGTTGGACACCACTGTATATTATTAATACAATAGTTCTATTTGATAAAGATTTTGTGTATAATAATATAGGTTATATAGGAGTTAGTTTCTTCCAACTCTTAGCATATAGTTCCAGCTGTTGCAATCCAATCACTTACTGTTTTATGAACGGTGGATTTAGGAAAAGTTTTCTTAAATTATTTAAATGCTTAAAACCTTTAAAACCCACTAGGAATTTTAATGCAGAAGGCAGCGACTATCAATTGGACTTAAAATATATAAATAATAGATGTTCGGATTTCGCGTAAGTTCATTACTTATAAAAACTTTGTAAGAGACTGTTTATGAATGGCTGTAAAAATATTTGTGTTTTAAATAAATGTGATGTTTTCTAAAAGTTAGAATTTTTATTTGAATAAGAAAGTTTTTTCAATTTCTAATAAAACAAAAGAACAGTTTAGGAATTCTAGATTTCGGTAGAGAAAATTCAACAAGAAATTTTATCTGGAGAAATAACAAGCTTGAAATGTAAAAAAATACTCCCTTTTACAAGCTTTTGTTTAACTTTACTGTTATGTCTGTTTGTCCGTAATGAAATTCTTTAACTTATATTCCACCCTCTTCCACATGTGGGCCTGAGTTAGAATTTGTTCCTATGCATTACAATAATATTACAACACTAGTATATAACTAATCCAGGGGCCGATCCAGCCTCTCTTTTTGGAGGAGGCGGTGACATCACAAAAGTATAGTATCGTAAGCGAAAGCATGTTGTCCAAGGAGGGGAGGGAGACACCAGAAACATTCCCATTTCTAGTGTAAAAAAATAACAGTGGGCCCAAGTTGCTACCCTGCGGTACACCAGACGTTGCCCTCCCACTCTCACCATGTGCGGCCTACACGAAAGATAAGTTTTCATGAAGAGGTAAGCATTCCTAGAAAAGCCAAACAATGTACACTGTATCCAACTGCTTCCCGTCATCAATAACCTTCGAGGCATGATTTGTAAACACACATAAATTTGTTACTGCGGACTTTCCACTTACAAATCCATGTTGTTGTTCTACTATTTTATGAGTGATGTTGGTCACAATGTCATCTGAAAGGATCATCACAGATATTTTAGCAAGTGAATTAAGTATACTAATTGGTCTATAATTTACGACATTTGTTTGTTTACCATCTTTAAATATGGGAGAAATAATTGCTGTTTTTAGTTTATTGGGAAAAATTTTTGTTTTTAGGGTAACTTGAAAAATATGAGCAATAGGGGCTGCTAAAAAGTCTGAGCAGATATATGAGGGAATCCTCTCCTGTGCTTTTTTTTGTTTTATTTTTTTTATACTTTTCTTTACAGTCTCCTCTGATGTATGTATCACTTATTCTACGTTTGATTTTAAAATTGAACTGTTGTAGTTTTATCTAATTTCCTTCTGTGCAGTCTCTAGATGGTGGACTAGACCTGCAAATAACTTGAAATTAATATATATCAGTAATATAAAAGAGAAAGCTTAGTTTAACAATATAATATTAAAATTTGGATTAATGAAGCTATATTTGGATTACGAATTGGTAATACTCTATATATTATTTGTGTTTATTATTTAGGGAGTCCTTAAAATTCATTTGATTAACCTTTTACACACACCATAATTACTAATTAAATAGGGAATAGATTATTTTGTTGTTTTATATAAGTAACTTAGAAAACTACTCCTTAAAAGTTAAAATTTCAATCCAGAAGACAATTTCGAAGACAGACTGTTAAATATCAATAGTTAAACGACATCTATGCACACACCGGAGTAGCGTGAATCTTAAAAATTAAAATATATATATATTTCCTTAATATATTTATATATTTGTATATATATGTATATATATATATATATATATATATATATATATATATATATATATATATATATATATATATATACAGTGCCTTCATTTCAAAACGAACCATCCTTAATAACTTTGTTAAATAGAAAAATTTTAAAAAAAGAAAAAACACGTCAATTTAGATATACAGGGGGAAGTTTAATTTTGCATTTGTTAAAAGTCTGTCAATCACCTCCTCACCTCCAGCTAACCTCACTTTGATATGTCAAATGGGAACCCCCACCTTGTGACACATCATTGTAAGCAGCGTAAAATTGTCTATCCAACCGTATAAAAAAATTAAATCGGTTGACGTACAAGCGAACAGTGTGCAAAAATGTCTTGTAATAATGCATAATATATCGGCCTCGAACTTTAGTATGTCAAATGATTACCCTATAGTGTGATACATCATTTTAAAGGGCATACTATCTCCTATTTAGCCAATAAAAAAAAACAAAATCTGTTGATGTACAAGCGAATAGTAAGAAAAGATGTGTGGTAATAATAGACACCTTATCACATTAAACTTTATTATGTCAAATGGCTACTTCATTGAGTAAAATATTATTTTAAATTTAAAATAAATATTTTTTTAAAATAATAAACAGTTAAAATATTTGCGAGAAAAAAACTAAGCCTGTTTTAAAATTCATCGCAAAATTCATTGCAGTCTAATCAATCTAGTGTATTTATTTCAATGATATTTTTTGCGGTACCTGATAGGTACAAGAAATCACTGCAATAAATAAAATTTTTAAGATCTTTAAACAGCAGTTGTTTATTATTGTTAAAATTGTCATTGTGACGCCTAGTTGAAACGTGAATATAAATGGTGTATACGCTAGCCGAAAGAATAGAAATAATTTTTCTCTATGGAGCTGAAGATCGGTGCGCTCGTAGAACCGCCAGAGCATTTAACGAGAGGCATCAAGACAAAAACGTGGGCCATAAATATGTACTCGAATTGGTACAAAAGTTTGAAGAAACGGGATCCGTTTGTAATAAAAAATATATTGAGAAAAGGGTTGTAGATGAAGCATGCCAAATCGAGGTACTAGGACAGTTTGCAATAGATCCAACTTTATCCATCTCAAAGGTCGCAGATTTAACCAACATTTCTGCTGGCTCTGTGCATAAAGTTTTAAAACAAAATAAATTTTTTCCCTACAAAATTCAAATTCTTCAAGAACTCGGAGAAGACGATTTTGATAGGAGAATTCAATTTGGCGAATTAATGTGCCAACGAATTGACGAGGACCCCCATTTACCTAAGAATATCTGCTTTAGTGATGAATCAACTTTTTTTCTAAATGGACTGGTTAACAGACATAACTGCAGATACTGGGATAATGAAAATCCGCACCTTTTCCGAGAAGGGCATACTCAATATCCCGAAAAAATTAACGTGTGGGCAGGAATTTATGGCAATGAAATCATCGGGCCATTTTTTTTGGAAGATAATTTAACTGGGCAAATTTATTTAAACCTTTTAGAAAACACAATATACCCTGCCATTGTGCAATCTTTAGAAAATCAAGTGGATGAAAATGCTGTTATGGTACTAAATGAAAATAATTTGCATTTCCAGCAAGATGGAGCTCCCCCGCACTACGCTTTGGCAATTCGAGAGTGGCTTGATGAACATTTTCCAGGGACGTGGATTGGCAGACGTGGTGCAATTGAATGGCCAGCACGGTCTCCAGACCTAACCCCTCTAGACTTTTTTCTTTGGGGGTATTTAAAAAGCAAGGTTTATAAAACCCCACCTGAAAATATTGACGATTTAAAAGATCGAATTGTTCGGGAATGTAGAGGAATTAGCAGAGAAACCCTTGCCAATGTTCGTGGGGAATTTCAAAATAGGCTTTTTTATTGTCTCGCTAATAACGGCGCACATTTTGAACATTTAATAAAATAATTTTCTTCAACTGAATAAAACTGAATAAACTGCTTATATTTAACACACATTTTTGCATCCTAATTGCCTATAACGTCTATTAACTTAATTTTTTTTGACATCGTTGGATAGCAGATCGTACGTCCTTTAAAATGATGTATCACACTATAGGGTAATCATTTGACATACCAAAGTTCGAGGCCGATATATTATGCATTATTACAAGACATTTTTGCACACTGTTCGCTTGTACGTCAACCGATTTAATTTTTTTTATACGGTTGGATAGACAATTTTATGCTGCTTACAATGATGTGTCACAAGGTGGGGGTTCCCATTTGACATATCAAAGTGAGGTTAGCTGGAGGTGAGGAGGTGATTGACAGACTTTTAACAAATGCAAAATTAAACTTCCCCCTGTATATCTAAATTGACGTGTTTTTTCTTTTTTTAAAATTTTTCTATTTAACAAAGTTATTAAGGATGGTTCGTTTTGAAATGAAGGCACTGTATATATATATATATATATATATATATATATATATATATATATATATATATATCATAGAAACCTTACACAAAATATAAGTGACAACGCGATTGTAAAAGGCTCGTTCGACTTCCATGATTTTTACTTGAAAAATTTTTTGGATGTAACTGCGAACAATTTCATGAGACAGGCTGGGTTTCGTCTCTTGGGTTCAAAACCCTATAAAATAAAGGTATACTATCCGGGTATTATGGAAATATGTTTTAACAACTGGAAATGAAATCCGATGTATGTATTATAATCATGGGGGGTATTAATAATATTTGCAAAAAACATTGTTGAAAACAAATAGAAAAGCTAATAGATTATAAACCAGAATTTAACTTCTTCAGCTTAGCTTTCTACGGTTTCTTGATTAAAATCCTCACATATTAAAAGATTGATACAGTAAAACTTCTGATTTAAAAAATGGATTCTGTACAAGGCTTTAGCAACATATACGCAGTACGATGCGCACACCAAAAAGTAATATATTTCAGACTGACTTAATAGTGTTTGTGATATATGGTCATACCTAAATACGTTTTTAGAATAAAGTAGTTCTATTTTTAAATTAAAAAATAACCAATAGTTCAATCTATCACGCCAAATACTAAAAACCCATAACTAACAAATGTTTCTTATATCGCCGTGTCTGACCATTTTAAATTTTTATTTTGAAATTCGGTGATAAATAAATAATACAATTCGTAGCTTAGAAACACGTATAGTAAAATACCAGTTTAAAATGCCGTAACTATAATGGCTAAGCCGTTACAGTTTTTTATTTCACAATAATTCCATTCCCGATATGAGGATTATTGAACGTATTCTCCAGTCAACAATTTATTAGCAGGTTTACCTGTTCTTTTAAGATATTACCAATTTTATGGTCTAATGTACATTTAGTATAATAATATTGCTTTCTAGTATTTAGTGTGTTTTAGCAATCCCCCTAGCCAACAAGGTCATTGGTTAACTGCAAATGAACTATGACGTCAAACAATTTAGGCCAACTTTTTAATCTGATTCACTAGGATACTTTACTAGTATCCCTACATGTTACATATAGTTAGCCATACTGAAGTCAACCAAAATTCAGCAGGCCGACTGAATAAAATATTTGATTGGTAGGATTGATAATCGTTTGTTGTCGATCGCACCCTCTGATGATTCTTTCCTATAAAAAAGGCAGATGGAGAGAGTAAGCGATAAGGGACCAATATCTGTGAACAATCGAAGGGAACATCTATATCGTTTTGTAGATTAATTTAATGTTACCTAAAATCTATAATATCGAATGCTAAATTCATGTATAATTTTGGATATACTAAGTGATTTTATGTAGTTCCTGAGAATTTATAATAATGTTCAGTAAGTGTTATGTCCCAGAATGTCGCGGAAATAATAAGAACGGTCCCAAAATTCATATTTTTGACTTTCCAATCGATAGTGTTTTGCGACAAAAATGACTGAAAACTATTCCTCTCGAGGTTTACAAGCCTAATAAAAACTTCAAAGTTTGCAAAACATACTTTTCTAAAGGAAACATAATTTGGAGGATTTTAGAGCAGGACCCACAAACAGGTAAAATAATTTCATGAAATTTTAAAAATCGTCAATTAAAGGAAGGCTCTGTACTAAATTATTCAAAATATTTTTCTAAATACGTCTACAATCTGTACGTTTTTTAAAAGCAGTTAAGGAAGCAAGTAGGAATAAAAGAACAATATATTTTAAAAATTTTGGTGATCTTTTAAATTTGTTTATCATTCGTAAAATTAAAAAAGGCTAGTTTTCAGTAACTAAACAATGGAAATAAAATAACATTATTTAAGCTTGAATATTTCCTGACCCCTCTATAACATGGGCAAATGTAATTGACAAAAATTTAAAATTAAAAAATGTGTTATATTGCCTTAGAGTTTCCATATTAAAAGCAATAACTCCATTTACTAGTTGCCTATATGCTATTCTCCCTTCAGGCAAATAAAAATGGAAGAATGTATAGAAACAGTTTATTTCCTAACAATACAACTCTGGTCTTCTTTCCATATGCGTTTCGGCCACCTCATAGTCTCATCAGAGAAGCTGTATCGAACCGAAGGCAACATTCGCAGGAAACAACTTCTTCTTCTTCTTCTTTCTTCTTTAGTAGCCCTACAACCCGGGGTGGCTGACTGTACAACTTGCTTCAATCTCACACGGTCGTCCATGATAGCTGGGTCAGTGGGTAACCCCATTGTTCTTAAATCTGACCTTATGTTATCTCTCCATCGCATTCTTGGGCATCCTAAGGATCTTTTCGCTGTCGGGGCCTCCTCCCAAATTAACTTGGTAAGGCGGTTATTAGGGAGCCTATGGACATGGCCAGCCCATCTTAGGCGTTGGGATTTAATTTCTTGTACGATGTCGCTAGCGTTATATATCTGTTTAACCTCAACAACTACTATATAAAATATAAATTCCGATACACTTCAAAGTTAGACTGAAAAATATCGCCTGTCTTATGCCTGTTAGTAAGGATCCTAGTAATGACCGAATAAGAATGCGGCAATAAGCTTAATGGACAGTAATTACTTATATTTAATTTATCTCCCACTTTGTGCAACACATTGACTAGGGCATTATGCCATGTGTCATGGATGATACTGTTTTGGAGGCTTGTGTGCCGTAAGATTTTCATTGATTCTGTGGTAACTTTACCTCCCATTCTAGTATTTCGCACTTCATCCCATCTTCTCCTGGAGTCCGACCATTTTCGAGTTGTCTTAAAGCCATATCGACTACAGCGGAATCTGTTAACAGTCTGAAATTACTAGATATAAAGCGGAACTACACATTTTGAACGATTTTACGGATTTTGCCACGTGACAAATTCTCAGGAACAAATATGTTACCGAGATGTGAAATTCTGTCCACAAGAGTTATAAGGGAAGCTAGTGAAATTGCAAAGGGGGCCAACAACTTAAATAACAGAGATGATAGCCAGCGAGTGCCTAATACTTGGAAAAATCTGCTTATAAAACATCAACCAGTACCACTTAGTAACGAAACACATTACAGCTCGGCAACGCAACCCCAAACACTGACAACAGGGCATATGATGCGCAGCAGGTCTCGCAACCTAATTGGCCAGAACCATTCGGGAAACAAACGCTTCCGATGTACAGACGGGACCGACAGTACCCGAGTCGCAGGCTTCAGTTCGCTCCTGGACGCCACACAGTGAGCTTTGAAAATGGTTAATGAGATTTCACCGAAACGTCAGCTGCCTTGCAGTCCTAAGAGGGACTCAGCACATACACGGGATGTCCGAAAACCTTCGATTACACATCACACCCGTAAGAATATCCGACATAATATATATATATATATATATATATATATATATATATATATATATATATATATATATATATATATATCAATACATCATCGAAATGGACAAGTGAAAGATGCAAAACTTTTCTATTTTAATACGTCGTCAAAAACATTCTATTTACCTTAAAAATTTATACTACCTATATAGTAGTCAGTAGTTAATAGTTTAATAGGTCAAAACATTTAATTAGGAAAGTTTTCTAAATATCGCATCATATTTTTTCCTTTAAATCTGCTTAAAAGCATCTGTGGGCGTCGTGTCGGGCAGGTTAATGATAAATGTAACTGACCAGAATTTAAAGTAGTAAAAACAAATCTCTTTTAGAACGTCATTAAGAAGTGCAGATCAGAATTTTCTTAGTCATAAAAATAGAAGCTTTTTAAGACAAAAGAATGAGTATTTCTAGAGAGAACACGAAATGTGTGGCAAATGGTTTTTCTATTATTATAAATTTTATCATCGACTTTGTATTTTATTCATTTATTGGTCAAATTTGGGAAGAAAATAAAAAAAAACTTTTTTAGTCAGGCAGTGATTTTGTTTCTGTCCAGTGATGCTCTCAAGGTACGGGAATTGGCAACACAGTCGTAGTTATATGCAATCTATCAAATTATTCTAAAGTTAGGCGGAATACGTACTCAGAATGTTTTGATATTTATATTATTTTAAGTTACTTTAAAATTTCATTACGCTAAAAAATGGAATCAACTCGTGTACATTTTCGTGAAGTTATTTTTCACAATTGTTGACGTGATTTACCTTAACAAAAGTGATGCTCTCAAGGTACGGGAATTGGCAACACAGTCGTAGTTAGATGCAATCTATCAAATCATTCTAAAGTTAGGCGGAATACGTACTCAGAATGTTTTCATATTTATATTATTTTAAGTTACTTCAAAATTTCATTAGGCTAAAAAATGGAATCAACTCGTGTACATTTTCGTGTAATTATATTTTACAACTTTTGACGTGATTTACCTTAACAAGAGTGATGAACTTAATCACTGTATATCGCTTGTTTAACGAATTCAATAGTGGTTGTCTTTCGTTCACAGATGAGTCGCTTAAAGATAATTCAAAATCGGTTGTAGTGCATGAAAATGTCGATGATATATATGAACTTATAATGTAAGATCGTCTTGTGATATGCCACTAGGTTAAGGAATCCCAGTGTATATAAAATATTATAGGACCACCTACCCGTGAAGTACTATGTTTGCGTTCCCGCATAATTTGACAATCGCTCAAACAAAAGGCTCATGTCGATTGGTGCAAGGAAATTTTCAAAAAATACGATCGCGGTGTTTTAAAAAATTGTTTATTAGATCATTAGAAGTGACGAATCTGGCATTTATACGTATGAGTTCGAAAGTAAGCAGCAGTCGACCACATGAGTCTTTCATAATGAGCCCACAAAATTTGCTCGTGCACTAAACACAGTCAATGGTCACCTGTTCATTCAAAAAAATCAGCTATTTTACACTGTGCCTTTAGAGAGTTATAAAATGATTAATTCTTAATAATACACAACCATTTGGTTGCTGAAAGTTTTCGGTGCATGACAATGCGAGCTCCCATACATCGGGTCAAACAAATGACTTTTTAATCACTCAAAACGTAGAATTGATGCGTCATTCGCTATACATCAACCATTTTCTACGCCAGAAGAGGTGTGAAAAATATGCTTTTTGAATTATTTCAAACCCATGAAAAAATGTACAGATCATAATGGAGAATATTTTGAAAATCATAATACCGTTTTTAGTGATTATTCTTTGTTATTTCTGAAATATAAGCGGATTCTCCAGACTTTCAATAGAAAATGGTATTGAATATAAGGTTAAGTGGAAGATAGGGAATGGCGCCTCATTAGTGGTGTATTAACCAGTTATTGTAGAGGTGTCAGTGGCTGTGTTGATGAGCTGATGAGTAATGTGTACTTTAGAGTAGTGACTGATTATAATATTGTTTGGAAAACTTTTCACAGTGCAGAGTTGTGTGATTTTTTTTCTCCTTCTTGGGTCCATCCTTAAGCCGGTGCACTGTGGCCAATATAGGTCTATTGTGCTCACCCTTGATCTGTACAAGTTCACTGAGGAATGAATTAGTATTTCATTCGATTCCAATTTTACTGACCCAAAGGTTTGTTGTCTTTTCCGATCTAGTGACTCGTAATTCCATATGATATGCTTTACTTCGGCTTGACCACAGAATCTGCAGCCGAGATCATCGTTGTAAAGGTTTATTTTATTAAAGTAAACTGTGACGGTCATGTGTTCCATTATTATGCCTCTGATTGTCATTAATTGGTTCCTGCTCATTTGCTAATTTCGAACCAGGATTCCCAATAAATAGCTTACCATGATTCAATCCCTATCTAGCTGTCCAATGATTTTTGTGCTCTTTTTTTAATACATTGTTTGACAGCTTCTCGTACCCCATATCGTGGCATCCCAAAAGCTGATTCTGGACTAATATATTGAGATAATGAGCCAGCTCTTCGGTTTTCTCATTTCCATGTATGCCTTCGTGCTCTAGTACCCGCTTTAACATAATTCTCTTGTCTCTTGCCAAAACTATCGGTTCACTCACTTGAGTGGTGTAGCCGATGAAGCTACATTCTTGCCTCTCCTTGAATCACCAAATATAGTGAAGAGAGATCTATGATTCACTCCACTGTTGAGGCTAGGGTCGATTTCATAGCCCAAGTAATGCTCAAACAGGCGACTCTCCATATGCCGCCTAGTTTGATCACAGCTGTTCTTTGCATTAGCTTGGGCCATCATACCAAGCCTGCATATAAGAGACGTTTTTCTCTCTAAATCTTCTAACAACCATAAAAGTTGTTTCCGATTTTCTTGTTATCTTTTCCACATGCTTATTCCAGGTCAGCATAGAGTTCAAGAGTACCCTCAGATATTTAACTTCTTGGGAAAGTGATAATATGTTTCCTTCTAGGATAATGGGACCGAAATCCTCGAGTTTCCTCCGTTTTGTGAAAGGGATTAAGACAGTCTTTTGGGAACTTCACAGTTGTATTAAATTTACCTTGAGTTAAGACTACCAAGTTATCAGCGTATCCTAGTACTGAGTGATCCTGCCTGCTTAGAATTTGCAGAATCTCATTCATTATCAGGTTCCAAAGCAGTGGAGTGAGAACTCCCCCTTGCGGATACCCCCAGTTACTCGCGCCATCTACGTTTCTCCAAGTAGTTCTGTCTATGCAATCCTGTCTTTTAACATATTTTTTATCCACGTGCAAGAGGTCTCTTCTAAATTGATGTTCCTTATTGCCGTGGTGATATATGCTTCCAGAAGCACATCTCCGTTTTCCAGCGTATTTTTCACTTTGTTGACCAGTTCATAAAGCGCTGTCTCTGTAAATCTCCCGGTTATCGAAACATGGTGGTTCTGATGAAATGGGCTGTTTATCATTATATACTCCCTAACATGTCTGTCTAACAGTTTCTCTAGAGTTTTGAGGATAAATGACATTAGACTTATTGATCTAAATGCCTTGGCTAATGAATAGTTTGGCTTCCCAAGTTTCGGTATAAATACTTCCCTGGTAACTGTCAGAGTTTAGTCTGGATTTATTTTTATTTTTCAATCAGACATCCATCTCTCTAATTATGGAGTCTAGTCATCACTCGTTGAAGTTCCTTCGAAAAACTACGAATTGGAATAACTCAGTGAAAAGATTGCGTGGTTTCATTTTCGGAATATTGTCTTAAATTAAAACTAGACAATTAAAATACCAAAGCTGTCTAAATCGCAAATCTTTTACATGGCATATGAAGAAATCAAAAAAAATCTATAAAATGTTTGTTAAAGCTGTAAAAATTAGACACGCTATAAATACGGGCATGAAGGCTATTGTTTGAAACTCGGCAAGCTAAAATTTATCTTCGTTATATCTGGTCAAGTTATTATGTCACTACAATATGTAATTTTCACCCTTTATTTATAATTTTATGAATGGGTAACATGGAATTTTCAGTCGGTTGCAAACTGTCAAAACAATAACGATATTTCTAAGATATTTTGAAATACAATTACATGTCCGAAAAATACAAAATTTACTTAGCGAATTTCAGAGCAAAGCACAAGCAAATCATTAAGCCCATGAGGCCAGCGAACTTTTTGGTTATGAATAAAATTTCTACACATTTAACCAAAATTAATTCCAACATTTTAAATATCTAAAATGCTGTTTTAAAACACATTTTTAGCGTTAGTGAAAAGTTGAAATAAAAAATTACTTTGTCTATGGTTTCTGTAACTGGAATTATTAAAGAGTTTTGTGAAAAAATATCAGTATTTGAAAAATAATTTTCACTAACCGTTCTAAGGCAGAGGCGAGAATGGGACTCCACCAACTAAATCACTCAACAGTAAAATCACAAAGGACGCTGTCAGGACACAAAAACATATGTAAAAAAATCAGGAGCCCCGAGTTGGAAATGGACACAGACCATATAAACTCGAGCTACCGTTACAATATACCGTTTGAAGTCACAATAGAGGATCGAATGACAAGTAAAAGTGAAAAACCGGAAACATTCTCGGGTGCAAGTATCTGGTACACTGACTAGTGAGGGTACTGGAGCTGGGATATATGGGCTACAATCGAGGAAGGAATTAACTCTTCCCCTTGGAAAACACCCAACTGTATTCCAGGCAGAAATATACGCAATCTTACGGTGCGCAGACGAGATAAACAGGAGAGCTTACAAAGGGAAGCAAATCCACATTTACTCTGACAACCAAGCAGCCCTAAAAGCCCTCAAGGGCCAAAAGATATCATCGAGGCTGGTTTGGGAATGTCAGAGAGAAGTGGAAATTATGGCAAAAGATAACAGAGTTATGTTACAGTGGGTACCAGGACACGAAGGCATATATGGAAATAAAAAAGCTGACGAGCTAGCTAGAGCAGGATCAGCATCTCAATACATTGGTCCAGAACCGGCCTTTGGGGTGCCGCGGTGCGCGGCCCGAGAAGAAGTTAAAGAATGGATCAAAAGAGACTGGATAACCAGACAGGGTTTAAACCACAGCAAGCTGTTTATTGAGAATCCTGACCCGAACCTGGCAAGGAAATTACTCCAAATAAGTAGAAACCAATTAAGGACTATTACGGGTATAATGACGAGACACTGGAGAGATTTACACAACAAATATTCGGGTCAGTAAGTCTGGAACTGGGAGAAATACTCACTTACTCCTTAGCAGGACTGTACCGGTTGAGCCAGGGGGCTAGGTTGACAAAGTTACTGTAATGTCTAGGGTGAGCATAATAGGCCTACTCTGGCCGCAGTGGGTCCGGCTTTAAGATGGACCCGGGAGTATAAAAAATACCGTTCTACTGGTCGCTGGTTTGGTAATACCACGTTGTACCAGTTGGTAATCTAAATCTGGTTAAACAGAGTCATTCTCTTTTTTAGGTGGTTTAAATTTTTCTATACGTTTTCTAGTTTCTCTTAACATCCTACATAGTTCCATCAATTATAAAGAAGTATTTATTTTATTTAAGCTTAGTCGTTTCTGATAAAAAGGTAACAAGGTAACACGTAGTACTTTTAAACAAAATCAATCAAATACATTTCTATCAAATAACTGTCATTGTCACAACATAAATACCTATATGTTCATTTGACCTCTGAGTTCGATATAATATATAACTACAGGATTTATTCCCAAAAGTAGCAGATAAAAATTAATTTCCCATAAACTTTATTAAAGAATCCCAATCAGAACACATTTAGAAATCAAATGATAATAATTTAATGCATTTAATTTAAATATTATTTTTGAACTCGCTGCAAATAACGCAATAAAACTTAATCCTGAAGTCTCTGAAAATTTTATACCCCATTTATAAACTGGTACTGTCTTAAAATTTGAATTTTTTCTGGTTGACTGGTTGCAAAGAGTATTCATCTTTAGTATTGGAGAGCTTTGACTAGAAATCATTGTAGGATTTGCTAAATTACTAATCCTTGGTTTTAGTGTCATAATCAGTTAAGGGAGAAGTTAAGTCAACTAATAATTTCAAAAGTTTATCCTTTAAAGTAATATTCTCAACATTATCAACAACATATCAATTAATTTGACCTATTATATGTGCAACTTTTGATTCAATTTTAAAAGTTTATTTATTTATTCCAGGGTGTATTTTGCATTCTCATGCTTATCACCAAAAACCACTGGACTTTGAACTATGTTTCCAGATAGCTCTAAACTTAATAAAGGTCATAATAACTTCTTAAAAAGATCTAATGTACCGGAAAAATATATACCTCTAATCTAAACTTCATACTCAAGTTGATCTCTTACTAAAGGGTCAGCGTTTAGCCTATACATGTTAATATGGTATATTCACAATCTCTTAACAAAATAATAATTTTTAATCAAAGATCAGTTACCAATAAATCAACCTAATACAGGAAAAATATATCAAATATTATCAGAATACCAAAAAAATATCAAATCCAGTTAAACCTACAAAGCAAAATTTTTCAAAATCAGCATTTAAATTTTCATAAAAAAAAAATCGAAAATCAGAATCTTTAAAAAAATAATGGAAAAAACCCATTGGTACCCGTGAAATGATAAATTGTTGTCCAAAATTATATCGCTAACTCTTTAAGAAAAATAGGAAAAGAATTCAAAATCTGCAACTGTAATTTCTATGGAGAAAAATGTGAGCAAAAATATTTTAAATTGGAAATTTTTTAACTTGACAATACCAAGAAACGTTTATATTTAATTTAACTAATTTAGTGTATCAGCCTTCTGCTAGAACTTTGCTATTGCACTACCATGGGCTTAAATTTACTATACTTTGAATGTAGTAACATAATTTTAAATAAAGTGGAAAATCATTTCATTTCCTTTAAAATTACTCCAGAAGTAAAATTTATTACCACATTTCCCGACACGTCTATTTTTCTCAATCCGACCGCATATGCCTGATATGCGAGTTGCATCGACAATTACTAGAAAAGCGTTATTTGATTCGGTAACATCAGTTACCATTCTCTATTCTGATATAAGCTAGTTGGAAATTAATGGATTACGGGACGTATTTTACGGGTTAGAAACTAAAGGTAAAATGTGTTTTAATGAATATAAAATAGATTTTGTTTAAATCTTAAATTGTTTCACTGAAACAAACCAGTATTATGGGATTATTTCGTAGTTTAGCCGTTGTCTTCATTAAGGATCAGTTTTAATTTTAATGCCATAAAAGGAATCACTTGCTAAACAGCATTTCCAAAATAACGGATAGGGTGCTGCTGTCGATGATTAGCATATTAAAGTCAAATAATAAGATACTAGGATTTAAAAAAGGCCATGACAACACACTTGATTGATAAAATTGAACACGAAGAACTAAATTATATAAGTAACATATTACCTTACATTATATTACTCCTCGACTTACAGAGGGCATTCAATATTGTATGGAACCAGGGTCTCATGCGTAAGCTAATGACCTACCATAGATTTCTCATGTAATTGATAACTGATTATGTCTTACTTAGTAAAAGAACAGGCTTAGTGAAAATCGAAAATGTAATCAGACGCCCTCCATTTAGCGACTGGTGTACCGCAAGGAATCCTGTTCTCGCCTATAATATATAATTTTTCTTCATCGGACATATCAGAATTATATAAGTATGCAGACGATTTGCCAATAACAGCTACTTTATTCTATGCCCAAGCTACGAGAATATAGATCTAATATCACATTACCAAACAAAACAATTTTAATACAGGGTCTCCAGTAAGTACCACCTAGAACTGACAAGTAGAAAACATAATCAAAAAATCGGAAACAACTCTTATGACTGTTAGAAGATTATGTGGGAAAACATGGATTCTCTCACCGAAAATGGTACATTGGTTATACACCAGTGTTGTGAGACCAGCCATCACTTACGCAGCCTTGGTCTGGTGGCCAAAGGTAATACAGAGAGCAACTATGACAAAGCTGAGTGGAATACAAAGGGTTGCCTGTTTGTGTATTACTGGGGCCATGAAATCAACCCCCACTTCGGCAATGGAGTGTATTCTGGATCTGCCTCCACTACACATAGTGATTCAGGCAGAGGCAAGAATGGGACTCCACCGACTAAATTACTCAACAGTAAAATCGCAAATGACGATGTCAGGACATAAAAACATATGTAAAAAAATCAGGAGCCCTGAGTTGGAAATGGACACGGACCATATGAACTCGAGCTACCGTTATAATATATCGTTTGAAGTCACAATAGAGGATCGAATGGCAAGTAAAAGAGAAACACCGGAAACATTCTCGGGTGCAAGTATCTGGTACACTGACGGTTCAAAAACTAGAGAGGGTACTGGAGCTGGGATATATGGGTTACAACCGAGGAAGGAACTAACCCTTCCCCTTGGAAAATACCCAACAGTGTGCCAGGCAGAAATATACGCAATCTTACGGTGCGCAGACGAGATAAATAGGAGAGCTTACAAAGGGAAGCAAATCCTCATTTACTCTGACAGCCAGGCAGCCCAAAATTTATGGTGAAGCGCTGTCAAATTCTTAGAAGGCAATAAGACTTTATGCTGAAAGATTTCCAGCTAGAACATTCCTTGAGCATGGATATTAAATTTTAAGACAACTTAGGGGTACAAATGAAATAATTGTAAGTAAAAATATAAGCTAACTGATATATCAATAAACATCAATGATTTAAAGCACTGAATTAGGAGTTGTCAGATTTGTACAAATACTTAAATTATAACTATTAATAATGAAGCAATTAGTCTGAACCACTATAGAAAAGAGACGTAATTTTAAGTCTTAGTTTTAGTTTTAGTTTTAGTCTTGAAACAAACCACATGTAAAAACCATATAGTGTAAAAATTGTTTATGAAAAGAAGTTAAAGTTTATAAGCATTCTACCTTAGAAACCAATAAAAACTATGATATACAAAGCAGCTAGTTAGATGTAGGAATCAGTAGCAAGTACTTTAGACTTACCTAAAAACCGATTATTAGAAACTCAGATTATTATTTGTTGTAGAAAACAAATAAACTAAGCGAATTAGGGATATGTTTGAACATTCGCACACATTTGAGTATAAATACACTCAAGTACTTTTACCCGAAAGAGTATAACTTTTAAATAATACCGCCTAGTGGTTGACAAAACTAAAAAATTTTAGAACGAAATGATAAATTGCGAAGATGAGACGAGAAAAGAATAATTTTCCTTCTCGAGAAATTGAAACGAGACTAGACACAAAACCCATAAGAACGGAATTTCTCGCTAGTTTTCAAGACAATGCAATGATTTTGGGAGTAGGTAAAATACACATATATATATATATATATTACAATTTTTACAAATATTCAGGACATACTTTTACCCAGTCATTGAATTTCAGCATTAAAATTACGCATTTCATACCAGCCTATGACAGACTACAAAACTCTATATGACAGTGTCAACTACTACTAGACCCTTCTTGTATCTATGATACATACCTATCTTTATACGTGCCACATCATTTTACTGTACAGAATTGTTTAAAAACTTTTTGTGTAAAATAGTTTTATATGAAATATTATATTATTACTAAAAGATAACATTCATAGTAATTCTAGACCTAGGATTGTTTCATCATTTTGAACAATTCATGTGTATACGAGAAAGGCGGTAAACTGTAGTTTTGCACTGGTTAGGAATATTATTTCAATCTTATATATGAAAATTCTACGCCCAAAATATGACAATCGGTAACAGTAGAAATGGCATACATTATAGCTGCTCCGCTGCTGATCAATAAAAAATTCTGGATTCAGTTCTGGAGATAAGTTTCTTGATTTGTTGCACTCTTATATAGTAGCTTAAGCAAAACTTAGCTTGAAGGTTAAAAAAGAAATTACCGCAATAGCGAAATTAACTCACGTGGGTGTATAAATCCCATTAATTTTTATATGTCAGAAGAAGAAATAAAATAAATTCCTAGACACCTCACTGGATCAATACAAGAAACTTGTCTAGTTTTTTTAATCATATGTATATATTATTTTTCCTTTGATATTACGACTAACAGGAACTATATGCTTACATCCCTGAATTTTTGAGTCTCATTTCATACAAGCAAGATATTTTCTCGTTTTGTTTCGTTGTTAGGTAATCTTGTATCCGTTATGCGTCAAACGTGGCCAATCCATGTTGGTTGTTTTTCTTATGAATCCTGAAATATACCATCTCCTATACTCATCCGTTGTTTGATTTCTAACTCAGTATCTTCTTAAAATACGCAGAGATTGCCTCATTGTATCCATCTCGACTGATTCCACGCTTTTTCTGTACTTGTCTGTTATCCTCTACATTTCAGCATCATACAAACGAGTTATTTTAATCATAATTTCGTTGCTCCATAGTACACCATTAAGACATTCCAAAACTTTCTTGGCCTGTACTATTCCTTTTGAATCCGTTCCCATATTGTCAAAACTTATCCCTAAGTATACGTATTCTTGACAGTAGTTTATGTTTTGCCCATTCTCAACATCCAATTTGTAAGATTCGCTTCCTATAAAAAGATATTTATTATTAAATGTTAATTGTTAGTCCCCATTGCCTATATTTTTCATTAGTTTTCTCATAATATGTTCCCTATCATTTCCTATCACTGCCTGGTCACCGGTAAATTGAAGCTTGTACAAACTTTCTTGATTAATTTTGATTCTCATACCATTAACTTTCTTTTTTCAGTTTTTAGAGCTTCTGCAACATATATTTTAAAGATAGTAGGGAATACACAACAGCCGTATCTCGAATTATTTGTAATTAGGAACTTCTTAATGAGAGATTAACCAATTTTAATTCTACATTTTGAATCGTCATGTAATTCCTGGATAGCAGTGCTAAGGGTGTAGTTGATATTTGAATATTTTAGTATTTCCCAAACTTGGGTGTGTGATGTGCTATCATAGGCTTTTTAAACATCTACATATATAATGTGCGTTTTCTATATTACTGGCTGATGTCTTAATTATAACATATTTGAGACAAAAGTCATTATCCATGCACGAAAACCAATTTGATCTTATTTGTTCCGGTTGAAGAAGTTGAGAAGTCACCTGAAATTCGTAAACATTTTTTTGCGAGCACCTGCAAAATCGAGCAGTAAAATAAAAAAATAACTACTGAGCTAGAACTTTGTCTCTAACTGTGTTAGGACAAAATACATCTGCCCTTATAGTATAAGGTTTTTTCAGATGGTTGCGAATTAAAATATTTTTTCTAATAAAAATGTATTGAGACAAACATCTACAAGTATATTGTATTCACCATTGGTATATAAAATAGAAATTTCCACCAGATTAAGTATTCAAATTGCGCGGGATGCTAGAAGATGGCGCTGCTTTTATTAGACTTCATATTTTATCTGATATAAGTTGCTTAAAGGATTTGCTTTCTTATGTTCAGGTGTGCTTGTCTATTCTGTACTGACAAGAACCAGAAAATCCGAAACCCGTGTGCAGGTGGCTGTGCACTGCCATGCGCGAGACTTCCATCCTTTCCTGAATAGTGCCTTGTCTGTGACTGTGTTAGAGTATGCCTGTCCTTATAAAGGGTATTTTTTTATAGAGGTATAGAACTTTTAAATGGAATAAAACAAAGATGAATTTTTTAAATTGACATGAAATTTACTTTATTCGAAAGATAACCTTCTGGCATTATAATTTAAATATGACTTCTGGCATATGACCGCCACGGCTGGCTCGGACGTAGTCTAATCTGGAGGTCCAATTTGCGATGACTTTTTTCAACATTTGTGGCCGTATATCGGCAATAACGCGGCGAATGTTGTCCTCCAAGTGATCAATCGTTTCGAGCTTATCGGCGTAGACTAGCGACTTCACATATCCCCACAGAAAATAGTCTAGCGGCGTTAAGTCGCACGATCTTGGAGGCCAATTCACGGGTCCGAAACGTGAAACTATGCGGTTACCAAACGTTTCCTTCAATAAATCAATTGTGGCACGAGCTGTGTGACATGTTCCGCCGTCTTGTTGACACAACAGCTCCTGCACATCATGGTTGTTCAATTGATGAACGAAAAAGTCAGTAATCATGGCTCTATAGCAGTCACCATTGACTCTAACGTTCTGACCAGCATCGTTTTTAAAGAAGTACGGACCAATGATTCCACCAGCCCATAAAGAACACCAAACAGTCAGTTTTTCTGGATGTAACGGTGTCTCAACATACACTTGAGGATTATCATCACTCCAAATACGGCAGTTTTGTTTATTGACGTATCCATTCAAACAAAAGTGAGCTTCATCGCTAAACAAAATTCGCTTATGAAAATCGGGATCAACGGCAATCTTGTTTTGGGCCTATTCACCGAATCTACGCCTTGCTAGGTGATCGTGTGGCTTCAATTCTTGCACGAGTTGGATTTTGTTAGCACGCAAACCAAGATCTTTCCGCAAAATCTTTCATAAAGTGAATGGACACATATCCAATTCCAGTGCACGATGGCGGATAGACTGATTCGGGTCTTCCTCTACGCTACGCTCTACAGCAGCAATGACTTCTTCTGTACGCACTGTACGACGTCTCTGTGGATGCGTATTATCATTTAGAGTAAACGTGGTGCAAAAATGTTCCATAGTTAATCGAATTAATTGCTCTGATGGACGATTATGTTGAACGTAAAATGGACGTAGTGCGCGATACGTATTTCGAACAGAACCATGATTTGCAAAATAAATTTGCACAATTTGGAAGCATTGTTCAGGCGTCAGTCTATTCATGTTGAAATGCCAAACCAAACTAAACATAAATCACTTGACAGCTGACAAAATGGCCCCCAGTTAAAAAAGTGTTGCCAACTTAAAGTTATATACCTCTATGAAAAACACCCTAGAATAAGATTTTTCAGTTGGTTCAGAATTAAAATAGTCTCTCTAGAATTATATGTTTATATATGAGCTATTGTTTATTTTCTGTCCTTAAGTTAGACATAAGTTTAAAGACTACGTTATTGCCTTCGAGAAATTCGAGATTCCTCACAAGACAAAAGAAAGGAAATAATAAGTTGGACAGCTGAGTCGTGAAATAATTTATTACTCGTCTTGACCTCATGAGACGTAGTGAGAATATTGCTATTTTTCATCTTGCTCCTTCACTATTGAATTGAAATTTTCCCGGAACAGAAATTTACCTTACCTTACTAACCTGAACTGTCAATTTTCTATTTCATTATACTCTTAAACTGCTGCTTAAAATAACCTTCAAATTTACAATTTAACGCTGAAGCAAATATCCCTCAGCTACTGTGACAAATATTAAAAAACCTTTATCATTTGGTAAATTTAATTCTCTATTCAGGGAAAACAAATAGCCTGTAGGACACATTTTATCGACAATAAATTAAAGGTCAAATTAATTTGAACCACAATCGATTTTATTCGAAATTAAAGTCTTTTACTGGAGGCAAATTTAAGGCAAATCCTCACTTGTTTGAATGTTTACAAAACCCTTAAGAAACTCATTTAATCTACATATATCATTTGAGCCTTAAGCTAATGGAATTTATATTATAGAATATTTTCTATGAAAGTACAGGAAATAGTTAAATGAGATTACGGGAACAATAACTCATAAAGAACACAAAAAAGCAAGAATATTTAGTACTGATAAATTTTTAAAATCAGCGAATGAACCCGTGACTAGTTGTTCTTCACTGTAAGAACACATTTCCCTTTCAAAAATCTATCTTAAATAGATTAAACTCATGAAGGTTTATTGTTTTGTTTAAGAGTCATTAAAAATAATAACTCCTTTTATTTTTGGTGTAATAATTCATTCTCACATTATAATCTATTATTAATGGTCTCTTTAAATGTGTCATCAACAGATAAAATTTAACTTTTACACTAAACCTACAGATAACTCTTAAATTAGAGATGGAATGCAATAAATAAACAATACTAAAATGAAAAACTTCAAATACAAAATATATGGGACTAAACAGATATAAGATAAAAAGTTTAATAAATTGTATGAATAAGCAGGGGCGGATCCAGCCTCTCACTTTGGGGGGGGGGGGGCGGTGATATCACAAAAGTACAGTATGATAAGCAAGTTGTCGACGGGAGGGGAGAGACACCAGCAAAATTCCCATTTATAGTGTAAAAGGCAGGATCGGGTTTATTTTTCTGAATTTGAAACTCTTAGAGAGGTGGGGGGCGATCACAAAAAAACAGGTTGCCAATAGGGGGGAGGATGCGAGCAGCATACACAGATTCCTAGGATAAGAGCCAGAATCGGGTCTATTTTCCCAAACTCAAAGCTCTTGGTAGGCGGGGCTATCGCAAGAAAAATAAATTGTCAACGAAAAGGAGTGCCAGCAGTATACATTTTCCTAATATAAAAGGCAGAATCGGTTCTATTTTCCTAAACTCAAAGCTTTTGGGAAGAGGAGGGGCGATTGCAAGCATACACATTCCTATACTCTATTCAAGAACTAGAGAGAGTAATAAAACTGTTACAGAAACCTCCAATGTACTTGCTCCAGTGCCGCAGGTAACTGAGGACTGCCGTAAATCTAATTATATTTAAATATTATAAGCTTTTATAAATTTACTGCTATAACAAAATTTCTGATAGTTCAATTTCATTTCTGTCAGTGAGCAAAGTACACCTTACAGTGTGTCCTTAGTGGTTTATCTTGTTTGTGCTTGTTTTTATATATTATTTGAGATTAGTGAGATACCCTAAAGATATAGCTTCCACATCTATATTTATTCCAAAATCGTTAAACTAGGGCATTTTTTTTCATTTTTTTATGATGCCTTAAGATATCAATATCTGGATAATAATATTAAAAGCTCTGTTGTGATGTGCTCCAATATGACAAGAGTTGGAAAATCTACTATGTACCGAATACTGAAGGAGAAAAAAAAGTCTGGAATTGTTAGTACTCCCAAGCCACATTCGATCATAGGCAGACGAAAAACCTCGTTGGAAGAAGAGATGTAAACTGCAATAAAAGGAGAGATCCCAACCGTCGACAAAATTCTAACTAAAATCAGTGAAGATCGGGATTTACCTGAAATTAAATGAATTGAGCTCTGGCAATTACTCAGAGAACTTAATTTTTGCTGAAAAAAACCAGATAGGAAATCTGTTCTTATAGATCGTCCGGAAAATGTCCGTTGGAGAAGGAAATATCTCTCTCAAGTAAAAGGTAGAGTTGCTAGAAATAACACAATTTACAAAATTAGTAATTTAACTGAACTTTTCAAAAAATTTTTTGAATAAAGTTACTGCAGAAAATTGGGAAAAATCCTTATAATAAAAGAATATGTGGAAATTCGATATCATGATTGGTAAAATAGAGGAACCAATTATAATTAATTTGAGCGAAGATAGCTTCACTGACTTTGACTACGAATTAGATACGTATTATTTACCAGCGTAAACACAATTTATTATTTAAATTTTCTGTAACATATAAAAACTAATTGCATTTGAATCCCTTTTTAGTGTTTAATTGTAATTCTGCTGATGGTTTAAGAAATAAATAAATTGAAACGTCAAATATCCTAAAGATGTTTTTAATTAATAATAAAATGACCGATAGCCACAAAAAAAAATTAATATCATATGGACGAATTTATTTTCTTATATATGTTTAACTTCTTGTATTTTTGACAGAAGGTATTTTGTAAGTATTTAAATTATAACTTAGAATATTTTGACAGAAAAGGCTATGTTTCAATCTGAATGTGTCTAAAATGGTTTCTATGCCAAAATTAAAAATAATAAAAATACAGTTGTAATTTGTGTTAAATATGTCAAAATTATCTTTATTTTCTAATGTATGTGAATTATTAAGAAATCATAAGAAATAAAATAATATTATAAAAACTTTTTATTTAAGTTTATTGCCGAAATAAAATTCTATGCCATAAATAATTAGTGATAATAAACTTCTTTTCGACGCCACAAGGACTAAAATCCTTTTTAACACTTCACACATCTAAAATATCTATTGTTATCCAACTCAAATAGTCCATTATTATTGACCGGTATTTTTGATTATAAAATTTCTAACCCATTTCTATGAAAAATATATGTGTCTAACAGACACACCGGACTAAGCAACACAGATAGTTTGCGAAGAAAAAAAAAAGAAAAAAAAAATGATTTATTACTCTTTCTAGTTCTTGAATAAACTATAGTATAAGGCAAAATCGAGTCCATTTTCCTGAACTCAAAGCTCTGGAGGGGGGGCGATCGCCCCCACCGCCCCCCCCTGGATCCGTGCCTGTGAACAAGCCACTTCTAGAATAAAGATCGAAAAGAATATCTTGTGACCAAAAAGCATCCGAAATTCTTTAATAAAATGAAACAAGTTGAAATATTCATCTATATTCATTTTATTTTCTTCAAAGTAATCTCCATTACAAGCAATACACATATTTCAACTTTTGATAGGTCGAATTTAGAATAGAATTCAGCTTCTTCTGCGAATTCTCCTTTATCGCCTCAATCATCTCTAAACGCTTTCCGCGAAGTTGTAACTTGAGTCGTGAGAACAGACAAAAATCAATAGGAGCCATGTCAGGTGAACACGGAGCTTGCGGAACGGTATAAACTATTATAAAGTATAGTTGACAGATTCGAATATTTCTGAAAAATGGTAGTCTTGTGTCTTGGTATTGATAGTATTCACAGCATATAATATTGAGACTGGTAAAGTACACAACATGACTCTTCCATGATGAGCCAAAATCAATAAAAGTTTATCGCATATGAAATACTTTGAAACAAATGATCGCCTGGTTTTTCACAAGAATTAATCATGCCTTTATAGCAGTGTTCCTTCTGAATTATACACAATAATTCGTTGCAGTCACACATCGGCTCAAACGTGTTACTTTTTGAGCACTCAAAACGTGCAATTCATGGGTTCTCCGCCATGCAGTCTTGATTTGTTTCCATATAGATAGAACCAACTAGTTCGTTAACCAATTTTTACTCCTAAAGGGTCTTCAAAAAATATGTTTTAGAGAAACCATTTTCAAGAATGAAGATTTGTTTTTAGATTTGAATTTGTATCTCCTAATGGAACTATTAAATTAAAAAGGAACAACAAATCGAAGAAACTAAAGAATCCTATTTAAACCAAGAGTTTTAGAATATACCACCAAATTGTTTTTAAAGAGTTCACCAACTATTAATACAAGAAGGCGACACTGTCGGTTGTCTTCGATTGCACTATCTCGAATTCTCGCATTATCTCATGGCGCTGCTGTTTCACATGTACCACATCATAATATTATTTTCCAACTGTCAAATAGTTCGGCTCCTTTTGCAGAGGTACCATTAATTTGACTCCAAAATCACTCCTAAAATGTCAGTTCAAGATTTTCTTATTGTACCTTTATGGTTAGGTCAAAGTTTCACTCAGTACTGACATAGTCTCTGTCACATCGATTAGATCTCAGAAGTACGGAAGTTTTTTCAACCTCCTTTTTATAAAACTAGATAAAATGTATCCTACATCCAAACAGACAATATTTCCAACAAAGAGTTACTTTTTAAAAACGATTTGGTAATTATAGAGATCAACTCGAACAAACAAACAAACCTCGTTATATTAACAGTTTAAAAGTTTAGATTTCATATGGTTAATTGAAATTCCAGATTTTAATAAGCCAAATTTAAAGTTACATTTTACTGAAAATAACGGGGAAATAAGTTTGAACTTTATTTCATTATAAAAGGTAAATTAAAATAATTACTTAATCGTATTTAATGAAACATGAAACGTAGTTTAGTCTCTAGTTAATGTTCCCCATAATTTAAATAAAATAGTTCTAATTTGAATACAAGAGAAAAGTTTTTATTATTTGAAGCACGGAAGTATTTTACGACAGCATGGTAGGGTTATTTATCTGAGACAAGATTACTAACCAGGCTTGTATTACTAATAAAAGAAATTCTTTAAATATAGACTTCAAAGGGTGGTATTAAAATATCCTCATTAGTTTGTCGGTCAATAACGATTAGGCCATTAATTCAAATATTATAAAAGAATGAAGCTATGTTTGTTTTTGGTCTCTCGTGTACTAGTTGATTTTTGTTGTTTTCTTTCCTGATTTTTTATTAATGTTTTCTATGTAGTTAGAAAATTTATAGCACCGTCTCGTTTATTTAGCTGTCTCGCTTTTTCGATTTCTAGGGCCTCTCTTATGATGCGTACCTTGAAACGAAGATTCTATCAAGGACTGAAATAGAACTTTATAATCTCCACTTGGCTTTAACCCACAAAATCCATAATCTTCTGTGGAATGACATAGAAAAGTATCCTGTTGGAGAACGGAATCAGACACCCAGCTTAAGGCAAAAACACAACAGTAGGACAAAGGAAATATCACGGTTGTAATGAACACCAACGAATATATGCAAAAAATGTCAGAAATCCTCAAAGACACCTCTTACAAACAAACCAACAGAGATCCAACAACATACCTTAAGAAAACTACGAAAGCCAAGATTAAAGCCTCAAAACTATACCCAGAAACTGAAAAATCTGTATTACTTAGAGAAAAATCAAGCAGAAGTCCAAAACTGTATGGCTAACCAAAAATACACAAAACGAATTCACCACTCAGATCAATAGTGAGCACCGTAGGATCTCCTACACAAAAACTAGAAAAATATCTAGCAAGTATCATGCAACCAAGAGTCGAACTGGCCGATTCCTTCGTGAAAAACTCCGAACATCTGACTAAAATGATCAAAAACATTCACCTCGAAGAAAGTGACGTCTTAGCAAGCCTCGACATAAAATCGCTATATCCAAGCATGCCACTGGATGAGACATTGGACAAAATCGCCATGAACGAAGATTTTCCAGCCTACACAATTGAACTTGCAGAACACATACTTCATGTGCAATAACCAAATATACAAACAAACAGATGGCGCACCTATGGGGTCCTTGCTTTCACCAGTTATAGCCAACCATTTTATGATATATTTCGAACAAGAGGCACTGCAAAAGGCACCTTTAAAACTGAAATTTTGGAAACGCTATATTGATGATATTTTTATAATATGGCCACATGGAAAAGAATACCTGCACGATTTCCTCATATGCCTGAACAATATTCACCACAGAATCCAATTCACGCTAGAAATCGAACAAGAAAAGAAATTTCCTTTTTTGGACCTGCTATTAACTAGGAAACTCAACAATACCCTGGGCTTTAGCGTATATCGAAAACCCACACATACTGACCGACCTCTCAATGCAGCGTTACATCATCATCCCTCTCAAAAGCAGGCAGTAGTCAACACACATCAAGATCGCTCCGCCTAACAGAACTTGACACAAAACAAGAAGAAATAAGATACATTTCAACAGCTCTAGAACGGAATTGGTTTCTCACAATCAGATATAAAGAAAGCCATAAAAATACAAAGGAAGACTACAACAAAGACCAAAGACCAAGATCAAACAAGGAACAAAGCTATAATACCATATATAAAAGGAATAACAGACAGAATCAGAAAAATCTTAAGAAAACACAACTTACAGCTCATATTTAAACCACAAAAAACAATAGCTAAGATCCTGCGAAATCCCAAAGATAAGACTAACCTTGAAAATCATGGCATTTACAGCATTCCATGTGCAGATTGCCATCAAACTTATATAGGACAAACAAACAGGCGCATATCAGCAAGAATCCAAGAACATAAAAATAACCTCAAAAACAAACAAACAACCTCAGCCCTAAATAGCACCAGTATAGAAAAGGTACGCGTCATAAGAGAGGCCCTAGAAATCAAAAAAGCGAAATAGCTAAATAAACGAGATGATGCTATAAATTTTCCAACTACATGGAAAACATTAATAAAAAATCAAGAATGAAAACAACAAAAATCAACTAGTACACGAGATACCAACATGCAAGAACAAAATATATCGCACTCGGCAGTAGAGCCTGCGAAGCTGCTCATCCAATCCGGAAGCCAGCCAGCTAAACAAAACTCGAAATTCATCAAAGGCCACCATTAGTTCTTAGCGAGTAACGAGACGAACCGCACTTGAAAATGCCAAATAAGATTTTGGCGAAACGTCGTGAAAACGATTTGTTGAACTAACGGATTGAAACCCGGAATAACCATTCATATATATAAAGGGTGTTTTTTTTATAGAGGTATAGAAATTTTAAATGGAATAAAACAAAGATGAATTTTTTAAATTGACATGAAATTTACTTTATTCGAAAGATAATCTTCTGGCATTATAATTTAAATATGACTTCTGGCATATGACCGCCACGGCTGGCTCAGACGTGGTCTAATCTAGAGGTCCAATTTTCGATGACTTTTTCCAACATTTGTGGCCGTATATCGGCAATAACGCGGCGAATGTTGTCCTCCAAGTGATCAATCGTTTCGGGCTTATCGGCGTAGACTAGCGACTTCACATATCCCCACAGAAAATAGTCTAGCGGCGTTAAGTCGCACGATCTTGGAGGCCAATTCACGGGTCCGAAACGTGAAACTATGCGGTTACCAAACGTTTCCTTCAATAAATCAATTGTGGCACGAGCTGTGTGACATGCTGCGCCATCTTGTTGAAACCACAGCTCCTGCACATCATGGTTGTTCAATTGATGAACGAAAAAGTCAGTAATCATGGCTCTATAGCGGTCACCATTGACTGTAACGTTCTGACCAACATCGTTTTTAAAGAAGTACGGACCAATGATTCCACCAGCCCATAAAGCTCACCAAACAGTCAGTTTTTCTGGATGTAACGGTGTCTCAACATACACTTGAGGATTATCATCACTCCAAATACGGCAGTTTTGTTTATTGACGTATCCATTCAAACAAAAATGAGCTTCATCGCTAAACAAAATTCGCTTATGAAAATCGGGATCAACGGCAATCTTGTTTTGGGCCCATTCACCGAATCTACGTCTTGCTAGGTGATCGTGTGGCTTCAATTCTTGCACGAGTTGGATTTTGTAAGCACGCAAACCAAAATCTTTCCACAAAAGCTTCCGTAAAGTGAATGGACACATATCCAATTCCTGTGCACGATGGCGGATAGACTGATTCGGGTCTTCCTCTACGCTACGCTCTACAGCAGCAATGACTTCTTCTGTACGACATCTCTGTGGATGCGTATTATCATTTAGAGTAAACGTGGTGCGAAAACGTCCCATAGTTAATCGAATTAATTGCTCTGATGGACGATTATGTTGACCGTAAAATGGACGTAGTGCGCGATACGTATTTCGAACAGAACCATGATTTTCAAAATAAATTTGCACAATTTGGAAGCGTTGTTCTGGCGTCAGTCTATTCATGTTGAAATGCCAAACCAAACTAAATATAAATCACTTGACAGCTGACAAAATGGCCGCCAGTTAAAAAAGTGTTGCCAACTTAAAGTTTTATACCTCTATAAAAAACACCTTTTATATATATATATATATATATATATATATATATATATATATATATATATATATATATATATATATATATATTAGAAATAATAACAGAAATAGAATTCTGTGAAACATCTGTTTCTTTTAACCTGATTGGAAACAGAGAGCGTAATTAAGAGACAAAATTCCGTTCAAAACCATAAAATTTTAATTTGGGCACAAGTAGCTCAAAAGAACTTTGGAGAAGTTCAATAATTTTAACACACGTCGCCGTTTTTATCTATTGCATGAATTACATCACCCATTACAATTATTAGGACTACAGAGGTACTGATATTTTTTCTAAAACGATAGATAATCAGAAATTATTATATATTTTATTCAATAATCATGCATTTGATTAAAATATTTCTTCATAAATCTTATAAAAGAGATAAATTACTAATAATTTGAAGATTATCCAATACTTTAATATCCGTTTAATTTTTGCGAATTTTATACAAGTAAAGCCACCCATTTGTGAAAATCAATTTTTCCTAAAAGTGAACAAATGTTAGTCATAACTTGACATATTTCAATGTAGGGTATTACCCTAAACTAGCAAAGACTCATATTTACGATGCACTTTAGGCAAACTTATGAGTGTTAGATACATTCTCTCGCACATTTTGCCTTCACTTTTCAACAAACATGCCATCGATTACACGCTAACCTACAGTCGAAAATCTGTTTTGAAAAAAACTGAAATTGAGGCCAGTTTTATTGCACACGAAACAACGATAAATCAACATCTCAACCCACGCTGGATTCTCGCACATTTGTTTATTACCCGTGCTTATCCCCGATTAAAATCCGCTGGTGTGTTTAGGGCCATTAAAATTTATCTGTATAGATGTACCAGATAACAATTCAATAGATGCAGTAATATTAATGATTCTATTTGGGGTATATGTTTTATGCATTTACAGTAATTAATAATAATTATGTAGTAATTATTATACTAATAATTTACTTCGTATAGGAGAACGCTAAACTAAAAATTAATACATCACCACTGTATGGAATAAACAGGACAGAGTTGTAGTCAAAACAACATGTATTTATTTAGATGTCAATTAAAGTGATATAATAAAGTTAGCGATATTATCAAGAATGAGAACAAAACAAAAACGAAAATGCTATAAAATGCGCTACTGAATTAATTGTAGTGGCTTTTATATTGTCCTTGATTCTCCATACCTTGATCAAACTCGATATAGCCCTTCTGCCAGCTAAATAGGTCTTCGTATTTCACTCCTGCTATATCTTTGGCTCTAAAATTAGTACACCAAGATTCATAAAGGGTCTAGCCAATTAAGAAGATGGAAACTGCCCCCTTGGTAATAAAAAAATAACAAAACATCCAGTTGTTCTACATCAAAAAGTACCCACACAAAAAAAATTTTAGCCACTTTTATCATCACATAACCTTAAAAAAGAAATAAAACGTCATATATATATATATATATATATATATATATATATATATATATATATATATATATATATATATATATATTACTTGATATAATAAGTATTGGCTGTGTTTTTTTTCTTCTAATAGATTTGGAACGTTATTAGATATGCACTACTGTCTTGTATGTTCTTGTACAGGTTGAAAGTTTTTACCACTCTCTATAGCAGCATCTTTGAGTCGACTTCGTTGTGTATCATTGCATGGTATGTTCATTTGCAGATGTCGCTAATGCCTTTGGATTGCTTTTTATTGCTGCTGTTCTTACTACTCTACTGCTTTGATTCTAATGTATAACATTAGTGACAAAGGATATTTTTTATAGCATTGTTTCTTTTACCGCTTAAAAGTTTAGTTCAATAATCAAACAGAAGAAATATGTGGTGAGTTCTACAGTCTGCATTTGGAAGTACTTTTAATGTTCTTGGCGACATTCTACAATAATTTTTAAAAAGATATGGTCTGAATTTTTGTGTCACTATCGGAAGAAGTTCAAAAGCCTATCACCATTTTAACACGAAATCAAAATTATATTGTAAATTAAAAATGACTATACATATTGAAAATTTGGGAAAAGGACCTACGTTCGGCATTCAAAATACCCGTACGTCAAAAAGTGTCAAATCAAAATTTTCCGAATCAAATCAGAACAGAACAACATATTTAAAAAAAAAGAGAAGATCAGATGATTGGACATATTCTGAGATATGAAGGTCGCACATTGGTTGTAGAAGGAATAATATAGAGCAAGAGGACAAGGGATACGTTAAGCATGAAAAAATTTCAACAAATAGTAAAGGATTCGCGTAAGAACAGCTATAAAGATTTAGCGCAGAACAGACAAAGATCCTAGGATTGAAAACCTAATTAGGCGCACTCTTGCCTACCACTTTATATATTAATATAACTAGAACAATAGCAGTGGAACCTTAGCTTCTTATGTGTGATAGAGTTTACAGGTGCTTGTTTTTCGACATTACATAAACTCAACTTGTCGCTGCTTCCATCGATTTTACTAAGTCATGTTCTATACATTTAAATGTCATAATTCAAATTTATTACATTTTAAATGCTCTACATATATTGGTAAATAAAGTGTATGGTCATATATTTATTAGTAACTTAAGCTCAGAGTTCACGACAGAATAACTAATGCGTGAGCTGATTAACTAAACTTTACTAAAAACATGTAGATGCAAATAAAACTAAACTTTACTAAAAACTTAAACTCAATATAAGCTATTTTGGTTGCGAAAAAAAATGGAGAGTAGGAGTGGCCCACTTGACAAAGAATGTCCCATATTATATTTAAAAAACCGTTTTTACTACGTTTCGCCAAAATTTCATTTGGCATTTTCAAGTGTGGGTCCTCACATTAATCGCTTAGAATCTGACCAACGAGGGTGTCAGCCAAATTTAACTCTTTCTCTAACTATTCGATAGTCGATTGATGATCGGAATGTACAAAATCTCGGATTCCGACGACATTTTCATCGGTCTTTGAAGATGAAGTCTAAAAGATCTTTCTTTGCATAATTCTAAAAATGCCTTTAATTAATGAAAAACCTGAGTTCTTGACAGAACACTGTCTTTGTAAACCTGCTGAAGTTTTACAAAAGATGACGTTGCACTAGCCCCACATTTGAAGCACAACCTGATAGCACACTATTGCTCGAGATTAAAGTCACTCATTTTTAGAACGCCCTTGAGAAACCATCTGTTCAAACTCGTATTGAAGGTGTATCATATGTTCACTTCTGGCCCCTCCGAGTGCTTCATTCTAAGAAATTTACGCTACTCTGCCGGCCTCATTACCTAATTTACTTACACTGCTATGCCACTAGATAAAAAGGGTGTTCTATTAAAAAGAAAGGAGTAAGTTCTTCCAAATATTTTTTAAAAATTTAATAGTCTGGCAATGTAGTATTTTAAGATGAAGAAAGTTTATGGTTAAAGGCAGGGTTTAACAAGACTTCAACTTGGATAAAAAATGTGGGTGGGGTCCAAAAAATGTAAAAATAGTGGGCATGCCTTTTGGGGACAATCTGTATAAGTTGAACTATTTTTAAAATATACTCTCTTTAACAACTTTAACATTTTATTTATCAAATTCTGGAATACCTAATAGTCACCTTGTATATATACTAACGCGCTATTAATATATGTTAGAATAACGTTTAAAAAAACCGTGAGTAAAAGCCGTTTATACTAGAAACCTTTATGCGCAAATCAAACAAAACGTTGGATTAGATCTAAAACGTAATGGATTCAATACCAGATTGCTGACTTCTAAAAACAGGTGCCGCAGTGAGAGCGTCACATGGAGAAAACGAGGTTTAAACTATTTTTAACGGCCATAAAAAGTTTATAGAATTTTAAAACAACGCTCAAAGAAAAGCATTGATTACTAACATTAAATTTTTCTTATTGTCTTTGTTTTTATGTAGGTAAAACTTTTATGTTCTATAGCAATTTTAAATTTTAATATGGAATCAATGAAAATAACTGTGCATTTGCAGTATGATATCATTTATTTTTTAGAATATCAATTTTTCTAAACCATTTCCTCTGCAAAAGTTCGAATAAATTAAAATTTTGGTTAAGACATCTTCTCTTAGGTATCTTAGAATACAATTTTATTATATACTTCAAAAATTTTTTTACAGATAACTCGATTAAGGTGATAGGACTACTTACCGTCCTCTATTTGTTTGTTATTATATATTTACTTAATGTACAAAGTCTCTAAAATATATTTCTCAATTTTTAAATTTATGCCATGAAATAAAAGCCTCAGTGGGCAAATATTCGGACAAGGTAGTTAGGGTCCACAGACATGCAAAGCGTCACCTGTGCAGGTAGAAATCCTACTCAATTTATTGTTTGAATATATATAATTTATTGCCACTTATTATAATTCCGCGTAAGTAGAAAATAAATTCCTTTTTCTAAATGCAAACTAGTTCTAAATCCTTACGTGTGAACATTATTTTACAATCTGCTATTGACATTAATCAGAAGAAACGGCAAATATCACTCTCAGCTTTACTGATTTCTGAGATTATATCTCAGAGGGCAATGTCCTGTGAAGACTTTAATTATTACTAAAATATTCCTCTTTAGAAGATCAAGAAGTATTTCTGTGAACTTTAGCGATGAGTGAATTTTTCGCCTGTCTGAGATCAGGGGTTTTGTTTTATTCAACTTTAATTTTATCTGACATTATTGTCAGCTCCAGGGCTCCTTCTTTTTATGTTTTTTTGGTAATTCACGGAAAGGTTTCAGGCCAGGAACTGGAGTTTTTGCCTCTTCTTTTGGAAGATTATTGGCTTCTCCTTTTTCGTTGATTCCCTTATGCCCTGGTAATCACATCGGGGTTGCTCTGCTGTTCCTGGCCTTAGAATTTGAGTCAGTATAAAGTCAACTTAAACTCGTATGTCTTTGTCCTGGGAGCTTTTAGCGCTGCTAGGCTATCCGACAATATGTATATTTTGTTCTTGTTAGTGTTTCTATTGGGACATTCGTAAGCGTAGATATGGATTTCTTGCATTTCTGCTTAAAAGATGGTGAAAGTGCCTCCTAGACATTTGGCAAGTCCAAAACTTGGGCCTGGTACTCTCACTCCAACCCCTTCTTTCATCTTGGATAAGTCAGTAAACCATACCATTGAATCCTTCCCCGTTTGCCACTTCACAGTTCATAGCAAAATCGTACCAAATCGACACAATATCTGTTATTTTCGTTATAGATTCTATTGAAATTGTATCCAGAATCTTCATATATCGAATGAAATTTCCAGCTTTGAAACTTTCAAATTGAAATATTTGAGGGCATTTATTGCTGCCGCCTCGTCACAACTCTTCAGCAGCAGGAGGTTCAGCATTGCCTCTACTGTTGCGATGGCGTACCCAGTAACTCCTACACAAGCTCACTTCTGTATTTGTTTCGGCTTTTTTTGAGTTGCTACTTGTTATATCTTGAATCACTATACTAAGAAGGCATATATATATTTATTTATATATATATATATATATATATATATATATATATATATATATATATATATATATATATATAACCGTAGGTTTCATGATTATTTTATATGACCATAAGATTATTTCCGGTCTCAAATCCAAGTCTTTCCAAAAGATTCTACGACATGTCGTACTTGGCGCTCTTGCTTTTTGTAGAAATTTGGAATATACCTTTTCTATGCCAGTTTCTGGATGTTATTATTCTAAGATATTTAACCTCTAGATTTCGTCTCTTTGTAAATTGCATGAGGACTGTTTTACTGGGATTAACGTGTAGCCTTTCTTTCGCGCAACGGTTACTAATTTGGTTTAAGGATGTTTGTATCAGGTTTGTAATAGTTTCTTCAGGCTTGCCTCTGACAGTGGCAACTAGGACATCAGCTTAGCATTGCGCTGTTAATTCTTAGTCATTCTATTTGCTCAGCAGACTGCTCACGACTAGGAACAGCAGTATATGTGATAAAACTCGCCCTTGGGAGCATCCTCTGACAAGATCAGATTTAACATGGAAAAATTTTAGGGGACGTCCCCTAAATGAAAGTACAGATACATTGATTTTTTCGTTCACCCCATCAAAAAGGCTCTCATTCTGTACTTTTCAAAAATATAAATTAATGTTTTATGTTTCATTTTTTATGAGAGAAAAATTTGATCTAATAAAATAGAATAGAATGAAATATATTACTGTAAAATACACAAGTGTGCAGCGCGTTGTCATAGATTTGTTAACTTACAAATAATTATACATCTACAAAAATAGCGCACTATTGATCACGGACAAATATAACAGTATTAATAATTATAAACAATAATAATTTATAAAAATAATGTGCTGTACAATATAAAAAAAATTACACATATATATACATTATAGTTGAAAGACCCATTCCTAGCAATTCGACTCCGATATGGAGTAAACAGCTCTTTCAAAAAGAAACTCCTTTTTTAGATGTTTAAATCTATGAATACAACATAGGTTCAATATATCAAATAGTTTTTTATTGAAGTAGACGCAGTTGTATAAAAAATGATCCTGAAAAATTATTTATTATGATAAGATATTTTGGGAATAATATTGTTACGCGTTTTCCGAAATGCCGTTTCTCTTAGCCTTTAATATATTTTTAATCTTTATTATACACTTATACTTCTATATAAAAATATATAGTAATGTTAAAAAAAATTTTCCGCAAATATGGTTTTACAATTTTCCAGAGGCATAAGTTTAAACATGAATCCCAAAATTCTAATTTAGGCTGTCAATATATGATTAATATCGCTTTTGTATCTCCAGGATAGTATCCTATGGAATAAATGACTATAAATCATGGCGTAATACAATGTCATAAGACCAGCTATATTCAAAATATTTTTCAAATTTTTCAAGGCAGATCATTCTAAACTTAACTCCGAGCGAATCAAAATCAATTTATTGGTTAAAAAACAATGACGAATCCATATATACTCCAAAAAACTTAGCGAGTTCCTAACGAACATATTCATAAAAACTGTCTTACCGCTATTTACAATTAAATAGTTTACATATTATTGCCTAGTTTTACCCGCTTATATTACTCCTGACAACTTCCTCTTCAGGCTTGTAAAGTTTTGTCGGAAGCGATTATGCCGTTTCAAAGATCAGCTCGAACAGACAGACAGACAAACAGATAAAAAGCAGCCTATATCATTCTTGACAGCCCGTCTTTATGTCCAGAAAGTTTCATCGAAGTCTTTTCAGCCGTTTCGAAGATCAGCACGAGCTAACAGACAAACAGAAAAAAAAGCAACCTATATCACTCCCGATAATTTCTTTATGTCTGTAAAATTTCATCCCAATCGGTTCAGCCGTTTTGAAGATTAGCTCATCCAGACCGAAAGACAGAAAAAAGCAGCCTGTATCACTCCTGACAACCTTTTCTTAATCTCTGTAAAGTTTCATCGAAATAGATTCAGTTGTTTCGAAGATTAGACCGTGAAGAGAGTAAAAAGAAGCAGCCTATATTACCTCTGACAATTTCCTCTTTATTTCTGGTTAGTTTCACCGAAATTGGTTTTGAAGATTAGCCTGTACAGACAAACAAACAGAAAAAAACTGCATATATCACTCCTGTCACCCTCCTCTTCATGTTAGTAAACTTTCATTGAAATTGGTTCTGCTGTTTTGAAGATTAGCCCGTACAGATAGATTTACAGAAAAGCAACTTATATCACTCCTGATAATCTCCTCTTGATGTCTGTAAAGTTTCATCAAAATCGGTTCAGCCATTTCGAACATTGGTGCGTACAAACAGACAGACAGACCGACACAAAGACAAATAGAAAAGAGCAGCCTCTCCTGATAACTCCTTTTTCGTGCCTGTAAGGTTTTATCGAAATCGCTCCAGCTGTTTCGAAGATTAGACAGACAAACAGATAATTCAGTTTTAGTTATATGTAAAGATAACTAGATTAACTTTTTGATAGAGAGCCTCCACATCGTTAGACACCCAATTGCTCTAACTATCTCTGACTGAATATCTGTAATGAAAATTATCACGGGGAAGTTACGTCTACTAATTTATGAGATGTCTCTTTTGTTTATAGAATCTCGTTTGGTAACTTTGAATCGGTTTAAAAAAATCTAATTAAATATGCCAACAATAATTTTTATTTAGTCGTTTCCTTCACAAAATATAAGCCTCTAAAGTTTCTTACAACTATTTTATGAGTGTGACTTTTGGTGAATGTGCCGAGCAAATCAAATATAAATTTTGCTCCGATAGAAGGAATCTAGATTGTATATGGCTCAGTAATATGGAAATGCCGGGTTTCAACGAGCTTGTTCCTGTACTTGTATGAGGTTTGATTGCGCACTAATTATATGTTTAATTAGTTTATGTTGATTTGATTTTGTCCGTTTATTATTTACTGTAAAATTTATATCGGTTTGTAATTGAATTTATATTTATTTATTAAATTATCGTAATCTATTTTAGACAATAAAATAAAATTTTATTGCACCCCTTTTAGTACATTTTAAAAATTTTGAAAAACAGTGCAAATTCATTTAAGTGAGTTACTTTTTACCAATTTGTGAAACACAAAAATCCTTAGTATTTCAATATGCTGTCCGACGAAGGTCCATCTTTTGTGATAAAATTATGCAAGCACATGCCTTCAATTAACACAAAGAACAGACGTGCAAAGAAACGAAAGGAAAAACTAGCAACGCCAATAACTGCTACAAAATTAATTATTTCCAAAGGATAAAAACGAACAATCAGAAATCTAATATGCCAAAGAAATTTTCTTTGTTCTCTGATTTAAGATGAACCTGCTTGGCATATTTATGTACACTGCGAACTGCGTGCCGTGAGTAGTTATCTGTTATCCCCATACTACAAGTTTGTTTCCAATGAAAAAATGTCTATATATTATTAAAGGTAAATCAGGACTTTGTTATACCAAAGGCACCTGACTCTCAATGTAAATACATAATATTGAATTGAGATATTGCTTTTTCCTTGTAATTAAATTTATTTTCGAAAAAACAATAAAAATCAGTCTTTACAAAATTATTTAATATTATCTTACTCTTCTAGGTAACTCTTTTTTTTTTGTTTTTTAAACAATATGTAAAAGTAAATAATATATGATTTTTAATGAAAACTAATAAATCCATCATAATACTCCAATAATAAAAATTGTAAAAAAATAAGGGAACCTTTAAAAATGGCTGATTCATAAATAAGTTGGTCCATTTATATCCAAGAGAAATGGAAAAATTAACAAAATCTGAATAAATCTTTGACTACTTCAAAGGAGTCAGCACAAACCTATAGAATAGGGGGTATCGACAGATAGGATGAAAATTTAGTATGTTTTACTTTATGATATCCTGATAAAAAAAATTTTCATGGGTAATTGAGATATAAAGGAGCAAATGTCGAAAATTTCAGTTTTTTACAAAAACCGTAGTTGCAGCTACTATATAGCTTAAGGCTTTGCTTCAAGTTGCTTATATGGAGACACCTTTACGCTCTCATACAGGCTCATTTAACACGTTATTCTCATTAAAGAGCCAATCCATGATTTTCTTCTCGGAGGGGGGGCATTGGAGGCAGACGGGCAAAAACTGTTTTCATTGTTATTTCCGTCAAGTTTTTTCATTACTCTTGGTATACCAGCAATATCAAAAATAAAACAGTGAATTTGATTTCGAAATGCAATGTTTTAATAACTTCTTCTTGTACTTCTTCTTCTTTCTCAGCCCATTGACGTCCACTCCTGGACATAAGCCTCTTCGATGGTCCTCCACTAGGATCTGTCTCTCACCTTCTGGAGCCAGTCTTTTCCAGCAAACTGTCTTATATCATCTACCCATCTGCGTTGTGGCCTGCCCCGATTTCGGTTCGTTTCTCGCGGTCGCCATTGCAGTAATTTATTCGTCCACCTATCGGGCTGTTGTCTAGCTATGTACCCCGCCCATTGCCACTTTAGTCGTGATATGCGTTCAATGACGTCAACTACTTTGGTTCTGGATCTTATTACTTGATTTCGTATTTTATCCCGTAACGAGATTCCTAACATTTGTCTCTCCATAGAGCGTTGAGTGACTCGGAGCCTATTTGCGTTTTGTTTGGCTAGTATTATCGTTTCCATGCCGTAAGTAGCAACAGACAAGACACACGTGTTATACATTTTCCGTTTAAGGTTGATTGGTGTGTTTCTATCTCTTAATACGTACTGCAACTTTCCAAAGGCAGCCCATGCCAGCCTTATTCTCCTTGTTATTTCTGCCGTTTGATTTTCTTTGCCCATATTCATGACGTGGCCTAAATAGATGGACTTTTGGACATTCTCTATGATTTCATTTTGAATCTCTATTTGTACATTTGCGTCAGGGCTCATTAAATTAGTTTTTCCCAAGTTTATCTTAAGTCCCACTTTTCTCGCCTCTTCATTGAAGTCTTGAAGCACTTGTTTTAGCTCTTCTGGGTTGCTAGACATGACAGCAATATCGTCGGCGAAACGAAGATGACTAAGATAAGAACCGTCTACTCTCAAACCTTTCTCATCCCAATTTAGTTTTTTAAAGATATCCTCCAAAGCTAGCGTAAATAGTTTCGGAGAGATGACGTCTCCCTGACGCACACCTCTCATAACGTTTATTTTTTCGGTTTTTGTGTCTTCTTTAATAACTTAGGTACATTCAAAAACAACAAATCACAGTAAAATCGAATGTCCACAGATTTAGATACGCCTCAGTTTAAGAACTTAGAGTAATAAATGGAAACTTTTACATTAACGTAAAAGTATCTATGTTACCCTAATTGGAAACTGAATCAAAAATAAGTGAAATGGCCTAGGAGAAAGAAAGTCAAAAATAAAGAAAACTAAGAAGCGTAAATAACGCCTAAAGAAACAAGAAAAAGTATTAAAAATCGAATTAACTTAAAATGAAAATGGTATGAATTATTAAAAATTTATCCCAAAAATGATAATCTTCTGCTTCTTTTAAAGTGATATCACAAAAGAACAAGCTCACGTATGTTCGTGTGTGCATCTAAGTATACAGTTGTCTATGTCTGCAGTTCTCTATACACACTTTGGTTCAATGCACTCAAACAAGTTAAATGTTAGCACACATATTTTAGGTTATTTATTTTATATTATTTAAAGTTAAATGGTAGCAGAAAGCCGAATTATATTTACTAATATTTAATATTTTTCGTAACGCATAAAAGCTCCTCATACAGACCAGTTGGAATAAAATTATCCTTTACCATTAAGTGTTTCGGAATATTTATTTACATTTTAATAAAATTAAGCTCTAAACCTTTCTAACCAAACTAATTTGCATTTTAATACATTAAAAGATATAGAATTTATAATTATTGAAATATAAATGGAAAAACCGAGTAAAGGTAATTTCATGTTAAGGAAAGTAAACTACACTAAATTATCCAGTTTTGAATATGCATTACAAATTACAACAGACCATTTTTACTAAAGATAATTCGGTTTCTTTTAGAGTAATTAGGTAGGCATTCATTATAATATTCATATAGTCTTTTTTTTAACAGCCCAAGTTTTTATTGCTAATAGTAGTTTTCCTTTTGAAAGAAAGATTTCTCAAGTAGAGAGTGTTTCAAATAAACCGAATTCTAGTTTACGTTATTTCGAATAAATACAAAAAAAAAATCGAAACAGCAAGTTTAAAAAAAAAATCAAAAATAACCCTATGACTATAGTACGCTATTTTAAGGTCACATGGAAAATTATGAAAAGTTCAAATTTACACCACAAATACCTAAACGCACAAAATGCATCCCCTTAATTTTTTGATCAAAACTTATTGCTCTGCTGAAATTGAAAACGCACCTAAAGCACATTCAGAATGAGTTATCACATGTTATTAAACTCCAGATCCCTCCCGGGGAGAATACCCTCTAGCAACCAGTTGTGAAGTAGCTACGAATAATTGCTAATATATATGTATTCTATTTCAAATAGGTAAAGGAAAAAATATATACAAAGAGCTTATTAGCTCCAAATACAAGTCTGGTCCTCTCTCCATACACCTTTTGATCACCTCATGGTATCATCAGTGGAGCTGTATCGAACCGAGAGCAACATTCGCAGGAAACAATTGTTTACATAAAATATAAATTCCGAGGCATATCGGTAATATTTTGAAACCTGCTTTTCAATCAGTTCATGGTCTTATCATGAGGTGGTCGAAACCCGTAAATATAGAGAACCAGAGTTGCATTTGAAAGAAATAAACTGCTTGTATATATTCTTTCCCGTATCTGCTTGAAAGAAGAATGCATATATATTAGCAAGTATTTAAACACGACAGAAAAAAAAGATTTATTTATTTCCTACTGAAATCCTAATTTTTTAAACTATGAATGAATTTAAGAAATTTGGCTTGTTCCCGTATAGTTCCAATATTTTTCGAGATGAATTTGCTATTCTCTCTTTTCAGAAAAATCAGTCCATGACACAAACAACGTAGGTGAAAATATGACAGTTAAAGAAGCCGAAAGTTGCAGAGAAGAAAGGGAAAAAATGCCACCTATACAATATTTATTAGAGAACCAGAAATTTTCTGGCAACTCAAAAAAAAAAACTTTTCGAACTGTTTTCCAATTTATAGGAGAAAATAATACTTTAAACCCAATGTTAATAAATGTACAATTTAAAACTTAATATATGGGGTAATCAATTAAAGCGAGTCCTACACTCTTCCTCTGTTTGAAAGCAGAAAAGATACTAAAAAAACAAACAAAGTGGCCTTGCAGAAAAAAGCAGTTTGGTGCAGTGAGCAAACCACCGGGTGCTCAGGAGAGGAGGTTTGAATTAGGGCGCCAGCTGAGCTGCAAGTTGCTTCGGTGGTCGCGGTACTTTTCCTGCAGTCTCCACTTACCTTGAGCACCAAAATTTACTAAAGCAAAAAAAAAAACAAAAGGTAAACGAATAAAGAAAAAAAATCAACATCCAATATTCAACACTCAACATTTATTGTCAACTCTAAAACTTAATAGCACAAAATAACATGTTAGGCTATAATGGATAGCTTGTTATAAAGAGTGTTTTTTATAGAGGTATAGAACTTTAAGTTGGCAACACTTTTTTAACTGGCGGCCATTTTGTCAGCTGTCAAGTGATTTATGTTTAGTTTGGTTTGGCATTTCAATATGAATAGACTGACGCCTGAACAACGCTTCCAAATTGTGCAAATTTATTTTGAAAATCATGGTTCTGTTCGAAATACGTATCGCGCACTATGTCCATTTTACGGTCAACATAATCGTCTATCAGAGCAATTAATTCGATTAACTATGGAACGTTTTTGCACCACGTTTACTCTAAATGATAATACGTATCCACAGAGATGCCGTACAGTGCGTACAGAAGAAGTCATTGCTGCTGTAGAGCGTAGCGTAGAGGAAGACCGTCTATCCGCCATCGTGCACAGAAATTGGATATGTGTCCATTCACTTTATGGAAGATTTTGAGGAAAGATCTTGGTTTTCGTGCTTACAAAATCCAACTCGTGCAAGAATTGAAGCCACACGATCACCTAGCAAGGCGAAGATTCGGTGAATGGCCCAAAACAAGATTGCCGTTGATCCCGATTTTCATAAGCGAATTTTGTTTAGCGATGAAGCTCACTTTTGTTTGAATGGATACGTTAATAAACAAAACTGCCGTATTTGGAGTGATGATAATCCTCAAGTGTATGTTGAGACACCGTTACATCCAGAAAAACTGACTGTTTGGTGTGCTTTATGGGCTGGTGGATTCATTGGTCCCTACTTCTTTAAAAACGATGCTGCTCAGAACGTTACAGTCAATGGTGACCGCTATAGAGCCATGATTACTGACTTTTTCGTTCATCAATTGAACAACCATGATGTGCAGGAGCTGTGGTTTCAACAAAACGGCGCAACATGTCAGGAAACGTTTGGTAACCGCATAGTTTTACGTTTCGGACCCGTGAATTGGCCTCCAAGATCGTGCGACTTAACTCCGCTAGACTATTTTCTGTGGACATATGTGAAGTCGTTAGTCTACGCCGATAAGCCTGAAACGATTGATCACTTGGAGGACAACATTCGCCGCGTTATTGCCGATATACGGCCACAAATGTTGGAAAAAGTCATCGAAAATTGGACCTCCAGATTAGACTACGTCCGAGCCAGCCGTGGCGGTCATATGCCAGAAGTCATATTTAAATTATAATGCCAGAAGGTTATCTTTCGAAAAAAGTAAATTTCATGTCAATTTAAAAAATTCATCTTTTTTTATTCCATTTAAAAGTTCTATACCTCTATAAAAATCACCCTTTACAATATGCTCTAAGTACTATCACCGGTGTAAATGTGATCACGTTTACTAAAGATATAAATTAACCTCTTTAAATTAATAGATAAGTAGCAATTACATAAATAGATAAGTAATCAAGGTGAATCAATAAAATAGTCAAGTAAATTAAAAGTAAATGAATGGTCGGCATATCTGTGTTCCTTGTGTGATTTTTGCCGGTTCCTGAGCTGTCGTGGCTTCAGATAGCAGCTAGTGATGGTGGGAAGTAAATGGACCTCCGCACGGGAAAAGAAGAACCAAGGACAAAAAGAAAATAAAATGGAACTTGAATAAGAACCTAAGAACCTTAAGGACAAGAACAAGAAGAAGAAGAAGCAGAAGAAGAAGAACCCTGAAATAAAGCAGAGCGTCTAAGAAAACTGGATTAAATATAAAATTACGAGCTAAGCTGCATTAATATCAAAATCCACAAGGCAAAATAACAATGACGAGGTTATAAATTCAAAACACTGGGTATAATATTAATATATTATAGTGTCGCTGCCCAGCTTGTAACATTATGAATGTAATATTGAATTAATAGAAAGAAAATACAATTATACATCTCAGCCACGTTATAAACCATGTCAAGTTAAGCTAACGAACTTGATTCATACAAAATTAATCATTAATTGCAAGATATGATCAAAAAAATAACAATAAATCGAAATAAGTTGTCAAAAATGCTGTAATTAACTCCAAAATTCAGTCTATCCATAAAAATTAGTAAATTTATTTAACAAAATATCAAAATAATCATAATAATACACAATTATACTTAGCGACTTGAAGCCCCCGATCAAAAATCACTTAATAAATTACAAATCAATTCATACAATTAAATTTTACAGATTACGAGAACATACAATTAAGGGTTCAAGTAAAATTTGACAAATCTGTTACAAAAAATCACATTTCCATAATTAAAATTGGCTCAGTTACCCTGTGCTATTTTTAGTCGCATACTCTAGCATCACCCAAGTAAAAGAAAAATATCAAAATATATAAATTACCCCATTTAAATTAAAAAAAAAAAAAACAATAAGTAAAAATGATAAAAACATATGTAAGATGAATATAACTGTAGCTGCAAGACAATTATTATATGAAAAAAATGATATGTTACCTTAAGGTTTACAGATGGCCAATAAACTTAAGAGCTCTGGTCAAATGAGAGCCTTGATAAGGTTCTTGAGGACCCTCAATCCTCGAAAGTTGTCTTAACAGTCTCTAAAAAGGTACAAGAGGGCAAATAAGTCTATGGAACAAGAGGAAAGCAAAAAAAAAGTCAGCACCACGTGTGTACTTACTTGTGGATAAATCCTTCCAAGAAGAACTTGTCCATTAACACAATAAAGGCAAAAGATAAGGCAAGCAAACAAAATAATAAAAATTAACGAACAAAAGGTAACTTTGGCCGAATATCCCAAATATTGGATTAAAAATCTCTGATTCTCATGGCTTCCACACTTCGGCTGTTTAAAATCAAAATGGACGAGGAAAACGAGTTTTTATTTCCAAATAAAATATTCACTTCCGGAAGAAATAATCAAAAAAAAAACATGACAGAAAAAATCACCCGTGATGAAGTTGACCTGTCTGATAACAATTGTACGTAGTACAATATTCAAGTACGATTGAAACCGTCAAAGTAACTTTCTTAACCAACAAAAAAAAAATAAAACTAAGCTGTCGGTATATCTCCCGTAACCAATGTGAGCTCTAGATGAACAGAACACAATTAACATCATCCTGTTGCAGATCAAAGTTAGAATAATTATTATACTATTAAATTTCGGTACAATTAAATAAAATTCCATACATTAACCCATAAAGAAAGAAACCCTAGTCGATAAAACTAATCTCTATATTTTAGGCTATTTCGAGCAAAGTATAGCTACCTGCCCAAATTTTCTTCTGCAAGTACGGAACATATTGAGCAGAATCTGCGCACAGCATCGCTATGACCCAAGAGAATACTCTTGAGGCGGTGCAGAATTTCCGAACGATGCAAAAAGAAGAGAATGACCCCATAACCTAATAAGAGAAGAATATAAATAGAATTTGCGAAATTAATTAAAATAATTTCCGGCAAGATATTAAACCGAAATCTAGGAAAAAAAGGAAGGTGCGGTAAAGAGACTTCTAAAAAGAAAACAGCCAGGTACGATGTAACAGGATATTACGTAATTAAAACTGTATTTGTAGTATAAAAAAGTAGAAATATAGTAAAGCTGAAAGTACAATAAATGAATTATTTTTATACAAGGGATTAATGAGAAATTCTAAAGAAAAATATCAATGTGATTGTCCATACCGTGAGTATTTGCATAAACAAGGTAAAATTAACAGATCTAGTTATAATGAACCTAAAAGGAATTTTCAACTGTAACACGAGACTCTGAACTAGATCGGTGTTACGATTTTTGGGAAATTTTCAAAAAGGTACCCCATATTAGGCTACTTTTCTCTACTGGTTTATTTTTCCTCCAACCAAAAACACCCACAAGTGAACACGGATTATGCCGAAATTAGGAATTAAACCAGGAATTTGAATTTTCGTCAACTTTATTATATCTATTAAAACTATCAACATATGAAAGTATCATCTAACTTACAGATGAAAATTGTTAAAGCAAATACTTTGTGTTAGCTGTTATTTTTGGGAAGTATGAATAAACCATAAACCTTTACAGTGGTTACATGCACTAAATACAAAAATGTAATAGGAAGTATGTATTTAACCGTGCTTCCACTAAACTTCTAACATTTAAGTAAAAATCAGTAAAGGTCCATGTGATTTTCTGATTACCATTATATCATGTATTAAGTTCTATTCCTCTCACGTTATATTTTAATTTTGAATATAAATATTAGTCACCAGGACCCAGAGCGGGACTATACGGTACACGGCTGAGTTCAGTGATAACATGAGAATCTCTCACTTTTTGAACAATCGAGGGAAGTTATGGGGAACCATATTTCATTGACCTTAAACATACTCAAATAATTAAGGAGGATTATGAACACAATTGTTTTGAAAGACCAGTTGTTGCTGCAAATCTTTCTATTTTTAGGTATCTGCTTTTACTACTTCCTCCTCCTCTAATTTGAATTTTCGTTCGTAATCTCTAAGGCCGTTACGGTGCGTACAGATGCGAATAATTTTCAAATAATAATCCCCCAAAGAAAACTGTTTTCTTATTATTTTCCAGTAAAACATAAAGGCACGGAGTTCCTGGATACAGTGTTTAAATGTAGGGACTAGCGCTATAGAATTTTTCCTCTTTTAAACAAATGTTTAATTATGTATGGTGCCTAATTTTCATCATGTTGATAAATATCCTGTAATTTTTTCAATTAAATTCAATTTATTCATGTTAGAATTACAAGACAGTAATGTATATAAGTCAAAAGAGACAAAATAAAATTTAAAAAAAATATTATAAATTAACTGGACAAAGAGAAAACGTTTAAAATTGACACCCAGAATAAAACCAGGTCCTTTCCACTTTACAATTAAAACTAAATAATCACTAATAAGTAATACAAATCATTTATAGAAATACTTAAAATATTCTTCATTGGAATAAAATACATTAGAAATTTAAATTTGTTTAATTTTTGACTTAAAGGCGTTTATTGGTAAATACCTAACTGTTTCTGATAATACATTAAAATACTTTATTGCCCAGTAGCTTTGGGCATTTTGACATCTCTTTATCTACGAGTACGCTAGTATTAAGTTAACCCTATTTCTTGTCCGATAGGAATGTACGTCCTCCTCGTGAGTCGCAAACAGATAAACATTTCTCTTAAAATAGAGCAAATTTTCAAAAATATGCAAATGGAAGGGTAAGTATTTCCAACTCTCTAAAACTCGCTCTACAGTCACTCCTGTAACATAGGTCAGCCAACACTCTAACTGTCCTCCTCTTCAGTTCGAACAAACGCTGAGTACCCGATGCATGACCCCACACAAGAACAGTATAGGAAAGCTGCGCAAGAAATGTTGCAAAGTAAGTTGTTCTTATAGCCTTACTGGATATATTTGCTGTCAAACGACATGCAGATACAATTTTTTGTCCAGTTTTGAGGCTGCCGCTTCTACTGCGTGTTCCATTATGCTTTTGGATCAATAAAAACTCCAAAAAACTTAGTCCGACAAAAAAATGGTTATTCATACCTTCAACTTCCCTTCTTCATTCTTAGTGTCTTGCTAGTATTTAACAGTAATATGTTAGAAACAAACCACTTTTCAGTGACTTTCTGTACCCATAAGGAATCTAAAAATGAAGCCTCAAGAGTTTGATCCCTAACAGAAATAGTGGCGTCATCCACAAAGAAGTATAATTTGTATTTTGATCTATTAAAGGCCAATCACTTACATATATAACAAAAAGGATGGGGCCCAAAATTGAGCCATGGGGCACCTCAATTTTAATATCCTGCTTAGTTGACGTTACACCACCATACTGCACAGCCTGGCTTCTTCCTGTAAGGTACGATTTCAAAAATTGAACGCCTTAATTAGTGAAATTATATGCTTCGAGCTTACGCAAAAGGATTCCATGATCGACGTATTCAAAATCTCTTCTGAGATCACAGAACAGAACTGTAGCGTAGCATTGTGGATCAAAGCATCCATAATATCATACATTAGGTTAAAAATACCCAAAGTTGTGTTTTTGTTCTCACTGAAACCAAATTAATTTCTAATAAACAGATTATTTTTTCAAAAAAATGCATTATCTGTTCAAACATGTACTTTTCAAAAATTTCTCACAGAATGAAAAGCATTAATATTGGTTTATAATTTGCTGCTTTATCAGGACTAACTTTTTTAAACAGGAAAACTAAAAGTGCTCTCTTCATTCATTTTGGGAAAGTTTTTCCCTAATACATATGTTTATCATTTTTGTGAGGGGTACCAAAATCGGATTCTTTACTGACTTTATGATTTTTACATTAAAGCCATATATATCGCGACTGTATTTATTTTTAAGTTGATTTATTATATCCCGGATTTTATTGAAGCTCACTTCGGAAAACATCCGAACTTCAATATTAATTAAAGTTTATATAGTGTCAATATCTGACTGTTGCATGACTTGCAAAAGTGGGTTAGCAATGCTCAGAAGAGGATTGAAATCATCAGTAGTAAGAACATCAGACTCGATGTCTCGTTTTCTTTGTATTTTTTATGTTCTTATTTATGATTTGTCACATGGTTTATTTAGAGTTAGTGAAAGAATTTATACGATAATTGTTAGCAGAAATTTAGGCTTTACGAATTGATTTTTTGTATTTTCTTTTATATATTCAATTTAGTTATACCTATTTTCACAATTTTTATTGTTCCTGTTAATGTCACCCAATAAACTTACCTGAAAAACATTTAACCTCATGCCTCATTTAAAATACTTACAAGCATTTTACACGTAGCAGCATCAATATCCATTCACTCAATAAAATTCCATGATGTTGTTGAAAGACTGTAATAAAACATAAATAATACCCTATGAGTGCTTGACATGAACTTCTTTGCTTCTTGATAAAATGTTGTATTATTAAAAGAGAAAAAAATACAAACAATTTGGCCCAAATTATCGACATATCAAGATCCATTGCCTAGGAATGATCAATATCCATATTCATAACCACGAAGACATAATTTAAGCACGCATTCTGCCTGATCGGCTCATTTATTGCTTACTGCATGCCAAATCCAGCCATTGTTTCACACAACCCTAGTGCATTTGGCTCATTTGTACAAAAATGCACATTAAAATCGCCAGCCAGAATAATCTCTCTGCTGGTTCCAAGACCACTAAGTAGAAGGTCCAGATTTGACAAAAAGGTATCAAAATTTCCCGTTGGATGGATGCTAAGATATACCCAGTAAAATCATTTATCAAAACGCATGTTTAGTGCTTGTCCTCACTCACTTCATCACGAATAAATGTTGCAATACCAGCCCCACTATACTTGTTTCGTGAAGAATACCCCAAGGTATCATAGCCATTAATATAAAGTCCACTAATTTCTGCTTCGGACATCCAATGCATTTCTATACCTTTGTCAACGCATTTCTATACCTTTGTCAACAATAAAAGAGTCCAACTGCAATACCTTACTTCTTAGAAACTGCGTATTAATGTTTAAGATCATGATATGACATCTCAACAACGAAATGAAACAGAATATGTTTTTCTAAGTAAGTGGTGATTTAGCTTAGTAAATAACATTAATCTTCCATTTTATTGATTACTCTAAGACGGATTAATAGAAAACTTTTGCAACGTACCTCATAAAAGTATTTTAAATATTTGCTAATACTGCCAATATATTAAAATTACTTTTGTTAGTTAAAAAAAAACAATTCCTATAGTATTTTAGGCAGATCCTACTTAACATAAAAATTTTCCTATATATCTAGACATACAATTAAATCTTTATAGACTACTTTGTTATATTTATCAGAATAACGTTCATATACTACATATAGCCTGGTAGAACAAGGGCAAAAATATTACTGGTCTATTATTGTTCATTATAATTCATGACATATCGGAAATCCCTTCATTAATCATCCCTTAAACAATCAGCTACAATCCGTCCTACACCAAAGTTTTCTCGAAAAGGGAAGACTGTGTTCAAAATAAAACAACCTGGGCAGATAGATATAGGTCGGTACATGGCTTTAAGTATGTTCAGTGGTTTCATTTAACTTACGAGAATTCGATGAAACTTGCTAGAAACATTACTAATGTCCTAAAGCCACCCAAGTTTTCCCAGAATTATTAACCGCAGATTTTCTAAGACATTTATTCAAGAAGTGGATATGAAATTACATTTGTTTTATAGAAAAAGACACGTTTTATTCATTAATAAAACAACCTTCGTCAAGTAAATGAAGTAAAATTACAATTCTTTTGAAAAATTGATGAATTTGGTCAACAAATGATTAAGGAAATATATTAATTAATTTTTAATATTTCATCAAAACCTTATGCGACAACGCTGCGCTGTGATGACTGGAGCCGCCAGACCATGGAGGCATTACAAATTGAGTAGGGATGATTAAACAATCGAAAATATATTCTGCGAATTAATATAATACTGACAAAAACATCAAACCAACCTCAACCGTAAATAAACTCAAATCACTGGTTAGCTTCCAAGCAAGTTCCAAACGGTAATAATCACCTTGACCGAGTCAATAAAGAATTTGCACTATAGACAAATCTGCGCTGGTTGGAGCCTTTAAGAGATCATCTAGTAGCCATCTCTAGCCGTTTGAAGTAAAACTAAACAGATTCTTAAGCTACACAATTATTTATATTAATTTTCTTTTAATATAAATAGTTGCAGCGGAATGTGACAGAGGTGAATGTAATAATGCATGCTAGACTACGAACTCATTTATGTTGCTAAACTTTTCTTATATCTAAAGATGGGCTACTAAAGCAATTCGGATTCTGATGTATAACCGCTGCTTCTTTGAATTTCAGTTTTCTCCAATGTTGTTCTTGGTGTAGGATTCTTATTTCACACCATTTTATGTGATACCGATGAGTTAAGGCATGGTTGATAGCACCAGATTTTTCTGTTTCTCAAAAAATGTGTCCTGGTGTTTTTTAATTCATACTCCGTCAACGTAAGAGTTGCCACATTCACTTGGTAAAGTATATTTCAAGATCTGTCGTTTTGCTCTTGGCTTCAATATGGGGCATTAAAACCCTTTTGTGGTACCGAATGCAGTGCCAAGTTTAAATATAGAGAACAGGCCAGGAGTATTTTTAAAATGAGATTTAGTAAATTTTTTATAAAATATTCGTCCCTTAAATTGATTATTGACTGAAACAAATTATTAAAACACTATTTTAATAAGTAACAAATATTTATATTTCGACAATAAATTAAATATAATAACTAATAATAAAATGAAAATTTATAGTAGAGAAAGAAAACAAATTTCTTAAAAATTATAAATCCAACTCAGTTTCACTGCCGCTATCTTCCCCAACTTAACGATAAGAGGATCTACAAGATCATGTAAAGATAAATAAGAATTTTCAATTTTAATACCGTATTCTACTGAATTATTCCAGCTCTTTGCGTCGGCGTGATCTATGATATTTCTCCTAATCAACTATATGACGCTAAATCTTGGTGCAGAGCGTACCCTAGATTTTATTTGATGCCACATATGTTCTATGGAGTTGAAAATGCAATAATATAGGGAAAGACGCAAAACTGTATGACCCATATTTCTTACCATAGTGGTTAAATACTTTCAACACGTCTAAACGAAATATTTGGTATCAAGCAAGTCCCAAATAACTCTTCAAGAAAGTCGGCAGTTCTCTCTTCATGGTAATCTAAAGAAGAATCTTTAATGTTTTTTTGCAGAAAGTCACAAAATATTTTGGACCTAACCAGCTTCTGATCCGGTCTATAATATGATAATTCTCGTCCCTTTATTATATGGAGCTTTTATCTGCCAGATAAATCGGACCATCCTTTCGCCGGTGTATCATGTGTATCAAATCACGCTTCGTCGAGGTACATGATGAATCGACATTGTGATCGATACTCTTTTACAGCTCTGAGGTATTCATATCGCCACTCTCGCAGTCGCTGCGATTCAACTAACACTTGCCTTATATTGATTTTGTGATATTTCGGATCTAGTTCTTTTCACCTTTGTCAAATTTTTTGGAAACTCCCTTATCACCACGTTTTCTTCTCACATTAAGAGGATTTAAAACAATAACCTTTATATTTATATATATAACTTATATTTTTGACTATTTTCTTGATATCAACACTTTCTTTGAGGCGTTTTACTACCGAACATATTTCGAAAAACTTAAGAACTCAAATGTATTCTTCACCAGATCAAAAAAAATTTATAGTTTCTTGTACAGGTAGTTTAGCTGGATGATATAAGGATTATACGAAATTATTTAAAAGTTTTATCTACCCATAAAAACAATAAATATTTTTACCTGCTTAATCAAAAGAAAACAAAGCGTTAGTTAATGCTTAGTAATCGAAATAAATCAATATACTACAAACCTATTATAAAAAACAGTTGGATCCAGCCCTAACTGCAATATATCACCCAGAATGAGCCCCAGGTATCAAACTATTAACTGGCGTCAATAAGAAAAACGATAGAGGTTGAAACATACTGTATCTACATACAGTCCTTCATGTCCCCTTGAGTTGTTGATTTCACCTTAGTAAGCTATATTCGTAGAGAATTATTTGAATTGAAAACAACGTTGATGTTATATCGTTTTTCTATTCTTCTAACTTGTTTATAAAAGCATGTATGGTCTTCGACATTATCGTGTGGCAATTTCCATTGATAATAATAAATAATGTTTCCAATGGTAGATAGTTCATTAATAATAATATTTGTGTTATAATACACTTTGAAATAAATGTAGAACACGTATAGGGAATAATCATCAAAAGTTTTTATTTATAGGGAGATAAAATCTTTACAGATATAATGTTTTTTAATCAAAAATAAAACTACTTACATACATATACTATATCATGAAGTTTACTTATATAAAACTTTTACTTAAATTCTACTAATTTAATACAAAACAACATGTACATGAGTAATTAAAAGATCCTTGATATTATCATTGTCTTACTACAATCAATTAATCTGTTGTAAAATATTGAACTCAATAATTGACATTAGCCATTTTTTCATTCTAATGTTGTCACTTTTATAAAAATAATCCTGAATAATATAAATCAGTTACTGTCTCCCCTACTCTGTGTATAATATAACTATATTGGGTGCTGCTTTTGATGAAGAAGATTCCAGTTTTCGTAACCTTGCCGGGCCGACGATCCATTATTACACTGTGAGGAAGTATAAACTTAGGAAGATATTGTTCTGCTCTGATAAATAGTAAAAATAAAGCCCTAATTATATAGTAATACTTACTTTTTAATTGACATTTATAAGAAGGAGGTTTTAAATTTAACAACAATATTTTTTTTGTGTATATATGTTGATTATTCTAGAACGGTGGCACCTCTTTGATGAACTCCCTTGCGTTATGTTCAGGAAGTTACTGCAGTGGTTCCAATCATTTTGACCACATTTGGTTCAGGAGAATCCAAGATTGCGTTTATAATATGGCGAATAAAAAAATTAATTTTATTCGATTTTCTCCAAAAGTTAATATGGGGGAGTTTTCGGGTGGTGCATAAAATAATTTTTAAAAAATTAAGTGCGGTGGATCCAATATGGCTGATTAAGAATTTTACATCACTCGATTATATCCAAAATTGGTATTGGGAGTTTTTAGGGTGTAAATTAAGAAGTTAGAATAATTGTTGGAAAATTCCATACGGCATATCTAATATGGCACCTTAAGAATTTTATGTTTCTCGACTTTGTCCAAAATTGATAAAGAGGGGTTTTTGAGTGTGTAAATTACAAATTTGAAATTGAATTAAAAATTCGATATGACCAATCTAATAAGGCGGACTAGAAAATTTACATTTCTTGATTTTGTTCAAAATTGATATTAGGGTGTAGATAACGAATTCTATATTATTTTAAAAAATCAATATAAGAAATGCAATACTGCAGTCTAAAAATTTTATATTTCTGGATATGGTCCAAAATTGATGTTAGGGGTTTTTCAAGGGTGGACATTAAGCTTAGATTAAGAATTTAAAATTAAATTCTTGAAATTTAATCTGACGGATCCAATATGGTGGGTTAAATATTCTGCGTTATTCATATTTTTTTAAAATTTATATTAAGGAGTTTTCGAAGTCGTAGGTTTCGAATTTGAAGTTAATTTTTTACAATTTAATATGGCAGAGTCAATATAGGAGACTAAAAGTTTTACATATCCAAAACTGGTATAGGGGTGCTCTTGGGGCGTATATTACGGATCTTAAGTTAACTTCTTCAAATTCAACGCACAACTAAAAATATTGGACTAATAAATTTACATGTGTTAAGTTTCTTAAATATCGGTATTGAGGGTTATGGGGGTTCTAGATTACAAATCTAAAATTAATATCTTAAAATTTAAAACAGCAAATTTAGTATGATAGACTACAGACTTGTTTGGTAGAGTTTCATTCAAAAGTGGTATCTGGAGAATTCTTAAATTCAAAAAATGTTTTGCTGTACAATTAAGTGTGTTTATAACTTTAGATAAAATAGGTACTTCTTTGCGATCATCGAAATTTTGGGAAGCACTTTAAACATCTCGCTATCATAACGAGTTCAATATTAAAAATCAAAAAATATTATTTTTGTTAAAATCATTAAACCAACTTCTATATACGCACTAAAAAGCAAAAAGAAATAATATAAATTTTTATAATATAAAAATTTTTGAAGTTGGTGCCAAATTTTTACTGAATGAAACAAATAATTGCTAACACGAGATACATACAAGCTACGATAAAAAAGCAATTACAAATAAAGTATTTCTCAATCCATATATGTAAGCTACATTTTGTCAGGTATTTTTTTGGATTCGACTTCAAAAATTTCAGTTTCATATAAAAACTTATTATTAGATATTATTATTTTTTGCTTTTTAATGCATTTTTGAAAGTCGGTTCAATTTTTTTATAAAAATTTTTATTTTGTAAGTAGGGAGGAAAGTTCCTCGAGCGATCATAAAGGAAAAATATTTTATATAGGTATGATGATTCCATACTACAAAAATAAAATATGAATATATTATGACACAACAAAATGTAAACAATAAAGTTCAGTTTAATACAATAGAAATTCAAATTTATATTTGATTTTGACAGGAATATCTTTGACTCATCTGGTTAAGATGAAATAATCTAGCCGGTGTTTTTTCTAATTTTAATACTTTCTCCCAAGAAAAATTGAAAAGAAAAATTACTGCTGTAAATGGCATTTAAATAAAACTATTATAGTAAAATTTGCTTAAGTATTTCAATTTAAAATATTTCTTTTACTACTATACAATATTCTTTCTTAAGTTGTCCCGCATGAAACTATCGAATATCCTTAAACCAAAGACTGTGTCTAAATCGCATTATATGGAGGAAGGTGGTAGGTCGAACTCAGATTAGGATGTTTCGCAACAAGGCGGAAGTATTGAAATACGAATGGGGGAGATTAGCAATATATACAAAGGTTAGATAGAGATTATCTCTTATCTTACACCTCTAAAGTTTCTAGGTAATTTACGAGGGGTATTGGAAAAGATTTATCAATAATGTTGAAACAAACGACACATATTACGGGGGTAGCCACTTATATTTCGGGAACTGGTAACACTGGCGTTGTTAGGTACCACCTGATATATCTATTGCACATAAAGGTGTCCGGAAAATATGTGTATAACGTTTGATGACAAACAAGTTTTCTACTGGTATAGCTAATGGCTATAAAGCAATGTAAGTGTTGTAAAGGTGACGTAACTTGTAACTATCGCTTACAACTTCTTATGTTATCAACGTTATGACATTTCTATCGGATAACCGCATGTATTTGGAAGCTTTTTTACTTCTTGAGAAATTTTCATTTGATGAACGGTTCTGCCAAGAAAAAAAAAATTCATTTACATGCATACACCAATTCACTGTAAATAAAACAATTTTTAAGATAAATATTAGAAGTACATGTATGTATTTTAAATAGATTGAAAAACCTAACTAAAAAAAACATGCAAATGTGCAACATTACTGTCACACACTTATTAACACTTTTTAAAAAATTAAATTGGACTCTATCTAATATCTCAGGATGGTTAAAAAAGTTGGTTTTTCACTATTTATCCTCACTTTCTCGAAAAACTCAAGAAACACCACCGTCACTAAACAAGCCATTTTTATTTATAAAGAAAACTTTGAACTTACGTATTTATTTTAAACGATACTAGTTAAAATATATTGTATGAAATACGTTTCAAATATTTTTGCACAAATTTTATTTAACAAATTTAAAAAAATGTATTTTCAACGAAAAACCAAAAATACGTTTTGGAAACGTCGTTGACCATTGCAATCGTTGCCAGATGTAATATACTTTCGTGGTATGAACTATAAAATCTGTGCATCTAAGTCGACAACATAGTTTAATTTTATAATGTATAAAAAATGGTAGAATTATTGGTAGCCACCCAAAATTATTGATAACTTTTAGTTAGTTCAGGTTTATCTTGGTTTTGGTTAGCTTAGAAAATTTAAAATAATCTGAACTGACATAAACCGACCTAGATTTACAATTTTATGATATAAATTATAAAATTTATCCATTTCAATCAACGATATAGTTTAATTTTTATAATGTAGAAAAAAGGGTAAAATTAATCTAAACCATCCAAAAATTTTTGTTAGTTTCAGTTAGTTCAGGTTTAGCTTGATTTTTTTAGACTAGAAAACTTAAGCTATTCTGAATTAACCTAATTTGACCAACATTTATATTTTCGTGGTATACACCATAAAATTTATCTTTTTCAGTAAACGACGTTTAATTTTTGTAATGTACAAAAAAGGGTTAAATTAATCTTAATCCACAAAAATTTTTGGCTAGTGTTGGTTAGTTTAGGTTTAGTTTGGTTTTAGTTGATTTCTAAACCTGAAACTAACCTAGACTGACCTAGATTTATTAATCAAGAAATATTATTATTCTACGCAGACTACGTAAAGGCGGGACATCAAAGGTCAAAGAAAAATGTTTTTATACCCTTTTCTTTTCAGTTCTAATAGAAAGAAAAGACTGTATTTACATTTCACAAAAAACGTATTTGCAATCTGGCAACAGTGCCCTTCGGGACACGTCGAACTATACACTTAACTATTTTGTTTTGGTCTATTTTGATTTGTTTCTCGATAATTTTCTTGATTTTTCCAATTAAAAAGTGCAAAGTTATGAATTTTTATATAATACAGAGGCTTCTGTTAATGTGGAATTTATGGTTGTAACAAAATTTCTTCGATTTAGTGCAAAAAATTGAAACCAAAATAAAAAGTGATTTTCCCTGTTTTCCGCAAAATTGAAGAAAAATTATGGAAAACTAAAGTCAAAATCATGTTATGCGACCTTAAAACGGAGTAAGTATCGAAATTATTTCAAAAAAACATCGTAATGTAAATTTTTAGCAAAAATACCAATTATAGTATTTTATTTAAAATTAGTTCTATATTTTTGAATATTTTAAACACTTTATTACGCTCTCATGATTTTGATCGCTGTTTTTGAAACGCAAAAGCATGCAAAATTTTTTATTAAGAATAACTTTTGGTCGAAAAATCAAAAATTTTAAAATTAAATAGAGGGAGGTACTCCTTCCGTGGACACACTATATATTAAATACGAATTTCTACACTTCCACGTGTGTCACTACTTTTACACTAACTATGCACTAATATTCAAAAGTGTTTAGATATTTTTTATAAATATACCAATTTTTACCTAACTAACTTAAACAAGTACGGTTGAGCCTGTATTGAACATAAATTTAATTTCCAACTAAATTCTATTCACTATAAAATAAAAAACATATATACTTTTTTACCGTCATCAAAACAATGCCTAACAACGTCTAAATTACTGATTAAAAAACATATCCTTTCATTTAGGGATGACATATTTTATATGGGTTTTAAAGACCAGAAAACCCGTTTTTGTATTTTGATATATCATTGAGGAAATGAAAACAAACAGTTTCATTCACGGACCTAAACATGTCAGGAAACAGCGGGCATCAAAAAACATAATTTTGTCTTGTTTATTTTTGTCAGCTACGGGGTTTCCTAAGTAAGTATTTATTTTAAAATGTTATTTTTAAGCTTGTACTATTTTCCAAATATTTTTTTTTATGTTTGAAAAATTTGAGTAGGTAGAACTTCAAAAACACCCCATTCTCATTTTTCAAAACCTCTTAAAATAAGTACTATAACAGTATGAATATAAGCAGGAAAACCTGGTAAAATAATATTTATTTCTCCTTTATACAACATTATTCAAGAAATGTCGATTATTAATTTTAATGCACTAATTGATATCAACAGATTTTGCATCATTAGTAAACAAAAGGTTATTGCTTCCAATTAATTTTTTCCGTCTACTGGCAATATTCTAAATGACTTGTCGGCTAGGAATTCGTAAAATTAATGTAACTAATAACGCTGAAAGTAAAGCAATGTCTGCCAAGAAATGATTTGAAATGTATCATAATAAGAAAAGTTATTTAAGTAAAACTCTTTAAGATCATCAGTGTAGATATAATTTGAGAAATGTATTTGGCTAGAAAAACAGAATGAATATCTACAAACTCTAATAAGTATATTAAAGAGAAAACAATTAATGTCAAAAAAGACACTATCTTGTTTGATATGACTTCGAAATTGCCTTCAATTTCTGTTTTAAATAATATGCAACTAGTTAAATTTAAATTGGTAAGATTCTACACATACTTTAGAATAAAATAGTTCATTTACATATGCATCCGAAATGTAACCATTCCCACGGAAAGCAGGTCTAAACATAACAAGTGTTTTTATACATTAGGAATGTCGCATTTATTTCCATAATCACTAGGCGTGGCAAATGAAGTTTATATTCATTCTGGTTGGTGTATTTTTTTGCAAATAAAATGTAATTTAACTTTTATAGGCATTTAGTTCACACGCTTCGACATACATTTGGTACAGAGGTTTAAAAACAAAAAGAAAAACTTATCCATTAATAATAATTAAAAAAACAAATTCTTTACATAACTAGATTTTTTAAATTATCTGCAAAGAGACATAATTAATATTTTTATTAAATTAAATACTCTAAAGGTTCATCATTTAGGTCTTTCCAAGCCTGAAAGCTTCTTAACTATTATTCCCGAATACTTTTTTTTGGCATATTTCTAATATGGTATGTGGTAGGAAATAGCAATAAAATTTTTGTAAAAGAATGGAACTGGCTTCTAAAAGTGTACTAAAAGTGAAAAATAACTAAAAACGTTTATATGAAATTGAACTTTTTGAAGTCAGCGCCAAACTAATACCTGTCAAAATGCGATTTGAATAAACAGATTAAAAAATAATTGCTTTCTTATCATAATTTTTATATATTAAAAGTTATTTATTTCATTTACAAATAATTTGTCGCCGACTTCAAGAAATTCAATTTCATATAAAAATTTATAGTTATTTTTCTCTTGTTAGTGCACTTTTAGAAGCCGGTTCAATTTTTTTATAGAAATTTTATTTTTCTATTTTTAATTTTAGAATTCATTATGATATCCATAAATTATTTGGAGTAAGTACTAATTGAGATTAGTGCACCTCGCAATGACTCTAAGGTGGCAAAAAAGTACCCATTTTATCCAAAGTTGAAAATCACCCTAAAAAGAAACCACTAAAAATTCTTTAGTTCTTAGAATTTTCCAAATACCAGTAAAATTGTATCAAACAAATATTTAGTCTGTCATAGTAAATTCACTATCTTAAATTTCAAATTAATTTTAGATTGGTAATATAAGCCCCAAAACCTTCCAACATCGACGTTTAAAGAACCTGAAATCTAAATTTCTTAGCTCGATATATATTATACTGCATATTGAGTTTGTATATGTAAAATTTTTTGTCCCTCATATTGAATTTTATCAACCTAATAGTTGTAAAATATTAACTTCATATTAGTAATACACGACCCCGAAAACCCTCTAATACCAAGTCCGAAAAAATGCGAATAAGGTAAAATTTTCAACCCACGATATTGCATCCGCTATATTGAATTTCAAAAAAAGTATTTTAAGTCTTAATCTTATCTAAATCTAAACCCTTCAAAGCCTCCTAGTACCAATTTTTGATGAAATCCGGAAATTTAAAATTTCTAGACCTATATTCGTTATTTACACCCTCAAAAAAATTCAGTCCCACCTTTGAAGAAAATCGAAAAATGTCAAATTTTTAGTCCGCTAACTTGGATTTGTCGTATTAAATCCTGAAAAAATACTTTTAAATTCATAATTTAAACCCTCAAGAACCCCCTATATCAGTTTGGGAGAAAATCGAAAAATGTAAAATTTTTAGGACACCATATTGAATCTGCCAGAGTGAGTTTTTCAAAAAATATTTTAAATTCATAATTAACACTAACAAAAATACCCCAATACTGATTTTAGACAAAATCGGGAGATGTAGAATTTTTTAAAAATAATTTCAGATTCGTTATGTGCGACTCCGAAAACTCCCCCGTACCAACTTTGAAGAAAATCGGTCAAAACTGATTTTTTTCGTCCGCAATATTGGATCCGCCATATTGAATTTTTTGAAAATAGTTTTAGTAGATATAGAAAGCTCATCTTTTAAAAAAAAGTAACAATATTAATCAGATTATATATAGTTTATTCGTCGAATAACGACCATTTAAAATAGGTTTAGTTTTATGATTCTTTTCACAGTTTTTCGCTTTCTTATTTAAAATTTTTCTTATCTGTTGTTGCACGCGAGATCTTGGACCCTTGTTGTAAGGAACTTTTCTCTTTAAAATTACTTACAGAATCGTTGATTAAATTTACGAAAGTTATTTTCCTAACGCCCTGTATAGTATAACCTTCAACACCTGATCCATAAAAATGAAATGAATATATTACCACTTATTAACGTTAGTCGCACTATTTAAACACATACAATTTTAGCCAAATATGTATTTTAAATCATTAAAGTTATGATACCCTTTTTATTTATGTACTATTTTGTGAAGAATGATACACCAATTGTGATTTAGTCTAGGGGTTTTTAAAGTTTTAGATATATTTTCATTTTTAAGGTTTCCTTAACTTATGATCAAATTTTGGTCGTAAAAAGTTGTTGATGTCTTATTTTTTACGAGATAAGATATTTGAAAATCTCGGACACAATAGCATGTAAATTTAGATTTCTTTTAGAAAATGCCTTATACGTATATGCACAAATACAATTTCGTCGTTATTTTTACTTTTTGACTTTCTAAATTATTTTCTAATCATTACCAACTATAAAATAAATATTTTTTCCTAAGCTTACTACGATACGTGCTAATTAAAATGAAAAATTTTCCTTCCCTGGTACACCTCAGTGATTCAGTATTACAAAGCATTGGTTGCCAAAGATTAGGTGCTGCTGTAACAAGTATCTAAATACACTCAATAAAGATCGATTCCAAAACTTCGCACATGCCTAGAGCTTTATGTGATGGCTAACCTGTTGACAGCGTAACGTCAACATTTTATAATTAATATTCTTTCATCTTTGTTTTTAACTTAATTCTGTAGATGTCGTGTTTTCAGTAAATTATACAGTGTTTGTATTATTAGCATGTTTTTCTGATAGATGACTTCTTTAGATTAAGTAATACAACCTAGTGAACTCAGTTTTTTTGTGCTAAATTTATAATCCTTTTAGTAAGAATCGCGATTTTTGGAGAATATAAAATGAACCTTTTTAAAATGTTCTATCTATTTTATGTTTTGTTTTTGAAAATATGATATCAAGTACTTTAAAATAATCGCGTTGTTTCTTTTAGAAAAATTAGATCTAATAACCCCTCATGCAAAATTTAACACAGAATCATACATGCAAAATATGTAGTGCTAAATTTAAAGGTGCGTGTAAAAGAGAAACATTTAGGTAGAAAAGAGGTTGAGTCTTTATAATCTGTATTCATTGTAATGTTCTTAGATGCTTGTGCCTCTGTAAGGTTCCAAATCAATAGCCATAGTTTCAAATCAATTTAAATGGTATTATTTGTCCTAACAGTGATTTGTAATACCAAATTTCTTCGTCTTTGAGTATGATTTTTATTTTCCTAATGTTTAGCTTCTATTGCGAAAAGAACATCCCACCGTTGTTCTCCGACAAAATTTGACTTAAATAGGAGTTCCAAGTTGTAGAAAGTACGATATGGGTGTCTGGAAAAGGCATGAGTGGATTCCACTGACGAGTCCACCACCAATGCCGGAAGGAAACATCCTAACCTTTTGAAGGTGGTCGCAAATAAGTTTGTGATTTTATGTCCTTTATGCCAGGGGCATGATTACAACATGGCGCCCGAGCAGGGATGATGCGACGTAAGGATGTCAGTTCGTGCCTTTATACTAAAGCCGGTATCCTACTTTGGAAAGACCACCTAAAATCTCCTTTCCACAATTTCTCTGATCAGGCCTATGCTTCTATAGCTTGATATCGATCAAAATCGCATAAGCAAGTGCCTTGAGGGGGCATATTGCGGAAAGAACATCAGACCGTTGTTCTCTACTAAATAGGAGTTCCAAGTTGTAGAAAGTACAATAAGGTTGTCTGGGAAAGGCATCGGCGGATCCCACTGACGACTCCACTACCGATGCCGGGACGAAACATCCTAACACTTTGAAGGTGGTCGCAAATAAGATTGTGTTTATAGGTCCTTAACACCAGGGGCATAATACAATACTTTCAGTTAACTTCTTCAATATACATATCATCACAGTCATATGGAACTTCCAAAATATACTTTTTTACACGTCCTTTTAGATTTTATTTTTGATAAACAAGGATATCCCTTACTAGGCAGGATTTTAACGAGACAATGTGTATCTTATTATTCAAAATTATAACATCTTCCGTTAATTTTAAAGGATTATCATGTTGTAAATAGGGTTTGACAGTTATTATTTCTTTTTAAATTTAACTTGTATTGTTACATACAGATATTTCGTGAATTTAAAGTTGCACATAATTCATTCTAATATAGTCATGGTCAACACATTATCCAATGTGAGTTCGCTTCCTATAGATTGAAGTTTTACTGAAGTCATAGACTATAGCATTCAAGAAGGGTCACTACGCATCTAACTCTGTTGTCTTATTTCCTTTCTAATTTACTTTCGGTATAGAAATTTTTATATTTAAATATTATTTTTAGAAATCTAAATTATTTTCAAATCTATCCTTATAGAAATTTCAATAAAAATAATTTTAAATTTTAACCGTCATCTAAAATTTACTATAGTTTTTTTAAAATGACTCATATTATTAACACGTTTTCATAATCTAAGCTTTGGAGACTGTTGAAATATAATTAGATTTGTTTTTAAATTTCATTATTTATTCAGACAATAAATGCTTAAGAGACGAAAATGTAAATAATGCTACCAATTTATTCATAGAAGTAGTGAAAATTGTTTTCCAAAACTTATATAATTTATGTAGGATAAAGTGAATGTCATCACAAATTGGTTCTCAAATATATCGCTGCAAGCTAAAACTAAAATTTCACTTGCATATTTGGATTGGCTAGGAATATCTATTTACATTATGTTTAAATTTCGTTAGACTAGTTCATTGGATAAGTTTTAACTTCTTAATTTTTATTAGTTTTGTTGAACTTTCTAAGCATCTTCGTTGGATCAAAAGGTAATATGCACTTCTTTACACTGTTAAGTTTTTATTTTTTCCTATTCAAAATTCGTATAAAAATAATAATTTTTACGCTTACCTCCTCCATCATGTTTTGTTTTTTTTTGGGAGCATATTTACAAATGAAAGTAAACGTTGGCAGTATATTTGTTTTTATTGGAATTGGGTTCAATAGTCCTTGTCGTTATTCTGTTTAGTTCGTAAGACTTTCCCCTGGTACCCAAAATATAGACAAGTATTAGTTTTGTACAGAGTGGCTCGATATGGAATATTTAGAAAGTCTTAATTTAAGTTGTATTTTGCGTTTATTGTTACTTTCATCTAGAGATCTCGAGTGAGCAGAAAATCATTTGGCTTCAGGATCGACAAATTTTTAAGTGGAAGCTCTCTGAATCCTGTTGGATTTTCCATAAGTTTTCTAGGCACTTTTATCTTCCCACTGTGTCAAGTTTTAACACAAACCAGGGGTTGTTCATGAAGTCGCGCCAAACCTCTTGACTAGAATGAAAACTCTAGCCGCCTCACCTTTCTTCTCGCTCACCAGGATAGAATGGGAATGAGTGAAGCTCAAGAGTTAACGAAAATTAATTAAATTTTATTTTTTCAAAGGAACACTTCTAAGGAATAAGTCAATTAGGAAGAGGTTATCAAGTAATACTCGTCCTTGACTCGTAGTTAACTTTTTTAATTCAGTACTGTTTTCCGCAAGTCAAATTCGGGATTATTTTCTCTCCACTGTCACGTTCGGGATTTGTCAAGATCGGTATTCATAATTTTATAGCCAACACAAAGTTGACTATTAGTCGCAGTGTCAATATCAGGTTATCACCACTTTGTCACGTTCTGGTAATTATGTTTAAAAGTCAGGACGCGTCGGTTCAGTAACTTGTAGACGCCGCTGATCTCGTCTTTTTATCGACGGTGTCAATATCAGGAATTAAGACACGTACACGATCTATATTTTCTGTAGTATAATATGCTGTCAAAGACAACCTACTTTAAGAACCACGAGCTGCCTAAAAATAGAACAGTCAACGTGGCCCCCGAGAGCTAAGCTCAATCGGAAAAAAGGACAAGTTGACTCTAAGAGAGCAACCCGTAATGTCCTTTATTACGCCCCTGCCTTCTCGCTTTTATAATAGGGGTGACGTCGCATTCTGAATTAGGGGAAGCACCGAGCCAAAGCGCTGGTTAATTTCTGGGTTTCCCCGCAATTAAAGAATTTTGTTTAGGGAGTTTTGGGGCAATATTAAATCTAAAATTTAATATTTTGTCATAAAATTAGCGTGTATTCACAACACCCCTCCCCTTAGACGTGATACTGCCTGAATTTTTTTTCAACAAAGATTAATCAGGAAGATTGACGCTAAGTGATTTTCCATTAATCCTTTTGCTAGAAAGAACATGATGGAAGTATCACGTAAGAGCTTTTTTTATGAAAAAGCTTTTATAACTTAATTTATAAATTTTGGCCACTTTAGATCCATATCTACAACGATTTTAATGGTTCAGTTCTTAGAACCAATAACTTGCGTCATCTGGGCAATCTTGTCCCCGAATTTTTATTTAATTTTGGGACCTTACTGAACTTCCCAATTCAGCAAAGTCCCTGCTCGGGCGCCATGTCGTAGTAATGCCCCTGATGTTAAGGGCATATAACTAACGAACTATTTGTGACCACTTAAATTTACGGATGTTTCGTCCCGATACCGGTGGTGGACTCATCAGTGGGATCCATCGGTATCTTTCCCAGACATCCTTGTACTTTCCACAAACTTGGACCACTATTTAAGTCCAGTTTTGCCGGAAAGCGGTGGTAAGATGTTGTGTTCCACAATATAAGCTAAAAACGAAAAATCAAACAAAAATAAACTTTAAGGTTAGAATCGACTCTACTTATCTTGCGAGACAGTTTTACTTGAACAAATCCTTTTTAACTGGCATAAATTTTTGAATGTGCCACAATTTCCCTAATAAATCGCATAATTTCTTGTAATAATTTTAAAATTTGGTATTTTTATTTTTCATTATTGTGAAGGCTTGTCACTTGTCATAATGATGATATACAAATTCCTATATCTTTTCCCGCCATTTCCTTGGAGGTTTTTCTGGTGAGAAGAAAAAAATCATAGATTGACAAGGATATTTTCTACTTTTTTTTTTGTTTTAGGCCTTTCTTTGTCTTTTTTTTCTCTTTTTTCCCATTTTTCTTTTCTACACCTACTGCCCTCATTTTGATCATCATCGGGCCTTCTTGCTGATTTCTCTACGGCACCTGCCTTGCATGCTGTACATACCAGACCACACCGTAGTACCGAGTGATCCAGAGCCAACTAAGGTCTACTTCAACATCAGGATATCTGAAGGCCTCCATTAATCAGGTTTTATGTGTCTGTATCGTCGCAGAGAATTATAGACTTTTAACCCGCTAAATTCTTGCCTTCGGTACAGCCAATAAATTTAAAACCATCATAGTGTTTCTTTTCTTTGTATATAGAATTAATTAATAATCAGTGTACTTACTTCTTTCAAAACTATTGTGTTTCCTCATATGGTACAACTAATTAAACCATGCAACCATATGTAATTGATATCTCCACGTATGTAAAGGTCACATTTGTTTAATCTAATATATATTTACACGAGTAGAGTGCACTCACTATTCTCACATTACGCATTTATTGATTATTTACATTATATCACTTTTTTATATTTAATACTACAGCCGAAAATGCCTGTTTTGAGTATAATTATTTATTTTAATAGATAAATTATTGTAAGTTTAAATTATTAAAAACCAGCTGACCGTCCCAGGCATATTCTTTTGAACAGTGAAGCGCTAAGCCACACTTGGCGGGTAGTTACATTCACACCGTAAAACGTAAAATATAGATACTTGTTTTTAAATTTTTTTTGGTGTTTTCTTGACTTTGAATTCGGTTTCGTGTTTTGTTTTTAATGTTAGACCGGTTTCTACCTTAACTTTTAGGGCACCAAAACAGGTGACGTGTATTACCCCGACCACTCTCCGCCCCTTTGGAGCTAGCTTGACAAGCCCCAAAAAGGAAGAGACCATTTCAGGGCCACCTGACAAATTTAGATAAATTATCTTTCTATCTTTTACAATCCTTTTCTTCTCTTTTTCAAGTTAGGCAATGCTATGTTAATGATATTTTTATAATATGGCCACATGGAAAAGAACACCTGGACGATATCCTCATATACCTGAACAATATCCACCACAGAATTCAA